>JAGPOW010003310.1:17871944-17889667 GCA_030014935.1 Caiman crocodilus
CTGGGGTCCTGTGACCCTGGCACTCGTTTCCTGCCAATTGGCGGGGGGTCAGACTAGATGGCCTGCTCTAGGCCCCTTCTGACCCTAGGTACTATGATCTTGGACATTGTAGGCCTTTGAATTTGGTGCACCTGAACAGAAGACAATAGGAGTTGTGTCTGTGCAGGTGAGAGTATACTAAAACTAATCTGGAGACTGATCTTTTCTTCTAAGCAGGGGCAATAGCTATTCTTCATTAAGTGACTTGTATACTCTGTACTATGCCACTTGTAAAGCATGTGCTGTCCATTTGTGCACATGGAACCAGAATTTTGCTTCATTTAAGGCTTGTGCCTTGAAGGTGCAGATACTCTCAAGCAAAACAGAAGTTTGTTGGTTTCTGGTTTTAAAACCATCTTCTGGACCAAAACACAGCATGTAAACAATTGTCCTCCCTGGGACGGGTGGGAAAGCAGTTTGCTGCTTTCTCATTCCTGGCAGGGTTGGGGAAGGGTGGGGAGAATGTCCAAAGCAATAGGCCTCACTTGTACATGTCAGATGCCTCAGTGCTATTTTACAAATGATGCATGGGAGCATGTATTGGGGGTGTGGGATCAGGTGGAAGTAAAAGTATTAAATTAAATGAAAGCATCTCACTAATGCATAAAGGCTGTAACCTCAATTATTTTTCTAGATAACTGCAGCCACCCAGTAAAGCAAACGCTGTAAGAATACTGTCACCTTTGTTTCATCTCTGCATCCTGAGTTTGTTCCCTTTGCATTAGGCGGTATAAACTGCTCTGCAGGAGAAGGAAATGGCAGCACTCCTAGGTCCCTGTCATTCTGCCTTCCACAGGCTTCCAGGTCCTGCTTCACAGAAGACTGCTGTAAAAAGCAAGCAGCTCTACCTACAGCTCTGTTCTTTGAGTTCGGTGACCTTGCTTGATGGCAGATCAGTTTTCAGTCCAGTTTGCAGTATCAGACTTAGAACCTGACCTCCAGGAGTCATCGCCCTTCCAGGTTTTTTCCTCTTACAGAACTATAGAACAGAAGACCAAGCAAAAAGGAGGGTCAGGATGTTCCGAGCTGTGAAAGATGGAAACGCTTCTGCAGACGTAGCAATCCTTTCCTTATCGGTCTGGGATAACTAGGACAGGAACAAAGCAGTGGGATACCTCTTAACAGAATTTGTAATGGACCCTTCCTCCTGTTAGTGACCAATTATTTGCTCCTGTAGCAACTACAAGTATTACTTGCTTAAAAAACAGAGGAGAAGGAGTTTGACGTGTCTTAACTGTAATTCAGTATCATTTTTGGTTAGAAATAATCAGAGCTCCTATACACTGCGATTCTGGGAATCTTTGAGGTACATTATTGTGGATCAGGGTTGAAATCTCATGGCAGCTTGGAGAATGAGTCTGAATGTGAGTGCCTGAATTTAGCTAATGCTGTTTGGTCCTGAGTTTCATGGTTCCTGATAAGTGTTGTCTGAACTGCTTGGGGGAGGGAATACTTCACAATGGTTATTGGTGACAAAGGTAGAAATAATAACCTAGGTGATCAGTATATAAATGCAGTCCCATCTGGACCTCCTCTGTGTAGTCCACGCTTGTTCTGTCACCAGTGGAGTTCTGCTGGCAATAGTGTGTTTCTTTGAAAAAATTATAGCTACAATGAATGCAAGCTTGGAGATCTTGCCTGGGATGGAAGTAAAATGGCATTATCTGAAGAGCCTTTAAAACAGTCCTTTCCCTTCATCCAAAACAGGATGAGGAGAGAGGCTTTTTTTTTTTTTTGTTTCCTTTTAAAAATATCTTGCTCAAACCAGCTCTTTGGGAAGAGGCACAGCAAGAATGAAAGCTGCATCTCAACACGGGACATTACCTGCCATTAGGATGTTCTGTGATGGATTTGCACAGGGGCCCAAGGAGGAGGCAAGGGAGCATTCTTACCTGGGGCTCTCGGGGTCAGCAGTAAAGAATTTTTATTGCATGACAAGACATCAAAAGGCACTGGTAAATAAGTGGAGCAAGTACCATATTCTACAACAGAATAAAAAGATTAAATTGCATATATATCAAATTACTGTGTGGGAGAGATTATTTTATCTGTGGTTTACAGAGGAAAAGGACATTGTATCCGTATCTTGGAGAGCTTGTCTGATCCTCAAGGTAATAGTCTGACACTGGTGGCATTATTCCAGTTTGGTGCACAGATGTGCCTGTATAATCTGCAGAGTATTATGAGGTTTTATATTCCTTCTGTCAAATTGCCATGATAAATCCGGTTCCAAATTGATACAAGTGACCTCTGGTTTGTATTGTTATCCTGATTTCTACTGAATAACTTTGATATTAACGGGACTCAGTATGTTTTAAGCTACTGTGTGATTCTGGACTGTAGCCATATGTATAATACATAGCACAGATATTTTTTCCCCTCTGGTTACTATGTATAGAAGCAGAGAAGATCCAGAAGATGTAATGATGAAATCTATATGTTAATTAAAGAATTAAGACAATTTTTAAATGCATGTCCTTCATGGGGTAGTTTGTTGGGGGGGTTTTAACTTATAGGCTTCAAATTTTAGTAAAAGTGGATAGGCTGTAGAGTTTTGGTTGTTGAGCTGAGGCCCGTATTATGTTGTTTCTCTTTAACCTAAACACAGATTAAAGTACTTTACATGCACAATACGTAAAACTGCTCTGGTAGATCTTTCCCTTGGCCCAGCTAGCAACTTGCTTTCTACTGGAAGACCTTATCCTCTTGCAAAGAGCTTCCAATAGCCAATTATACCTTGCTTGCTTCCCTGCTACCTCTAGTCTCTTCATCCTAGAAGGATATTTTTAGCTAGGAAGTTGCACACAGTGCTATGCAGCAACACTTCTTTAGAATATAAAAGAGCCTTGGCATTGCTGTGGCTTTCTCCTCCTTGGTCCCAGTCCTTCTGTGCGGTCTTGATCTCTGTGCTGTCTTAGGCCTGTAGGGCTGTTTGTGGGTGGCTTCTTCAGACTGCTGAAAACAAACAGTTTAGTCCCAGCATGGTTACTCTGGCTCCTGTGGATGCATCTGTTTTTGCCTAAAGACTTTTTAGAATAAACTTCAGCACATTTTTGCACTGAAGCCTGCAAAATGCAAATGCATTAACAACAGTCTTTCCACTGAAATTCAGCAAGAATCTGTGCCAGCCATTTCCATTTGGAAAAATAACAAATGAGGATGTTTATGAAAAGAGAAATGGAAGTTCTTGGTACCAAAATGGAAGGATAATTTTGTTTAAGGCATACAACTGGCACCCTAGAGACTTGGGTTTGGTTTCTGGATTTTCCATCACCCTACATAGTCTTAAATCACTTGTCCCAGCTCTCTGCTGAATAATAGCTGCCATTCTTGCCCATTTGTAAGATAGTTACATAGTCTTTGTCCTAAATATCAGCACAAATAATGAGCTAGTTCAAACCCTAGTTTTAAAATCCAGTGTCATCCTTTAACTTGGAGTCAAATTATTTCCCAAACCCTCAATTTGTCTATACTAAAGATCCTTCTTTTAGGGATGTGACTGGACTTCAATCGCCTCTCTTGTACCACTTGAATATCTGTCCATGTGACTTTGGCTCCTAGACAGCATCAGCATTGTCTTGGAGGAAATGCATGGCTACAATTTTGCAAGCTGTGGAAAAAGATGAGTCTAATCTAGATGTGACTAATTAGAGATTTCTGTGGAAGTAAAACGGTACAAATTTAATTATAGAAAGATAATTGTGTTTGTTTTGATTTGGTTAAGTAATCATCATATTTGTTTGGTTTATAATAAAACAGAAACAAAATAAAGGGCCAAGCCTGGTGGTTGGTAGAAATGGGTGTTCCAGTTCTTGGGTTGTGGATCTTGACTCTTCTGAAGCACTGTTGTTTTCACTCGTATTCTGAGACTGTCCTTTTTGCTTTTCTTTCCTTGTTTCTCCAGGGTGACCACGTCTGGGGTAATGGAGGGGATGAAGAAGGTCAAGAAGGTGATGAATGGTTCAGCGGAGTCCCAGGGCGAGTGGGAGAACACGGCATGATGGCCTGATCCCCAGGACCAAGGCAGCACTTTCAGAGAGACTTTTTTTTTAATTTATTAATACACCTCTCAGTGGAAAGGGAGCAACCTGTACTTCCCAACACTGACACTGCAGCGGGGCGTGTGTAGGGGGAGCAAAACATTGCAAAAAATACTTAACTGTTCTTCTTTTTTTTTTTTTTAAGAAAATGCAATTTCTTGCTGTACCTGCCAAGAGTGTGACATTTTCTTATGGATGCAAGGGTGGCTTTGGTTTTCTTTTTGTAATATTATTTTGTCCCCTTTCTGGAATAGGTGGATGATCCAAATTGCTTGGTGGCATTATATGAAAAGTGTAATACAAATTGAGAGAGAGAGAGAGACCTCTTAGTGTGTATGTAAAGCTTATAAGTATATAATGCATATAGATACACACATGCTCTGTAACATACATGCTGGAGTTGACAATATCATGAAAAATGAGGAAATGGGAGAGGGTATGTGACTCTTTTTTGTAAACTTCTCTCAAATCAGGCAGGCTTCTTGATGGCCGGGAGGGAGACAGTGAGGAGGCTGTAAAATAAACTAACAGGAATGATCATTTGGAAAACGTAACCAGATACTGGATCAGAGATGACCTTCTCTTGCCATCTTTCCCTTTGGTGAAGTCCAGAGGTTGGTCTTTTCTAGTCTGTGCAGGTATATACTGGGATGCATCAGTTTAAGCATGTGCTTCATTGAGAAACATCATGGTTTGAGCTTCTTGTCCTTCAGGCTAAGTTCTGATTTCCACTGTTGGAAAAGTTGCTCTGTATTTATGCACCAATGCATAAGAAATCAGCATTTGGTACTCGGGGCCCTTTCCTAGCAGCTGGGCAACACTGATGCTGTTTGTTAGGGCCTTAAGGGATTATTTTAAGTCTTGATTCTTAAACTGTGACCCAGAACGTTTTGGTTTCCAATATGAAATGTTTGAGAAACACATTGTGGTGGGCTGGAGTGTTGCAAAGGGCAATGGTCCAGCAAGAGGAGCTTCTTACTTGTGTGGGGGAGGAAGAGCTTCTGAAAGAATGCTGTGACTACTGCAGGACGAATCTCTGGCTCATCTCCTTTATTCTGAACCATATTGTCTCCGTGGGTGTCTGCTCGCCTCTGGCTGGAACGTGTAGAATCAGTGGTGCTGCTGCTGCCTGAGCCCCTCTGAGTCAAACAGAGTTGATGTTGTAACCAGTAAGCTGCAGCTCCAGTCATAGCAGAGAGCATGTTGGAGACTAAGATGATGGTATTTCTTCGCAGGCACTGTAAACATTCAGCAAATGGGAAGTTAAAGCTTTCTGCTCAGGCATTAAAGTTAAAGGAATGGGAAAGGGCTGTGTGGTGGGGGAACAGGAACAGTGTTGAAGCAGTAGGTGCTTGCAGAAAGAATTGGTGATTAGCTAATTGAGGCATTTCACCTACTGGCTTCTAGTCTTCAACAGGATCCTTAACAGACAAATTACAAGTGTCCTGTGCTTTACCTGTAGTGCTCTGGTATTTCTGATAGCATGAGCATCTAACATAGTACTAATAAGGCTGCTCTTAGCTGGGTAGGGGAGTCACTCTTTCATTCAGTATAAGAGGGATAAGGTGGTATATAACGTAATCAAATAAAATAAGTAGAAACTAAGTGACTTGGACACCAGCCTTAGTCCTTTTGCAGGGCTATGTAGATATAATGCAGGGTTGCATAGGTTTCACTATAAGAGCTTGGCATACCTGCAAATGACAAACTCACAAGGGATTAGATTTGTTCAATGGCTGCAGAGCTTGCATCTCCAGGGAGCAATTGCCTGGGGAGCTAGACTTGCTGGCAGCTTTGTTCTCTTACTACAGCCTGGAACAGGGTGAAACTCACTTTGGTTTTGGATTGTCGAACTGTTTCTTTCTGGGAGCTGAGGCTGAGGTGGGGTTTCGGTTCTTTAAAACTGCTTCCCGTTGGACAACAGTATTGCTTTCTCCCTACACCAATTCTCACTGCAAGCTTCAAAAATGTTGGAAGTGCATGGTAAGAAGAGCCTGTCTGCTCTGATGCCTGGGATCAGTTTCCTTTCGTATTGCACTTGAAAACATAGTGGTTCTCTATTCCCAACACCAAGGTTTTTTTCTGTAGCAACTTTCTCGCTTGCTTCATAATACATCAGAGCTGTAATAGTCTGCCCCTACCCTTGGTGGCTAACATCTCATGAACCTCAAGCTTTCATTAGGAGAAATGGAAATTTTTCACTAGCGGGGTGGTCCACACATGATGTTGTAGAGCTCCAGGATTCCTGGAAAGAATTGTTTTTGCTCTTTCTGCACATTAAGTGGTAGAGATGTGAGGAAGTAACACTCAGCCAAGTGTGCCAAGGCAGTTGTGGTCTTGAAAGCTGTTGCTCTTATATGGGAAAGCACGCTCGCCCGGCTCTGATGCGCAGCCCCGGAACTGTGGAAGTCCCTGGCTGCCTATTTGCAATTCCAGGGAGTGGCCTTTTAGATGTGGACTTGCCTGCAAATTGTTGAGAATAATGCATTGGCAACTCCAGTGCTCTTCTGGTAAATGGAGGTGGTTGAGTAAGCATTAAGGATTTCACCTTGGGAATAGAGGTGCAACAACACATTCTTACTCCAGAAGTGATGCCTTCAGGGGATCTGTTTGTACACTTCCTGAATTAAATGTGAACTTTTTTAAAGGATATGGCTCTTTCGACTCCAATGTGAGTTGGCCCTTTTAGAAGTCTTGTGAGGACTGCTAGAGGATGCCAACTCTTAACTGCTACATATTACAGCCACGGGTATAGGTGACGCTTATACCTTCAATCTCAGGTTTCTCTCTTTATATGCACTTTTGCTAATATAGCCGATACAAATTTGTCTGCAGAGTCAAGGAATAAGCAGGAGTTGAGGCTGTCTCACGGGCTATGAGGTGGAGAGGAGGAACCCAGGAAGTGTTTCCAAAATGGGCAACTTCGGTCTGTGAACCGGAGACAAATGCGCCACTTTCTGGCCAATTCTAGCTGGCATCTGATGTCAGCAATGTTGGAAGACAACCAACGGTACCAGCTGGTTGCAGCTAAATTACTGCTATGAAAATATAGTGCTTAGCACTGTGGGTGGAAAAATGAGCAGAGCAATCAAAAGTTCATATAGCAGCCACCATCTTACAAGCACTCTCTCTACTTGCATCTCAGAAAGGCAGGCTTGCCTCCCCCCAGCCCCAGTCTACTCCATGCGATTGGCAAGTGATTGATTTTGGTGGCCAGCCGCACTGCCCTGAAATAGTGACCCAAAAGTTATGATGATCAGAGCACCTGGCTTTCAAACACTGCTTCCACAGATGCCTGGTACCCTACTGACACTGTAAAGAGGGTGATCCAATTACGTGAGACTAAGTTGACCATCCTGAGATGCAGATGGCTTAACTTCCCTCCTTATGCCTGTAATGATGAAAGTTGGCAAAAAAAGAAAGACTTTACAAGGCCATAGCGCTAAAAGTGTCTGAAGGCTTGGAAAACTGGGCCTTCTGTGAGCGTATAGCTGCGGATGGTTTGATGCATCACCCCTAGAGACCTCGCAGCACAGACTGTGCAAACTGTGAAACGTCTCAGCCATCGGCTCTCTTCAGTAGTCATGCAACTTATGCCCCAATAAGTCAATATTGATCATGATACGCAAATGATGCTTGAACACTCCCGCCCACTGTGGTAGCAGTGACTGCTGTAGTTTGGTTCAGCAAGCTGTCTTCCACAATAAGCTTGCTTGTAGTGCAGTTGCCAAATGCTTGAATATTACTGGCTTGGGAAATATTTCCCTTGGTAGTTTTATCTTGAGGCTTCTGTTTTGTTTTGTTCTTTTTCAACCATGATATTAACAGTATCACCCAGAATGTCACCTCCTTCCCTCGAGTGCAGTAGTTCCAGTTGGGGAAGCCACAAGCTATGCTATTAGTAAGCTCTTTTTCATGTTACCATCTAAACCAGCATGTCACGGTCTGTTCGGTACATTGTTCAGCATGTTTCTCTCCAGCAGGTTGCCCTGTCCCTTGATTTCCGTGCTGGCGTACCCTGGGAGCATGTTGTAAAGATTTGGTGCATTGCAGCATTTTTGTCTCAGAGCTAGTATATGGAAGATGTCTATTTTTTTTTCCTAAGCTATATGGACCCTGTAGAGTGTGAGCACACATTTACTGTATATTCTTTTAGCTATGTGACATTCCTCCTAACATTAAATTTATGTATCCTACTTGAGTTTCTTAAATATCAAAGTACGAGCCAGGAATCCACTCCAGAAAACAGGATTTAAATGCACATTTTTAGCCTTCTTTGTTTTCTGCCACCAGTGACATCGCCCCTAGGGAGGGGGGACTTGCACTCCAGGCAGTGACCACCAGATGCTCACAGTGGGGTAGGGAAGAAGGGAATGGTAGTTGTCAGTGAGTTGGGAAACATCTGTCTGATTTTGAGCACCTGCGAATTCCACCGAGCTCCGCGGCAGGTGAGATTGCTGGACACCTGTTGAAAACTGAACCATGAGAGGACAAACATTGAGGGGGAGGAAAGGAAATCTGTTTTCCAGCCTGTCTCTAAATATCACTCGGTATCTCCCATGACTATAGCTAGCTAACCACAGCAGACTTGGAATGCCAGCTCCGATATGGCTGCTTCCGTCCTTGTCATACATGAGCCCTTCCCTCCTCTCCATTGAAGAGACCATGGAGGCTTAACCAACAGTGAGGGGAAGTCACAAGGTGACACTCAAGACTCGCCAAGAACAATTATTTTGTCTCCACAACTTTTTTTGCACATAAACCCGGTGCATATCTTAAATTTTTTTCATGGGAAAGAGACGTCATGAGATGCTTGAGTCATTAGTTTCTTATAGTGTTCCTTGGAAAATGTTGTAATCTCTTTTTTAAAGATTAATCTTGGATTTCCTGGTAGCCACAGCCATGCAGCTGCTTGCTCACATCATTTTTATTAGTGGTGCTGGGAATTCTGTAGCTTTTCCCTAGTGATGTCTTGTTTAGCTATAGCAGCGATTTCTTGAAGGTCTCTGCATGGTTTATACTTGAAAGCTGTTTTCTAGGAGGCTGAAGCTGGATTTGATGAGAAAATATTCTCTTGAGATACTACATTATACGTGAAGTGAAGGCACAGAAGAAAGTGGCTGAGAAGAGCTCATTCTTTGCAAGTTGACTGGTTCAAGGACCTGTTTAAGTTTTGACTACAGTGAATTCTGTAGCGAGCAATTTTTTAAATGTTTCCCTCTGGAAACTTCACTGAGCCTTCTGATCTCCATATCATAATCTGAACTTTGACAACCATGTTGCCAAAGAGGAGTCAGACTTTCTCTTGTATCTACAAGTCCGAAAGCTAGGAGACTGGAGCAGTGAGGTGATAACCATCTGAAGCAAAGGATGGCTTTGAAAAGTGCCCCTCTACTAATGGCTGTTGGTGGGGGTCTTTTTTTTTTTTCTTTTTCTTTTTTTTTCTTTTTAAATATCCTTCTGTATCCTAAATCTGCTTTAGGGCATCTTTGTAGGTTGTACTTGGCCATCCAAACTACAAAAGAATCAAAAGATGAAAATCTTCATCGAGCTCTTGCTTTTGGGGTTGCTTGAAGGTGTGTAAATATTTGACTCCTGGTTTCATGTTGCGATGCAAAATGGATTTTTCAGTATTTTTTTTAACTTTTAATAAAAGAGCAATGAACAGTATTTATCTAAAGCTAATTTGGGTGGGTACAAATCAGGATGATTGGTCATTTGGTTTTTCCTGCTGTGATAAATGTGTAAAATAAAGATTGTATGACTGGAATGAAAGCATCTCTCTTGATCTCCTGCTCTAGGTTTGTAGTGACCAGATAGGCCCGGTGGCTCCAGCACATTGCACGTGCACACTCTTCCTTAGCTCCTGCTAGTGAAGATGTGCCTGGCCAGCAGAATGCCTGGTTGCTCATGTTGGCCAACAAGCTGCATTTTGGCTTAGGTGATGCTTTTTTACTACTTAAAAATGTGAGTAGATGTTCAGACCATGGTCTGCCCCATTGGGAAAAGCTTATTTTTAATTAACGAGTTTGACTGCCAATAGGCTGCTGCTCTGTACTGGCTTTAGCTGCCATTTTGTTGTTTGCTGTGCTTACACTGCAGAATGTTTTTTTTGGTTTTATTTTTCACATGCCTCAGGATATTATAAGCTTGTGCATTCTAGGTAGTGCAGTTCTGAAGCTCATTTTTTGCCTTGATGGCAGCATCTGACCATTTTTGCACTAATGAGATGAGCATTATCTCTCTAGTGGTCTCTTGCAGAAAATACAGTGTAATGGGACAGCAAGTCCTGGAGCTATTACTTCTCAGACCAGTTCAAAGCAGTACAGGACATTAGTACAACCTGTCTTTCTACCATGGGGTTATTTAATTTCTGCAGCTTCACTGCCAAAAGCTAGTGATATGTTGGCAGTGATTGGCAGGGCTGATGGAAAAAGGACCCTATGAAAGATGACTCCTTCCCACTAACACACTATGGATTATGAAATCCTGGGTATTTTAAATCTGGATGGTTTGCAATGACTTCCCTTACAAATGCAGCCGTCTGGCAACAAATTTCACCAGAGAGAGACAGACTTTCTTGTCTAAATGCTGAAACCAAAGTAGTCTGCTCTGCATCCCTTCAAATCAATGGATGTCTTTGTTGTGAATGTCAGTAGGAACATTACTGAACCCTAAAATGTGTGACTGCTTAGGTTACTTGTAGCACAAAACATTTTGCTTGTTTTTTGCCTTTATTACATAGTCACTTCTCAGAACAAATGAGTTTGGGCCCTCTGGTTCACTCTTAACTCGCGTCTTGTAAAGTTGCTGTAGTTAGTGGAGTTGCACCAGAGATGATTTGGCATAGTGCAGCTAATGTAGGCAAGAGTGGAGAGGACTCTGCAAGAAGACTATGAGGGCACAGTGCCAAGCAGTGGTAAGAGCTCGACACCAGCCTACATCAGAAGAGAACTCCGGTTTCTGTTCTCACTTGAACAATGAAAGGAATAGCCCTGCTTGCCTTAGGGCAGCTGTCATAGCTGCCTTTTGAGTTAACCAGTCATGGCACAGAGGTTTTATCTTCCTCGTGTGCCAGCCTACTCCTTCTGCCACTGGAGTATTTTTTTTCTGGTGGTATTGTTTCCCCTGCCCCCTTTCCCCCACCCTCCCCAAAGCCAGATGGCTCAAGTCCTATGTTACACATGAAGCTGGGTATACTCTTGTACCTCACCCCCAATTGTTGCTGTACTCCTACAAAGGGAGGTGGGTCCCTCTGAGTGTTATCCATGTGCTCTTGGGTGTATTGAACCCCAAATGCTTAGGCCAGCTACTAACTAGTGCTAAGTAGGGATCTCGTGCTGTAACTCCCCTGCCTGGCTTCCCAGCAGCCTTTCAATTAGAGCTTCACCTGGCCTTCCCTGGGTGCAGCCCTGACATTTCCCACACCTCTACCTTAAGGAGTATAGAGAGTGCTCTGCATGTTTCTAACACTTTCCCAAACTAACTGCTGTTCCTCTTTGACTTTCCCAAAGGCTCTCCAAACCCATAGCTTCAGTCCCCTCCCTTGCACGAGGCCTCTGCTAGAGCAATGACTTGCTGCCTGTCTTAAAAAAGAAGAAAAATAAAACAATCACACTTTTTAGCACCTGTCAATGATTATCTCAAGTGGTGTGAGGCTGTGTATGGTGGATGCTCTACAGAAACAAGCTGGTATAGAAAAAAGTCTGCTATGACTACAGAAGGGGTTTGTTGGTTATCAGCTGGAGCTTTCCACGTGCCAAGGCTATAACAAATGCAAAGCAACCCCCAGCTGGAATAGAGTGCGCTCGTTATGTGGGATTGGTTTTATTTATCGGTTCCTCTGCCTTTTAAATATATATGAGCTAGTCATCAAATCCCATTTGCAGTTTGTCTTTCCTAGGGAGGGAGTGTAGTAATTAATAGTTCTCTTCTGTATTCTCTCTAAAGGCTTGGAGGAGAGCTCCACTAGCCCTACATCAGATGAGAAAGATCACAATCTCTTTTCAGGACTTGTACTAGAGATGAGATCTTTCACTTGATCAACAAGATTTTTGCAAAAAAAAAAAAACACACCAAAATCTTTTTCAGGCATTAACTGCTGCTGTTCCAGAGAGACGGGCTCTTCCAGCCGGAGATGAGGCATCTCTGTAACGGGCAGTGAAGTACAATATAACTGATTAGGATGCACCTGTCCTACTGCTAGGGAAAAAACAAGATGGTAGAGAGTTATTACGGAGGGTAGACTGGGGACGGGAAAGGGAGTGATGGCTTCAAATCTCTCCCTCCTCCTTGAACTACCTGACTGGAGTCTCTTAATGGGAAAAGATTCTGAAAAGAGCTGCTAGCCATCTCCTAAAATTCTCATTCAAGGCCAATTTCTTGCTTTTTTGGTACAATTTTATATTGACAAGGTTTAAAAAATTACCTCTGCTTGCTGTGGAATGGTCACTAACATGGGCCTTATGCAACAGAGGGGCCTGGGCCCACTGAAGATAACCCCCTCTCCTCCCCTTGGGACCTGGCTTCCCTTCTCCAAGAGGAGGGAAGCTAACAAAAACACCCCCTCTCTATAAACACTGACCCTTTTTTTCCTCTCTCTCGGGCAGACCAAATGGAGTTTGTGTTGGGCTGCTGCCTATGCCAGGAGGCTGCTGCCAGATTGGAGGGAGTAAAGAGAACAGTTGTGACTAAGAGGCGAGAGGGAATTGGCCCATGTTGGAAGATTAAAAGAATTAAAGCTGCAGATTTTGGCTAATTGCTGATTAAAGGGAGCTGAGGAGGAGTAGCAACTTGCTACAAAATGCTTGAAGGGTGTAAACAGCAAGGAGGGAGGGGAATTAATGGGAGGGGAGGAGTGCACTAAAGGCATTTAGTACAGAGGAATGGGATGAAATGAAGGAAAGGAAAAATAATAGGAGGAAAACTTTCCTGTCAGTGGGATCTGTGGGGCTGCAGAGCCATCTCCCCGGTGAAGCAGACAGTTCTTTTATAGCTTCAGATAATTAGCATGAGATTGGTCAAATCGCTGCTAAATATCCTGCCGGGAGCAGTCCCCCACTGCTAGACCATGGGCTGGACCAGATGCCTCATTCAGTCTTTCCTGTTGCTCATTTCTACGTGGGCTAAAAGCGCTCGATCTGCAGTTTGGTGTGCAGCCCTGCTTCTCCAGCGTGCACACTGAGTCGGCTCCACGACACCAGTTCGATAAAGGAAAGTGAGGCTAGCAGAGTGTGCGCTCTCATCCGTATTCCTGAGAAGTCGGGGACCTTACCTTTTGCTGCAAAAGCTGAACGGAGATATCTGCTGGCACTTAATGATCCTAGAGTGCCTGCGTCTTGCCATGAATCACAGCTGCTGGGTGGGAGGCTGCAACAGTGCCTGGCATGGTCCTGCTGCGATCTGGAAAATGGATGGGTGCGGATGGTTTTAGTCCGGCCACAGAGAAGGGAAGGGACAGAAATGGCTTAGGTGAACTGAGGGCACGACTGGAAAAGGGGTGGGTTCATTAAACTTGGATGGTGGTGATGGTGGGTTTGCAACAGGAGGCTTGGCAAAGAGCCTGTTGTGCCTCTGTTGCCCTTTTAAAACTGACTCCAAACGATAGTGACCAAAGCTCGCGGCCATCTGCTGACTTCATTTGTTTGACTGTAGCACTGACAATGTGTCCAGTGTTTCTGCTGCATGTGAATCAGAGGAGCTGAAAATATAACGTGGCTCGCAAGTAACCTCAGAAATCAATGGGGTTCCACCTAGCGCCCAGCACAACTGTGGCCGTCGCAATTGTGCGCCTTGTGCGTTGTGTGTGTACTTGGACTGGATCGTAATGGACATGGAGATCAAACTCCCCTTCTCAGGTCTTTTCAGAGTGGAGAGGTTCAAGTGAAAAAGCTTATATGGTGCATGGGTGCAAAAATGTGTCTGTCCAGTGCCCTCTGGCCATCCCCAATATCCGTCTCTCTCACTGGAAATCCAGGCTGCACCCTGCCACCTCTGCTGCACCCCAAGGGGTGCTGCCTGCTCAAACAAGCTTTTGCCAAAAGATTTTCTTTACACTTCCCACAGTGTCTCTCTGTCCCTTCGGAGCAGTCCTCACAGGGTACCTCCCTCATGCCAACCCACCCCTGCCTGGAACAGTTTTAAAGAGAAAGGAGAAAAAAGCCTTTCCACATCAGCCATGAGTCCTGAGCAGCCCGGTGAATGGGGTCAAGCGGCTCTGCTGTATGCAACTGCTGCAAACTGCACAGCTAACGGTGCTAGCGTATTTAGTGAAGACAATACTCTGCCACGTTCCCATTTTTTTTTGGTCTCTCAAAAAACGTTTCTAGGACTCAGCCTCTTAACAATCAAGCTGTCCAGCTGGAAATGCAGCTTGGAGGCTTGGAGCTGAACAGATCTGGGGTCGCTCTGCTGCAAGCTACGTCTGCGAAGGGCAGAGAGTAGAGTGTTTTTCCTTGTTGCTTGCTATGCAATCCTTCTGCAGGTCTTTAAGCCTGCTAGTCATTACCTTTTGCCTTCTTGTGTCTTAGCCCCAGGATTTAATACATAAGGCAGGCAAAAAAAAAAAAAAAAGAGGAACCAATTAGTTCACAACATCCCGCCCTCTCAAGGTTGCTGTATTAACATAATAATTATGCCCTAGAGGCTGTGGAGAGAATGCAGTCTTCAAAAAATATACTGGAATTTAACAAGAGAGATTAATAGTGTAGTGGGTAGTCGTGCCCAGCGCACCATCTGCATGTCAGCCTTTGGAAAGCAACTGCGCTGAGCCATATGTAGGCACGCCTGCCGCTACCCCTTCTCTGATGCTGGTCCATGGTTTCCTGTTTAAAGACCCACCATCTGGAGGTGAAAAGCCCCCAGGACCCCTCTCCCAGCTGGCACCGAGTTGGTACGCCGATACATTTTCCATTACTGTCACTTGAAGTCCTGTTGGATTTTGGTACTAATACTTCATAGTACGTAGAACTGATTTTTTTATAGTGGTGCCCAGCAGGGCCGCTGGAGCTCGGCTCCCTCAGCATTTGAGGTTATTAACCTTAACTTCCAAGGCTTTGTGACTTGGCTGCTTATAGCTCAGTCATCAAAGCAATTACAATGCCAATCCTCTGCTAGGATTGTACATTTTGGAACGTGTGACCTGTTGTGGGGTCAGGTCCAAAACAACAGCCGTTCCAGTCGTGTCTTGTCAAGGCGAGGAAGGCTTCAAACGCGTGGTTGTTTGGTAGGCAAGAAGCAACGGGGTTGTAGGTAAGGCGGCTCACAGCACCCTTAACCTACCCTGTCCTGCTCCGAAGTCGGTGCCTGGATCCAAGGTCCCTGAAACGCCAGGGCAGAGGACAGGAGGGTATGTGAAAGAAATGGGCCAGATTCATCTCTGTGTAACTGCTGATGGCTGCTGCCTCAGGGATGAATTTGGCTCAGCCTCAAACCTTTTTCTGCCCTCAATAAAACGATCATTTCTGGGCAATGCGTCCAACTGGAACCCACAAGGATGTGCATACAAAGCACAGCCCAGTCCAGCGCTCCATCAAGCACGCGTTGGGAGGCTGCCAGAGCCTCAGCCCCACGGACCGAAGACCTTGCTTCATCCCCGAGCGGGCGCCTCTGGGATAGCGCGTCTGAGGTCTGCCTTGCCACATCCTGCTAGCGCACCTCGCCCCTGACCCGACGGGCCTGCTTCCAAGGATGGCATAAGTGCCTGCGCGCTCTGCCAGTCCCGTTCTCAGCTTCTCGCTGGGGGCAGCCAACAGAGGTGCCAAGAATTTCTTTGGCTTTTGTCAGCTTGAGTCAGATCATTAATATTATCCTAAAATAGCTGGGTTTTTTGCCGCCTCTGTAGTTAATCAGGCTCACATGTAAATTCCTTCCCCTCCCTGAGATGCGAGTCCTTGCCATGTTTCCCCCCACCAAGTCCAGCTCTCTATGGACCCTGCCAGGCAGGCTAAGTGCACAAGAGGGGCTGTTCAGTTTTACAGTTTTAGGGCTGGATTTCCATGCTTTAATTCACATTGCGTGGCACCTTTATGTCAGGTGTAGACGCCCTTCTTCACGGGGCCACCTGGGAAGTCCGGTATTACCGAGGCACAATTTGAGTCGAGTTGGCAACCTCCAGACCAGAACAAGCTATCCAAACAGCAAGCGCCCCCCACCCTTGGCGTGCAGCGGCATGAGAATCGTCTCTGCCGTTGGGAGGAACTAACTGCTAGCTCCCTAGTCGCTACAGGAGGTGGTGGAAATACAAGGATCATTTGGGATAATGATTCTGAGACAATAAGCACACAACGCTGACAACATGCCTCTTCCCCCGTGATCCCAGCCTGCTGGCACCAGGACCGATGCGGGAGAGCCTCTGCGAGCTCTGTGCTGACGAGCGGCGCTCTAAGTATGCGTCCAGATGGATTGTTCGTTGAACCAAATCAGCGCGCTTGGCCCTGCAGGCGCCTCTGCTCCCATTTGCCTGGGAAACTCTGTTCAGCCTAGACGAGGGCAGGCAAAGGGATTTCTCACAACTGCTCGGCACTTCGCCAAACAGAGCAGGATGGTGCTGGAACCGGGGCAGACAAGTGAGGACGCAGCAGCGGCCGTACCTGCGTGAAGTGTCATCTACCAAGTCCAGCGCCCAACAGGCCTCAAGCTACACGTGGCCTGGCGCATTGACCAAAGACGGTCGCGTGCTCGGAACAGGCGCGGTAGGATTCGGAGTGGTCCCCTGGCCTGGTGTGGGTGCCTTTTGGGACTTGCCTACCCCAGACCGGTGCGGGGAAGGTAGTTAATAACACAGCGAGGTGCCCACCATGGCTCCATGGTGTGAGGGGTGAAGGCAGCAGTAATACGTTTCCCTTAGCTGTCCGCACAGCTGATTGATGAGTTTAATTGTCCGCAGAATCATGTTTAAAAAGCACGGGTCTCAGGTTGGAGGTGCCCTACGATACAGGCAAGCTATCAACACGCGTGCACAGAGACCCCCAGGTCAATACTTGCGCACACACAAATAGACGTGCACACGCAGTGCACAGGTAGGCTAGCAACACCAGGCCAGCGAATAAGCAGGGGGCAGGTCCAAGCCCGAAAGTCCTCCATCCACACAAACCCTCCTCCTCCTCCTCCAACCCCGCTCCTCATCCTCATCCCGGCAGGGCTGGGGCAGACCGCGGCGGCGCTCAGCCTCGCTCCGTGTTTCCGCTTGGAAATGCCAGCTCGTCCCTCGTTTTACTCGGGGGCAGGAAGGAATTGCCCCGGGCAGAGCGGGATGGGGGAGGGCGTGCCCTCCTCCATCGCGGGGCTCTCCTGAGGGAGGGAGTGTTGACGGGGTTTTCTAGCGGGCTCCCCTAGGGGCTCTACCCGCGGCGGGCTGAGCTAGGGGTGGTGCTCCGGGACGGCTCGGTGGCCTCTGGAGGTGCTCCCGGCCCCGCGTCTCCCCCACGCCGGCTCTGGGCGAGCCGTAGGTGGGTTCTGTGTGTTGCCAACACCCCAGAAAGGCCACGACAGCGCCGGAGGCTTTTAAGGCGGTGGGGAGGGCCCGCGTGGACCCGCCCCGGCGCGGCCCGGGGCGGCGGAGGCGGAGCCGGGGCCGGGGCTGGAGCCGCGGCGGAGCGCGGTGAGTGCGGGGCGGCGGCGGCGGCATCCCCGGCGGACGCGGGG
>JAGPOW010003310.1:17909748-17919993 GCA_030014935.1 Caiman crocodilus
TATCTGTTGGGATGTTCCTGGTAGTAAAGTGCTTGTGCCCCTAGTGACTTCACCACACAACGGTGTCTTCCCCGGCTCGGGGCCGAGAGAGGCAGCTGGCTTCCTTCGTGGCTGGCAGAAGGTGAGAGGAGAGTCTGGGTAGCTCTTGCAGGGAGCCTTAGCAGCTGGCTGCTCTCGCCACCGGCCTGACGCAGGGTGCTGCGTCGGCTAACGGAGAGAGCCAGATGGACACTGTTGCCTGCCCACGTGGGCAGTTTACTACGTAGTCTGGTCTGCTCACGTCCGAGCCCACCCATCTCTTCGTGGCTGCTGGCAGGTAGCGCGGTTACCTGGTGTCTGTGCTGGGTTTTGTCTGTTCTGCCATTGTCTGGACCTCGGTGCATTTTCCTAGCTAGATGTTGCCTGTCTGGGATGGGAGCAGCGCTGCTGCTGTGCCGTGCCGGCAGCGCGCAGGGCCGGGGAAAGGAGACCGAGGGCTTGGTGCATGATACTGAGCAGGTCGCTTAACCAGCCCGGGCCCCTCTTGCTTTGTGAGGCAGAAACACTAGGATTGATTTAGCTGAGTCCATTGCAGTCGCTGGGTGAAAACCTTGGCTGCAGGGGTGGGTAGGATGAGCGTGCCTGTGGCTGGGATGCCCGCTAGCATCAAGCTGCGTGAAGTGTTGCAGCTCCCTGCCCGACGCATGACAAGTGTGTGATGCATGTGAGGGGGAAGGAGGCCTTTCCCACCCTGCCCCTGCCCAGATCCAGTCATGCTTCATATTTCCAGGCAGATGGCGCTGGATGAGAATTCGCCGCCCTCGCTGTCTGCTCTTTCCCTTGCCTGGCGCACATGTTAGCAAGTGCAATCAATGATTAACAGGACCAGCTCTGCTCCAGCTTGGTGGAGGGGGTTCATGGTAGGGGCAGTGACCTGCTGCCTCTTCCTCGCAGAGCCCCAAAGCCAAGCCATCTGGGGAGAAGGGGGTAGGCCAGTCCCTCATTCTTGGTTTAGGCATCCAAAATGGAGGGATGCAGGGGGTGGCCCTAGACTGGGAGGAATGGTCATACTTGATCTCGCCAAGTGGCACCTGAAGCCCGCAGTTGGGATGGCGGGGGGTCCCGTTGTGTGGGGACCGGGCACTCATTAGATACAGGCTGTAGGTTGGCTTTTGCTGGTAGCAGGTGGGCGCGTCGGGCATGCTGAGCTTCCTCCCTGTCGGCTTCTGCTAGAGGAACCTGCCCATGCCCAGCTCTCGCGTTCCCTGCATGGCCATCCGCCTTCCCTGGCACTCTCTCCACAGATGCACACCCCTATTCCCGATGGCCCCTTCAGGCCCAAGGGGTTCGGGATGAGAGGGGGTGAGGTGGGGGTCACGCTGAAGCTTGGGACGTCACACAGGGGTCTGTGGCACTCACATTTCCTGGTGCTGACCCTCCCGTGTCTGCATCTGGTCAAAGAGTAGCTCTCAGTATCTTGGCAGCCGTTGAGGTCTCTATTTTGCAGCTGCTCAGCTCCAGGAAGATACTCCGAGAGGCATCGTGAGAAGTGCTCTCTGCTCCTCCTGATGCCTTCCTCAGCGATGGCCACCCAGGGGCTTTGCCAGTGAGACCCTGCCCCTTGTTTGCAGAAGGGGAAGGAAGAGCCTTGCTGGTTCTTTGGAGGCAGGTGCATCCCTGCTGCCTCCAGGCCAGCCTGGTCACTTGCTTCCCTCGCGTCCCTGGGAGAAGGGGCCATCTGCAGCTCATGGGTCCCGTGCACATCATCGGACACCTGATCAGAGCTGGCTGCCCGCACCGGGGCTGTTCACATCACTCTTGAGTGGCTGGAGGACGCGTCCCGCATCAGATCAGGAGCCTTTATCCCTGTTCAGTGTGGGGGTAAGGGGCAAGGCAGGGGAGAGTGAGGCCTGCCGTGTCAGTCTGTGCCAGGCGATTTTGAACCTGTTGGCACAGGTGTCTGCACTGGGAAGGTGCTGAGGGTGGACAGGAGTCCAGGCAGCTGCCCCGGAGGCAGTGTCATGTTGGGGCTACTGAGCCCAGGGGTGAGGAAGGTGGTGCCCCAAGCAAGTTGCTGCCGCCAGAGATAGGAAGCAGAACTGCAGAGGGAGGAACTGGGCCCAGCCATGGGTAGACCCCGGGTCTCCGAGTGGTACCCGGTCCGCACAGCACCCCTCTTCACTGCTGCATCCCGGGAACCTGCTCAGAGCATCTTCCTGAGCTGGCCCAGTGCTTCCCCGTTTCTAAGGACCCCACTATGCCAGGACTGGCAAAGCAGGACAGGAGTTTGGATCAGACCCTGGTTCCCTTTGAGATGCATCTGTTTAAATGATTCACAGCTCAGCTCCCTCTGGAGCAAAGCACCCTGGCCTCTGGCTCGGATTTTTTTTTTTTACTTTCATTTCCTTTTTATCCTTTTGCAGTGATCCCCAGGGTCCATTGGCCCCATCCAAGCTCCAAGCCGGTTCTTCTGAATCCTGCTCCTTTCTGGGGGGAATCAACAAGGTTTCCTGGGTCAGTGGTGGTGGCAGATAACAGAACAAGGAGCAATGGTCTTAAGTTGCAGCAAGGATGGTTTAGGTTAGATATTAGGAAAAACTCTCCCTCTGGGAGGTTAGTGAAGCACTGAAACAGGCTAACCAGAGAGGTTCTGGACTCTCCCTCCTCCTCAGGGGTTTTTAAGACCTGACTCAACAAAGCTTGGCTGGGACAATATATTTGGGGACAGTTCTGCTTTGAGCAGGGGCTTGAACTACCTGACCGCTTGAGGGCCCTTCCAGCCCTCATTTCCTGTGATTCTAATGGGGTCTTGCTCACCAGGCCGATGTTTTCCAAAGGGATGAAGGGATTGGGATACCCAGACTCGATGGGAGTTGGTGCCAGGTCATGTCTCTTTGCCAGTCACCGGCTGTCAGTGTCTGCAGCTCTACGAAGCGCTGCCCCTGCCTGTTTGAAAGCCTGCACTGTGCCTGTGGTGATGTTGGGGCTTGCGAACTGACTCAGCTTGTTGGAAACAGCTGGAGGTGTGTAGGTCACACCGGAGGGCTGTCTGGTCGTAGACACACTGAGATGTCATTGTTTCGAGACTCAAACCTGGCAAAGCCCAGCTGAGGCACTGGGCAGAGGTCAAAGGGAGCCTTGTGTGCAGCAGATGGGGCATGCATTTAACAAGGTCTCTGTGCACGAGTTCCCCTGGAGGGACATAGAAATGCAGGGGTCCTGTTCAGCACCCACTGCCCTTCCTGCTGTCCAGCCCCCTGAGTTGAGTTGAATTGCGGCAGTGCAGCTGATTGCAGGGGCTGGCCTGGAACCTCAGGCTGTACCGCATTGGTGGCGTGGTGCTTTCCCTGCTGAGGACTTATTGCACCAAGATCTCAAAGGCCTTGTCGAGCACAGGCTGCCTGGGTGCTCACAATGCCTGCTGGAAGGCAGCAGTAGTCATCATCCCCATTGTATCAGTGCAAATGGTGAGGAAGGTCTCAGGCCTCCACCAAACACCCATGCTTCATCTGGTGCATGTGCAAAGGGCTGTTAGCACCAAAGAAAAGTGTTAGAGCAGAGCGATGTTATGCCCACCTTTGGCGTGCCCAAGCATGGTTGAACAGATGAGGCTGGGGCTCTTCAGAGCATCTCGCCCTCAGGCTGAGACCAGACGAGGGAAGGTTCAGCCTGGAAGAGTGATTGCTCCGGAAGCCGAGGGTACGGGAATGAATTGGGGTGTGTTTAAGAGGCTGCGGTTCAGCTGGTTTTAAGCCGGCTAGTTGGGGTTTACTTGCACTGGAGCTGCAGCAGCACAGAGCTCAGCATGGCAGACCGCCGGGGCATTTACCTGGCTGCTGGGGCAGCTGTGCTCCTGCTGGTGCCCATGGTAGCTAGCTCAAAGCTGGCTCTCTGAGCTGCCCTGACTGCAGTGTAGACATGTCCTTAGAGTGGCTGTCTAAAGCACATTGCATAGCTACCAGAAGAAGAAGAATGGGCTTACAGTTAAAACTTGAGCCTGGGACCTGAGAGGCAGGTGCCAGTCTCAGCTTTGTCACAGCGCTGCTAGACAGTTGCTTTATCATCCTGTGCCCCTTTTTCCTATTCTGGAAGTGATGCTAATGCTTGTCAATCAAGATTCTCACCTCTTTCGGGCAGGGGTCACTGCTTCCTCTGCATACATACAGTGCCCAAGACAGCATGGCACCCACTCCACAAGGACTTCTCCATGGCACTGAGCAGCTGTAGACCCTCCCCATAGATTCATCGATTCATAGATGCTAGGGTCGGAAGGGACTTCAATAGATCATCGAGTCCGACCCCCTGCATAGGCAGCGAAAAGTGCTGGGTTCAGATGACCCCAGCTAGATGCCTATCCAACCTTGTCTTGAAGACCCCCAGGATAGGGGAGAGCACCACCTCCCTTGGGAGCCCGTTTCAGACCTTGGCCACTCTTACCGTGAAGAAGTTCTTCCTAATGTCCAGTCTAAATCTGCTCTCTGCTAGCTTGTGGCCGTTATTGCTTGTAACCCCCGGGGGCGCCTTGGTGAGTAAAGCCTCACCAATTCCCTTCTGTGTCCCGGTGATGAACTTATAGGCAGCCACAAGGTTGCCTCTCTACCTTCTCTTGCAGAGGCTGAAGGCAACACTTTAGAAATATCTGAAGTCCCAGGTGGGGGTGGAGGATACTTGCCGGTAGCAGGGCCACATGTGGTTCTTGGATGATTCAAACAGATTTGAACCTGATCTGGCTAATTTGACCTGGACATGAAAAAATTTTCTAAAAGTTAAAACAAAAAAGAAGGCAGCACAGCCCCCTGCACCTGCAGCAACCCCCAGGAAAGCTGCCACCTCTTCAGGCAGCCTGGTGGCCCGATGGGAGCCTGTGACACAGTGCTGTGCTTGTGGGCTGCAATGCATGCAGGGTCTGTGCATGCCTGGCGGGGTCCAGGAGCAGCCTTGGCTTGGGAGCCCCAGCCCCTCTGCCTGGACCGCTGCAGCCAGTGCTTCGCTTCGGCTCTTGCTGGAAGTTGAGCTGATGGGAAGTGAAAGGATTGGCCCCAGCTCTGGAGATCCAGTAAATCAGAGGCACTGGGCAGACTTTGTCAGAAATGACCAATGCTGCTATTTAAAGGGCCAGCCTGGCCCAGTTTTCTTCTGAATCCCCCAGAATTGTATTCGCCTTCTGCTTCCGCTCCCTTCCCCCTTCACCAGCTGGCGCGATTTCTTCCCTTAAGGTTTTTAATTTCCTTTTTTTACTGCTCAGGTGGGTTCATTTTCTGTTGGAGGTGCTGGACCAAGAGCCCCCGGGTTCAATATCCTTTGCTCCTCTCTTTGCCGCTTTGCTGACCTTCCTGGGCTGAGGCATCAGCCCAAGAGGTCCTTGCTCTTCAGGGCGCATTCAAGCACCAGCCTCTCTATTTATTATGTCCATTAATGGAAGTTGGGGCTGAGACCCCTGCTTGGCACAGAGCCGTGAGGGGGTGGCCAGCCTGAGTAGGATTTGGACCACAAAATGATATCCACAGGCCTGGGAGGCTCCTGCAGTTGATGGAGCTTCTCCAAAGGAGCTGACTGCCCTCCATAACCTCTCTCATGCTGACTTACCCGGATGAGTTGCATCCCCAGGACTGCCCAGTCTCATTCCTGTTGCTCCCCCTCCACATCCTTCGACAGGTGGCCCCATTTTCATGCAAGTAGCAGACGCCAAGCTGCCAATGCTGCAAGTGGGCACAGCGCCTTGTATATGTAGGAGGATGGCTCCGACGCATAGCACAGGGCTTCAGCCCAGCATTATTTGTTAGGGCTAATGATGTGTATAATGTTTCTTACATTTCTTCAGTGCCTTTCATCCCAGAGGATCCTAGTACATGCCGCAGATGTAAGCCAATATGCCAACTATTTGTAGAGGACACCACATCTCCTATCGGGCACAAGGCGGGACCAGAAGAGGTCAAGCCCAAGTCAGGCTGGAATCACACGGGTAGAAATGAGAGCAGATACTGGCCTTGGGTCAGGTACCTACTGGTTTACCTGCTGAGATGGGGACAGACCAAGGAAGCTTCAGCAGAATTAGGGGTGCGGGTCACTTTGAGGCAACCTCATGCCTTAAAAAGTCTTCCCACAGGGAACGGGAGCCTTGGAGCCTGTGCTTCTCCCGGTGCTGTTCAAAACCCCACTGGTCAGTGGAGCTCAGTGGGTGAAGTTTCAGATCCACATGAGTTTTAAGTCAGATCAGGTTTCTAGCTGGGGGCCGGTGCCACTACAGGCAGCTGAGCTGCCAACATAAATGGCTTCTCCTCGTGTGGCAGCTCTTTTGCATTCATTGATCCCAGGAGACTTGAGCTGCATTTGGTGCAGAAATGGGCCCCCCATGTGATTTAGCTCCAGATCCTGCAGCAGAACTCAAATGGGGTGGGTGTGCTGGATCTTATCTCTTGATCTGAGATCATCTCTTGTCCTTCAGTGCTTTGGATATGTCTTTATGACGCAGCCCAGCACAGTGCAGAGACACCCAGACCGGCTCTGAACAGGGACTGGGAAGCAGCAGTCATGTTAGTGCCGCACTCTGCCAGAGATAATTAGCCCAGGTGCCATGCTACGCTAATCCAGCCTTCCTGCTCCCAGTACCAAGCTGGCTTGCATATCTCTGCCAGGCACTGCATTGCGCTTGGCACAAGTACCCTCAGGGCCAGAGCCCCAGCTGGTGTAAATCAGTGTAACTCCCTTGACTTCTGTTGTACCAGCTGAGGTTCAAGTCCCTGTTCAGTGCTGAAGCATAGCTGGCAAGGCTCTGAGCTCTGCCAGTCCCTAGATGTGAATGGGATGGTAGAGCTGCAAGCAGGTCAGAATGGGTGAAATGACAGCACAGGATCTTCTAGGGTGGCTGCTACACCCCCACCCAAGGGCACATCCAAACCTTGAAGCTCGTTTTCCTGCAGTATCTTTCCAGCTGTATTAGTCACACCCTGGAGCCCAAAGCAGATATGTCCTCCGAGGTTTATCCATCTGCTAGCTGCTGCCGCAGGGACATTGATTAGCATCACTAATCGCTGCCAGCCTGTGTGGCACGGCATCGGATGTGGTACTTAGGGCTAGGGGAGAGACAGCCCAGAAACCACCCTCTCGCTCGAGGGGTGTCATTGCCCGTAGAGGGAGTCAGTAGCATGCCAGGAGTGCAAATCCCTAGCTAGGGGCTTATTTTGCAGTGGGAAGGTTTAATGGCATCTTGCCCAAGGGAAGCATCCAGCAAGAGATGGGTTTACAAGAGGCTCCCAGCGTCCTCACCTCCCTGGCTGTCCACAGCTGCTGGAGGGCAAAGAGGAGAAGGCTGAGACAGTTTGAAAGCAAAGTGACAGTGGGAATTAAGGGTGGCAAGGAGCTGAAGTCAATACCTGCCACTACGGGTTTAGCATCCTCCAGGTTAGCTGGCATTCGGCTTGATGTGTCCGTAATTAGAGATTCTTGTCCCAAATGCCCTGTGTTACCTGGGCAGGGGTCGCGCAGCGACGAGGGGTGTCAGCCACGTGGGGAAGGGGTGCTGCTTATAGGAGGGAATGTGAAAAATAATGAAGTGTTTGGGATGTGGAGCTAGGGGAAGGAAATGCATGTGAATTCAGAGGGGGAGCAGTGAATAGATGCTTCTCTTTCACCTGTGAGCCCCTGCACGGGGCTGAGAGCCCACTGTTACCCTCCAGGGGCTGGGAGGGGTCTGAATGCACGGGCATGGAGCAGTTTTGGGGTTAAAGCAGAGGGCTGAGAGCGATGTGAAATCTCTTCCCAGCTCTGCTACTGACTCCCCTCAGGACCTTAATTAAGCCACTTAACCTCAGTGCTCTTTAATTTCCTGTATCTGAATAGGACTGGTACTTCTCTCCATGCCTTGGCTCAGCATTGTTGGAGCTCTGGCCGAAGGGGGTGGGGAAGAGTCATAAAGGTGGTGATCAGAATAACATGAGGCGAAGGTTCAATATGCTGCAACCTTGCCGGAGGCGTGCCGTATCCCTGGAAATCCTGCTGGGATTCCCCGCTCTCCCAGCGCATGATATACAAGCGTTTATGGCTGTCCCTGGTGGTTCACTGGATATTGGACCATAAAACTGTCACGGGTCTCTCCATCAAACCCTGCTCTGTTTGGCATTGCTCCAGGGATGAATATTAACAAGTCCCACCTTGGGAGATCAGCATCAGTTTCAGTCAAGGCGTCTCCTCTGCAACAACTGAGGAAAAGGTTTAAAAAATACTAGCAGGCTGTTCTGACTAATGCAAGGAGCTGAGCCAGCCAGGCGCAGTTTGCAGCTGGACTCTCATATCGGCTCGTGGGCCGGGAGGCTGGGTCAGCCACCGAGCTATTGCACAGGGAGGGGTTTGCACAGTTTGTGCTAGTGTTTGGCAGCACCAAGGAAGCAACGAACTGTCTGTTGGGCTCCTGCAGGATCTGTTCCCTGCTGAGCTGTGATTGCAGATATGTCTGGCCCCTGGCTGTCCTTCCTGATGGCACACGCCACGGTGACCTGGCAGCTTGCACCTATAACCCGTCCATTCAGTAAGGGAAAGAGGTGGAGAATGGAGCCCAGCTGTGGAGTCTGTGGAGCACTGGTTGGATTGCAAAGGTCCTTGGCTCCAGACGTGAGCTTGGGCTCCGGGACAGGAGGAGGTTGGGGTTGTGTTAGATGGGGAACGTGCAGACAGGCCTTTCTGCATGCAGGGGTTTCTGCTCAGGGGAAGGACACGGGGCTTACAGTAGCATGCCCCTCCCCGGGTAGAGATTACCTCCAGTTTGCCCTATAGATCATGCTGGGGGGACGGGGACTGTTCTCTTCATGCCCCAGGCTCTGGGCCCTGTCGCTTGCTGCCCAACATCATACTAGAGAGACCAGAGATGGACTCCCAGGCCCTGCCCAGACAACAGGGTTGCAGTGGAATCAGCTGAATGGGGTCTCACCTGTGCGGGGAGTCTTTTATTGGCTTAAAACGCAAAACTCATTCACTTGCTTTGGCTTCTGCCTGCAAATCTGCACTCCTGAGGAGAACAGTATAAATGGGGATGAGAGAGCCCACAGGCAACGTGACTCTGGGTTAACTTAACCGGTGAGGACTGATACAAGTGAATATAGACCAGGTCTCAACCCCTGCCCATTGCCTCATGGAAGATCCTTGAGCAGAGAGGGCATGTCTGGCCCATGCCTGCAGCCTGTCCTGGGAGGGATGCTGCCATGCATCCGCCCCCTCTCACGAGCCAGACGCAGGGACGTGGCCGAGAAATCATTCTTAGAAGCACGCTGGGGTGTGAGGTCTTGGAAGATGCCCCTGGAATGGAGTCACCCCTGCGTACTCGGGGACATCCCTGCCGAGGACGTGGTGCAGACATCTCTGTGGGGCACAGCCCTCTGCTCTGTTCTGCTCTGGCTCTCCAGGCCGTCTCCTGGCTGTGTCATCCGAGCTCTTTCCAATATTGCGCTACATGATGTATCCCAGATGGCTCACACTCTCCTGTCCTCTCCCCAGGGGGAGGCTGATGTGTGCAGGGAGGTGGTTTGTTTGGTGGGTAGGAGTTGTGCGTGTGCGCTGTTCTGTATTGATATTGGAGGAGGCACCTGGTACTTGCAGTGGCGAGGTCTCCGGAGGGCGGGGGTGAGGCCTGGGATGCTTGTGGGAATTAGCTTCGTGGTCTCAGATGGGTTTAGAGGAAGATCCGTCTCATACAGGAAAACTCACCTGTGCAGACTATTAGAGGCAGGGTTTCATCCCTCGCTGTTCAGAGCTGCAGCCTGGCTCCTCCGTCTGCAGAGCATGTTCAATCCGGACTCCTGGGTTGCAGCCTGCTGTGTGATCTCAGGCGCAGGACTGCTCTGCTCTGCCGTCCTCAGCTGCATGGCCCAGAAAGCCTCAGGTCTACATACCAAAAACTAGAACTCTTGGTTCCAAAACGATACCTTTTATTAGACCAACTGGAGAATCGCAAGAAAATTGTCCTTTTACGCAAGCTTTCGGGAAGCAAAGTCGTTTTGTCAGGCTCCAGGAAAAGTGTAGATGGTACAAGATGGTTAAAAGTCCCCATAGGTTGGAAATAAACTTCATTTTTGCACAAAGGGAGCTGAAGATGGAAGTCTGTCCCTCTGGGTCCATGCGAGTGTCGTTGTGAGCTGTGCTGAGTGGCTCTTTGATGTGTTGATCAGGTTTATTCGTGGTGCTGGGAGCTGGGATGTGGGACCTCTGTGGCCTTCCCTAGCTGTTTCTAATGCTTTAATGACACAGCTTGCAAAACTCCCTTGCCATTTTTTTTTT
>JAGPOW010003310.1:17931015-17963118 GCA_030014935.1 Caiman crocodilus
GTGGAGGTCTTCAAGAGGAGGCACGACAATCACCTGGCTGGGGTCATATGACCTCGGTCTTCTTTCCTGCCAGGGCGTCAGACACGATGATCCATTGGGTCCCTTTCGAGTCTATAATCTAGGAATCTAGGTGCCTTTGGGTGACGCCGGACTTTAAGGTCCCACCGCATTTGGGTGTAGTATCTCTACTGTTCTGGATTGCACACTTGACTGGACTCAGCCTGGCGCGACGCCGCCCTTTCTGTGTAACGTAGACCCGTAAGTTGGGGTCTCTATCACGGTCTGTGCAGGCACGCGAAGGGCAGGGGGCTGTTGGGATGGGGGCAGTCAGGGCAGCGGTTGAAATGGGAGGATCAAGACCATGGCAGGAGCGTTCCCGGCTGAAGCCTGCTGGCTCTTGGGGTTGGATGTGAGGCCAGTGGCAATGCAATGGGGATCCCTTTGGTCTTGCAGGTCTTCTCTAGGGATTGCGGATAGTTTCCTCTTGTCAGTACAGAGCTGGCCTAGGCTGGCCAGACCCACTGGAAGGGATGGTAGGTGCTGGTAGGCCACAAATGTTTAGAGAGCCCTTGCTGGTTAGTCCTTCATGATATAAATGTGCCCATCCCATTTACTCCACTGCCCAAGGGGCTTGATCCTGCTTTGAGGCAAGTCTGTGCAGAACATCCCTTTGGGCTCAGCAGCTCAGGGGGACAGCGCTTGCCAGGAGCTGGCACCATCCGTTACACTTCTGGAGGCTTTGAGCCCTTCTTCATGGGAACAAGTGTCCAAACAGCTGGGCTTCTGGGCAGAACGGAGGTGCTCAGGCTCAGGCTGGAGCTCAGCTTTTAACATCCTTGGTTGTGAGAAATGTCAGGGCTTCTGGAGGGACCTGGCAATTTCCCCTGTGTGGAGCGGGCAAGCGTAGTTCAGAGCTTCTGCTGTGCAGCTCAATGGCATTGCATGCGCTCTAGATGCTGCATGGACCATTTACCCCCAGCAGCCCTGAGAGGTGAGGAAGTATCATCTCCCCATTTTCGCAACTGGAGAAGCTGAGGCACAGGCTGGAGGCCAGAATGACTTGCCCAGGGGAGTTGTGGGCAGGGCTGTGGGTTAGGACCAAGGGATAGGGTGCCCTCCTGCACAGATCCCCGCCTGCCGAGGACGCCTGATCCAGGGTCGAGCTGTCCGACTTGGTTCCTGCGCTCCAGAGCACAGCCTGCTGCAGCGTGGAAGGAAAACCATACATATCAGAAGAAAAATCTCTGCAGGACCTTTGTCCTTGCTCTCGGGAGGCTGTGCATCCCCTCGGTGACAGGCGGCCTGACGTGTGTTCGGTAGCATCAGCTGAGCAAAGACACAAGGCATGAGAGAGCAGGGCAGGGGACTTCTCTCTAAGGCATTTCAGATGCCCCCAGCTCATCTTGTCCAGGCCACAGAGAGTCGGGCTGTTTCCGATTACACTGGATCCGCTCATCGGCGAGCTCCAGTGCAAGGCAGTTCATCAGGATTCAGTGCCTTATGCTGCCAGAGAACAAAGGGACTGCAGTGCAGGGGAGGGGATGAGAGCACCACGGGCTCTCCATGCGTGGGAGCTGTCGGAGATGCTGCCGTCCCAGTCCTGCCCTCCACCGCTCAGAGTCAGACCCTCTCACTCGGTGCCTCCCAGTACATCCAGTCATAATGGGGCAGGCCAGGGCCCAGGAACGTCAGTCTCTGTCCCCCTCCACTGAGCCCTGCCAGGGTGGAGGTGGGACAGTTGCCTCTCTTCCCACGTGGCGTGTGGAGAGCTGAAGTGGGGGAGAGCACACGAGACCGCTCCAGGTCTCAGGAAGCCACGAGTGAGATGAAAACCTACCCGCGATGTATTCTGGTAGGGAGGAGGCGTCTTGGCACCGCCAGAGCAGCCCGCGAGCTACCGCATCCTCCCTCAGCATCTCACTCCATTTCTTACCGCTCCTGGCAGCGTGGATAAGGGGGCTGGGGAGTGAGAAACCTCAGGGTTTCATTGAGCCCGGTAAAAGCCCGGCTCTGGAAAACTGGCCTGGTTGCATAGGGGCTGGGCCACTCACACCTCTTGCTGACTTGGGTTGGACTTGGGGGTGCGCAGATGCAACCTCCGCCCTGCTCAGCTTCCAAAATCGGTAGCTAAAAATGCCTGGCTGAACGCTGCGGGCATGGGGCTGGCTAGAAGAAGGGGGAGCAGTTTCTGCAGCAAGAGATGGGGCATTTTGTTTCTAAAGAGTTGTGAACATCAAGATTTTCCGGTCTGCGCTAAGACTTTCTCCTCCCATAAAACCAGGAAAGCTTCCAGTGTCCTCTGCAGTCAGAGGGATAATCATGTGACTGCAATAGTTCAGACTAATTATTACCCTAGTGCAGCACGGGTACAGAAGTCTGCTGGAGCTACACAGCCCTGTAGGCTGGTGTGGTTGATGCAGGCCAGTTTCTGCAGCGAGGGACTCTCTGGGGTGACATGTGGCCACCACTGCACTGACTGCCGTTGACTTCCCAGCACAAATGACCAGGTATCTGTTTACAGCTGGTCAAGTGGGGGCAGAGCAGTCTCATCTCTGGAGCCCCAGCAAGATGCTATAACTTTCCGCTAGCACAGCACTGTGCCGCCTTCGGCTAAACGTGACTGTCCTGTTTCTCTGCCAGGACCGCCTTTGTAGACAGGCTCCTAACGAGAGGCTGTGGGTGGGTAGGTTGGAGCAGGGCACCTGCCTCCCCCCTCAACTTCAGGCTTTCCTCCGTTTGCCCCCAGGAAGTACTGGCGGTGCCCTGGAGGTCGGGGCAGTGCTCTCTGAACGCTGCTGGCTGAGCTGTTCTCCTTCAGGGCTTGTTCATCCCAGCATCAGTCCTTGCCCCTGCCTAATCACATCAGCTTATTCCCCGGAGGACAGGGAGGAAATAGGGAAGCGGAGGATGGTGGGATGATCAGCGCATGGCCTGGTGATGTTGCATTTGCAAGCGGTAATACAGCTGTCCCCAGCTGTTCCTTTGTGCTGGGACTCGAAGTGCCTTCCTCCTCCATCACGGAGCTCATCCCAGGAGGCCTGAGCAACTGGACAGTGAGAGGTCAGTGCCCCTCTCCCCTCCTCCTCCTCCTCCCTGCAGACGGTGACTCTGCCCCTTGGGGCCCTGCAGTGCCCACGTGCTCGGCCGTGCCCTGAATGCCAACCCGGCGTTCTGCTCACTTGAGAGGGGTGCCCAGGGAAAGCAGGGGCAGGGAGGGAAGAGCAAGCAAGAGGAGGGAGGAACAGACGGCCGAGGAAGCAAAGTCGAGGTGGAAGCCTGTCTATGGTGCAGAGGCTTCAGGAACCCCCTGGCCCACCTCTGGGCCTGGGTCCAGGCATCGGCAGCCTCACATTTCTAGAGGACGAGGGTGTCCCTCTCAGACGCACACGTGTTGGCTTGCTCTTGAGCTCTCCCAGCCCAGCCACTGCAGGGGACATGACCTCCCTGCCGTCTCCCAGGGCTGAGGTGCAGAGGGGAGCAGGAGCAGGGACACCTCCTCTTCTCCGCAAGCCTGCAGGGTAAAGCATCAGCTTCTCTTTGCCTGGGTCCTCACAACAGCCCTCCCTGCTGCGGTAGAGCAGGGGGAGGCTGCGGGTGGGGGCCGGCAGGGAGGGCCTCCTGCCCACCCGACCCCCGGTGCAGGTGTGTGCCAGTCTGCAGCTTGGTAAGGGAGCACCCCCGCCACGTGTCCGTCCCTGCAGCAGAGAGCGGGGGCCGTCTCCGCCGCACAGGGGGCCACCTCGATAATTGGCCAGGAGCCAGGGAGCTGCACCTAATTTGCATGCAAATGAGCTTGTTTTGTTTGGAGCCAGAGTTGAACGCACCCAGCCATGTTTGCTTGTGCTTCCCTGGGCTTTCCCTCTGCAGCGGAAAGGGAAGTGCTGGTGTTTGCCAGCGGGAGGAAAATGCAGCTGATGCTCTTTGCTTTCCTTGTTCCCTGGGCCTCTGAGTGGGTGGCTAGAGGCCATCTCCTTGGCACTGGGGGCGCAGGCAGCCCTTGGGCTGCAGCGGGAAGGTGTGGCTGCCCGCTGCTTCTGGTGTGACGGGGGCCGTCTTTATTTGGATCGTCGGGATTGCATTACTTCCAGCTTCGTGCCCACCGAGTGGCGAGAGCTCTTAGCAGAGCGTGACGCTTGAGTTTTCTGTGGCACCTTTCACAGAGAGGTCTCAAAACTTGGGGCTCTCCAAACCCCTCTGCTTTGAGGCAGGGCAGGGGTGTCACCCCATTTTACAGACCAGGCAACTGAGGCATGGCTCACTGAAGCCATTCACCCCCATCACAGCATGTTCAGGGACGTGGAGGGATTGGAAGCCATGGGTCCTGGCTGCTGTGTCCTGCTGGCCCAGTTTCCGTCTTGGCACTTCCCAGGAAAGCATGGGCAGAGCTGCCTGCCGTGGCAGGTGCCAGGCACCCCAGTGTCTGCTGGTGAACCAGGGGCAGCCAGCAAAAGATGGCACCGGGGCCAAGAGGAGAGGAAGAGAGACGCCGTGTGCAGGGGAGAACAGAGATGATTTACAGGGTGTAATAGGTTACCTTTGCTGCCTACTTGGCTTGCTCCCCAAGCCCCACTTGCTGGAAGGGGGCCAGCTGCAGGAGTGAAGAGGAAGGAAGGTCTGTGTGCATCTCCTTCAGCAGCATGGCTGAAGGCACAGCTGGAATACAGCTGTGCACTCGCTGTCTCCTATCTCAGGTGGCAGGGGAAGGTCTCAGCGATTCCTCCTGGCTACCGGTGGGCTGTACGTGTTGGCACAGTCGTGGCAGCGCGTTCCCACACCACCTCCTCCTCCTCCTCCTCAGGATCTCTCTCGCTCCTGCTGCAGTGAGAAGCCTCCCAGGTCGTGACGGCCTCCTTAGCCCAGACTCCGCTGCCGCAGCCGTGAATAAAGCCAGGCTGTCAGTGCTCGGTGCTGGCAGTGAAGTGCGCTCTGCCAGCCAGCCAGGTTGTGGCCAAGCCATAAATCTGCCTCCAGCCCTACGCAGAGATGGTAGCACAAGGCCCTCGCGCGCTGCATTGCACCTCTTCATCCCATCCCTCCCCCAACATTTCTACCTTGACGTCCTTAGCTATGGGCTGCTTTTCTGCCTCTTCTGCCATAGGAATGGCCAGTCGGGTCAGCCCCATCTCCCTCCAGCTGCTTCTGAAGATGGTGCAAGGACCATCAAAGTCGGTGGATGTGGGGAGAATCCCCCCATCCCCACCAAAAGCTGCATCTGAATCTGTGCAAGTTAGAGATGGGCCTGAACCCCAAGGCGTGGGGTCTCATACCCTCTCTGGCTCTAGCATTTGTTGCTGCTTGTTCTCCGTCCGTACGACCATGCGATCCCACCTCGACCCCAGCCGAGGGGGCAGCGAAGTCGGTGCTGTTTTCATGCAGTGTCCTGCTATTCCTAAGGTCCTGGATGACGAGTAAAGCAGCTGCTGACCCCTCTTTCTGAAGGCACGCACAGTAACGTCACACCTTTTTCATGTGCCGCCTGAAAAGCTGGTGGGCACGCTGTTGGAACCAGAAGGACAGGGCATGTCCTGGTTAGGGCTCGGTAAGGAGTTGGATGCTGTGGTTTTTTCCAGCCACAGGAGCACCCGAAGGTGCCCCAGGAAATCCTGCAAAAGCCCAGAGGATGGATGTGGGCAGCCACATCCCCTCTCTGATTCTGTCGTGACTTGGGGGCAGGCACAGGGCTCCCGCTCCCCCGAGGCCGGGCCCTGCCGGGATGCCAGTGTCATTACAGTCCTCGTTCATAGGATGCCGTCTGCCAGGGCGCAGGCACAGACAGCTCCACTGGGCCCGCCTGGGCGGGCAGCGACCATCGTTCACCTTGCAGTTGTTAAATGAAGCCTGTTCACTGGAAGTCAGTGGCGATCTGCCAGCGAGCAAATTAAGAAGCTTGTGATTATTCTTAGCAGCCCCTCGAGAAGGTTGTGGGGTCCGGGGGAGGCAGGAGGTGGATGGAAAGTCTCTGCTGAACCGGCCTTTATTTTTTTTCCCCACCGAAGTGGCTAATATTGATGCGTCTGGATATGCGTGTGTGGAGGCTGTGACCGAGGGGACAGCTTCATGGCCAGCTCGTTTGCTAGAGCTTTCTGTGTGTCCACAGACACCTTTGTATCATGAATGAACGGTTTGTGTCTCCCTTTTATTGCTTGCTTGACCCCTTCGCCCCTCTTTTGGAGCTATGCTTTTTGTCTCGGAGGTGTTGGGGGTGCGGAGGGACAAGGCGGGAGGCAGGGTGGTGGCCGCGGGGAGGAGGTTGTGTGCGCGAGGCTGGGGCTTTCAGCAGGCGTGCGCGAGCCAAGGGCTCCCTGCTCCCGCCGGCTAGGGCGAGGGAACTGCAGCTTGCCAAGCAAGGCAGACCTCTGCCTCCCCTGCAGCCTTCTCCCTGCCACGGGGGATGCAGCTGTGTGATGGGGCCCAGCCCGTGTGTGCCCTCACCTCCAGCCCCTAGCAGGGCTGTGGCCTGCTTCTGTAAAATAGAGCTGGGAAGTTGCTGGGACTTGGTACCCCAAGGAGGGGAGCCCTCTCCCCTCCCTCCTAGCCGGCTTGGTGGTGTTGCACCAGGGCCAGTCTCTCCCCAGTCCCTCTCACCATTGGGTCTCTTGGTGGCAGGTCTGCCCTGTCACTTGAATACCTCGTCACGGTGTTCACCAGAGAACCATCTGGTCCCTTTCTCTGAGATCCCCGCACAGCGCTGCTATCGCAGGGAGCTTCTGGATCCCCTGTTCTCTCTCTTTCCTTTGAAGGGCCGAGATGCCAGCTGGACAGAGAGCCGTGCTGCCCGCTTGTGGGAGACCTGGGCCGCCCCTAGGAGTGTGCCCAGGCTGCGGGGTCTCTTTGCTGCCTGTGCCCGGGCCCTGCCGGGAGCCCAGAGGCTGCTGCACGGCGGCATCTGCTGACAAGGCGCTAAGTGAAGTGCTCCCGCAGGAGGGTGTGGGGGTGTGCTTCCCCCACAGGCACGTTCCCTTGCCGTCCCATCTGCCATCCCAAATGCTGAAGCCCCAGAAATGCCATCGCTTCCCCTTTATCTTTTCTCTAAGCCAGGGAGGGACTTTTCTTTCTCTCCCTCTCTCCTCTTGATGAGTCATAGCTGCAGCAAGATGTAACTGGCACTTCAGCCTCCCACCTTGCCGCCCCCTTCCCCTCCCTCCCGCCCCCTCGAACTGGCTTCGGCGTGAGTTGTTTGGTGCCTGACAGATCTGGGCGACCACGTTGCATAATGCTCACGTAATCGCTGAGCCTCTCCTCCACTTCTCTCCCTCCTTGGATTTCTCCCGCCCCCTCCTCCGGTCCCCCGGTGCAGAGTCGGTGCCTGCGCTCTGCTATGAGATCGGTCCTTGCTTTCCTGGAGGGCTCTGGTCGCTGGAGCTCTCTCCGCAGCCCGTGGCCTGCGCGGGGATGAATTGTACCCTTGGAGGTTGCAGCAGGCATCAGAGGGGGTTGGGGCGTGCACAGCAGGGTGTGAAGGAGCGGGGTCTCTGCAGGGAAGTCCCAGACTACCCGCCCTGATGGCTCCGGAATAGCGTGCACAGATGGGACCAGTTTGGCCCAGGGTCTTTGTGCTGAAATCTGCCTGCGGGTCGCTGGGCCGAGCTGCCCTAACGCATCCCCTGCCAGTCAGTAGAGCACGCATGCGCCTGGCCGACAGCTGGGTCTTCCTAGCACGATCTGGTGCCGAAGAAGTGCAGACCACGTTGTGTTCGCACGTGCCCTGTTGCCGCCCTCCGTGGCTCCCAGAAAGTGGGTCCCCACAGAGATGGGGGGGATGATGCCCCCTGTGACTTCTTTCCTTCTGTCTTCACATCCTGGCTTTTCTCACCATCCTGCACCTTCCCCAGTGGTGCATGTACCCTCCCCATTCCCGGGGCATTTTTGCTTGACCCTGTTTCCCAGTCTGCCTTCAGGGACAGAGGCCTCAGCCTGACTGCCAGCATCAGTGGGAGCTGGGCTGTCCTCTGGCTGGCGTGGCCTCCATCCGCCCTAGCGCAGCTGCTCCTCGCCGGACTTTGCAACCACGGCCCTTCCCAAAATTGGCAGGTGGTTTTAACAGGTGAAAGCCTGTGACCTTCCCCAAGAGCCCTCTGTGCCAGGTAAGGTTCCCTGCAGCCCTGCTTGACATTAGGAGTGGAAAGGCAGCCGCAGAACCAGGCCAGCTTCTCCCTGCAAGTGTGAAAGCTTCAGTGAACCCTGTTAGCCTCCCTCCTCTCCGTGGGTAGAGGTGCTACCACCAGGAAATGTTCAAACCCTCTAGCATTGTGCAGCACAACAGCTGCAGAGCCTCAGGTTGGCACCAAATTCGGCTTGGCTCCAGTGGGAGCGTGTTTCTGCTAAACCTACCTTGCCAGAAGCTAAGGTGAATGGGGACAGGGAACAGCAGAGGAGAAATGCCAGGCCCAGAGAGAGGGAGGGGGTGGCATTAAAGCAGTCCCCTGCAAGCACTCGTCTTACCCACTAGCAGCGCATGCTGTGGCTTTGTTTCCCGGGGCAGCCCATCCTCCCCACAACCTGGCACCTGCAGAGGGTGCATTCATGCCCAGGCGCATTCAGTCTACACGCCTTTCCGTCCATCGCGGTGCCCGTACCTGGCAACACGGCTCCTAATGCTTATTGGCCTGCAGGTGTTTTAGACCCATGTGCTGGTGCGTGTCCAGTTTTACTCCGAGACATGCGTCTTGCATCGGTAGATCACAATCACTTCTCCGTAGAAATCGCCGTACAGCCGTAAGCAGCTTCATTCTGGTATACCTGGGTCCGCCCTTCTTCCGCTCTCCTGGGATAAGCTAAAGCACTGGTTTGTGTGTGAAACCAGGTGCGGAGAGAGGGCGTGGGCAGGCTAGCGAGTGAGACAGCCAGGGCTGCATGGCTCCCTGTGGTTGGCATAAGCCAGGTCTGTTGTGGGCTCATCCTGTCGTTACTAGCCCAGCCCTGGCTCCACGCATCCCCCAAGCGCCTGCAGTCCCTGCTGCTCCGTGGGACGCATCTCAGCAGGAGTCTTGCCTGAGCCCCTCCAATTTTCTCTGTGCCACATGCAGTCTTGCGAGCCCCAAGCCTCCACAGTCACGCTTCAGGCTCCCAGCGATGAGGTTGCTTGAAAAAATCATGAGATTTTCTAAAAATAGCCTGTTGCAGGGGCTTTTCTTTGCTTTCAGGGTTTTGGTTTAACATTTGGGTCGCAGTCGCAAGCTTTTCTCCGCTAACATGAGGAGTAGAAATTTCCTTAAAAAAACCCCCAACAGCTCAGTACATAAAAGCTGCGAGTGGCCTGCACGTCCCAGCCCTCCAGGAGTTGGGAATTTAAGAAAGCCGCTGAATAGCATTGGGAGTGCTGGCAACGTGGCCACGGCTTCTCTTTCTCATGCACAAACCCGACGGATGAAATGTGGCCCTTTCAATGTCTTCTGTAGCTCGCTGTCCTGCTACCATTCCCATAGCGGAAGAGGCTGTCTGGTCTGCTACAGCAGCCTTCGATGCTGAGATCACAACGCTAGGAGGCAGGGCTTTTTTGGGTCTCGACCTCCTCTGCCACTGACACGCTTTGTGACCCTGAGCAAGTCACTTACCCACCCCATGCCTCCGCTTACCCATCTGTAGCCTGGACGAAGCTGCCTGCCTCAGTGGGGTGTGACTGTGTTGATTATGCAGCGCTTTGTGGCGCCGTGCAGCAAGGCATTCTTGAGGTGCTGTGTATTATTCTTGCTGAGGCTTCACAATGGCATGTGCTTGCAGAGAAGTGGGTTGTAAAATGACTGTAGGGTTTCTGCTAATTGAGATTTCCTCCTTCGCATCTGTGCAGCGATTCTACGGGGAGCTTTCATCCAGCCTGCTTTACAAGGAGCTGTACTCGCTAGGATATCAGGGAGCCATTAGGAAGAGCTGGGCCGCAGGGGCCCTGGCTTCGAGCGGGCAGAGGGCATTGGCAGAGGTGAAATGATACCGTGGTGCTGCAGACCTCCAGGGCACGTATGAGAGAGGCTGAGTGTCCTGAGCACTGCCTCAGGCTGGATTTTCAAGGGCCAAACCCAGGTCTCTTCAGTGCCAGTCTCTGTCCCATGCCCTTTCCCCTGCATTGTATTTTTAAACAACAATGTTTAAAAAAACCTGATCTCTGTTGGCCAGTGCAACATTGCCAGCTCCAGCCAAGCAGAAATCCTGAGAGGGACTTAAATTGTGAGCGCTTATACAGTAACACCTGCTGAGGTTTCTTGATTTGCCTTTGGGGGTTTTGAGGCTTCAGCATTCAAGGTTTCCAACTTTTCTCTGCGCCTGCAAGGGCTGAGAAGGTGGACGGTGAGTGTCTCACACCTTCACCTGACTCCAGGAGCTGGGGATTGACCACCGGAAAAAACCCACCAGGACTCAGAATAAAATGTACAAGTTGGCAACCTCCTCAGCGTTCAGTGCAGGCAGCTTTGGGCTTAGCTCCTGGCCACCGGGCACCTGGCCCCGGATGACAGCGTTTATTCATGGTCCAGGAGTATTAAGCGTGGAGATCCAGGGCCTGAGCTGTGAGATCTTGCAGTCCCTGTGGACCGAACACTGCTGCGTGAGTCAGGTCCTGCTCTCACTCTGAGCCTGGCTCCCCTCAGACCCAAAGCAAATCCCGTGTCTACGCCTCCTCTTGCCCATTTGCACCAGCTCAGGGTTGGCCGAGCGCTTTGCCAGCCCAACACTTGCATCGATGCCATGTGCCCAGTGGGGCTGCCAGGAGTCCTGCTGGCTCGCTTCCACCTAATAAAATGCTCCTCCTTTGCAGCAGCGCTGTTGAGGAGATGCACATTTCCATTTATGTATAGAAAAGCCGAGGTGCCAGCTGGAGGTCGATTTTTTTCTGTGGGTTTTTTTTACGTGCTTAAATGCCCCCCCTTGCCACCTAAAACTGGCTGTGGGAGGGAGCTGCAAGGTGCATCAGGGGGTTTTGAAATGCTCATTTCTCCGCGGCAGCCTGCGGCACTCCCAGCACAGGGTCTGGCAGCAGCTGCAGCTCCTGCAGTAGCCTGGGGGCATATCTCTAAGGGGCTTCCCTGGCACAAAACCACTTGACGTGGACATTTCCATTGCAATCCATGCTGAAGTGGCACTGGCCATTCCAGCTTGTGGGGTGTTCTGCCTTTGCAGGGGCCTGCTTGAGTGTTTGCATCCCCTTTTTGTGCTTGGACTGGGAGAGGAGCTGGATGCTGGACTGGTTGACTGGACAGCAGCTGGCTGCTATCTCCTGGGCCCAGCACCAGCACAGGAAGGCTGTCTGGGTGGTGGCTGCTGGCTACGAAAGCCACTGGTTTGCTGGAGCTCTGGAAAGCTCATGCATCAATGCAGCGGTTCCCAAGTTTGGACCACAGCTTTAATGCAAAGGTCTCGTGGGATCCCTCCTGTCTTGCCTGCGATCATCTGCACTCCTCCTGGCTCGGACTTGGATTACGTCGTGTTGCTGGGCCTGTTACTGCAATTGCTGACATGGAGAAACAGCATTAGGGAAGTACTGTATTTTTAGCTTTTTCATGCAGCTGGAAACCAGGAGGAGGAGGAATCATCAGCACGTGACCAGCCAGTTCTCCTTAGTCCATTAGCTCCTTGGGTCACAGTTTGGGAAGCTTGGCTGAAATGCTTTACATGGCTGAACCAGTCTGCTGGGAACCCAGAATTGGAGTAGCAAGGCTATTGCAAGGTCAGGGTTGAGGTGCGTCCTCCTGCTGAGGATGGGAAGCTCACCTAGCGCTTGCTAAAATCATTCCCGGCTCTGCTACGCATTGCTGGGGTGTGTGTCTGTCTCTCAGTGCCCCAGTGACAGCGCCTCTGACAAGCGTGAAAGAAAAAGCAGGAGCTGTGCGGCCCAGTGAATGCAGCAAATGTTAATAAGAACGGACATAAACACACGTACAGCTCTGCCGGGCCAACCCCAGCAGGAGAAAGGAGTAAGGAGGTGGGGATAGGAAGGGCCTAATCCATGTGGTCAGAGGAGATCTCTCGAGACACCAATCAGTTCGGAGGAGAATGGAGGGGGGGCGAGAGGTGCTGGAAAAGATAATAGAGTTTCTGTGCTGTTGGCAGTCTGCAAGTCTCAGCTGTGGTTACCAGTTGCAAATAGAAATCACTCCTTTCTTCCCCTTCCATTCACTTTGGGGAGCCGGAGTTTGTAGCACGAACCCCCGAGAAGGAGCTGGACTTGAATTGGGTACTTGGCGATGCGACGGTCCTACTCTGTTTAAATCTAAGGGCCAGCCCAGACAGAACGTCCCTCTGTGATGTTTCCTTTTCTCTCTGATAGCAGGCAAGGGCTGGAAATGCCCCTGCTCCTCTTGCAGTGTTTTCATATCGGTGGACTCCACACGTGAGTGGAAATTGTCTGGACCCTCCAAAAATGGCTACAGAGAGGGGATGGTGCCCAGTTCAGCAGCACCACGGCTTGGAGGGGAGCCAGGCCTGGGAGTCATGAGCTCTTATAGTCCTGGTTTTTCTCTTGACTCAGTGGGTAATGCTGGCAATTCTCTGTAGGTGGGATTTTCAAATGAGCCCAGGGGAGTTAGGAGCCCAGCTCTCAGGGACAGCTAATGGGCATATGCCCTCTGTTGGTGGCTTTGCTCTCACATGCCTCGGTTTCTTCATCAGTAAAATGGGGGTGGTGATGCTCACATCCAGCCCCAGGTAGGAATCACCTAGGAAGATCCCTGGGTTCGTGGTCAGATCCTGGTCCCTGAGGTTCAACAAGAACAAGTGCAAAGTCCTGCATTTAGGATGGAAGAATCTCGTGCACCGCTCCAGGCTTGGGGTCAGCTGGCTAAGCAGCAGCTCTGCAGAAAAGGGCCTGGGGGCTGCAGGGGGCAATAAGCTGAACAGGAGCCAGCAGTGTGCCCTTGTTGCCAAGAAGGCTAACAGCGTCCTGGGCTGCATTAGTAGGAGCATCGCCAGCAGACTGAGGGCAGTGATTTTCCCCCTCTATTCAGCACCGGTGAAGCCGCATCTGGAGCCCTGTGTCTAGTTTTGGGCCCCCCACTGTAGAAAGGATGCGGGCAAATTGGAGAGTCCAGTGGAGGGCAATGAAAGTGTGTCGGGGCTGGGGCACGTGACTGGTGAGGAGAGGCTGAGGGACATGGGCTTATTTAGGCTGCAGAAGAGAAGATTGAGGGGGGATTTGATAGCAGCTGTCAACTAGCAGATAACACAACAAGGAGCAATGGCCTCAAGTTGCAGCAGGGGAAGTTGAGGTTGGATATTAGGAAAGACTCTCACTAGGAGGGTGGTGAAGCACTGGAACAGGTTACCTAGAGGGGTGGTGGAAGCTCCACCCTTGGAGGTTTTTAAGGCTTGACTGGACAAAGCCTTGGCTGAGATGATCTGCTTGGGCTTGTCCTGCTTTGAGCCTGGGATTGGATTAGATGCAACCTCCAGACGGCCCTTCCAGCTCTCATTTTCTATAATTCTGCGATTCAGCCAAGCACTTAACGGACTCCAGGTTAGCTTCACTGGAGTGGATGGCATTATGTTGCAGATTAGCTTGTGCCCAAGCATTTCCGTGCACAGGGCCTTGGCGCTTTTGCAAATCTTTGAGAGCCCCAGTCTGTATCCAGGTTACTGCCCCCTTCCCAGCCGGGCTGGCACAGCAGACCTCGCCTTGCTGGCACCGCGTCTGCCTTGGCACATGCTCCCCAGCGCAGGAGGACTGGGTGGGGTGGAGCGAAGTCTCTGCCCGTTCCAGCGCTCACATGCACAGTGGGGCAGGGAGCGCTGCATGCCGGAGGACTCCCTCGTGCTCCAGGAACAGGCACACAGCCAGGGTACCTGTCTTGCTGTGTTGTCCCAGCTGTTCGTCTCTTCTTGCTGCCGGCACTGCAGGGGAGGGTGGGATAAGGATGGTCTAAATGACAGACTGCAGCACCCTCAGGTCTGAGCGTGGCAGAGGCAGGGGGCAAAAGCCAAAGCCAGGGCCCCATCTGACCATGCCGTTCAGAGATCACTCCTCCCTGCTGTCCACCTTGCTCAGCGGAAAGCCTGGTTCTTCCTTTGTCTTCCTTCATGTTTGAGGGACAGTGAATCGGTCCCGCCATGCCCTGCCCTGCCCTGCACTCCTCCTTTCCTAGCCCCAGATTCTTCCATCTGTTGAGGGCATTAAGATGTCCAGCTGAACCCAGTCCATGCCAAAAGGACCCAGGTATCCCAGACAGAGCCGGCCCCTCCATCCCGACGGCACCTGGGAGGGGGTAACAGGCTTCTCTCACTGCAGCAGCTGAAACCTTAGCCGCTTGCCTTTGTAGGTGGAGGAATTCAGGGCTTTGCTGCAGAGATAATTTCAGGGAATTGATTTAAGTGGCAAAGGCAAGCAGCCTTTGGAGATGAGGTCACCTGTGCACTGCCTGCAAAGGGAGCCTTTTCCAGCTCGTTACCCGTAACGCCTTGTGCATACGCAGCCAACAGACACTTTGATCTTATTAAGCGGCACAAACCCCATAGCTCACCGGTGCAATCAGCTGGGCTCCTTCTGGGCCCCGGGCCCTTTAATGTCGGCGTATCTGCGTCTGTGTTCTCAGCCGAGCGGCGGGGCTGGGCCAGGAGCTCTTTCTGCTTTTCTTCTTGATGATAAGAGAAATGAATGCCGTGGTGATAGGTTAACCCTTTCCTCTGCCCAGGGCTAATCTGAAAAGTGGTGCTGCCTGGTCACATGCCTCCTTGTTCGTGGATGCAGGGCCTTCAGGGCCTCCTTGTGCCAGACTCTGAGCAAGAAATGGGAGACGGTCCCTGCCCCACCAGGTTTACAGTGCAGATAGACCAGGCGCAAGGAGATGGAGCGCTTTGTTCAGTGGCAGCGGCGAAGCAAATTGTCCTGAATCCCAGAGTCTCTCCACAGGCTCTCCTTCCCGCTGAGGTAGGAAGCACCCCTTTGAGATTGCCTACCGCGGTAGATGTGTGTTTGGCAAGCCTTACACGGTTATGTGTGAAGGCATAGGGCCCCTGGGAGAAGAGGAGTGATGTGCAAAGGGAAGCACAATGGGTAGTAATGGCATCACTTTCTGGATCAGCATCTCTGCCTCTCTTCCTGGACAGCTCTGCGCTGCTCTTGGCTCTGGCCACTGCTCTCAGCCTTGATCTCTCCAGTTTGAAGGTCAGTCATTTGCTCCGGATGAAATGTATTCTTCCCCTGCACTGAGCCAGCACAGGGCCGGTCCATCACTCCTGCCCCGATTCACGCTCTGTGCCCGAGCCCCTACTTTCCAGAGACAGGGCACAGGGCTGCAGACTCTCCTGCCGCTCTGGGTCTGCGCTGTGCTATCCGGCAGGCTGCTTTGTTCCTCTCTCCCCTTCTCGACCCGTCTGCCTGCTTGGGCTGTAAGTAAGCGCTCTGCCGGCGTATACCCAGGGCCCTGGTTTCAGGTTGGTTCTCTAGGTACTGCTGGAAATGCTCGTGAGAGGTCAGTGCACTGCGACTAAAGCAGCTGGCAATGCAGGTGGCAGAAGCTCCATGTGGTCCTGGGTGAGGCCCATTGAAGGTGCTGGTTCCCATGCACTCCAGCTGCCCTGGGAGATGCAGCGACCGAGTTTCTTGCTTCTGCCTCTGCCAGCTTGTCCCTTTGTACACGGTCTGTTATTTTAGTAAGCCCCTTCCTCACCTCAGGCCCTGGGACTCCCTGCAGGTTCAAATGCATTACCTGGTCCTGCCTGCAAGCCTGGTGGGTTTTCAGATGCTCTACCGATGCTGCCTTGTGCTGCTGTTAGACGTGCCGGGAGCCCTGAATGGTGATGGTCTGGCAGGGAGGCAGGGGTCCCTGCCCGGGACGGCCCTGCACTGGGCATTCACCTTCGCAGACGTGCCAGTGAGAAACGGAGCATGTTGCTGGCTGCTCGGCACGCGGCACTAATGGGCAGATCCCTGCGGGCTCCCTTGGCAAGCTTGTTGCTTTGCCTCTGGCTTTCTGTATGCACGCTGGTTAGACTCGCCGTGTCCCTCGCAGCACCTAAGAACTGCCTCTTTGGCAGGTGGGATGCTGAGGCCCGGCAGGATGTGACCCAGCTCAAGGCCTTGCCACCCACTCGAGCTGAAACATGGCTGAGCCTGGCTCCCTGTCCCGTGTCAGGACCATGCTTGCTTCTCACAAACCTGCCTCCCTTCTCTGTGCGAAGGGGAAGAGAGACGGGTTGTGCTTTCATGCTAAGCACACCGTCCCACGGACAGGGAATAGCCCAGCTTCCAAGCAGCGTGGGGCATATTGGAGAGCTGAGCCCTGACAAAGCTCGCTCACTTGCGAGGCTTCGCCATGCTTTGAAGCTTCTCCCTCCAGCCCTGTCTTTCATTCCTCCCTCCTGCCCAGGATAATGCCTTTGTGTCCAGGATGCCCCTGCATTTGTCAGCTGGCTGGATCTCAGGCCCTTTTCTGAATGAGCAGAGAGGCAGGCCCAGGTGTCTGCACGGGGGTTTGTGCTCCAGGTTTGCTTCAAGGAGGTTTTTGCTAGCATGAATGGAGCAGCCGCAGGTCTCTTTGGTGGTCCCCGGGTCACCCGGCCCCATGTCTGCGACATCCGCGGTGTTTGCTAGTGTGATGTGACCCTGGGGTGCGTTTCCCACGCAGCGCGGATAACAATTATTATCAAGACTGTTCTTGTTGTGCTGGTCACATCTTGAAATCAGGAGCTCCATGATTAAATGCCCTAATTGCAGGCTGGAGTCGCTAATGTGTTAATTCATATAATTTTTCCTTCACTGCGGTCCCTTCTCCAAGTGATCAGGTGGCTTCACTTTTAAGCCTTCAGAGGACAAGCCGAAAAGAAAGACATGGGTCCCTTCCTTGTAATATGCTCGCCCAGCCGTACTACAGCTCCCCCAGCCGGGCGCTCAGGCGTGCCGTGTGTGGGACCCGCCACGCTAAGCCTGCGTGCTTGTAAGCATCCATGGGTGAAGGAGGCTGAAGTGCTGGCTTTCCTCATCCTCTCCTCCCCGGTCTAGTGCTCTCCCTTTCTTCCCCCTGCATGAAAATGGGGCCTTCCAGCCCTGGTGTCGGGCACCCCCTGGCCCCAAAGTGCCTCCGTTTGGGTGGAAGCTGACTCTCCCTCCACTGTGGCATCCAGGGCTGGAGCAATTTCATCCCTGCCATACCTAGGTGGGTTCCTCAAACCATCCCAGTCACTACAAGAGGAGCCGGGGGTCGAGGCGGGGTTCTCCCTAGGATGGATGAGGCAGTGCTGTCCAGTAGCACCGAGGAGATCTGTGTTTCGGTCACTGCTCTGACACAGGCTCCCTGTGGGACCTTGGGCAAGTCCCTTAGTCTACATGGGCCTCAGTTTCTCCTTCTGTACAATGGGCATAATAGCACTGCCCTGCCTCATGGGGCGTACATCAGCTATAAGGCAGCAGTTCCCAATCTGTGGAATGGATACCACCAGTAGTACGCAGACAACCTGTCAGTGGTATGCATTAATAGAGTTATCCTGAATACTTTACATGACAAAAAATTGCTGGTGGTACATAAAGTTGAACTGAAAAATCTGCCGGTGGTACTTAAGGTTGTATCCTTTTAAATAGGTGGTGCACAATCTGTCAGCGTTTGGGAACCGCTGCTATAGGGGTTGTGTGGCTACCTAAGGTGCCTGGATAGGGAGCATCCAGTTCACAGGCTGCTGCAGTCAAGAGCCAGATCCTGCAGGGTGCTGTGCGCCTGGGTGTCAGAGAGCGCAGAGGCCCCTCGGCAGCTCGCACTTCTGGCGTGAGGCTGCTGCTTCCCACAGGGCTCCACTGCCGTCCCCATCGGGGCTCCGGCACCTGCCAGGCATGATGGTGAGCCAAGTAGCGCAGCCGTGCCAAGGCCCCCGTCCCCCTGGCTCGGGGTTGGAGGCTCCTGAGCGCCCACATCGAATTTAGCTCTGCAGAGGTGAATGGGGGAGCCACGCACCAGGGTGTGGGTGAAAGGGCTCTATCTACCATGATCAACCACACCTCTCAACAGCTGGCTTCACACTCACAGCTGGGTCAGTCATTAGGACCCGCTCCCAGGGAGTGGCACTGAATTGCACATGATCTGGGGGAGGCATGAGACTGCAAGCGGCAGCGGGTCTGGGTTTCTTTGCTTTGCTTTGGGAGTCACCCATCCAGCTCCTGCGAGCAGGGCAGGGGAACTGTCTGTGTAGGTATTTTTTGTGCCAGGCCCGTCACCGTGGTATCTGGCCTCCCTGAAACCTCGTGTAGTCTGAGGCATTGTGACTGCTGATGAAAGCAAGCAGCGTTTTCCCCAGGAGCGCTTAAGAGGCTTGCTGGCTTTAGGGCAGGGGTGGGCAAAATGCAGCCTGTGGGTTGGATGCGGCCCGCCAAGCCATTCTGTCCGGCCCATGGGGACCCTAAAAAATGTAGAAAATTAATATTTGTCTGTCCCTGGCTGCCTGTCATGCGGCTCTCGATGGCTTGCCAAAACTCGATAGGCAGCCCTCTGCCCAAAATAATTGCCCGCCTCTGCTCTAGGGAGGCAGGTGTCTTGGCATAAAAGTCACGAGAGCCTCTGTACACTTGGACAGTCTCCAGTGGGATTCCCTGCAGCGGGTGTGCATTGTAACATGCCCAGGCATACCTAAGACATGATGCTGCTGATTTACTGCAATTACAGGGACAGGAGCTTGATCCTGTTGCTCCAAAAACCCAGGCTTTTCCCCCCTGAGCTAAAGGAGAATCACCCTTGGCTGCCAGCAGTATAGGTCCAGTGACCCAGATCCTGTTCTGCCTCAGAGAAAACATGTTATGTACACCCAGCTGTTGCATTTCACTATGCTCTACTTCTTAATTAGTCTCTTGCTGTCCAGCCATCCTTCCTCAAGCAGGATAAACCCTCCAGAAGCTGCAGCTGAACTTTCAAGCCCCGCAGCGTTCAAACCAGCCTACCCTGAGCAATCCTACGGGCGGCCTGCGCCGATCAACAGGAGGTCAGCCACAGTGATGCTGTACAGGACTGGGACCCTAGTTAGAAAGGAATTTGTGAGGATATACAAGGAAGATGAGCTACCTTCCGACCTGGCTCCGTCAGGATCAGGTGTCCTGTTTCTGCTGTCCCAAGGCAGGAAAAATGTTTAAACAAACTCATTTGATATCCTGGAACGTCCTTCTGCTCCCTCCGAACACCTGGGGCTTAGGAAGGCTTGGAGAGGGGAGAGGAGGTTACTCGGGCCGCTGCGCCCGGAGGTGGTGGAGTGACGCAGAAGGTAACAGCGCGCTCCCACATCAATCGGTGCTTCCCTTTTCTGTAAATATTATTCCAGCGCCGGCTGCAGTGCAGCCTGACTCGGTGAGCTGGCCAAGCAGCCAGTGGGAATTCATAAATATTTCCATCCCCTGTCCCTGCTGCACCCTCCTGGATGGAGGTGCAAGATTGATCGCTGCGGTGGCTTGTCTCCATCTGGACAGAGCTGGCGGCGGGGGGGGCCTTGGCGTGCTAATTCCCAGCCCAGCACCAAGTCAGCTCCTCCACAGCTGTGGAAGGAGGGTGCGTGTGGCTCTCGGGTGGCGAGTGGCTGGTTCCCAGGTGGCCTGGGGGCTGTAGCTGTTGCTGTGGGCAGCAGTCTGTGTGTGGGCATCAGGAGAGGGGCATGGCAGAGGCCAGTTCTGCCTGTTCCTCTCCTTCCCCCTTGCTTGTTCTCGCCATGCTTTATCGGTGGGGGACGCGGCAAGCTGACTAACAAAGCGCGTAGAGATAGGTCCTAGCCCCACTGAGGTCAGAGGAGTTGGCTGATTGCTGTCAGTGGGGTTGGGAAGTCTTGTTCACGCTGGTGCCCTGGTTCGTTGGAGCTGGAGCAGAGCGAAGCCACTGCCTTGATGCACTGAGCCCTGCTCCCCTTCCGCAGGCGACTCGCATGCAGGCCCCAGTTTTGCTGCCCGGGCGTGTTCCTAGCAGGGAAGGTGTCTCACTGCTGCGCCAGAGGTGTCTCCTGTATCCCACGGACCCAGGCTGGGAGTCAAAGGGGGCCAGAAGTGATGCGAGCCACATCCCTCCCCTTTGCTGCAGAAACCGGGGCGTTATAACCCTGCCAGCCTAGGCTAGGAAGGGCCGTTGCCTTTTTTGGTTTGTTCTTGGTAGCTGTCTGACATGCTCTTCCCGTGACCCGGGCCCAGCCTGCAGATTGCTCACGTGCTAGTCAGGTGTTTGCTACCACAGTTGGCTTGGCCGAGTGCCATTGCTTCTGCTATACCTCAGCCCGTGAGCCCCCGCATCAGCCCCCGCCTCCCATTGCAAGGTGGAAGAAAGAGCTGCTCCCTGCACTGTCTCCTTAGACGGATTGAATTATTTGTCCTGGTGGGCTTGCAGCTGAAGACGCTGCTGTTAAGTCAGTGGACCTGAGTTCTAGTCCGGTACCATGGCAGTGTCTCACTGTGACACTCTGGGTCCCTCCCTCCACAGCCCCGTGTCTCAGTTTCCCCACCTTTAAAATGGGAGTAGCAATATCAATCTCCTTGGCAAAGGTTTTTCAGATCCATGAATGAAAAACACGGCCTATAGCAAATTACCCAGGACTGTATATACAAAGGCCTCCTCAACTGAGCCAGGATGGAGCTGCAGTGTTGCGGTTGGAGCTATAAATGGCCTTGTTTGCGTTCCCTGCACAGAGCTGCTGTTCAAGTCAGCGAGGCCCCATGCACAGACCAAAGGCAGACTATCTCCTGTTTATGTGGTGCTATTATGTTAGACTGTTGCTCTGAGACTTGCATGATAAGTGCTTTTAAATGAGCACATAGCGCAATGGCACATATGGGGCTATAGGTTTTTCAGGGCCTAATCTGAGCAGATAAGTAATTGCATAATGCACTGCTATGATAAGGTGCCGTGCCGTTCACTGCAGTGACTTAGAAGTTACACATCAGCTGCAGTGTTACTCTAATGCCTGTGGTCTCTCCTGTGCGAGCACTTCATTATTAATGTTTTCAGCACTTTTCATCTACAAAACACTTTGCAGGCATTAACGTCTCTGGGCGGTCCGTGCAGACAGGTGGGATCAGAGCTAGGGCTAGCCCTCGTGCCGTGCTGGTTCCTGGGCCTGGGCTGTCCCCCGGCTCAAAGGGTCAGTGAAAATACTGGTTTTCCACGTGGAAGATTTGATTGTTGGGCTAGATTCATTTTTGTTATCATCATCATTATGATAAAAGAATGAATGCCTGGCTTGTAGGTGGTGTTTCTCATTTGTAGATCTGACAGGTAAGGACCCTGGGCATCACCTGTCCAGGTCCGTGCCCAAGAAAAGAGCACAACCTCTCAGGTCTTCTGAGTCCCAGTTTGGTGCTGTCTTCATTGGCCATTCCTGCCCCCCAGGACAAGGGCATCCTGTTACCTTGTGCCTTTGATCTTGGCACCATCTCGTGCAGCAGCTGGTGCATGAGAGAGCTTGCAGACAGGCACTGGCATGAGCAAGCACAGAGCTATCTTGGCAGGGGCACCAAAACCTCCTGGTCATCCAGGTATGTGCAGACACAGTCTCAGTTAGAGACATCCTAGGAATATTGCAATAGGAAAGAGAGTCACGAGGAGGAAATTAGCCATCAGGTCCTTTTTCTCTCTGCACAGACTCCCACTGCAAGAGAAAGTGCCGCTCAGGATTAGTGCACTGGTTAGCTAAAGTGGCCACAATAGCCTCAGCTGAGAGAGAGGTGCAAAGGGCTTGTGTGATGTGTTGCTCATCTATAGGCAACTCCCTCCTTTCTTCCTTTCTTCCTTTCCCAGGTACAAGGGCTTCATCAAGGACTGCCCCAGCGGCCAGCTGGATGCTGCCGGGTTCCAGAAGATCTACAAGCAGTTCTTCCCCTTTGGCGACCCAACCAAATTTGCCACCTTTGTTTTTAACGTTTTTGATGAAAACAAAGTAAGTGGGGTGTACCGGGAGCTGAGCCCCTCCTCTCGGCACTGCCAGTCCCATGGTGTGCGACGCTCCATGGAGTTTATTGCGCATCGCCGCCCGCCCACCGCTCGTTTCTCACGGCGCCCAAGCCCCACCGTTAGTTTCTTGGGGTGTGAAATGAGAGCGGAGGAGCTTTTGCGGTGAGGCCCTGTGCTTATTGTACTTGATTATCATCCTGGGGGAAGGGGATGAAGTGCAAAGTGAGAGAGGTGCTAGGAGGCATTCGGCGCAGCTGACAAAAGCCCTCCAGGCCAAGCATCCCATCTCCCCGAGAGCCCCCGGCGTGATCCGGGCTTGGAATTATAGGCTGCCGCAGGTTTTACATGGCCATCACAAGACAGATTATGCTCCTTACAGCTCAGCTGCCACAGAGATAAATGTTAATCATCTCCCGTGCCTTTAACCCTCTCCTCCTTGTTGGCACTTAAAGCTCTCTTCTCTTTCCCAAAGGGGGGTATTGGGGAGTGCCGGCTCCTCCTTGTGCCCGCATATTGTCAGACTTGGGCACCATTGGTTTTGCAAAACTGCAGAGGAAATAATCCTGGGGTCTGCCTAGCCTGCTGGTGCCAGTCAGTGCCAGCCTTTCCCAGACCTATGCAGCATGCAGATGTGGGGCAGTGGTTTCCTGTGTCTTCATCCTGCAGATACTGCCAGGAGGGAGAGAAAGTGTTTCACTTCCACGTCTCACGTGCCTTTTTCCATCGGCGACCAGAGCCATTTGAGTTTACATAGCTGCGCTGGCCAGAGACTCCTCAGGCTTTTCCCAGCTGCCTCACCCTCTCACTGAGACAAACCGTGCCCACTCCACACGCTGCCTTCAGGAGAACTCGCGGGCACGTGCCCATCCCTCCACCTCTGTCTCAGGAGGCGGCATATGCAGAGCAGGCGTGCTGCACTTTACTGCGGTGCTCCCCGGCATAGTGCGGGAGCCCTGCAGACTCGCCCTTATGTTCCCTTCCTCGTTGGCTGGGGGTGGGTGCAGCCCATGTTCCCTGGGTTGGCCCCTGGCCTGGGTGCACAACAGTGAAGGGAAGCTCAGGATGAGGCCGTGGCTCCAGCAGTCTAGATCCCATTTTGGTGCCCAGCCCCTGGTCTACTTCCTGCCCGCTCTCCTACCCCTTGCTAACTCCCTTAGTTCTAGGAGTAACTTGACCCCTGACTCTTGGGGGGTCACTTTGGATGGCAAGGGAAGATCTCAGTTGCTAGAACAGGTGGAAACAAAACTCTGCTCTCAGCATACGAATCAGCAGCCCAGCCTCTGCACTGAGCTGGCTTGCTTGCATCTCAGCCTCTTGCCCCGTGCATGAGCCTCTGCTGCGGGATCTCACAGGGCCCTTTCCTTTCTCAGGATGGCAGGATCGAGTTTTCGGAGTTCATCCAAGCCCTGTCGGTCACTTCCCGAGGGACGCTGGATGAGAAGCTGCGGTGTAAGTGCTTAGTCCCATCTGAAACCGGGATCTGGGCCCCCTGTCTCTGAAGTCTGGCTGGGCTAAAATTGAGAGCACAGCCCAAAGCGCGCAGACCCTGCAAGCTGTCTGCTTGCCTAGGGGAGCTCTGCAAAGGCATGTCTCGTTCAGGTCTTGTGCTTGCCCTGGGACAGGCCTGTTCTTAGTGCCCAGGCTTGCAGTGTGCCGGCTGGAATCAAAGAGCGAGGACGCGTAGTGGGCTGTAGAGAGGCAGGTTTCCAGAGCGCAGAGGTGTGTGCCACTTAGTGCACGTGCACTGAAGTGCCCAAGGTGTGTGGTGGATCGACTGCCCTGTGGAAGAGGCCTCATTACCTTTGGCATGGGAGCAGCAGGGCAGGGATCCCCTTGCAAATGCATATCGGCTCCCAGGGGCAAATTCAGTTCCCAGAAGCCATTCAGGTCTTGGCCTCCTCACTGAGACTGGCATCTGGGGGGGCCACTTAGCACCAACAGGGTTCATGTAGGCACTAGCCAGCTGGAGGTTATGTGTTCATCTCACACACAGGCCATTGCCTGACTGCTCGCAGCTTGGGTCTCATCCCCTCTGGAGGCAAAGAGCACTTCAGCCGCTTGCCACCTCCCCCAGTCGATCAGTGCCCGTCAGCAGGGTTGTGCCCCTGCATGGGTGCATGGAGCTTCCTAAGCCCCTCTGCCTTGCTCTTCATTTCAGGGGCATTTAAACTGTACGACTTGGACAATGACGGGTACATCACGAGGAACGAGATGCTGGACATCGTAGATGCTATTTATCAGATGGTGGTAAGCAGTTGGGCAGGGGAGGGTGGACGACACATTAGCAAGTGAAATGGGCAGCCTCAGAAGGAGTTTGCACCCCTGGCTTCATGGATATGGTGAGGGAGAGCAGGGGAGCCCTTGAGCAGCACCCCCTCCCCTGCGGTCAGGATGCAGACGTGACTTCAGAGCCATTGCTTCCTGGGAGACCAAGCGGCCCTCATCAGACCCCTTTGGCTGCACATCCCACTGCGGGGAGAGCACGGTTCCTTATCCATTTTCCCAGGCTGCTGCGGCCTGGGCTTCTGGTGCCTCAGTCTATTGCTCCAGGTTGGGACTGGCATCCAAGTGTGGGTCTTTGCTAAGGGGGTGATGTAGCTGGGGCACGCCTGAGGGGAGGGAGCTGGCTTTCTGCAGTGCAGACAGAGAAGCACAAAGCTGCTGTAGCTACCAGTGCCCTTCAGAGACTGTCCTGGTCACCAGTGCCAGAAAAGCCAGGGAAGAGACAGCAAGATGCAGAGGTCCCCCAGCATGAAAGAGGCAGGGCACGCCCAGGCAGGGGATATGTGTGACTGGCGCTCTCGTATCCCCACAGGGAAATACAGTGGAGCTCCCGGAAGAGGAAAACACCCCGGAAAAGAGGGTGGATCGGATTTTCGCCATGATGGACAAGGTGAGTCGCAGGGAATACCTGCGTGTCGCCATGAGCATGCAACACGCAGCCATGCAGCCGTCTCCTTTCGCAGTGAGCTCTCCACAGCCTGCCCAGCGCGCCTCCGGGGCTGGGGGACTTCCTCCAGCTTGCTCAGGGCTTCTCAGCACCCCCTGTGCTGCCTCTGGCACTTGTCTCAATGACAGCCCTCACCTAGACCACATCCTGGGGTGGGGGCATTGGCCTGAAATGTTCTCCCACATTCTGGCTTCCCTGTGGGCTCCTGAGTGGGGCGGGGGGCTGAGAGGTGAGGTTGCTTGAGTGCATTGCTCTCCCCATGCCAACCCAGGGCTTGATCCTGGGAAGGACTCTGCCTCCCTTAACGGGCAGAAGTTTCAAATGAATGAATAGAAGCCCTTCGCTATCAGCCCTCTGCAGCTCTCGCTGCCTTTGCCTTTCAGAACGCCGACGGGAAGCTCACGCTGCAGGAGTTCCAGGAGGGCTCCAAAGCCGACCCCTCCATCGTACAGGCGCTATCTCTCTATGACGGACTCGTATAGTCCTGGAGTCCCGAACTGCGGTGAGTTGAGCAAGGCGCTGGGGCTGGGGACCCGTGTTTGTCGTAGGCGGGACTGGTGGGGCTGCTGCTGCCTGATGCATGGAATAACCCACTCGGGGGAAGTAGATTCATACATCTGTAGGTGCCAGGGTCGGAAGGGACCTCGACAGATCATCGAGTCCGACCCCCTGCCTAGGCAGGAAAGAGCACTGGGGTCAGATGCCCCCAGCCAGATGCCTATCCAGCCTTCTCTTAAAGACCCCCAGGGTAGGGGGGAGCACCACCTCCCTTGGGAGCCCGTTCCAAATTTTGGCCACTCTAACTGTGAAGAAGTTTTGCCTGAAGTCTAGCCGAAATCTGCTCTCTGTCAGTCTGTGACCATTGTTCCTTGTTACTCCAAGAGGTGCCCTGGTGAACAGAGCATCTCCAATCCCTTGCTGCGTCCCCCTGCTGAATTTGTAGGCGGCCACAGTGGGATGGATGGAGGGGACCTCAGGAAGCTGGACCACCCCCAGCCCGTGGGCAGGATCAGCTCTGGCTAATCCACTCCTCAGTGGAAGAGGGCTAAATGAGTGCTTGCCACGGGGTAGCAGTGTGCACGTGGGCAGGTCCCACGGAGCAGCTGATGTGCTACAAAGCCAGGCCCTCTTTTGCTTTGCGGTGCTCTGCCCTTGCTCCGAGACGCTCCGGATAGGCTGGGCTGGGTCCTGGGAAGCGCACTGGAGGAAACAACCCTGCCAGGTGACGTCCCAGCGCACCTTGGCTTTCAGTGCTTCGCTCCCCACGTTGAGGCAGGATGAGCAACATCCCAAGAGGCTTCAGTGTGGCTTCGCACCACTTCACGGAGCTGCGCTAGGCTTTGGAGCTTGCTCCCATGTTTGCGTTTCTGCTGGAAGGGGCACCGGCGTGGTCACAAGGGTGACTGTATTGATGAGTGGGCAGGGCTGGAGATACTGCATTCCCTGGAGCTCATGAGTTCCTGTGAGCCCTCCCCTCCTGTATGCACTTCGCTGCTTTTAAGGCGGTGTCTAGCAGACTCTAGTGGAGAACAAGCGTAGGAAAAGGCTGGGCTCTCAGGAGGGAAGGAGTGTGGAAAGCAGAGCTGGCCCTGGGTGCTTGCACACAGCAAAGCAGCTCTCAAAGCCTTGTGCTCCAGAGGTGCAAGGAGGCTTCAAGAAGATGCCAACCTGGAGAAGCTGGTGGTGGGGAGGGAGAGAGGGAAGGAGAAGCCTTTCTCCAGGGTACAGGAGAGGAGCTGACATCTGTAGCTAGACTCAGATTGAGCTGGATTTTGTTCCCAACTGCCCCTTAGGCATTTCATCACTGGTACCAGCTGACACAGTGTGGATCCCTCTCTGTGTGCTTGGGGGATGGAGACAAACAACCTTTGGCTTTCCAGGCATCCTCCAGGGCTGTTGTAAGCAATGATACAGTAAAGCTTACCTCGTTATAAAGGCTTTAAAGCTGGCAGGTGCTGCGCTATGGAGCACGCTGTGTCTGCAGCGATCACATTTAGCAAAGCCCTGGAGGCAGCTTGCAAAATGCAGTGGTTGGAGAAGGTGCTCTTGAGCAAAGCACAGCTTTCAGGGGCTACTGCCAAGCAGTGCCAGCATGTTATTAGAAACCACTAATGATCATTCATGTGGCTTCTTATTTAATTACTGTATTAGTCTGATTTACAAGTCAACCCTATATATATATATAAGACATTTCCATGTGCTACTTCCCTCATGCCCTTTGTTTTTTCACCTTGCTCTGGTGCTACCTGAGTCTTTTTTTTTTCTTTTTTTTTAAGATTTCACAATTTTGGATCAAGGTCCTGATTGTGAAATTTCAGTAGACTGAGGTGAGATGGGCTTAAAAAACACGAGATTTTTGATTAAGACCATAACAACTGTTGGCTTGTGGGCTTGGGGCCTGTCCAGTGTCGCGCTTCCAAGCTTGTTCTTGCAGTCGTAGAGGCTAGAAACTTGCCTTTTGTTCCTTCCCAATGAAAGCTGACCTCCCTGGAGTCATCCCCTGACTCCAGGAGCTAGTGCCTTAAGAGCAGCCCCCAACTTGGCAACCCCCCGGATACAATTGCATGAGTTGGCCGCACTGCCTCTCGCACTCCAAAATGTCGTCCTGCCTCCGGTGTCTTTGACTGAAGCGTGGTTTGACTCGCACCTCTCCTTCCCCACCCCACCCCGTCTCTCTTTCAGATGTCTGGGGGAAGACTCTCTCTGTGCCATCAGACCACCTCAGTAAAGAAGCTCGCCTGTCCCTCTACGGCCTTCCTTTCTGTTACGCGAACAAAGGATGTGCTTGAAGTGTGAGGCCACCCCCACCCACCCTGCGCTCTGAATCAGCCGTTCCCATTTGCCAACTTCCGCTTTTTCCAAAAAACCCAAAAAAACAAAAAAAAAAGAAAAAGGAAAAAAAAAGATAAAAAAAAAAAAGAGGAGGAAAAAAAATAACAAAAAAGCAGCAAAGTGTGGAGAATCAGGGTGGGGGGAGGAATGGTGGGCCGCTGCGTGGGGACCCCCCTTCCCCGCACACTTCGCTTTCCTTTCCTTTCTTTTTTGTTTCGAATGGACCAAAAACGACCCGAGATTGGACATTTCTTTGGTAGAAAACCGCAGACTCGGAGGAGGAGCCGAAAGGTACTGCTGATGCCTGGGAATTCGCGGCCCTGCGAGCCCTCCGAGCGCTCCCGGTTGGAGTGGGCTCTCACTGCAGCGGGGCGGGGGGAAGGCGGCGGATAAAAGGCATTTGGAAATGATCGTTCCACATCATCCGCAATTTCAGCAACGGCCCAGCCTGCGTCGCTTGGGATAATATTATTTCTTTTGTGATACAGTATTGTGGGGTTTGGGTTTTCTTTTCTTTTTTTGTTTTGTTTTTGGTGGAAAAAAGTGAGGCTTTTTTATAGACTTATCTACATGAGCGATATCTTTATTTATTTGTCGTGGATGTTGCTGCGTGTAGTCTCGTGTATGTCGAACACCTAGGCGATATTGGTTGCGAGGTTTACACACCTACACATTATTGCAGGGGAAGGGGAGCCTGCAATAGCAATGAAGCCAAAAATCTTTTCCGCCCCCCCACGTCTACTGTGCTTTGCCGGCTGGCTGATGTTTCCGGGGGGATCATGTAGCTCCTTTTCCTCGTTTCTCTTTTCCTGCCCTTTCTGCTCTAGCCTCTTGATAAGCTCAGCTCATTCCCCTGAGACGGATCTCAAGACCAGAACTGAGCTCCATCTTTCTGTCGACGATCTGCATTTTCTGTTTCCCTTTCGCATTTCACGTTGCCATCTTGCCTTTGGTGTAAAGCAGACTGATGAAATATATACAGTATCCAGATTTTTTTCTGCATGAAAAGTATTAATGGGGCCAAGATTGTCTTAGCTTTAAAACAACTCCTCTTTCTGACTACACTGGGAATGCTGTGTGTCCCATCTTTCTGGGTTGGGGAAGGGGGTTCAAACCTTGGAGCCACATGAACTCTTTTGTAATGGCCAAGGAGATTTGGAGCCTGGGGACGGAGACGGCCGGGCGGCTGTCTGGTTAGCTGCTTTCATCGTTTCTGAAAAGAACCAGCGGGGTCGAGGCGCTCAGGAGAGCTGTGTGAGCAAACTCCAGCTTGAAGCTGTTTAAGGCAAAACCACCCCCCCTTGACACAGTGCAGAGCTACACCAGAGCTGGGCTTTGGATGGGAGCGCCGGGCGGAAGCACGACTCTCGCTTCCTAGACGTTTGCTCTCATTTTTCAGTTTTGGAAAGTACGGCGAGGTCTGCTTTCTGGGCAGCACGCGGAGGGAGGAGTCGAAAAGCCTTTCCCAGGAGGTCGCGTCCATTCCTACTGCTCCCTTATAGCGTCACAACAACGGGCCTCTGCTAAAAAAAAAAAAAAAAAAAAAGAAGCCAGATCAACAGGAAATCGGAAAAATCAGATCCAGCCCCTCATGGGGCTGCTCCTTCTTTCTCCCCCTTTGGCAGAACGGAAGAGCGACCGTCGAAGAAGCACAATAGCACATGCAGACTCTGTCCAGGTTCCCGAGTCTGGAAAGCAGCCCTAGGTGCAGGGAGACGGCTGAGGTGGCTCCACAATGCGGCAGGAAACTCCTCCTGCGGCCTCTGTCCGGGGCGGCGCTCCACGAATCCCGGGGACCTTTCCCGACATCCTGAGCCGTGCGCGATTGTGCAGGTGCCTCTAGCGGAGGTCTGCAGCTTAGCGGACATCATCTGCCCTGGAGGAGGGTGAGCAGGTGTACTAGCGATTGCTTTCCAGCCTTCCCCATTTCCCAGGGCTTATCAGGCCAGATCTCATCCTGGCTGCACCTCCCTAAATAGAAAATTGTGTGCGCAAGATCCATGTGCCAATTGACTTTTGGGATGCTTAGATTTTATGGCCTGTGGCCATCCCTGCTACAAACCCGACACTACTGAAATGGTACCCAAAACTTCCATAGGCTGCAATGACACCTGTTGGGCTGCTTATCTGGTTTCCCGTCCAGCAAGGAGGAAAGATGTGATGTAACCTGCTCCTACGTTTTCCTGTGTAGTGCCGTGTGCCACTGATGGAAACCTGTGCAACGGGCAGTGGCAGCTTTCCAGCACCAAAAGAATGATTAATAGATAGGACTGTGCCTTGGTAGACCCTCGCCACTGTGCCAGGCATTGCTTCCCTTTCCCCTCCAGCCGTAACCTCGTGGGGTAACCACAGCAAGCCATGCTTTGCCAGGCAGCAGCCAGTCCGGATGGCCTCGCTTTGGCAATGTCTGCACGCTAGTAAGCAAGTGTGGCTTTCCCCGCGGGTGCAGATATTCAGAAGAGGCATTGCCTGCCTCCATAATCAGACAGCCGTGACCATCTGTGCGTGCACATAGATTTCGCGCATTAACTCAGGCTCCAGAAACATCAGCAATTTGACTTGTGAAGACTAACAATGACAGGTTCGTCAGCAGCCACCAGCAGTGAGTCTGTTCTCCCCTCTAGGCTGCACCAGGGCCAACTCAGCAACCCTCAATCCAGCCACGTCCGACTCCTTCCAGGAGACGGCCGCAAGGTCACATTCACATTAGCGTCAGCCTGTCACTGGGAAAACAATGACTTTCTTCCAGTGCTTTGCATTCGTGCCCAGCCAGCCACGTCTTACAGAGCTCAGTGCTTTCGTTTTTTGGGATGGAAACCGCTTCGGAGTCTCTGCTGGCTTGTGCTGCTGTGCAGCGTTACTCTGATCGTGGGAGGGTAGGTGACAGGTCCTCTGCCCTGTCACAAGCCTTGGAAACCAGGAAGGCTTCAAATATCATGCAGCCTGTTTCCTCTCATTTGTAGCACACAGTTAGATGGGCAAACTCTTGAGATCGTGCTTCATACGCCAGTCTGAGTCAGGAGGGCTTGAATCTTTTGAGAGCTGAGCCTGATTTCTTTTCCAGAGGGATAATACCATGCTTGCAGGCGTCAGAGTGCACGGGACTGGATCTCCCCTCCCCGAATAGCACCAATGTCTCTTCTTTTACCGGGCTTTTCCCGTATTTCTCCTGAACCTGCGCTTCCTCACTGTCCAACGCCCAGGAGCAATGTGTAGAGCTAACAGGTCAGCTCTGCCATTGGCACAAATTGCTCTGCATTACACCTGCTGTGCATCCAACCTCGAGCCAGCGGTCCTGAGCTATGGGCTGTGAGACGATGATAACTGCAGTAACTGGAGGTGGCCAGAAGACCGACTGCCCATGCACAGACCTTACACAACAGAAGAGACCTGAGTCAGGATGAAACCTGTATTTCACTTTCAGCACCTTTGCTGGGATTTTCCAGTGAACCTAAGAGAGTTAGGCACCCAAATCCTTTCGGCACCCAGCTACCCTTAGCTTCTCATTAGAGCCTGGATCCTCGAGCAGAGTAACCATCTACCTGGGGTGACTGCTTATTCCCCTCTCCCCAGCTTAGCTGGTAAAGCGCTTGCTCTTGTTCTGCGACTGTACTCTGTCTGTAGCTACGACAGGAATAAGACTGACTTGTCTGGGCTATTCTGAAAAGTCATCCCCTTCTGTGCATCTCTCTTGCTAGCAATATAAAGCACAAAGCGGTTGGAAGTTGCATGATCTATTTTGTTGCTTGTTAAGCGGTACCACGGGAGCTTGACTTGAATGCATATCTGGCTTACTCGCTTCCAAACACTTACTGCCGGCTTTCTTTTTTTCCGAGACCTTGATGGATGTGATTTCATGCCTCTTAGCACAGAAAGAGCAATAGCTTTGGGGCTTTGGATGGCACTTGCATTGGCAGAGCAAGAGAAAAAAATGTGTCGGAGGGGAGGAGGGGGTTGAGAACTGCAGACTGGATATTTCGGTTTCCCCTAAAAGGAGGCTTTCATGGGGGAAGGCCTGAGACCTTGCAGTGAGCGATTGTAATCCCTCCGGATGTTCACCTCTGCTTGAAAATATGGCAGGAACGTCGGTGCCTCTGGTTGTCACAGAGCTTGCTGCCTCGTCGCGAGGAGTCCTGCGGCCATCGGTCCACCTGAACCACGGCTCAGTTCGGGAGCCAACTCCAACCCTGTTCGGAAAACCACTTCCGCACGTGCTTCAGTGTGCTGACGTGCCCTTCCAGGAGACTTGCATCCCTGCACCAGGACTGATATGACAATATTTCTGTTTCTTCAGTGATTCCTGGTCTTGATAGCCCCTCTGCTGGTGCTGCCGGCCCAGTCTTCATCACCGAGGAGGGCAGTACTTTCACATTGCATTGCAGGGACACAGGGACATCGTGTTTTGAAGCCTCCATGCTCCTTCTGGGAAACGAGCCTCGATGAGAGCGCACGAGGTGCAGTGTCCTACAGCACCAGCGCTGAAAGGCTAGGGCTCTGGCGCAG
>JAGPOW010003310.1:17963218-17995480 GCA_030014935.1 Caiman crocodilus
GTTACTGTCATCGTTTTATAAGGGGAGACTTGCTGACTTGGACAGCCCTGGAAGAGCCTCAGGTGACCTTATGAAAACCCACCAAGAAACAGCTCCATTTTCACAGGAGGGACAAGCTCGACACTCATAAAATCCAGGCTTCCTCCCACTGAAGTCAATGGGCCAATCCTCCACTGCTGTAACAAGTCCCACTGCCTGCTGTGAAGTTATGCTGGTCCGTCCTAGGCCAGACTAGCTCGTATCACTTGTGCCATTCCCTTCAACTGGAGCTGGGCCACTGTTTGAATCGTGTAGAGAGCCTCTGCAATGACACAAGGGGTCTGATGGCCTCTGAGAGACCTGTTTTCTCCTGACTGCAGTTGGATCCATTGCCTAGGAGAATGGAAGGGAGGGCCGGGGTTGGACTCCATAGCCGCGTGCTCTGTAGGGGTGCATCTCCCTCTTGTCAAAGCCGGCAGGGCCTGGGTTTCTGCAAGCTGAGCAGTGGCACGTAAGACCCCACTGATTTCATGGAAAACTCTTTTAGGGCCAAAATGCTATACTCCTGGAAACTCTGCTGTGCCTCTCCTCTCCCTTACTCTCCAGTCCCTTGCAGGTGCCAGCGGGTGTTTAAAATGAACGTGACGCTTCTGCAAGTTTCTCTAATGATGAATGACGAACCGTGCAGAATTTGCAGCCCTCCGCGGGCAGAGGGAACGTCCTTTGCTCCGACGCTTTCCTCTGAAAGGCTTTTAAGTCTGGCAGAGGGTTTGCATCTTCCAGTTCATCACAGGGAGGAGCTGCTATCCCCAAAGGGACGCTGTGTGAGCCGTGCAAAACGACCTGTCCCTCAAAAAAAATTGGCCGAGTTGGGGAAGGCTGCCTGGGTTTTCAATAGTCGTCGCTGTCTGGGGACGCTGCGGAGAGTCCAGCTTACTCAAGGAAGCAAGGAGCCTTGTATCAGCAAGACAGCAGATGAAAAGGGAGTCATCCCCCTTCTCAGAGGAACCACAAGCGTGGCGTGATGCCACGGCTCTCTTTAGCCTGCTCCCTGGGAGCTGCGTACGACGCCTTCAGGATGGCGCTAGGCCACATTGACACAGACCCTTCGCCTCTCTGTCCCTTGAGACGAGGTAGGAAAGGAATGTGTTTGGCAGGAAGAGCGCGCCCAAAGAAGGAAAGAAGTGTTGGCTTTGGGCTTATAAGGGCTTCAGCCGACCGGGAAACCCTAAAACGCAGAGACTCCTGGGATAACGGCAATCCCAGTCGATCCCACTTTCTTTAGAAATCATCCCTGTTGTCTCCATCGCGGACCTCTGTTGAAGACCACTTTTGCTTGGCAGTTGATTTTTGTTGGCCTGCTTTTGCAGCAGCCGCTTTTCCACCTTCCGGACACTGTAGTCCGTGAACCCAGATTTGCTGCCCCCCCCAATCCCTTCTTTTATATATTTGCACATTAAAAAACAAAACAACAAAAAAACAACTCTTGCCTGACTAGAAAGCTTTTCTTGATGACTAAAGAGCCTGTCTTGATGTTAGGTTTTGTAGCAATGTAAGTTTTCCTTCTTGGACAGAGAAGCCCGTTGCTGGAAGCAGATGTGCCGTCTCTTTTGTGGCTCTGCAATACGGTGTGGTTTCCCTTTCTCTGCAAGGCACCGTGTCCATGAGGCTCGAGGCTCTGGACCAGACTCAGGATACCTGTGTGCTCGTCCCATTCCCAGCTTTTGACTTGACTTAACTCTGAGCAAGTTGTTTAGGCCACAATCTTTCAACGTGGCTAGCAATTTGGGAGCCTGGCTTTGAGACGCCTCCAGCTTCACTTGCAGAAGCGGGGAGGACCCTCAAGGCCAGGCAAGAACAGCTGGCGCTTCAGACCTCTCCACCCTTCTAAAAATGAGGCAGGAAGCATCTTGGGTTAGAAAATGTTGGCCTTAACTTCTGTGTGCCTCACTTTCCCCATTTTTAAAGGAGGTTTGAGGATACCCGTCCACCCCGGAAAGCGTTTTGAGCTCTCCCTATGAGAAATGCTGTAAGAGCACCACGTATTTCATTGCTGTTACTGATGACCAGGGAATAGATGTTGCAGAGCCGACAGAAAATCAAGTACGTGGGCCCCCTGGGTAACGGAGGTCTGGCTTCTGGTTTTGGACTATTCAGTTTATTTGACTAATTCTTCTTATTTTTTAAGCTGGTCATTATTAAAAAAGAACAACAACCGATTGGTTTCTTTTTGTGATGTTTTCTGCACTCAGTTTCCAGAGATGTTTCTGAACTAATGAACGAAGATTGTGGCAGCCATGACATTTCAAACGAATAATAACAAAAGCGTTATAGTCAAAGGTGCATGTCCAGGCTCTGATGACTTGCATTGCTTCTTGGCACTCTGTGTTGTTTGTCACTGTCAGTGTTGCACAGATTAAAATTCAGTACCTGTACTTTCCTTTCCTTTCTTTTTATTCCTCTGTTCGTGTGATAACTGTTGCCATTTTGTGTCCCCTTTCCCCGTCACTCTGGGTCGTGTCTGGGCTGCATGGTTTCCTCTGGAAGAGATGGGATGTGTGACCTGGAGGAAACAAGACTGGCAGATCCCTTGGCCAGTAATAGTAAGTCTCCAGGGTGCAAAACGGAGAGGGAGAAGTGGGGTATTTTCTCTTGACTATTCATTTAATTGTGGTGATCTATAACACAAAAGCAGCCCTGTACAGCTGTTCCCTCACTGGTAGCCAGAGCCCAAATGCTGATTTGGTTTTTGATGGCCTCAGAAAGAAGTTGTAGCATTGATCTTCCATGCTTCTTGAATGGGATGAAGCGCTCACAGGCCCGTTCAGCTTTGATGCCAGGAGCAGGTACTCAAGACGTGTCCCTGTCGCTTCAGGCCAAGGGACGTTGGCTTGCATGCGTGGGCCTTGGTGGCACATGGAGAAATGGGACAGAGTAAGCGCTCAATTCTCTATCCACGTGAATAGGTGAGAGCCCTTGGAAATCAGTGGGGCTGCATGCATTTACACTGGACGGGAATTCAGTCCCATATTGGCCACGGCATCGCCCTTGAATAGTTTGGAGCAAGTCAAGGTAGATGCAAACTGTTCCCATCGGCGTGTCACTGGGATGGAAATGAATACCTTGCGACTTCGCACTAGTAGGCACCTTGGGCACGCTGCAAACACACTATGTATCTGTAGGCTTCGAAATACCTCTGAAGAGCCTCTCCAGGGACTCCAGATGCCTCAGGTGTTAGGACCTCATCTTATAACCCTTTAAAGAAGTCTGGTTTCTTCAGAGAGTGCTTAGCATCTCTTGGGAACCAGGCCTCTTTTAAGAGTGGGCACTCAAAAGCACTAGCCCCCTTTGCAAACCTAGGCCTACATGCCTGACGTGCCCTATTGCCTCTCAAACAGCTGTCAGCTGTCCCGCCTAGCCCCCCAGCCTATGCAACGGGTGTCCTGTCCCCTCTGGGAGAGGAGCCAGCGTCACTTTGGAGGCACCTGTGCATTGCAGTGCATGGTAAAGCCGGCAGAGCAGAGGCAAGCGGGGGCAAGACCTGTAAGGCATGGCTGTTAGAGAGATGCTGGGTAGGCAAGCATTGGAGGCACCCTTAGGGAAGTGCCTTTGGCTGAGAAATACAGCGACCAGCCACTAGCAGGGCAGGGAATGAATCCTGTCTCTTTTGTATAGCAGAGGCATCTGTCCCACACCTGGGGCTATCCTCCCGCTTATCCTCCCTGCTCTCCCCTGCTAAAAAAAATGGTTCACAGTCACAATCGCACAGTTTAAGTGTGTTCGAGTGATGAGGGCTTTCATTTCCACATGTTGGATTGTTCTTAACGTGTATCCTCTTACCTTGGCTGCTTGAGTGACTCTTGCAGCGACTCTGCTCCACCGCTGGGCTTTCCTCCTCTAGCAAGGATGTCACGGGTGAAGTGGGTGAGGAGCAAGGGGGCTGCTGAGATGTTTTGCACATGCAAGAGAGTAGCTAAACTGAGCAAATAGACTGGTTTATTATTTTAATTGTATGTCTCCACGGGAGCTTGAAGGAGATCCCCGCTCTGGGTGCAGCAAGGATGATGAAAAGCACTTTGCCTCAGCTTCTCAAGGGGATTTAAGTACCTATTTCCCAGAGATTTCAGTGCCTAAGTGCTTTTGAGGATCTGGACCTTCACGTGCATTTAAAGAGGTGCATACATTGTACCTGAGCTGTCCACCATGGGGGGAATTTCACCCTTTAAAAGATTATCTTTGCAAAAGGAATAGGGAGTTTTGGAGGACCTAGTTCTGCACCTTTGGAGCATTGCTGGTGATTTCAGAAGGCGATGGATCAGACCAGAAATGAACATCCTAAAACTCCCCTTTCCCTCTCTCTGCTTCTGCTCCTAAAGAACAGAGACTCAACACCGGGTATGGGGGGAGCTCTCTGATTCAGGTTTCCCTGCCCTGAGCCCGGGGCTAAATAACAACAGCTTTGGGGAAGAGCCATGTTCGTGAAGAGGAAGCCCTTTGTGCGCATCTCCTTGTATCTCCCTTTCCAATTCGGCTTGCATGCAACCATCCCGCCTTGTCTTCTAGCTCTTGATGTGAATTCAAGAGCAAAGCAGAAAGCAAACCCCTTCGAAAACCAGGACCTTTGTGATGGTAATAAATAAAAACTTCACGCTAGAAATGCACTGCACGTGGTCTGTGATGCACCGCAGGACTGGGTGCCCACCATCCTCTATCGGGGGAACAGGCACTCGCCCCTGCTCGGCATTGCCTGCTCTGAGGAAGCTCCTCTGGGGAACGAAGAAGAGGTAAGGGCAAACCCCAGAGGACTAGGGAGATGTGCTGGAGGTTGTCTGTAGTATGGGCCCAAGCAGAACGAATGAGCCAAATGGGAACTGCAGAGCATCAGGCCATAGATGGCGCCAGATGTCCAAGGAAATGGGCTTCTCCGAAACAGAAACCCGAACTCCACAGCCTGCCCGTGACACGCAGGCAGAGCAGAACGTCAATGTTCAGGCCTTTTACCATGCGCTTGGGTGCAAGGATGCAGATAAGATCCCTGTAGAGGCCGTTAGATAATGGTTCCTGTAAAATATTTCCACGCACACGTGAATCCAGCTGGTAGACCTGCCAGTTGCATTTGTTTCTTCGTGTGTCTTAACCCCTCCTATGTCACCTGGATACTCCGTTATTTTAGGTTGACTCGCTGATGTAACCTTTAACCTGCAGCGGGATCTTTTAAAACCATAGAAAATGCGGGTCGGAAGGGCCCTCAGGAGGTCACACCTAGTCCAACCCCCCGCTCAAAGCAGGACCAGCCCCAACTACATCACCCCACCAAAAGCTTTGTTGTGCCAGATCTTAAAAACCCTCAAAGATGGAGACCCCACCACCTCTCGGGGTAACCTGTTCCAGTGCTTCACTGGAAGAAAGTTTTTCCTAATATCCAACCTAATCCTCCCTTGCTGCAGCTTGAGCCCATTGCCCCTTGTCCTGCCATCTGCCACGCAGCACCGTCCAGCTCCATCCTCTTTGGAGCCGCCCAGCGGGGCGTTGGAGGCTGCTGTCACGTCCCCGCTCCTCTTCTCTTCCGCAGCCTAAACCAGCCCCGTTCCTTCAGCCTCTCCTAAGCCACGTGCCCCAGGCCCACTAACGTTTGCTCATTTCCGCACCACAACCTGCATAACCCGAAGCCTGAGCGGCCCCACAGTGTTTCCACCTCTCTCTTTTGCTGCTCAAGGCCCACTCGCCGGCACTGGATTCACATCACGGGTTGTCCCGGTGGCGTGTAACACAGGCTCTCTTCACCGAGCTGTCCTTGCTCCCTGATGTCTGCGGGCCTCGTGGGTCCTCCTCACATTGCAACACCATTAACGAGGCTGCTGGGAAGCATTGGCTGGAAACGGGGGTTACTTCAGTTCATCTAGGCAAGTGTAGAAATCTGGATGGGCCCAAGTTCCCTCCAGGCGGGAGCGTGGAATATAAATCTTCAGCCCCGAAGGAATTGAGGTTGGCGCTGGGGTTTGCTGGCTGTTTCCCTCCCTTTAAAAACATTTGTGGGAATGCAATGCTGTGGAGAGGTGCATCGTCCTCTGTTCCCCTGCCAACGGGCGCTGACCTGGTCCTGGGAGTATCATTGTCAGGGGAGAGGGAGTGTGCAGTCCTTTCCGCCCTCAGCTTCCCTGCTGAGCGCCACTAAGGGCAAAACGGACTGAGCCTGCCGGGCTCACTGCACTCCCACCCCGTTGGAAGACTATCTCCTGATCGTTAGGCTGGATTTAATGAGACTCCAGCTCGCTCCCAGCCTCCTGGCTCCTTGTGCCATACAGGCCCTAAGACCCTTGCTCCCTCCTGCCCCCTCCTCTCCAGGCATGCCCGTGGCCTGCTGTGGAAGTGCTCGTGGGAGGACGTGGTCACTCAGGACGCAGGTGCTGCCCTCTCCTTGCTTGCTCTTTTCTGCTCCGCAAAATGATGCGACATCCCCGGCAACAGGTGACTTGGCCTACGGCTGCCTTCACCCACGGGGTGATCCCAGGCACTTTTAGCTACTTGCTAGGGTCAGGGAACTCTGCATTAAGAAATGCAGCCGTGGGGTAAAGAGATGTGGGCTCTACTCGCAGCTCTGACTCAAGCCACTTGCATGTCTTCAGGCACAGTGCTGGGCCTTTGCCTGCCTTGATTCCCCTTCTGCAAAATGCAGACCCGTGGCATGTGGCTTTACGTTCATTCGTTTTTGCAGCAGCCCCTTGGGTGGGTGACAGGTAGGGTGGCCGTCATAGAGGACATTCCAGTTTTCTGCTACTCTGTCCTCTCTTGGTACGAAACCCAATGTCTTTACGTCCTCTATTTTTTTTGAAGAGGAGAATAGAGGACATAAAGGCATCAGATGTCCATATCAATAGAGGACAGAGGACAACCGGACTGTCCTCTATGATGACCACCCTAGTGACACAGAAGAGCAGCCAGGATTCGCATTATCTGCTTGATTGCAAAGCTCCAGGGTTACATGTTGGACAGACAGGCTTTGCTGCCCGAAACACAGAGATGCTGAAATCTGCTGTTTTATGCTGGAGCTTCTGCTTCATCTTTCTGGTGTCCCACCCGAGTTCCTGCTGCACATCGTGAACTTTCCAGGCACCCTGCAATCAACCCCTAATACTTGTCTTCCAGCACCTCCTCCTAAGACGTGCAGGTAGTCATGGACCTCAGTGTTTGCCCTCCCATCCCACACTCTTTCCTTTGCCAAGGTAGCTTTCAGTCCGGCCTTTTCAGATTTCCCCTGTGCAATGGACAGGATTGCAGCTCCTTCCATTTGGTTCTGCAACCGCTCTTCTCTGGGATGCCGGTTGTTAGCGTGTACGCCAAAGCTGTCATTTGTGATTCGGCCTGCAGCTGATGCGGAGGCTGCTTGATATTCATATCTGCTAATTGTGTCATATGGAACCTAATTGAGCTTCTCCTCCCCCTCAGACTGTTACATCTGCTGGAGCAATTTGGCCATGGATGGAGACTGGGCCCCTGGCGTGGATTATGCTTTCAGCATTTGCAGTTTTGCACTGCCAAATCTGGAAGCAAGCACGAAAGACACGTGCGAATCCTTTGATACCAGCACATCTCCATTTGTTTCCCATCCTAACAAGAGTGATTCATGATTCTGAGGGAGCGCGACGGTCTGGATAACTAGGTGACATCTGTGCTGGGTTTGTATTTGAGAAAACAATCATCACCATTGCAACTTCACACGTGGAAGCTGAGCTAAGTGAGCGCTGAGGGCTTCTGAAAGTCAGACCCTGAAAATCCTCTTCTAACCCAAACGAAGGTTCCCCTGGGTGTCCTGAGCCAAGAACCACCCTTGTCTTGACTTGTGCTGCACGCTCTGGTTGTAGATGCACTTCTCTGTGTAGGTTGTTTGGCAAGTGCCCTGGCAGGGTAAGGGCATCAGCTTGGTAGGGTTGACCCAGCCCCACCTCTCTTGCCTCTTACGTAAGGGGTGGGAGGGTTGCTTTGCTTTCTGCTGATGAGTACCCTTTGTAGAAGAGCCCTTGCAAGCTATGCTAGGGCTATCTTCTGCCTGTGCCATTTCCCCAGCCTGCAGGGCTTTGCTCCCCTCTGTCAGAGCAGAGGCTGCAAGTGTGTGGGCGAGGTGTCATTTGGGATGTGAATAGATTAAATGCATCCAGCTGGCTAGAGAGCTTTGCAGTGCACCAGGGGAGACCTCTGTGTGAGCTCCAGCCCAAGGTCCATGGGAATAACGCAGCGGGAAGCCTGAAGCCTTGAACACCAGCAGAACCAAAAGTGCTGGGGGGCTGCACATAGAGCCCGTGCTACATGGAAATGAATTAAGGTGAAGAAGGTGTTGCGTTGACTCCAACCTCAGGTGCAGGCGCTGAGCCGATCTGTGCACCGTCCCGTTACACCAGTGCTTCTCAGCCTTTATAGACTTGGGGCCCCCTTCTGAAAATGCCAGTTCTTCATTTTCACTTGTCTCTAAAAATATTCAAGCAATTCTTTTGTTGCAGAGAGCCTGGAGCTCAGCAGGTCAGAATGTGAATGCTGCTGATTCCCGTTTGAAATCTGTGGGTTTATTTTATGCACTGTGTTTGCATGTCTCTGCTAGCATGTCATGGCACCCTTAAAAGGATCGTCAGGCACCCCAGGGTGCTGCGGCTCCCTGGTTCAGAATCAGTGAGTCGTGCTCTGCTCGAAAGGCCAGCTTCCCGAGGAGCATGGAGCTGACCAGACTCCATGCATTGCACTCGCCCCCTGGGAAAGCACCACGACCTGGTGTCTGCCCAGCTCCTCACCTGGCATGGGGTTGGGCAGGGAGGAGCCAGCGTGGAAGGAGTGGGGCTCATTGAGCCTTGGGGGAGGGAAGGGGCTGCCTTGTGTGGCTCCTTCCTCACCTGAATGAACGGAGAACTCCACCGGCACACTGGGGCTCAGAAAAATAGCATCCCCAAGCTGATGATGCTTTGACAGGCAAGGGGTTAGGGAGGTGGACAAGCAAAGTGGGAGGAGTGTGTATGCATGTGTAGACAAGCAAAGCGGGGAGTGTGTGTGTGTGTGTGTGTGTGAGCTCTGGGCTTTGGGCCAAAGAGGTGTGTGTGTATGCATGTGCTCTAGAAAGTGTGGGCTTTAGGCCAAGGTTTCATTCAGAGCCCTGGTCCCTGTGGGTTTTGAATATCCTGTGCAACCACAACCGCTGCAAAGAGCTCTGGCAACAACCAACTTCATCTTGCAAGTAAAGAAGGGAATGGGCTGGATCTTACGTTGGTGGCTCCTTCCCTTCCTCACTGTGACCCCAGCAGAACTGGGAGCACTTTTACCTTTCTGTGGATCTAATCCGGGAGACCCAGCTTGATTTTCCCCCCCAATCTTATTTGGAGCAGGAAACTATCAATCCTGTTTAATCCCATTTGGGTGGAGCTGCACCTGGGTTTCAACCAGGGCTGCCTCAAGGCAGCTCCCTTCTGCTCTGCTTCTCCAGGGCCTTTAGGAAGCAAAGAGCAGCAGTTGAGTAGGATGGCTTGGCCCTGCTCACCCCCATGAACTCTCAGGGCTGAGCAGGACTCCGGTAGAGCCCTTCAGCCGCGGGATCGTTGTTTCCTCCTATCCGTCCGTGGTGCAGCAGGGCCTGAGCACAAGAGGGAATTGAGTCCCTTGCCATTAACTGCCAAGCCAGAGGCAGGATATACAGCCTGTGGGCAGTGCGCCGGGTGGAAGAAAACAAGCCCTTGTAGATCTCGGCTGCATTGGCAGCCGAGGATGGGACATGCCACTGAAAACAAAGTCTATGGATCTTCACTTTGGCCCATCTCACTGTTGGGAACATTCCCATGGTCCGACTACAGGGAAGTCCTGCAGAGCTGATTCAGCATTTGCTAAGGTTTGCTTCCCCCAGGGTCTCTGCTGGCAGCCGATTTGTGGTGGGCTTCTTTAGTGAATGGGACTTGCAGATGACAGCTTCAACAGATGCACGGGGTGAGGGCCAGGAGGGATTCCCGTGACGCTCTGGGCTGGTTTCCTGTACAATGCATGCTCCGGCAGGCTACCTAGGTTTCACCTGGGAGCCCAGGGGTGAGAGCGCTAGCTGCTTGTAAAAGGTGGGTGTAACCAGATGCAAGGAAGGACTGAAACGTCTCTTATTGACTCCAGCTGGCTTCAGAGGCTGAATTAGGAGGTTGATCAGCATCAGTAGATAAGGCCCCTCTTTACAGCTCACTAGCCAGCAAATTATTTTGGGCAAGGGATTGTGATAGACAATCTCAGTAATGAATGTCTTTGCAGACGAGGGAACCAGGTGTGAAGCTCGGCTGAATCGAGCCAGACTATAAGGAAGCCATTGCACCCCTTCAGCCTCTTGCGACCAGGCCTGGGATCCTGAGCTGCTCTCCCTGGTGGGATCCCAGGGACGTTCACAGGCTTGCTCTGCTGTAGCTCGGAGCCGCCTTGGCTGCACGGGGGGAGCGGAGAGAGGTCCCCCACCTGCCCTGCGGCGCCTGGCTCACCTGCTGCTCGCTCCCTGGAGGCCCCTTGTTTAGAAATGGAGCGACAGCGGTGTGTTTGTGCCCAGATCTCGCAGATTAGCTCATCGAGAGCACGGTGGCTTGTCTTTAAAAGGAGCCAGGAAACCCTCCGTCCACCCCGCTCGCTGGATCTCCCCTCCGCCTCTTGACTCTTTGTTCCTTGGCTTCGAATAAGCCCTGGCTCCCCAGCGAGGAACGCGTTTCCCACCCCCAAGCCTTGGCCACGGGTTTTTCCACGGCTCACGTTTGCTAGGTCTTTGTTGCAGCCTGGAGGCCTCTCTTGCGGCTTACTTCTGTCCCTCGGAGGGGTCAGAGATGACGCTGCCTTGGCCACTCACGTGGACGGTCCCACCTGCTGTGGGAGCACCCACGGTTTGCTGGCCCTGTGTGCTATGGGGGGGGTCTGGTGTGCCAACATCACAGCTGTTCTGCCCCCCCTAAGGATCACCCCCTCTTGGCCTGGATCCCCCTATCCATTAGCTGCTGGCCCCATCGTCCTCCTGTGACCCCGCATCCAGACGGCCAGGGGCAGGGCCGAGGCGTGTGGGAGAGGAGTGCGAGGGGGGGAGCAGGCAAGTGTTTCCGTGAATCGTGAGGGCTCTAGGACCGGCTTCCAGTCACTTCTTCCGGCCCCCACCCCTTTCCACACTGGGGAGCTGCTGGAAAGTCCTTTAATTCTCCCTCCCAGAAGTTGAGCTCTGGAGGAGTTCTTGCCGGCAGCTGCCAGGGACGGCGCTTCTCGGGGCGGGACGTCACTTGTGTCTCCTGCCCGGCGTGAGCGAGAGGGCTCCTTGGCCAAGGGGCTGCTAGTGCAGCATCCCCGCAAGCTGCTCTGCTTTGCTGCAGGGGGTGGCTGGGAGCAGGGAGGGATGAATGGAAGGGGCCCAGAGGAGCGGTGTCTGCAGCCGGGAGGTCAGCTCTCTTCCTGTGGAAGCAGCTAAAGAAGCAGCCGTCTGATTCTGGGCCCTGGGCAGGGCGGAAAGGGAGGGCTGCTGAGGGATTCCCGGCCCTTTGCTGGGAAAAGAGCCGCTTGCAAAAGGAGGAAGCCAGCAGAGTTGCTGCACGAAGGCCTGGGGGTGAAGAGCAGGTCTCTGGGCACCTGCATGAGCCGAGGGGGTGTCCAGCCTTGGGCACCAGGAGGCTGTTCCCAGGCAATGCATCTCAGAGCAGGGCTCTTCCTGGGCCTCTGGCTGCTCCTGGCCCCCAGCCTTGCAGACCCCAGCCCTGGGTCTGGAGCAGCCACTTTGGCCATTGTCTTTGATGTGACTGGCTCCATGTATGACGACTTGATGCAAGTGATAGAAGGAGCATCCCGGATCATGGAGAAGACCCTCAGCAAGGCTACAAAAGCCATTAGCAACTACGTGCTGGTCCCCTTTCATGACCCAGGTAAGGCAGGTGCAGTTCTGATCCTGGCCGTATGGTCGCTGCAGTCACTCGTGGTCGCTGTTCTGTAATGCAATGCACTGTGATACAGCAGGACCTGCGGTTCGAGCGCACGTGGAGCCCTAAGGCAGATTCAGGGGTTTGGATGCTGTGTGATGTGGGCTGCACGGCCCTAATTTGCTTTAGCATCTTGTATCATGCTGGTTTACAGCCTTTGGGTTCAGGCCTCTTGAACCCATTTCGTTCTGGGCACAGGGCTCTGTCCCATGCAAGGCCTGGCCTTGAGTATCTGGGACGGGCCCAGGCAAAAACACGGATGCAAAACGGACCACTTCATCCCAAGGCCAGCTGTTAATACCGGCTCAAACGGACAGCGAACAGTGCTGTACGTAGTCACTGTCTGAGGCTGCCGCCCTTGCAGGACAGCATTCTTCCCCTTTCAAATCCTCAGCTTTTCGGCCTGTGAAGGGAAACGCTGGAGACTCAGCCAGGGCAGGGCTGCAATGCACTGATGCAGAGTCATTGGTGACTGACCCAGGCTAGACGACTCCTTTCAGGTGAGACTCAGAAAACACCGGCCTGACCCAAATGGCCAGGTCCTAGGAGGAAAATCAAGAGGGATGATACAGGCGTAGCTGTGCCTAAGTTGCTGGTTGCCCCATGGGGCTGGGAGGGAATCCTGCTCCCTCCCTTGCCGCTATTTGAGTTGGGGTTTCTCATCCTGATAAGCATAGAATAATAGAATTGGAGAAAACAAGGGTTGGGAAGGACCTCAGGAGGTCATTTAGTCCAGCCCTTGCTCAAAGCAGGACCAGCCCCAACTCCATCGTCCCAGCCAAGACTTGGTCTCCTTGGGCCTTAAAAACCTCCAAGGATGGAGACTCCACCACCTCTCTGGGGAGCTGTTTCAGTGCTTTACATGAGCTGGGGGGATTTTAAGCCTTCTTCAGAGATATTGAGAGTTGTCTGTACCCAATGCTGGGATTTTGACTGGGTTGTGCCAATGCTCCTGCTGGAACTTAAATCTGGAAGTTCCTGGCTAGAGGGTCTTCCCCTCTGTTCAGGGTCAGACTGATCACTGTACTGGGAATTTTCCCCCAGGGTCTGGTTGGTGCTGCCTGTGAGGGGTTTTGCCTTCCTCCGTAGGGGGAGCATGGCCTCTGCTTTGGGATCTTTTGTCCAGGCTTGCTCAGCCAGCAGGTTCCTCGGATTGCAGGCTGAGCAGGGTTGGGCTAGGTTGGTACTACAATGAGAGACCTCAGAGAGGGCCTGTGTACCCCAGGAAAGCGTTAGAGGTAACTCAGGACGCATCAGGCGAAGCTGATGCAGCACTTGGACCCCAGCAAGATGTTACGGGGCTTTGCACTGCAGAAGGAGCTGTGCATGGTCTGTGATCCAGAGTAGATGAGGATGATTGTCAGAGCTCTTCCTGCCAGTCCTTGCCATAAGCTTCTTCATCGATCCATAAATTGTTCCCCATTATCCCAAAGTAGAAGCTCTCCCCCAGAGATGAATATGGAGACTAGCAATGGGGTGACTTTGTACAGTACAGTGGAGTGGTAAAGAAGGGGAAATCTGACTTCACCTTACTGGGAACAGCAGGAGAAGTTATCAGAGGTGCTAGGTGGATTATCAAGAGGTTTCAGTGCTTTAGGACAGGAAGAGGGTCTGTTGGCTTGACCCAGCCTCTGCTCGGTCTGTGGGTTGCCCCTGCCTCGTGTAACAGAGAACATCTGGCTTGTCCATTAGCACAGGCAGCTCCTCTTTCTGCCAGGGTTGTCCATGGAGGAGGTGCTCCTGGTACTTCAGACCAGGTACCATGTGTGGGCTCCCTCTAATCTGCCCCTTTGTATGACAGTGCAGCCAAAGCGGCTGTGTCTCTGGGGTGGATCCTACTGATTTAACTGGCGTTGTGGTCCCAGCTACTAAGGAAGATCCCAGTCCTCCAGGCTGAGCTTTATGTTGCTCTAACCTGGGATGTCTGATGCCCACAACATCTGCTCCATACGTGCTCAGCCAAGTCCCCGTCACATTGCAATCCTTGCAGTCTGTGCTGTTGCTTGTGGAGGCCAGACCAGACTGAACCACATATTAACTCTGTCCATGCTAAAGCCCAGTGCTATATTGCAACTGGTAACCTAATTAGCACTAGGGCTGTGTCTGTGCTGCATGGCCAACCAGTCTTTACCTACACTGAGGGCTCCAGCCTTGCATCTGGTCCCAGAGTTTCTCTTCTTGGCTTTGTCCGGGCGGCCACAGCCATTGCCACAGTAGAGGGTGTTGGTAAAGAAATGCGGGACAGAGCTGACGTGCTGGTTGTCTCTGTTTCTTTGGCAGAGATTGGGCCAGCTTTCATCACGGCGGATCCCAGGGAATTCCAGCGAGAGCTCAGCGAGCTCTATGTTCAGGTACGATGGGTGGCATTCGTGATAGTCTGCAGCACCGGCAGCTAGCAAGCGGCAGTGATGGTGTGAGAGCTGTCCTAGAGCCAGCCTGGAAACAGCCTGGTTGAGGTGGAGGCAGAAACCCCGCTGCGCTGAGGATCTGTTTTGAGCTGAGCTGCCGTGAAACAAGACTTGGGGTGGGGGGGAAGAGACAGGTCTTAGTTGCCTCCTCCACCTTTGCGAGCCTGGTCCTCGCTGTCTCGTGCAGCCTCCATTCAAGAACAGATTCTGGTGGCACGTCTCATACCAGAGGCCTGCCTTGTTCCTGTGCCCAGAAAAGGGGGCGGCTTGCACTATGTAGGGCTGCTCAGGTGCCAGGTCAGGACATGGCACAGGGGAAGACCATCCCCAGGGACTGTGTGACACGGTGCCCAGCTGGACCTGTCACGGTCGCAGGTTATGGCCGACTGCTCGGTGTTAGCTGGCTGCAGATGGACTTCTCCCATGGTCAGTGCCCCAGCAAGGGCCAAGGGATGCTTGTCCGCTGGAGCGACTGCCTGCATGAGACTGAACTGCCAAGGTCTTGCCCAGCCCACTCTGCCAGTTAAAGATGCCCAGAGGCTCTCTACATGGGCATGGCCTGGCTTTGAGCTGACGTGGGGATTTACCAGGGGTGTTTCGGGGAGTGATCCCACCCTCCCTTCCCCCCACACAGGTTAGATGACAGTCCCCAAAGCAAAACTTGTTTGACCCTCCATTTTTAACATGATTGGTTTCCAGCTTTTCAATCAAAACCTGGGATTTTTGGTCATAAAAACAACTTCCACAGAGTCAAAAGGCCTTTTTCCATCAGAAAAAAAAAAAAAAGCTTTCAGTGGGAATTTCCTAGTAATGACATTCTGCGAGACTAACCATCCCTGACTGGTTTAATTGGAGCCTGTATTTTTCTCTTCTTCCTGCCCTAAACTCTTGTGTGCTTTTACATGACCACCACGTTCCTCTTCGGAAGTGGCTGTGTTTCGGCAAGGGAGGGATTGATGTCACGCTCATAAACCCGAGCGATCCATTTTTATGTAAATTGCCCTGAAAGTGGGGCACGTAAATATACAGCTCTAAAGTTCGTTGTTCACCTCAGGGAGGCAAAACAGTATGCAAATGTTAGACAACGTATGGCATTAATCTTTAAGCAATAATTCCTTGCCTGAAATGCATGGCTATGATTGAGTGGTCCATTGAATTGCTTTGTCCATGGGATACATCAGCTGGAAGCTTGAAGGCTGTAAAGGAAGTAATAACTCTTTCCTAAGTGAGCATTTTTTCCGGGTCTGTAGGAAAGCTGGCAATTAGATGCTTTCTTCTGTGCATGAGATGAAATTCTTTGGCTGGAAGGAGAATTGGAAGGCTTTGGGAAGTTCAAAAGTTAGACAAATCCTTTATTGAATGCCTGGGGGGCAGTTCCCCTGGGTTTGCGATGAGAACGTTTTGTGTTCATGTTCCGGCGATAAAGTGCTAATAGATATTAAATAGGCATTACAAGCAGGATACGGCCGTGAGCGGTAAGTGGTAGAGATGCTGAAAAGAGCGGCAGTAAGAAGTGGTACAGATGACTGTGAGTGTTCCCGTGGGTCCTGGGATGGTCTCCAGTGACTACAAAGGCTTCAGAGATGATTAGTTATTAACCTTGTCAAAGTGGAAGCCGGATGGCCGTAAAGGAACGAGTCCGTCAGGGCTCCCGAGCCTCCTGCAATGCAGCGTGTAACTAAGCACTGATGCCGCTGAGCCCAGCACCCCGTGAAGCTGCTGTTGGGGTGGGTGGCTCCCAGGCCCCATGTTCAAAGCCTGTGCGAGTGCCAGGGGGCTGCTCTCTCTGTCTGCAGGAAGGTCCCAGGGCAGGGCAGGCCTTGCAAGACGGGGCAGCGATGCCAGGGCACAGTCTCCCATCCCTAGTGGAAATGCAGTCCTAGCTCCCACTGGGATCACTGCAGCTCTTGCTGGGGGCTCTGTGAGGATTGCTTCTGTTCTCTGAAGGGCTCCTTGATTGCAGGGTGGAGGGGACTGCCCGGAGATGAGCGTGGGCGCTATCCAGCTGGCCGTGGAGATCTCGCACCCGGGATCCTTCATTTATGTCTTCTCGGATGCACGGGCCAAGGACTATGCACAGAAGCAGGAAGTGCTGCGGCTCCTGCAGCTCAAGCAGTCCCAGGTGAGAGCCTGGCTTTGGGCTTGCTGCAGCTTTCCCGGGGTCTTCCTTCCCCTCCGCCCCATTAGTGAACACCTGCACCCTGAGTCCTCGCAGGAATGGTGTAAAGAGCTGCCCAAAAAGAGCCACTGGCCGTGCCCAGCAGCACCATGCTTCACGAGCCCTACACTCCCCACAGCGGCACAGGTTGCTGGTGCATGGCCGACCAACTAACTCTACATACGCAAGGCGTGGAGAGTGCTTGTAAGCGCAGTCCATGCTAACCTGTTCTTTATGGTCAGGTTTTGCCCCCCTCCAGGATGCACGGTCTCTCCTGACTTTGGCCACTGTGCACTGCTCTCTGGCAGGTCGTGTTTGTGCTGACGGGGGACTGTGGGGACAGAAGTCATCCTGGGTACCAGGTGTACGAAGAAATCGCTGCTACCAGCTCGGGGCAGATATTCCACCTGGATAAACAGCAAGTGAAGGAGGTGCGTGGAAAAGACACGAGCTATTAAGTCAGGCTGTGGTGGTACCTGGCTGGGACTGGCTCGGGTCTGAGGTCCAGGAAGGTCATCCACAGGTGCATACATCTCTCTCTTGCACATGCCCCAGTGATACAGGCACTGCAGGGTGTTCAGGGAGAAATCTCCCTTTGGGGACAGCAAGTGTTTGGGGAGGGTGAAAGACAGCAACAGTAGCTTCAGATTTAGCCTAACCTGTGACGCCCATGGAGATCGGCCCTGGTTCAGTCCTCGGGGTACTGACCAAGTTGGTGGCCATCTCTCTGCTCTGGATTAGGCCTCAGAAACCTTTCTTCTGGCTCCTGGTGCCATTGTGGTAGTGACCCTTCCTCCTTGTGATGCTGCTTATAGTTATCTTCCAAGTCCAGTGTGCCAGGATGCCCTCCTTGCAAATACATTGGGCTGCGGTTGGCAGGCGGGAGCTCTTGTGGTGAAGAATTTGCAGTGGGGTTTCATCACATCCTCTCCGGTGTTTTATTAAGTCCTTGTTGGCTCCAGCCTTGAAAGATTTTGGAGTGATGAGGCTCTGATGGCTGGCTAGAATGACCTGATCCGGTTCCTTTTCAGCTCGGGTGAACTCACCCAGCTCTCAGTAAAAAGCCTTTTTGGCACGAACTGATCTCTCTTAAATGTAGCCAAAGTAGATGCAGCGGAGCTTTCTTTGGCATCAATCGCTGTCTCAGGGGCTGCTGCCCCTTAAGAGCTTTGTGGAGAAGTCTCTGTTCACTTTGTATAGGTGAGACCGCCCGGTTCAGAGATCTGGATGAGAAGACTTTTATGCCAATGCCATCTCCTGGACTTGCCTGAAAGCTAAGCAGGGACCTGGAGGAAGAGGCTTTGTCTAGTCTCTAAGCAGGTGTCAAGGAGATCTGGAGTCTGCTCCTGGTTTCCAGGCTGACTCTGTGATCTCAGATGAGTAGTCCCGGCTCTGCAGTTCAATTTATGCATCCAGTTCAATAGTTCAGTGTCGTGATGTGAGTCCAAGCCTTATTAAATCAGAGCGGTGCCTCAGTAAGGAAAGTGGAGTTTAAAGGGATACTCCTGTCTGGGGAGGGTATGGAGAGCTGGAGGAAGAGCAAAGCCTTTCCGCTCTGAGCAGCATGCTCCTGGTGAGCTCCCTTCAGCCTTTCCCCCATCTCGGCCTCTGGCGGCTGCAGTCTAATGACTCTGTATTCGCAAGGGCAGGTTGCACGGGGGCTAATTTGTCTGCTCAGCGCAGCTGAGTGGGAGCCATCTGGCAATAATAATTACGCCTGATTATTTAATTCCTTTTACACTGGCACAATCCATCTTTGCCATCGCCTCCTCTTGCCTTGCCTCCAGCTCCTCCCAGTGCCGGCGCCCGGCAAACACAGAGCGTTCGGAGTAAAGGCCAAGGGCTGGCAAGTCTGTGGCACGGTGTCAGGCTACACCAGCTGAGGATTTTGGCCCTCTGTCCTGTGCAGGAGATCACTTGCCTTGTTTGGGGTCCTCTCCACACCCCTATGTTCTCATCGTGTGGCATCAAGCAACCCTGATTTCTACGTCTGTATGGGGGTAGCCCTGTCAAAGGCCCGCTGGCTTTCTCATATGGCCGGGGGGTCGTGCCTTGCTTTCCGACTTCTCTGTTGTATCTTTTGAATCCAGGTAGGAGGGCTCCCTTTTCCATGCTTGGGTAGTGAAATGGAGCGGTGTAGACATACAGGGTGCATTTCTCCCCTAGTTTCATTGATCTGTGCCTGGACCCTTATCATGTCGCAACATTTTGGGGGGTGGGGGTGGGGAATGGGACCCTGCATGCATCCTCCTGCTCCGTGTGCTCCCCAGGTGTTGAAGTGGGTCGAAGAAGCCATCCAGGCCTCAAAGGTCCACCTGCTGTCCACTGACCACGAGCGTGGCGGGGAGCGCACATGGCTACTCCCCTTTGACCCCAGCCTGAAGAAGGTCACCATCTCCCTGAGTGGCCCTGCTCCAGAGATCGAAGTCAGGGACCCGACAGGTATGTACTGCCACACTTTGAGTAAGCAGGTTTCCATCTGGGGCAAGGGAAAGAGGGAGAGGCCCCGAAGTGTGATGCACGGTGGCGTTTCCCCGGGTCCCTCGGCAAAGCAGCAAGGGCCTGCGCTCCGGAGGTGAACAGTCCTGAGTCCGGTGCCCTTGGGTAACCCGCCTGCAGGAGCTTGTCTGAGCAGATGGGAACTGAGAGCTGGGCTGAGCCCAGCTGAGCTGTTCTTCGAGGGACCACGCGGCTGACCAGGGAGCCTGGGAAGGGAGAGGCGAGGTCAGAGAAAAGAATGGGAAAGGAAGACCAGGCTGGTCTGTGTGACGCCCGTGAGATGGATCCCACCCTGGGAGGCTGAGACGTGGAAGCAGGCCTGCTGCAGAGCGACAGAGACCGGGCTGTACCTGCCTGGTCCCTTCACATGCTGCACTAGGCAGCAGCCTGCGTAGCATCTTTCTCTTTATGAAGCACGCTGGGATGTCCCCAGCCATTTGGTGTCCCAGCGGATGGTACAGCCTCCCTAGGGTGGGAGACCAGGACTCTTCCAACCCAAGGATTCCCTTTTGCTGTTGCAGGCAGGATCCTTCAGAAGCGCTGGGGGCTGAAGGAGCTTCTCAACATCCCGGACTCTGCCAAGGTGGTGTCATTCAAGCCTTACATGCCGGGCATGTGGTCAGTCAAGGTAAGGTGGAACTGGAAGTGGTGCCAGGTCAAGGATCCACCTAGTCCAGTACCCTAGAGTAGGCAGAAGCCTTTGCCCGATGGGTTTTTCCTTCTGCCCAGCGAGATGTGGAGGGAGGTACAGGAGCAAACTCCTCTCTCAACCCCTGCCTTCTTCGCACCAGTGGGGAGCCTCTTTAGCCATTTTGCTAATTGGGGCCAGTTTGGGCAGCTTTCCCCTGTCTAATGCTGCTCCAGGGTCCCATGTCTCCTGTGTTGATCTCTGCCTTAGTGCAGGCGGGCAAAGGGGCTGGGCTCTGCCCTTTCACTACCAAGTCTGCCCTGGATCACAGAGGCCATCCAGCAGCTCTGGATGCTTCTGGAGACTCCAAGTAGAGCCAAGGACACTGAAAAACAGGGAAATGGGGCTTCTCAGAAAGGGAGGCATTAGAGAAAGTCGCTAGTCGCTTGGAGATCAAGTCTAGAGCCCCAGGACTGAGATCTCCACTGATGCAGAGGCGAAACTCCACTAAAGTGGGTGGGATTGCTCCCATGTGCATCAGAGAATTGGGCTCCAGTAAACCTGAAGATGTCACTGCCCTCTGGGCTCACATTGCAGTCTCCAGAGCTGCAGGAAGAAGTGTGAGCATCCACACGGGGCCAAATGAGGTTTACTGCAGCCCTTTCCTTCTCCCCAAGCCTGAATCCTGGAGGGTGAATGGCTTCAGGTGTCAGATCTGCTCCCCTCTCACACCTGTCGAGGCGCCTCCTCCACGTTCAGTTTGTGCCTGGCTTTCAGGTTGGCAGCAGCGACCGCCACTCGGTGAGAATCACGGGAGTTAGCAACATCGATTTTCAAGCCAGCTTCTCCAGCCAGCCTTCATTTGACCTGAACCACGCTGAAGAGCGGCCTGTCCAAGGTATTTCCTGCGTCCCCCAGGGCATGTATGTATGTATGCATGCGTGTGTGTGGGGAGGTGGAGCTGCTGTTTTTAAACCCCATGGAGGGGTAGAGGTTTCGTGGAGCAGAAGATGTGACCTCTCTCTGCTGTGCTCTGCTCAGCTGGGTGGGCAAGATGCCACCTCTTTGCTTGCTGAAGCCTGAGAGAGACCCTCAGAGCAACCTTCTGGAGAGCTTGCAGCCTGCCGGGGCCGGTAGACATTGTCCATTAGTTATACTTGCAGACCCCAGTCACAGGGCAGCTGCCCTTTGGGGCAAGTACTGCCCTAATAGACTGGCAGTGCAGTGCAGTAGGTGCTGCCGTGCTCTAGGTGCTGTGCAGACCGATCGGTGCCAGTGTGCTAGGTGCTGCACAACCGCTGAACAAATACAGTCCGTGCCTGAGGAGCTTTCAGGACAATAAGAGGAGAGACAGCAAGTGGTACAGACAGACCGATGTGGAGCGGAGGGTGACAGTAAGACAGGACCGGTGACAGGACCATGGTCACAGCAGGCCAGCTGTCTCATTGCTGAAAGGTGTGAGCGACTGTGGCGGTGCGAGTGTGGAAGAGGATTGCTTGCAGCGACTCACTGGGATGTGTTGCCCTTCCCTGTCTGCTGTGTCCCTGCAGGACTTCCTATCTCCATGATGGTTAACTGCAGTGGCCTCAAGCCCCCGGGGCACCTGAAGGCTGTTGAGCTGCATAACACCTCTGGCCAGCCCCTCTTGTCCCTGCCCACCTGGCCTTTGTCCAATGGCTCCTCCGGCCAGCTCTGGGTGGGACCCCCGTTCCAGGCTCCTGCTGGCAGCTTCTTGCTGCAAGTGAAGGGGCAAGATTCAGAGGGACACCCATTGCAGCGCCTCTCCGGAGTTGCCTACACCAGCGTGGTCCCAGGTGAGTCGCTATGTCCGCTCTGCATCCCACAGAAACATCTAGTGCACGAATAACATACTGCGGGGACCCGCAGTTCTCGTTCTGTTTATGAAACCTGCTTCTCTGACCCACCGTGCTCCCACCCCTTCAGGTCTACCCAAAGTGAACATGCCTGGAAAAATCCAAGCATACAACCAGGAGCCTCTGCTGATCACCTGCTCCGCCCAGAGTGAGATCCCTTTCCGCCTGCAGCTCAGTCGGGGTGGGAAGAAGCTGGGCAAAGAGCAGCTTCTCAGGTGAGTTTCTGCCTCTGTTGCCACAGTAAGTTGATTTCCCCAAATGCAGATCAGTCGTATACAGATAGGAATAGGACCTGCAGCTACATGATAATCCTTGTGCTCCAGGGCAAAGTGATCAGGGGGACAGGAAGTTATTTGTGCCGTGGTATAGGGCTACACTGTGCATCCTTGTGTGCTTCTCTGGTAGGTCCAACACTAGCTAGCTCTGGAATTAGGTTTCCACCTGGGTAGGCTGTTGGCTATGCCCTGGCTTGCCCCACACGTGTTCATCTGCATCAAATGGAGCTGGCTGGGCTGCTTTCTGCTCTGCTCTGGGCTCCTGCTGACCTCCAGCATCAGTCTGGACACTTACAGTTACTGGGATGCAGCCGCCTTTGAGGCTCTGCTGGTCAAACCCGTGTGCTGTCAATGGATGACGAAGATCAGAGGTTGCTCAGGGACGTAGGAAGACAACGTCCATCCACTTCGGATTTCCACTGAGGTCTGCTTGTTGTCAGCTGCCATCACTGCAACTCTTGTGCAGAGTCAGCGTGCGTTGCCTTTGCACGGGCTGCCAGTTTGAGATGGTGATACCGCCCAGAGCTGTTTGAAAGGGGCTGGCTTCAGTGTATTAAGTGATGAGTTCCTCATCTGCTTGGCTGCAGCATTTCTACATGCGAGACCTCAAACCACCAGCCTGGGTCTCTGCTAACATGATGTGCTTGGTGCACAGGGGCAAGAGAGTGCTGCTTAGTATCTCCAATGGCTGCAGGGTGACAGTACCTAGAGGGGCACGTGCTGGTGCAGAGGCAGCAGTGGGGTCTTCTGGCCCAGCTCAAGGTCCTGAAGTTCAGGGGGTGCTGGACCACACAACACTGAGACACTTGGAATGACAAAGCCACAGTGAGAAACCTTGGCTCGTGCCTGACGGGAAGAGCCCAGCAAAGCCCCTGGAGCTCTCGTCCAGTCTCACAGGGGTCCTTGTTCCCTTTGTGTCCTCCAGGAGCTCTGGGAACAGCAGCTGGGAGATCCCCGTGACGTCCCAAAGCCATGAAGGCTTTTATGAGTGCACTGCCACCAGCAAGGTCGGGGCCACGCGAGCTCGGGCCTTTGTGTCCGTCACAGGTCAGTCCTGGAGGGCGCGGGGCACATTTGGATCCGCATGCAATCGCACATCCGTCTCCAGCGCAGCAGGCAGCCCTGAGGTCTCTGCGCCCATGCATTGCTTCTATTTAATGCCCAAAGCTCAGTGTTTGGGAGTTGGACGGTTCTCGGGGACAGTGTCTGGTAGCGGCTCAGCTCAGATTGGCGGTGGCTTGACCCCCATGTTTGGCTTCCCCCCCGCAGAGCCGCCTCCACGTCTGCTGCCCCCAGGGAACATCACAGCAGTGCCGGGCGCAGGAGTGATCATGTCGTGCCTGGTCTCGGGAGGGGATGGTTATAACCTGACCTGGCACCGGGATGGGCAGCTGCTGCAGGTGGATGAGAGCCGGGTGCGGGTGCTGGGGAACCTCTCGCTGGAAATCAACAGTGTCCATCTGGGTGACAGTGGCCGGTACGAGTGTCTGGTGAGCAATGAGCATGGGACAGCAAACGCTTCCATCTGGCTCTTGGTGCAAGGTAAGCCGCCCCGTCTTTGCGCTGTGTCTGAGCCTTGCGTCCTGGGCTGTTGTCGGTCACCGGTCTGGATCCAGATTCGCTATGACTCTGATCTCGTGGGAGGCCCCAGGGCTCCTCCAGGGCATGCTGCCAAGCACCAGGGATCCTAGATGGCACCTTGCCCCCAGGGAGCTGTTTGCAAGGGGCTGTGCTGTCCCCTAAGTGGGTGGAAGTGGTGCCAGGGACAATGTCTTCAGTAGTTGTTGGGTCTGTGGTTGCTGGGATCGAGCCTGGCCTGATGCCCTAGCAGAGCAAGCAGCCTCTGGGGAGCCCCTGCTTCCTGCGCAGGGTCCTTGGGCCATGCGTCAGCCTAGTCTCCTCACTTCGCAGCAGGAGAGGGCAGCATCAGGTGCCCTGGTCATTCATTCCTCTGGCCCTGTATTGTCTGTCCTGTCCTGAGGGACATCTCCACTTCAGCAGCCCAGTTGACCGCTCTCCTTTGCTTTCTGTGCCGTCGTTTTGCATTGTGTTCCCACCTCGTGGAAACAGGAGCGGGGGAGGCAGAGGTTGGGGCTCTGAGGCCGGAAGCTTGACAGGCTGATACGTGATCCCTTGTGCATGTCTCCGTTTAGAGCCGCCCCGTGTGAGGGTGGACCCGAGCTTGCAGCAGTTCACCTGGGGCGATGAGGTGAAGATCGACTGCACAGCACTGGGGTACCCGGCACCCTGGACCTCCTGGAGACGGTGGGGCAGAGCGCTGGTAGCAGGTGGCAGGTAACCCTCTCAATAGCTCGGCTCCCGGGCTCCGAGACGGCTGCCTTTTTAGGACAGGTGTTAAGGACACATTTAAAGCCCGTCATGCTCCTGTCCCTGTGCTTCATCATGTTTTCTTGAGCGCCGCTTTGGGACGAATCTGTGTTTCCCAGCTTTCTTCTTTCTTCATCCAGGTTCCAAGTAGATGCTCAGGGCACCCTGACAATCAAGGATGCTGTCCGAGGGGATGCTGGGAACTATAGCTGCTATGCTGCCAGTCGAATTGGATGGGATGAGCAAACAGCTGTTCTGGTGTATGCAGGTACCCACTCCCCCAGGCTGCCCCAGACCAGGACCTCAGCATGTCCTGGGTCAGGCTCTTGCACAGGACAGTCACGCTATCTAGTACTTACTATGTCTATCATAACAGTACCTAGGAAGCTTGATCTGGGACCAAGGCCTTGATGTTCTTGACACCAGGCAATAGGGCCCTCTGCGGAGGATAGTGATAGGACCTCTGGCCTTGGGGTCACTGTGCTACACATCCTGCAAAGCCAGAGGCAACTGAAGGCAATGAGCTTTGTATCACTACTGACGTGCCTGGGGGGATTTTCCTTGCGCTGCTGTGCTTTTGTAGCTCTTCCCAGGTTCAGGGGGGTAAAGTCTACCCTTGTTATCAGACGCTCACTTTCAAACCTCCCTCCAGCCTACCAAGGCAGTGGATTATTGCAGCCCACACCTGCTCAATAGCTTAGCCACAAGCCGATGAACAGGGGGTCCTTAGCAGGCTCTGGGCTTTCTCACCATCCCCAGCCGTGTCCCTCTTCCCGGGTTGTGATGGGCTCTGGGATGTCTCATGCTTGCCTGTGGCATCCACACAAGCTATGCCATCACCTAGAAGTGACTCAGAGCTTTTTCTTTTCTTGCCTTGTGCTGTGGATACAGAATCGCCCCACATCACTGCGGTGACGCCAGTCATCCATGCCCTGCTGGGAGAAGATGCGATTCTGGAGTGCCATGTTTCGGGGGTACCCCCGCCCCAGATCATCTGGTACAAAGGTACAGCACGCCTGGCATGGATCTTCGTTACCTTTGCAAGGCTCGGTAACACAGACACGTTCCCCCTCCCCGCTCCCCTCAGGCAATGAGTGTCTCAGCCTCGCCTCAGTCCTGGACCCCAGGAGAGGCAGCTGGCTTTGCAAGAGTTTATCCCCCACCTGAGCTTTCCATGTTGGCAATGGCAGGGAGTCTCAGGCAGGACCTTGTGGAGAGATTCCTGCCTCTGCTGTACGGGCAGAAGGGGCTTGAGGAGGCCTTGGTTCAGGATCTGAGCGCACCCACCCTCCTGCCTTTTGAAGGCTTGCCCATGGCTAGACACAGCCATGCTTGCTTCTGGCATCAGGAGGAGCATGAAGGGGCTTCTGGCTGTGATGGGTACAGGCATGACCCGCAGCATGTTCCCTCCTGCAGGGGAGCAAGAGGTGGCATCTTCCCTGCCGGGCACCCAGCGTGGCATCCTGCAGCTGCAGGCAGTCCGGGAGGGTGACGCGGGGGAGTATGTCTGTGAAGCCATCAGCGAGGAGGGGGTGTCCTTTGATGCCATCATGCTGGAAGTTGGAGGTGAGTCTTTCCCCATGAGCCTTCAGCTTCTTCAGGCCCTTAGAGGCAAATGACTTCACAGCGTGGCGAGCGCGGTATTCCTGTGAAAGGCTGCGTGGGAGGTTAGACAGGAACGGTCTGTTCGTCCAGAGTCACTGATTTTTGCCTCGGGTGTTATGGGGAGTCTCTGCCCCCCGGCTTCCCCCGCAGCCACGGCTCACAACTGAGGTTCGTGGTATACGTCTTTGCAGACTGAGCCTCCATCCTGTTTGTAGCCTCTTGAAATCTGGGGGTTTTAGAGGGTGCACTTGAAGACGGATTTCACTTCTCGATGCACGATACAAGCATGGCCCCTTTGCTCCTGCAGCACTCATCTCCAGCCATGGCTGGGTGCAAATGCTGCAGCCCAGCACCATGCTGCCTAGCGGCGGGTCTAGCTGGGAACAGTGAAGAGTTGTGAAACTGTGGGATGATAAATGCCTGACACCTGAGGGCAGAAGGTGACGAAATATGGAACTGCAGGGGAGGCTGGGGAGCCCAGCTGCAACTGCTCCTCCAGGGAAGAGGCCAGGGTGTGGGCTGACCTCTCTAGTGCACAGATTAATTAGCATTCATGGTTAATTAGCAGCAATGGTCCAGGGAGTCTTCTCCATCCCTGCTCAGAGAAGGGAAGCAGGCTGGCAAACACTGGGTGTGCTGAGGATGGGAGGCAGGGTCTGCTTTGGTCACCGCGTGTGAAGACGAAGATATTAAAAAAATAAATTCTAGGACTGGTGTAGGGGAAAGCGAGCATGGGGCTGAGTTGCAGGGAAAGGCACGGATCCAGCAGACGGCCTGGTGAGAGGTGCCCGTAGTCTGCTGGCCGGTCAGGTAGGATCCGCAGTAGAGAAGGAAGGTGTCTGTTCAGAGGCAGAGCTGGTGCGAGACGGTGCTGGTGGGCATTGACCTCCTGTCATCTGCAGCCCTCCTTCATTTTGGCTGCGTCCAGCTCTGTTGACTGGGGCCCAGCTCTGCCCTTGCTGTCAAAGACCTGTGATACCCCAGCCCAGCAGGCTGCACAGGAGGGGCTCTGCCTTCCCCAGAGCAGGGGGCTTGTGCAGCCTGCAGCCCCCCGCCTCCTGCCAGGGGGTCTATCTGCACTGGGAGCAGCCCAGCACAGCACAGCTCATGGCAGGCTTGTGCGTCCACTTGAAAGACCGGGAAGACGGTGTCCTTCAGATACCAGCAGCCCTGTGGGACTGAGCCCTGAGCCCGGCTCGTGGAATCGTATCGAAGCACCTGAGCTGAACCGCGTGCCGAGGGGAGGCAGAGATAAGAGATCCTGTCTAGCAGCCTGCTGTCACCGAGCGGAGGGGCTGCTTACAAGCTCTCCGAGCGATAGCAGCGTCTGGCCTCTCCGTGCTCCTGAATGAACGTTGTTAGTGACGGGGCACGCCCAGGCGCAGTCCGGCTCCGAGCTGCTTGGGAGGTGGCCAAACTGGGATTAGAAGCTGGGACTTGTCTACTGCAAACGCTGCGCTTGTCCCCCCAGACCTTAGCCCCGCAGCCCCTGGGGAGCGCAGGTGGGGTCTGGCTGAGCCCACGCTCCCTTCTTGGGGAGGCATCACTCACCACATATGTTATGGTGTGGGCTGCAGCTGGCGCCAGCCCCAGCCTGGCCTTTCTCCTGGGGAATGAGGAAGCTGAACCATCTCGAAACAAGACAGCCCCCTCACCGCCCGTTCCCGCAGGCCCAGCGCTGAGCAGCTGTGGTCTGCGTGGGTCGCGGAGGGGATTTCTTCAGGCACCAGCTCCTTGCCAGCCCCACACCGTGCTGGGTGCTGCTGGCTGTGCCATCAGTCCGCCGTCGTGCGTCGTGGGCAGCTGGCTCGTGGCCGTTCTCATGCAGGGGATAGGAGCTGGGAGGCTTAGCCAGAGCCAGAGCTGGTGAGAAAATGGGCTGAGGCCCAGAGAAAGCATTCACAGCTTGGGGGATGCCAGCTCTGGAGGGGTATTACCAGTCCCCTGCGAGAGGGTAAGTCCTGCCTACACCGATTGGAGCCCTTTCTGCTTGCTATCTGGGAGTGCCATCCTCCCCGCTGCCAGCTGGCCTGCCTCACGTTGGCATCGGGTCTTGCTGAGCTGAGCAGGGTGCCGTGCCTGCACCATGGAGCAGCTCGTACCAACCAGCTGGCAATGCTGCTCTTCCTCACCACTGGCTGGCAGCTTCCCACGAGTCCACGCTGGGAGGGAAAGGAAAGCCTCCGACAGCCGCTTCCCCAGGGGCCGTTCTGGGGCCGTGCCACTCTGGCTCTGCTTGTTTTGAGGCTTTAAGGAGTTCAGTGTCTTGCTGAGGGCTGTTGGTCATCAACCCTTGCGACCAAGGGCCCTGCCCTGGGGCTACCTGAGGATTTGGCCCCCACCTGCCACCCCCATCTCTGTAAACACTCTTTGGCTGTGATGCTTGCAGCCTCCACACATTGCAGCGGAGGCCTGGATGGGGGCTGCCCTCTGGGTCCTGCTATGATGGCCCCTCCATCGCCCAGAGGGGCTTTGGCTGGGGGGGACTTGAGCCTTTTCTTTGCTATGACTGCATCCCAAGCAGGGGACTTAGCTGTGTTAGCACAGCCTCCTGAGCCCATTACGGCACAGTGCAAACTTACGGTCAAACTGCGTCCAGTCTGGCTACAGCGGTCATGCAAGTGAGCCCTTTGCAAACTGCGGGCACAGTCTGCTGGCACCTGCCGGCCCGTTCTCTCGGGGGGAGAGAGGGATGCTTAAGTGGGCTGCGGTCGCCGTTGGACCTCAGCCCGTCTTGACACTGATAGATCCTGCCTCCCTGCTCTTTGGGGTGTGCCAGGAATCGGGGGCGGGTGAGTAGCCCAGCAGCTGTGGATTATCATTTGTGGCTGGAGGAGGTCCCTGAGGGAGGGCTCTAAAATGTCTGTGTGCACATGCACGTGTTGGACCAGGAGCAGAGGCCCAGAGCAGCCAGGCGTTGCTTGGAGAGGAGCAGCCCAAATAAAACATTAAACGGAGACTCCCCCTTGCCTTGTGCTCTGGCCGGCCCCTGCTGTCTCCTCCGACGTGACAGATGCTGGGTGTGCGGTGTGTATGTGGGCGGTTTGGCGGGGGGGCTCTGTCGGACCACCCCCACCCCGCCGGCTGTTTCCCACGTGCTGATCCAATCGAGATCAAAGCGCCTTGTAGGGTCTGCAGAGCACCGCGGCTCCCAGGTTTCACCCAGCCCGACGAGGGAAAGGAGCGATGCCGGCGCTGCCCTGGTGTCAGAGGCAGGCGGATCCCATGCACGGCTACCCTTTCTGAAGTGCTAGGCTCGGGACTACAGGCAAGAGTACAAGAGATCTTGTACCATTACACGCTGAACCGGAGTGGGAGGCAAGAGCGCGTGGCCTGGGCCTGACGCTGTTCTGCTCCATGTGAGAAGCAAAAGGGACAACTGGGTACCGTGCTCTTGGCACTGCGCCCCGAGTGTTTTGCCTGTTGCAGCATAGGCCTCTGCCCGTGTGCTGGGTGGGCACAGGGCTGAACAGAGAGCATTGCCTGGCCCAAGCTGTGAGCGAAATTCTCAGAGGTGGGCCCACAGGCTGGCATGGGCAGATCTCCCGTGAGCGTAGCTCCAGCAGGCATGGTACCAGGTGACTGGGGCATCTTGTTGGGCACTGACCCATTTGAGAGGGCATATTGGAAACCTAGCCACTGAGCGGCACTGAGGGAACAGCAAGCAGCATCTCTCTCTGGCACGTGGTGAGCATCCGCACCCCAAATCATCACAGCCTGCCTCTGTGGAGGAGAGGCACTTTGCAGAGCCTGCCAAAGTCCAGGGCAAGCCAGGAAGGCCTGACTCAGGAGCTCTGAGTGCTTGGGGCGGAAAGCCCTTCTTTGTACCCCACCCAGGCGAACAGGTCAGTGCAATGCTTGCCTTGGGGTGGGGTGTGAATTGGATCAGGAAGGAGATTCATGGTGCAGAGGAGATCCAAGGTTGCTCGATTTTTCCTCAGCATCAGCACTGACCCCAAGACTCTCAGCTGCTTTCTGCTTTCTCTTTAGCTGCCCCGTGGTTTGCCGAACGCCCAGGGGATGTGTCTGCCGAGATGGGGATGAGCGTAACTCTGCCATGTCGTGCTGAAGGACGTCCTCCGCCCCGGGTTACGTGGTCCAGGCAGGATGGGAAACCGATTGCTGCCCAGCTCGGTCAGCTCCACACTTCCAGCCCCTTGGGCCTGGATGGGCTCTTTATGGAAAGTAAGAGACACGGGACCCTTGGATACACATGCAGAAATGGTGCCCACGTGCAGGAGTGCTGCTTATACAGGCATCACACATGTATTTAGCTGGAGCACGCAGGCATGTATTTCTTAGTGCTGGTGGTTTGGCCTGTCCTTATCTATTTACATTTCATACCATTTTAATAATTGCATATGAATACTGTGACCCCAAGCACCTTGGCTTGTACTCTGTTGTAGCCAGCTCTGGCCTGGCTTGTATTTGCCAGCTGCTGGTTCTGAATTTCTCCTGCCTTGCACATCTCATGCAAAGAGAGTGCAAGATGTCACGGGTCTGGGCTGGTAGCAGGTAAAGGCACTTTGCCCTGCCTTGGAGACACGTGAATGACAGCACAAGCAAGCCAGACTCGTTTTCACCTGTGCCCCAGACCTCCTGCCTGAGCCCCTCCATGCTGCCCTGCTCAGCGCTGTCCTTTTGGTTTGCCGCAGGTGCGTCTCTGGATGACCAGGCCACCTACGTCTGCGAAGCAGAGAATGCATTTGGGAAGATCCAAGCTGAGGTCAAGCTCACAGTCACCGGACACGGTTTATATTCTTTTTCTCTTGTTGGGTGTATTCATGAGCGTCTGCCTTGCGACTTTGCTGAGACAAACTGGGATTTGGGGCACAGGCCACGATTCTGTGGGGCAATTTCTGTAATGCTGGGACCACATCATGCCCTGGGGGCAAGTCTTTCTCCACCATTAGCTACCTGGACTTCCTGAGCTCCGTATTGCAGAAGTCCTCCCCTGAGATGGGGGTTAACCCTTGATGGTCTTTGATCTTTGGGCTTGTTCTGTTAAAGGATGAGCTTGAGCCACAAAGCCTAAACACATGGGGAAGTTGGATGTCAATCCCTCTCAGCTTTGGGCTGAACCAGATCCCCAAATTGGGGCTCTTGGGGCGGGGAAAGGGTAAGACTGAGATCTAGACTTCACGGTTCTGGCCCATGTCTACCGGTAAGGTGATACAGTAAGCTCTGTCAGCATGCACTGATGCTTCTCCTCTAAGCAGGGATCAAACTGGGACCTTCAGTACCCAAGAAGATAAGGCTCTGTTTCTTGAGCTAACATAATGATGCCTTTAGTGTTAAGGAGGCTGGCACGACTGCAGATACAGAGCCATTATACATCACGGCAGCAGGATTTAGGCATGCCTTGTGCTGATGGATTGAAGCTGCAGCCCCTGGGTGGGGGGGTGGGGAGGGCGTGCCACGCACAACTGAGATCGGTAGTTTAGCATAGGGATGACCAGGTCAGTCATGTACTTGTGCACGTACACACAGCCACAGTTCCTCCTGGCAGTGAGCAGCGGGTCTGATGTGAGCAAGGCCTTGGTGCTGGTTTGTCTGAGCTGGGAATCTGGAAGAGTCCTTCGTTATGGAGATTAATTATCCAACAGGCTAAGGAGCAGGTGAACCATTCCCTTGGGTTTTTCCAGCCGGCTTGTCCCCAGGTAATGTTGCCTTTTCTCTCACTCTCTTTCTCTAGTTGCTCCTGAAATAGCAGTAGGTTCCCCTGTGATCCATGCCCTGGAAGGCCACCCCGTCTCGCTGCCATGTGTGATCCTTGCTGGGAAGCCTCTTCCCGACCGCCAGTGGCTAAAAGACGGGCAGCCTGTGAGTCCTTGGTCTTCTCCATCTGAATTGCCTGGGTTGGGGCAGGGAGAGGGAACAAAGCTGAGTATCCCAAAGAGCAGCACAGTCCCTGTGTGCTGGAGGTGATGTGGGCTGACGCCGATGGCCGCGCAGCGGGTGTCATGTCCGTGTGATCTGCCAGTCCGTCTTCCCGTACGCAGCCTTCAGCTACCTGAACAGCTCTCAGCGGTGGCAGATGACAGAACAAGGAGCAGCGGTCTTAAGTTGTAGCACAGGAAGTTTAGGTTAGATATTAAGAAAGACTTTCTCAGTAGGTGGGTAGTGAAGCACTGGAACGGGGTACCCAGAGAGGTTGTGGACTCTCCATTCTTGGAGGGTTTTAAGACCCGGGTAGACAGAGTCTTGGCTGAGATGATCTAGTGGGAGACGGTCCTGCTTTGAGCAGGGGTTTAGACCGGATGTGACCTCCTGAGGTCCCTGCCAACCTGCATTTTCTATCTTTCTGTGAGCTCTGTTACAATTGCATGCTCCAAGGGAAAGGCAGGGAAGGGCTATAAGACTACCCAAGCCTTCCCCAGCTGGGAGCACTCCCCTTGGCTGAAGAACGTGCAGCATCAGATACCCTGACATTCAGCCTTTGCTTTCCCTTTCTTAACTGCACGCCCCCACTGTGGCGGGCCAGTAGGGGGCGCTCCCGTTTTGAGCCGCCCACCTCCCTGCGCCCGACCACCTTCCAGGCTCCGAGTGCCTCCCCTGGGGTG
>JAGPOW010003310.1:17995580-18017012 GCA_030014935.1 Caiman crocodilus
GTTGAAACCCCTGCCCTGAGGGATTCTCCAGCCGCCCCTCAGGCTGGCACAGACAGACGTTTGTGCAGGAGGGCATCCAGGGTGGCAGTTCTGCCACACCCACTACTTGTTCTGCCCCTCTCTGGCACGGAGTAGCTCCCCTCCCTCCCCGTGGCAGGCGCTGAGCTGCGGAGCTGCTGGGATGTTGCTCTTCAACATCACTGCCCCAAACCACCCCTTTGCCCCATTTCCCTGATCCTTCCTGTTAATGACCCCACTCTTCTCTGCACTCCCTCCAGTGTCATTAGGAGCTGGTGCAAATTGCCCGGCTCTGCTGATACTGCTGGAGTGACACCAGTGTTTGCCACGTAGGGAAATCTGGCCAGAGGTATTTCCCCGTGCGGAAGAGCAGGTGGGTGATGCTCGCCAAACTGACGGCCCACCCTGACGTGAGGTTTCTGTCCTCTTGCAGGTCACTCTGAGCAGCCCCTGGTCTGTGCGCACGGACGGTAGCTTCCACATAGACCGGGTTTCCCAGGAGGACTCTGGGAAATACACCTGCGAGGTCACGAACGCCGTGGGGTCCCACCGTCAGAACGTGTCTCTCAGCGTCCGCGGTGAGTGGTTTCAGTCTGGGGCGAAGCATTGCTCCCGGGGCTGCCGTGACACCGATGCAGCTGTGGAGGTTGTGCGTGCAGGCTAGCATGGGGCAGCTGGTGGCCGCTGTGCCTTTGGGGTCAGGTAGGGGTTTCCACCAAGCCGGAGGAGCAGTTCCTCTGTCTCCAAGCAGGAAAATGATGCTCTGGTGAAGCTGGGTTTCCCTAGAGGTGCCAGTCCCCAGAGCAATGTGTTGATTACAGAGCAGGAGAGGAGCGTTTCTGCTGCCCAGCTGCCTTGGAGTGGCTTAACCAGTCTGGACAAGGGAAATTCGGTTTAGGATGCGTGCCGTCCAGACAGGCTGCAGACCCACACTTTAAACCTGCCAGCTGCAGCCCCAGGAAGCTAAATACTGCAGAGAGAGCAGGCTGGGCTTTTCGACCAGGCCTTGGGGCTGCAGCTCCCAAGAGCAGAGGGTGGCACTTTGGCACTTCTGGCCAGATTTTTTGGAAGAGCCCTGGAAGCTCAGGACCCAGGCTGTGTTCAGCATGTGGCCCCTCACCCCTGCTTCAGGAAGTCTCAAGCAATGAGACGGGTGCTTCTGTTGCCCGCAGTGCCCCCCAGCATTGAGCCTGGTCCAGCCTTCTACACCACCAACGAAGGAGTGGCTGTTACTCTGCAGTGCAATTCCAGCGGTGTTCCCAGTCCCACCGTTGTCTGGACAAAGGTATGTTGGAGGGGGGCTGCTATCAAAGGCAAGGGGAGCACGGAAATCTGTCTCTGTCTTGCAGGTACATTGTACGCAGCCCTCTTGCTGCAATCGGGGTCTTGCCTTTGCTGGGAGATGGCGTAGCGCTGTCAGACCATGGGTGGGCTGCCTCATGTTGGCTCATGTGATGCTAACTGCTTTGTGCAGAGAGGGGATTGCATGTGCAACACTGGTGGGGATTACCCGCTGTGTGCTGAGTCACGGTGGAGCTCAGTATAGTTTTCCAGGGTAGCCAAAAGCCAGAGAGGTTGGCTGGGAGTCAGAAGACAGGATAGATATGCACCTTTATAGCCTAACCCAGTAAGATGCGTACGCCGGACTCCTTGGGCGTTGGGGCACCCAGGTATTGCAGTACCAGCTGCTTGGAAAAAAATCAGCAAAGAGAAGATGGAAAGCAACTTCTCCCTTGCATCCCCCCTGCTCAGCATCTCCACCTGGGGATTCCCAGTTGCTTTATTCTGCTTTTATTCCAAAGGAAATGGAGCCCATCTCCTCCCAGAGCCCCCACCACCGTGTCGGCCACGACGGAAGCCTCCTCATCTCGCTGCCCTCTGCCAGGGACTCGGGGGTCTATGTCTGCACAGCAACCAACCTGGTGGGCTCCTCCAGCCAGGAAGTCCAGCTGTCTGTCAATAGTGAGTCTTACGGCTGCGTGAAGACCCCTCTGGATGACAGGGCACTTGCTTTGCTGCTCAGCAGAAGGCTGGGGGCAGAAGGGCAACAACAATCTCCAGGAAAGCTGATGGGAATAGGGAGATTTGTCTCTGGTCTCACCCCTTTCCCAAGCCCTCTTACGCCTGGGCAGCAGGAGTCGGACCCCTCGCCGACTCGTAATGGGTGTCCCCTTCCCTTCCCCACTGGCTCTGAGCTGTTCTAAGGAGCCAAGTGCAAACCTGGTCTATCCATAGGGGCGATGCTGCAGCCTGGGACTCCTGCTACTTTGTTTAGGAAGAGTCTAGCTGGGACAGGGTAGCCCAGTGGGGAAGGCATGGGGCCAGGATTCGAGAGGCTGGGTGCCTTTATGACCTGTGTGAACCCTGCGTGGCTGCAGCTGTTGCTTACAGCTAGTAAAGTGGGGGCCTGATCTTGGTTAGGGCTGCAGCAATAGCAGAAATAATGCGGGGGATGCTTGCTTAGAGCACGCTGCCGGGCAGGGTTGTAAAGAAGCAACTCCTTGGATGTCCACCTTGTGCTGGTGCTGAACGAACTGAGCTGGGGAAGAAGCCAAGAGCTTTCCAGCTCGATGACCCCCATCTCCTTTTCCTCTCTCCATTCTGCCTGTTTAGCTAAGCCCAGTATTAGCATTAACCGATCCCAGGAGTCAACCGGGCCAGCAAGAGTCCTAGTCATGGCTGGGCAGGAGATGACGCTGCCGTGCGAAGTTCAAGGGTATCCCCCACCGCTGGTCATGTGGACGCAGGGATCCCGGCCACTGCCTCTCCTCACAGCGAGGTAAGGAGCTGGCTGCACGCTGCTTTGGAAGGTGGACAGCAAGAGGAGTCCAGCGTAGTTGTGGCTTATTGTGGGTAGCCCTGCTCCGTAGGACATGATGTAGCTTCCACAAGATGACCCATGTCCAGCCCTTGGTGTGAGCCTGATTGCAGTGGAGCTACACTTGGGATGGGTTTGACTCATATATTATTGCCCTGGAAGAACATGAAGTGTAGTAGACCCTTTCCTAGTGCCTGAGTTGCCTTCCTGGTCCGTGAGGGGATCAGATCTAACTGATCATTCATAAGTGTTGCATGGGAGTGGATATGTGTTGTGTTCAGAGCTGGAGAAGTAGGAGTTGTGGCAATGCTTTCAACCCAGGCTTTGACCCACAGTATGGCATTGGGCAAGTCATTTCCCCTGGATGTGCCTCAGTTTCCCTGTCTGTAAAATCAGGATGAGGGTCCCTCTTGCACCAGACATTACTCAGTGTTCGCAGGAGGCCGGAGACCCATGCGTATCTGGTCGAAGGCCCAGAACTGCAGCAGCTGGCTCGGCTCAGTGACGCAGGACGCTGCGAATGGGAAGGTCCCGCCAGCCCCAGTTCTGTGCACAAGCAATGGCTTTCCTTGCTGGCTGCTGTGATTAACTGCACCTCTCCGGGGAAGCCTCTACCCCAGCAATGAAACGCACCAGAATGATATCAGCCGCTGGCAGGACCCTTGAAAGAGATCAGAGTGAGCAGTTAGCTTCGTCCCCATCAGCCCTTCATGCAAACAGCTGTCAGGAAGGAACATCTGTTCTCAAACCAAAGCGTGCACCCCCCTCTGCCCCCCATGCATATGGGGGCTTAGTTTGCAAGCTTGGGTGTAGTGGGGGAGGGGTGGGCCTTTCATGTCCTGCTCCCCCGTCCCCAGCACATCTGGCTTTCCGTGCATTCTTGGCTGTCTTGGTCACTTGTTAAGGTAGGAAACAAAAGAAAAAGCCAAGAATATTTCTGGAGTAAGACAAGATTTGGAAAGACGTTGAGTGATGTGTTCTGAATGCAGCAAACCCCACCTCGACGGGAGAGGGGAAGGCATGCCAATAGCCTGCGAAAGCGCCTTTTGCTGATGCTAAGCAGTGTCATGGAGACAGGTCTATGGTGTGCCTCATCTGTGCTAAACATATTTTATGGCTCTCTGTTGGGAGTGAATTAATGCGTGGTTGCCTTCTAGCCAAGTGGCCTTGGAAAGCCTCCTTCATGCACTGCCTAGGTCACTCCTGTTCCTTGGTGCTGTTTTCCTGCTGTTTATCTGCTGGGCTCTGCCACAGCACAGAGGGGAAATGTGCTCTCCCCGGCTGTGGGTCCCAACCGTTTTCCATAGGCCCGTGTCTGGTCAAGCCCGGATAACTTTGTAAAGTCCTGAGCACGCAGTTACCACGCACCCGCAGATAACAGAGACCAGAGCCTTACCATCGCCCATCTGCCCCTTGGTAGCTGTTCCTTTGCTGAACTAGTGGTGGAGGATCCCTGAATTTTATGTTGCCCAGGTTGTGCTATTTGCTGTGGGCTAAGGGTGAGTGCAGAGACTGTTACTGTGAGACGGGGGATGCTGTGACTCCTGGTCATTGCAGGGCCAAGGGTAACTGGCTCAGGGAACTGTGGACCGTCTGTGGGCTCATAACCCCAGTCCTGCCTGCCTTGACTCTTCCCTTGCCCCATAGGGTCACTGGCCCTAGTTTGGGACCTGTCCCTGTGAAGACTAAACATGCAGATGAGCACCGTGGGCACCATTTGTAGGGGGTTACCCAGAGGGCAGCGCCAGCCTTAGGGTCCCACTGGGGCAGATGAGCTCCTGTTGACTTCCATGACACCATGTCTCCTGCCCGTTTGCTGACCTGGTTCTGCTTCGGAAAATACAAAACGAGCTGGGCGTGTGTCGACCTCAATTGTGAAAAGGCCAGGCCAGGGTTTTTTTTCTCTTGGCAATAGCTTTGGACCAAGTAGAGGCCTGGGTGTGTGGGCCCAACTCCTTTGGAATAAGCAGAAGGAGGATTTGGATTCCTGTTTGGAATTTATTTGAGGATGGAAGTGTCTGAGCTCACCTAGCTGCAAGGCGCGTGGCGGTCAAGGAGCACCCACGCAGGGGAGAAAGGAGGACGCAGGCACCCCCGGTGTCTTTTGCCTTAGGTACTTAGCTGAGCCCAAGACTGTAGCACCCAACAGGCTTTAATGCCTCTCCCTTCACAGCCCGTCTGGGAGGGCGAGCTGTGCTATTAGCCCCGTTGCACAGACGGAGACCTGCAGCACAAGGGGCAGGAATTGGTAGCAGAGGCAAGACGTGAATCAAGGTCTGGTGAGTGCTGAGCTAGCCCCCTGGGCCATGCTTTCGCTCCAAAGGCAGTCAGTGTTGGTGCCTGGCTGGCGAGCAGAGCCCTGCAGCCCCCATGGCATCCCCTGCACGGGCGTCAGCGAGCCTGAGCCCTGCATTCCTCGCACGCGCCCTCACCCCCACGCGTTTCCCAATCCTTTATTCTGGTTTCCCTTCCCAGCTTTGCAGCTGGCCTGAATTTTTATACTGGGCCAAACCAACGTCCTGGTTCCCAGCTTTGTAGCTGGGGCCGACTTTGATAATACTCAAATGGTTTTTGTATCCAGCTGACAGCCACGTTATTACACGTATGTTGGGGAATCTCCACATGGACAGTTGCCTTTCTCCAGGGGGAAGAGATGGCGTGGTCTGGGGGGCGTAGGAGGAGAGGTTGGAGGGTCAGAGAGAAAGCTCAATGTAAAGAAAAATGCAGGGCCAACGAGTTTCGTAAAAAGGGAACGTCCTCTGAAATGCTTCCTGCTCTGGCCTGTGCCCTGGGCAGCTGCCAGCCCGCTGGCTGTGCGGAGGCTAGAATAACTGTGGGCTGTTTCCCCGGCTGGCTGCAAGATGCTCTTTGGGCTTTGGGTAGTTCAGAGGATTGCTAGCACCAGGCCGATTCGGTCCCGTCTCCTGCATGGCTAGGCAGACCGTCTAGCCTCCTCTCTCCCTCCTGCCTCTCTGCGTCTCCCTGGGTAGTATCTTCTCTTACCAAGTAATCTTCGCAGGCGGGAATTCCAAGGGTGATGAATTGCCACTGTCAGGTCAAGTACTTCTTTTCGCTGCTCCATAAAACAAACAGCATTAACCCAGTTTTTTAAGACTCATGTTCCCCCTGTCATCGTTTTTCCCCCTCCCATTAAGTTAATGATGCTAATTACACAGATTCATCCCTGCTGTATCTGCACTGTCTTCGATGAGATGATTTAGCTCTGGCATCCTATATGTTATGTAAGCTGCTATTGAAATGCAGCCACTGCTGGGGTGGAGTGCAGTAGCTGATGTTCAAGCAGCCCTAGGAACTTGCACTGTCACGGTTTCATGGTGGGAAAACACCTTGATTTAACCTCTTCTCCCAAGGGACCTTTTCCCCTGCCTTTTCTGCCCCAGCTCATCATTGCCCTCAGTTCCCCGCAAGCCTTTTCCCCAGTCCTGGGGACAGCTGCCTCTCATCATTTGCATGGGTCGCTTATGGGAGCCCGCAGTGGGGCGTTTGCGGATGTGGACTGGGATGACATCATGTCTGCAGGAGCCTGGACCAAGCCAGGTCAGCTGGTGGCAAGTGTGTGGTCAGCTCCAGCTGCGAAAGCTGATCTCTGTGGACCACTCCGCCACCGTCAAGGGTGACCTTCAAACCGACTTGGCAGCTCTGCGGTGATGTCTCATTCTCCCGTCTCGGGTGGAACTTTCCTCCTGCCTCATTCGTGAAACTTTCCTACCAGAGAACATAGCTTCTCGCTACCCAGGGCCCTGCCTCCTTGTCTCTGGCACACTAGCACGCACCGCATCCTAGCCTTCGTTTTCTCTCTTCATGCTACAGGCTTGGGCTTTGTGGAAGGATTCAGAGCCACTCCTGCTGCGTTCCCTCGCTGGTTCTGACCAGGTTATAACTGGGTGGGCCTCTTTGTTCCTGGACAAGGGGCAGAGGGCTGCAGGGACCACTGGGAAGAGCCCTGACTGGGAAGGCTCTGGTTCCCAGTTTGTTGCTCCTCCAGGCTGGAGATCGCTCGTGGTCTATGTATGCGTGTGATCTCCCGAGTGGTTTAAGAGCTGTGCCTCTTCACACCATCCTGGGTTTTGAGCCCCTTGGGACAGAAGCCGTGTGCGGGCCATCCTGATGGCGGTCTTTAAACAATGTCTTGCTGGTGCGGTTGCTCGCTACCCTTAGACAGTGATGGTACATAGAGGGCTCCTCTGCTTGAGGTCTTTTCTGATTAAATATCCCCTGGTTCTGCGTGGCTCTGTCTTCTCTGGACCCTCCCCACCAGACTAGCTGCTCCCTGTGATTCTTTATGTTGTTTGGCTGCTAAAAGAGAACAGCAGAGAGAAAAATGCACCTGTCCTCCTAGCTCTTGAAGGTTTTCCTGAAGGCTGTCATCCCGGCTGGCCTGTCCTCTCTCCGTCTAGGTACAGCATCCTCCCTTCAGGCTCCCTCCGGCTGGCTGAGCCCAGGGTCACTGATGAAGGCCTTTATACTTGCACCGCTACAAACCCAGCTGGGAATGCCTCCCTGAGCTACCACCTGGAAGTCCAAGGTACCTGGATCAGCAGAGCTCTGTCTGACGCATCTCGGGGGCTGAAAAGTTTCTTGCGACGGGGGAAGGGGTGGAAAGTTTTAGCAAAGGGGATCTCCCCGCCAGCAGGGAGGGGGAGACAGTTGCATTTCCAGAGCAGGATCATTGATGCGTCCTAACTATAAATATCCAATAAGGAACAGGTGTCCCTTGAGGAGTCCAGAAGAGGCTGCTCCTGGTCAAGCCCGGAGCTAGTTACCCACCACCGTATCTTGGCTTGAAAGCCCTCATCCCAGGATTTGAATCTTCTCCCGAGCCCATGAGGTGTGAGGCTTCTTGCAAGTTGGCTTTTCCAGCTTGAATGCATGTCCCCAAAAACACAAGGGTTGCCCAATGCACAAACATTTTGCCTTGGAAAAAATGCTGATTTCATGCAGAATGCCTGTGCTCTCGGCTATCCCCGTGTGGCATGGAAATAAAGAAAAAGGGACTGCCACCAAGTGGGACCCAGGCTTATGTCTCAAGGGCGCTCCAGTTTCTCTCCTGACCGAATGATTTAATAATGTTCAGAGCAGAGAACAAGGGCTCGGGACTCCCGGCTTCTTTTCCTGGCCTCGCCACTAAATCATCAAGTGCCCCGTGGTATGCAATTTCTCCTCGGTGTTGCCAGCGGTGTTAAAGATGCTGGTGCCCTCACAGAGACCAGGTGTCAATGAATGTAAGGACTTGAGGCACAGCCGACGGCTGCTTGCACTGCCTCCCACTCCTGTTCTCACTTCTTAGCGTAAAGCCTTTTTATTCCAGTGCCTCCTCGAGTCCTCCCGGCCCCCAAGCTTTTGAGGGTGCTGTCGGGCCGCACGCTGGACCTGCCATGCGTGGCTCATGGTGACCCCGTGCCCACGCTCAGTTGGTTCAAGGATGGACGTTCCCTGAGGGTAGGTGACCGGGATCTCCTGGCGGGACCCGACGGGACGCTCAAGTTTGCGGACGTGCGGGTCTCGGATTCAGGGCGATACCGCTGCGTTGCGGCCAACGGCGCCGGGGAAGATGCCATTGAGTTCACAGTGGAAGTGATGGGTGAGTGCTGGCCCAGGGTCTTGGCACCTTGGTGAATGTACTGATAACCTTCACCGTGACGGTGGGCAGTGGGGATTGAACGAAGGCCCTTCACCAGTTAGGCTGCTGGTTTGACAGTCAGATGATCCTACCACCAAAGCCTGCAGCAGGCTGTAGTGAGCACCGAGCAGGACACGGAGCCCACCACGTCCGGTGGTGCAGGATTTGCATCTGTTCAGGTGCACTGAGTTTAAAGGCTCAGGGGCAGGTCTGGGAGGAGAGAGGTGTGTCCCCCAGCATAGATTTAAGAGCGAATGGGCCCCGATTATTTCATGATCTGGTGTAATGAGAAGGGCCAGTGCTGAGCCCTCCTCTGGCCTTAGGCCAGCCGGGTGGGTGGCAGCCGGCACTGCTTCCACACGGTGGTGGTGAGCCCTCAGAGCCTCCTCCCCGCACGGAGGGAAGCCCAGACCAAGCTGCCCCCAGGATTGTGCCTCAGTCCTGACCCCAGACACCTGTGACCTTCCAGCCTTCACATCTCTTAAGTACCACCGGCAAATTTTTGTCACATAAAGTCTTAATGTGTAGCACCGGTGGTGCCCGTACCACAGATTGGGAACCACTGCTATAGAGGGTCCCCACGCCGTGACCCCTTGTCTGACAGCTTGGGCCTGACAAAACGGGATGAACGAGCCAGGGCAGCAAGCTCGCACTCAGTACCATTTCTGCCGCTTCCAGAGCTGCCCTACTTGGAAGACGGCGCGGACGTCCTGCTGGAGCGAGCCGTCCACGAGAACGTCACCCTGCCCTGCCCTGCCCAAGGTGAGACCCGCTCCTGCAGCGCGTGGGGCTGCTAGCACGCACGGCAGCGTGGGCGAGGGGCGAGGGCACGGGGTGGGACCCGAGAGACTCGTCTGGACGGTGCCAGTGGTCCGCGCAGCTTGGGCCACGGCAGCTCTCGGCTCTGTGCTGCCTGGCTGGCTCCTGGGACTGCCGGTGCTGCTGGCTCTCCTGCAGCGCGGCAGGGATGGAAGGAGCCGGGTGTCTGCTGTGCCAGGAGCACCATCTTGTGGCAATGCTACCGCGTTCACAGACGCAGAGCAAAGGCCACCCACCCGGTCCCTACCCCTGAGCGTTGGCGGAGGGATTCCTCAGCCCGCCAAGCCAGGAATTAGTGGGATAGGCTGCCCCAAGCAGCTCTGACGGGAGCAGCTGGATCCGCTCGGCCGTGAGATGCTTGTGGCCTGCCACTGCTGAGCGTTGGGGTATGGGCATATGTGACCGGGACATCTCCGCTTGGGTGTGAAATGGGACGTCTGCGTGGGACCCCCACTTCCAGAGAGGAGCAGCATTCATCCGTCTGCCGCCCCTTTGCTGTCACGCAGGGATGCCGAAACCAGTCGTCGTTTGGCTCAAGAATGGTGCAGACGTCCTGAACACCTTGCCGGGTGCCTCGGTGCTGGAGGAGGGCTCCCTGGCGATCGACTCTGTCCTGACCAGTGACAGTGGGGACTACACGTGCCTGGCGACCAACGAGGTGGGCTCCGCGACCCGCAGAGTCAAGCTGGTGGTTTACGGTAAGATGGTGTCCGGTGGGTGGAAGAGACCCCAGGGCTGGGCTGTGAAGAGGCCCAGCAGTTGCACCTCGGCCTCCAAAGCTGGCTCGGGTTCCTGCAGGCCAGCCGCTGCTGTCTGTGGCTGTCAAAGACAAACTCCTCCATTTGAGGTGAAGGCCGCGAGCGAGCCTCGGTGTGCCACCTGGACTCCGGCTGCTCCGGACTGACCAAGCGGAGCTGCTAGGAATGACTCCTTGATTCCTACAGATTCCCACCCTGCCTGACCCAGCAGCCAGGGAAGCCTTTGAGATCGCCCAGGACCTCTGCGTTTGGAGCCTGAGCAGATCCGAGTGGCTATGTCACTTAACAGGCAAAGAGCCCTCCACCATCCCCTCGCTTCTCTCCATATATCATGGCCTGCAGCTGAAGTGTGCCCAGGAGCTTTGGGTCACTGTGCCCTTCAGTCTGGCTGGCTGTCCATGCAGGGGCAGACCCGTTGTTCTGCTCTCAGGGCGCACGCTGGAATTGCACATAAGAAGCAGGTGTTGCCGTGTGTTTTGCTTGGCATGTGCCAGGTCCTCCCATGGGCCAGCTCCACCTACATCTGCTTGTTCGTCTCATGGCATTGCTCTTCCCCTGTAGCACCCCCTGAGACGAGAGGCGGCAGCCCTGAAGGGAACATCTCAGTCTTGGCCAACCAGACCCTGACTCTGGATTGTGACGTGTCTGGCACCCCTGCCCCTGCCGTCACGTGGTCCAAGGATGGGCAGCCAGTAAGTTGCAGAACAGCTCCTGGGGGGAATACTTTCAGCATTGGAGGTGCAGTCCTAGGTCTTGCTTGGACAACTGCAGCAAAACTCAGGGCCTGGGCATGTGATGTGCTGATACTGATGTCATTTAAATTGGATTTGTGCACTGATGTAAGCTACACTAGCCTCTGCAGTGGACAGGCAACCAGCTTTCCTGGAGTGTCTGCAGCAGTTGGCATTATTACAGGTTCTCACGTACGAGTGGTGGAGGAATCAGTAATAAAAGCCTGCTTGTACTGAGCAGCTGCCGTGGGAAAGAAGAGGACACAGAGTATCTGCACTGGTATAACTAACACGGATGTAGTTTTACCTTCGCTTTTCAGGGGCATCTCTGCACTGGATTCCAGTACTGTGCGTCCGTGTTGGGCCACGCAACGTGTGTCTGCTCCTTGGTCGCACTGTTGCACGTGCAAGCTTTTGAGCGCTCTGTTGTGCACCTGGGCTGCAGGTAGTGGAGTTTAAGGCTGCTCCTGACTTCATCTTAGCTGTAGCAATTTGCCTGTAGGTCACTGAGAGTGGCAGCCTCCGCTTCCTCCACGGAGCACAATCCCTCAAGTTTCACAAGGTCCGGAAGGAGGACTCGGGCTCCTACACCTGCAAAGCAGTGAACAGAGCTGGGGAGGTGCAACGACGCTTCCATCTCCTTGTCCTTGGTGGGTCCTGGGCCAGTGAAATCTGTTTGGGGTGGTAAGGACAGGAACAACATATAACAGGCCAAGCCAGGGCTAAGGAGTCAGCATGTGGATGCTCCTTTTGTGCTGCCTCAGCACAGGCGGGTTGCAGTTGCTTTGGCAGTTGAAATTCCTCCTTAAAGTTAACAGATGTGCAGGGCATGGGTTGGCTCCACTGGGTTCAGCTGAGGCTTTGGAGGAGGCAAGTGCAACTCCAGTGGCTTCAGGAGAGCTGCGCAGACTCTGCACACCAGATAAATAGCTGTGTGCTGCTCCTTGCTCATCCTTGAAAGAAACTGAGCCCGTGATGCGTGGAATGTTAAACTGGGGAAGCTCTGCTGGGCTGGGGTGCAGAGGAGCCCAGGAAGGGCTGCACTGCATTAAAGAAGCCCTTGATAGTCCACGTTTGTCTGCTTTCACTATGCAAAGCCTCCCCAAGGGATGCCATGGCATGGAGGGTCTCTCCAGAATGGACCGAGAAAGAGGATGCGAAACCCACAGCCATCGCTGTACATCTTCCCAATGGCACTACGCAGGGATAAATGGGTTTCCCAGTCAAGTGGCCCTTCCAGCCTCCATTCACCACCATACCCATAGCTTGACGGTCACTGAGCTTTCTTTCCACTCACTTCTCCTGTATCCCTCGTTCTTTGCTCCCCTAGTTCCACCTGCGGTGCCTGGATCAGGCCCGCCCCACAATGTGTCGGTGCTGGAGGGCTCTGAGATGGTTTTACAGTGTCAAGCTGTGGGAGTGCCACCTCCCTTGGTCGAATGGATGAAGGATGGACAGTAAGTGAGCCATGGTGGCGGGTGCCGGGGAATACGGTTTCCTGAAATGAGCCAGGAGCTTGGATTTAATGGCAGCTGTGAGACCTAGTGGAGTTGGTGTTTAGGGAGTTATTCAGAGCAGGGTGGCGGGGGGGGCTGGGCTGTGTGGAGCCCTAGAATATCCTTCAATGGCAGAAGAAGCGTGTTAGGAAGTCCAGTGACATCTCCAACACATTCCTAATGGACCAGCACCCATTTCCCCAAAATGGCCTTGCTGCGTTGCCCTGGCTGTGGTTCCCCCTTAGGTATTTGTACCACTTCTGTACCCCCAGGTCTTTCTCCCCACTGGACACTCGTATCCAGCTCTTGGAGGAGGGGCATGTTCTGAGGATTGAGAACAGCCAACCTAGAGACCAAGGGAAGTACCAGTGTTTGGCGTTCAACCAGGCTGGCCAGCAAGCCAAGGCTTTTCAAGTGCATGTTCAGAGTAAGTTCCCAATAGTGCAATAAGCTTCTTCAAACCCATCTGGCTCCGTTACAGGGACAGGCTTTCAAATGCAAGTGCTGTGTGCTGGCTCCTGTCCCAGACTTGTCCATAGGATTCTAGGAAAGTAGATGGAAAGGACCTGTAACAAGGTGCATGGCTCAGGGACTGCAGCCCAGCTGCAGGCAGCTTGAAGGGGATTGCCTGCCTACCTCGGGAGACTGGGCCAGCTGGCAGGGATGATTGGATGGTCCAGAGGAAGTTAAAAGCTCCCAGGGAAGGCAGAGATGCTGAAGCTACCGAACGGAGCTGGGGTTACTCTCTCAGGATCCGGGAAAGGATGGCAGGTTTTGGTTTAATTGTTTATTGTTTAAGTACTTTTTGTTTGATGCTCTAAGTTGTTTCCTCTGGGGACTAGTTTGCCCCAGGGCAAATAAACACTGTGTTGTGGAAAGTGACAGCCTGCTACAGGGCCTCACAAGATCCTCTAGCCCATTCCTCTACTCAAAGCAGGATTGTCCTAGACTAAACCATCCCAGCCAATTGTCTGCCTACCTCCTCTTTAAAATGACATGAATGTGAGGTTCTTGAGGGTAAGTTTGCTTGGCAGAGATGAGCCCTCTGTTGTGGACAAGTTGTGTGCTACCCTATCAGCATGTGTAACAGGGCTTGGATTGTGCGCCTGTTGTCTCCATGTGCAGGCTGACATATATGTAAGGGCTGGGTGAGGAGTTCGTGTCATTGCTGCACCATAATAATCCATTGTCTGTCTTGGGGCGGTTGATTCTCTGTATCGATTCTTTCCTCTCCTTAGCCTGGTTTTGCAGGTGCTAATTGATGGCAATTAACTGGCTATATTAGCTAGCAACTGTGTATTGAGCTGGTCCTTGAGTGAATCGTGCTTGATTGGTAACTGGTAACACAGCAAGTTAGCAGCCAGGCCTGCAGTAGTGTCTCCCATGCCCCAAGACAGACTTGGCAAGCTTTGTGGCCTCAGCATAGGCTACCCCCCCTGCAGTTTTCACCTCCCTATGTTGTAATGCCTAGACGTGACATGAGTTTTGCTTTCAAGAATTTGGGGTGCAGCTCCCCCCAAGCTCCTACACTGATCTTCTTGAAACATGGGAGGCTTCATGCAGGTTTACTACCCCTGAAAATTTCCTCCAAATTGGATGAAAATCAACAAAGTTATAGATATTGTAATGTTTCCCCATTATACCCTATGGCTGGATCTCCGAGGCAGCTCCGAACCACTTCACGAAGCCTAACGAGGCCAGCGCTTCGACTCGGATGTGCTGCTTCGGACCCCGAAGCATCTGAAGCTTTTCTGGATCTGAAGCTCTGTCTGAAGCTTCGCACAGCCCTATCAGATAGGGAAAGTCAGGCTGTCAGCTTAGTCATGTTCCTATATGTGGCACGAATAGCTTGGCATCACCGGTTATATGGACCAGCCAAGACGTCCATGTGCCTGTGCCTTTCCTGTCCTTGTGGATGGGGTTCACGCCAAGAGAAAAAAATATGAAGAAGCTACTGCTGGATTTTTGATCCTGTGATGACAAAGGTTGGAGTTTGGAAATGCTCCTTTACTTGACTACAGAGGTTAGGAATTGCGCGAGAGTCCCTCAGTTAAACTAGTTAAAGCTAAACAGAGGGTCTGTAGAGGTTGCTGAGCGCTCCACAAATAAAGGTCGTTGTTTCGTTTTTCTCATTCACGTGTGCCTGTCTTTAATGAACCTGATGATCACAAGAAATCCCACTCTGTCTAGTCCCTCCAGCAGAGGCAGCCCGGCCTCCCGAATGTTACAGCTCCCCCTCGTTATAGCACTACTTTCATTTGCATTTTAGCTCCTCCCACCATCCTGGGGTCCAACGAAACGGCAGATGTGGTGGTCCTGCTGAATCGCTCGGTCGAGCTGCAGTGCGAGGCTTGGGGTTCCCCTGCTCCCAGGATCACGTGGTTCCGAGAGGAGCATCCTATCGTCTCCAGCACCAAGGCCGCCTACAGGGATGGGGGGAAAGGCCTCCAGCTGAGCGCGGCCCAGGCGGCTGACGCGGGGCTTTACACCTGCCGGGCCACCAATGTGGCTGGGATGGCAGAGAGGGCTGTGAGGCTGGAGGTGTACGGTAAGGCCTGGCTGGCTTGTCGTGTGCATAGTCTTGAGGGGCTGGTTCCTCCTTGCAGTGCCAGATGTGCTGCAGAGCAAAGTGAGTGCGAGCTGCTGGCCTCCTGGGCGGCAGCAGCAGTGGCTCAAGGGGCCGTGTCTTCTCCTGCAAGAAAGCCCCACGGTGCATCCCTGGCTGGGTATCTTTGTCCTGGCTAAGGAGAGCAGCTTCAAGAATGCAGTTTTTCTGCTTGTGGCAGGTGCTTCACCCAGCATGCCCATCGGCGGCTCCTTCTGCAGCGAGGCGTGGCTTGAGCGCCCGTGTTGCATCCATGCCATTCAGGAAAGAGCAGGAGCCGGATGCCCAACCTGTGCATAGGGCTCCTCCAAAGGGAACCCCACCTCTGCACTTGAGCGGCACGTGGGGGAACCTGGTCCCTGAGCAGCGATTCATGGACTCTCCCCTTGTTGACTCCTCAGACCCCTCTGGCAGGACGGAGCTGGTGGAAGGGATACAGGAGTGGCTTTCCTGGGTCTCAAACTTGTCCTGTCCTCCTCCTCTCCTGGCAACAACCCAGCCCTCGCTGCCGTAGCTGCAGGTGGCTTTCGGGATGCAGCAGCGTGGTGTTCCTGCCGCCCCTCAGCGCTAACGCTGCCACGTGTTCTCTTCCCCTCCAGTGCCCCCCAGTATTGAAGGACACGGCCACGAAGGCGAGGTGGTGGAAGCGGTCCTGGGTCAGCCTGTGGAGCTGGAGTGCTCAGCCACTGGCAAGCCCCCGCCTGCCCTCGCGTGGCTCAAAGATGGCCTTCTGCAGGTGGAAAGCAATGGGACCCGGCTCTTGCGGGGAGGCGCAGTGCTGAGGATCGAGAGCGCGTCGGAGGACTCCGGAGGGATCTACACCTGCTTGGCCAGCAGCCCGGCGGGGGAGAGCGTCATCCATTACTCGGTGGCGGTTCAGGGTGAGCTGGGCAGCTGGGATGGAGCGGGTGATACTGCCTGGGCTACAGGGCACTGGGGGCAACACAGGGCTCTGCTCTCCCAGGGCTCATCCAGAGAGAGGGGAGGGTGCACCTGGGGAGGAGGGTCAATTAATTGGTCATTTCTTGTTGAACATGACTTCTGACTGCTACTGCCAGGCGTGCCTGGGCCCCTGACTTCCCTGGGGCCTCTGGGCTGTGTTGGCCCTGGTTCAGCGTCATGTTGAGGGTCCAGTCCCTCTGCAGACTCTCCTTGTATGTATTCTGTCTTGTCTCCTCCAGCTCCTCCCCAGCTGCTGATCGGGCAAGGGGATGGCCCTGTGACAGCAACCGCAAATAACTCCCTGAGCATCCCCTGCCACGTCACAGGCTTCCCTGCCCCCAGTGTCCAGTAAGTCCGCCATGGAAGTCCTCCCACCAGGTCTTAAGCATGTTTCCCCAAGTCCCTTCCTGGTCACTCTCAATTCCTCCTTTCAGCAGCTCCCCTTGGTTCCTTGTCTGCAGCTCCATGGAGAAGGCTTATCTTGCCTGGGGGTGGGGTAGTGGTGGAGGGGGTCTCAGAAGCGTGCTAGAGGCCTGACATTTGTGCTCGCTCCGTGATGCTGGCTCTTTTCTCCCTGTCTGGCCTCACACGACTCCATGTGGGGTGAGAGCTCACCTTTCCCTCTGCCTGCAGGTGGCTGAAGGACGGCCGGCCAGCGGGGGAGCAGGACGGGGTGGTGACCGCCAAGGGGATCCAGACACTTCTGATTCCACATGTGAGGCTCAGTGATGGAGGCCTCTACACCTGCGAAGCCAGCAATAAGGCTGGCAGTGCCAGGGCAGAGGTGCAGGTGTCTGTGCAGGGTGAGCATGGCTCTTCAGCTGTGGGCTTTTCCCTTCTGCCTTGCCGCTCGGGGGAGAGTCCCAGGCCTTGGCGTGGAGGGGGCGCTCACCAGAGCAAGCTGCTAATGGCTGAAGGACTGTGGTGCTATGACAGTTTCGCCCAGTGAAGTTGCACCCGTGCGGGGAGGCACTGGGACGTGCGCTGCAAAGCCATGTCCCCCTCTTTCCTTCCTTTTGCCAGAGCCTCCGTCTGTCAGCATTGTGGGTGCAGAGAGCCTCAGCATCGCCTTCCGACATGCCCTGGCCGTTCAGTGCCTGGCCACTGGCACCCCTGCTCCGAGCATCACGTGGTGGAAGGATGGACGCACTCTTGCAGCCAGGGGCGGCCTGCTCCAGGTGGGGAGGGTACTGCCCTCGGGGGGTGTGGGTGACCGATGTGGGGTGGCAAAGGTTGTGTGGAACCGTGAAGGTCGAGCTAGGCTTGTTGTCACCTGTGGGTTGGAGGAAGGGAGCGGGGCTCTGCTGGTGCCTGGCGTGATGGGTCGTCTTCACGGAGCCGGTAGAAAGCAGCTGGGAGATGTCCAGCATGACCAGGCAAATGGCTTTGCATTCCCAGGGCACCAGCCCCCTGGGACACGTGGCTCCAGCTGGGCCTGGGGGACAGCTGCCGATATGCACAGCCAGTTTAGCACGTGTTGTGCAAACCCTGTTTGGCTGTAGATGTGGCTCCACTGGGACGTGGCTGGGCATCTTGGTTCAAGAGAGCCCAGGGCTGGAAGTTAGGCATGTTCATGGAGCCGTGTGTGTGGGTTAGGGGTGCTGTGATGTGGACTGGGGAGGGCTTGGCAGGGATGGGAGGAGGGAGGGGTCCCTTCTTGGCCCACGCTGCCGTGTGCAAGGGACAGAACCGAGTTCAGGGACAGTGTGGGTGCATGTATGTGGCAGGTCTCACTCTGCCATCCCTCCTTCTCCCCCTACATAGATCGAGCAGGTGGACTTGGTGGACGAAGGGGTTTACTCTTGCATTGCAACAAACCCAGCCGGCGAGGAGAAGCAAGATGTGACTGTGAAGGTGCTAGGTGAGAAGCCTGTGACGGGGTGGAGGGGGCTAGGAGCCGGGATCCCCCACCTCAGTAAGACTGTGCTGGGCTGTGACCTGCCCCAAAAGCCTTGCCCAGCTCATGCCAGAGAGTGAATTAAACCCAGAGGAACAAACCTCAGGTTCCCCGCAGCTGGGCTGCACTACAGCAGTGGGTGCTTTTTCATAGTGCCTTCCATCCAGCCACCTCCAGGTGTGTGACAGACCACTGAAGCCTCACCGCAGCCCTGCAAAAGAGAAAGCATTGACCCCAGGTTTTCAAAGGCACTGCGGTCTGTCCCCGGCCATGCCACCGGCTAGCGCCAGAGCCTGGGAGTGGGATCCTGGAGTCCTGTGGCCTGCAGCCCTGTGCTTTGTCCAGACAGTACTCAGCATTAGCCCATCTACAAAGACTGTTTTGTATGCTCACAGCCATCTTCCTCGGCCGTGCTAGTTTATACAGCAGGCTGTTTGAGGGCCTGAGTGGGATGGGGCCAAGCAGATGAGCTGACGCATGCTTTGCTTGCAGTGCCACCTAACATCCAGCCTGGAGAAGTGAACCAGACAGTCCTGGAGGACTCTCCAGTGTCCCTGGAGTGCCTGGCCTCTGGGGTGCCTGCTCCTAGTAAGGCAGTCTTTCTGCTTTGTCTTCCTCCCAGTTGTCACTTGTCAGCCCTGCTTCCCTGTATGCCCCTGGCTCCCTCCCGCCTCGGCCCTCTCCTTTTATGCCCAAGGTGCCCAGGCCTGTTGCACGGCACCGCACAGTGCTGTTCTCCATACCTTGCAGCCCATGGCAGTAACTGCCTGATAAAGGGCCTCTTATTGTCACTGAATGTGGGTCCTCACTGTGTGGGGTGCTGCATGTGCATGTTGAGAGACGGTCCCAAAGAGCTCATGGTGAAAACTGATGTGGGCTATCATGGAGAACAGAAGTTCAGAGGGGTCAAGTCTGGGAACTTCAAAAGAGCCAGCAGTTAGGAGCCCTGCTGACCTGCGGAGGCGTTTAAAGTGCTTCACTGCCACAGAAAATCCTAAGTTAAGTGGCTTTGGCACCACACAAAGCTTGGCCTGAGCAGGGAAATGAGCCCAGATCCCTTGAGTTCCAGCTCAGTGCTTGTCCTTGGGACCATCTTGCCTGTTTTGCACCCCAGGCTGATGGCAATGCAGCGGGATTTCCTAACAGGAGGGGCGGAGGCAGAAGTCTCCCTAGAGGGACTGCTGATAGAAGACCAAACACAGGGAGCAAGAGCACTGCCTAACCCAGACCTGTCTGCTAGGCTGGGAGCCTCCCTTCCTGCAGCATCCCTCCCCACGTGTGCAGCTCTGAAGGAGCTGGCTGGGGTTTCCTGCCTGCGAGGGAGGAGGAGGTGGCTGGGCGGTGAGGAAGGAGACAGCTCTTCCTAACCCAGCCCATCTCTGTATTTCCCTTGCAGGTGTGTCCTGGTTCAAGGGGCCCTGGCAGATCTCTGCTGGGCCAGGCATTGCCCTGTCAGGGGATGGGAGATTACTGCAGATCGAGCGTGCCCAGGTCTCGGACACGGGGAGCTACCACTGTGTAGCCTCCAATGTGGTTGGCAAGAGCGAACTCCACTACAGTCTGCAGGTGAACGGTGAGTGACCCAGTGGGCAGGGGTTGGCAGTGAGCTCTGCCTCTGGTGCGGGGCTCTCCCATCCAGCTGCCCATCTACACAGCGAGCTCCCTGGTTTGTGCCCCTGGCACCCGGGGACGTGCCCCTGCACCCTTGGAGCCAAGTTTCACGGGAGACCTGCCAGATCGTGGGTGGGTCCGTGTGGTAGGTAGAGCAATCCCCAGTGAGCCCATGCTGGGTCCTGTGGCAGTCCTCCCAGCTAGTGTCCTGTTGGTATCAGAGCATACTTTGCTCTACTCAGTGACTCTGTCACCCCCCATTACAGTCCTCAGTGCCTCTTATTGCCCAGCAGTGTCTGGCACGTGCTGCCTGGCAGCTTTGCTGCCTTAGCCCTCTTGTCCTTAGGCTTCACAGGACCTGCCAGTCTGAGTCTCCTTAACTTTCTGCTTGTTTAAAAGCTGTCAGGTTGGGACAACCTTGCTGGAGACCATGGCCCGGGAGCTCTAGCAAGCAGGCTGCAACGCCGCGAGTCCCTGCTCCTGCCCCAGTCCACCCTTCCCTTGCTCCTGCTAGAGGTCTGGTAGCGCTGGGGTGCTTAACGTCTGCTCTGCCCGTCTTAGTGCCCCCCCAGATCATCTCTGGGCCCAGCCTGCTCACCGTGGTGCCCAACGAGCCGGTGCTGCTGGAGTGCAATGCCACAGGGATCCCCACCCCCACGCTGATGTGGCTGAAGGATGGCAACCCCATTGCCAGCACCGTGATGGAGGGGCTGCAGGTGAGAACAAGCAGGAGCAGCTTGCCATGTCTGGCTGTGGGGCCCACACTCAGCTTCCCGAGTCCCTCCTGGTGCTTCGGTCTCGCTGGGACTCCCAGTGGCTCCTCAGCCTCGTGCTGGAAGGACTGGCCGGTGGCTGGAAACTCCTCCCTCTGCATCTGCTCACCTGGCTCCTTTCTTGTCTCATTCTGAGAATGGCGCAGGTCCTCTCTGGGGGACGTGTCCTCTCCCTGGCCGGTGCTCATGTCTCGGACTCGGGGATGTACTCTTGTGTGGCCACCAGCACGGTGGGAGAAGACAGGTGGGACGCTGCGCTGCAGGTGCAAGGTAAGTGTAACCCCCCCTGGCACTCCCAGGCAGAGGAGGACACGTCCCTGCCTCTCAGTGGTGGCTACTCAGCTGGGAAAAATGCTTAAAAGCTATAGTCACCACAGAGCCCCGTGCAGGATGGCTGCAATACCCTGGCTATCTCAGGGATTGCATCGGGGGCCTTTGTCCATAGCACGGCTGCGCACAGTGATCTCTGGGAAGGAGGCTGGGGTCCATGGCTCTGGGTTTACTGGCGCACGCTGCTGAATCTTGTGTCCCAGAGGGCTTGGCCCGAGGGAGGACCTCCTTTCCCAACTGATCTCACTTCTCTTTTCAGTGCCCCTGAATATCCTGGGTGAGGAGCTGAACGTCTCAGTCATCGCCAACCAGTCAGTGACCTTGGAGTGCCAGAGCCGTCCTCCCTCCTCGCTGGCACCCCGCTGGCAGAAGGATGGGTCTCCTCTCGCACAGAGCCCAGGCCTCCAGCTCTCAGCTGATGGGGCCGTCCTCCAGGTGACTGCTCTCATGGGTGCTGAGGGGACACACACGTGGGCATGCAGTCAGGGTCTGGGTCCTGCCATGCCTGGCTGGGGTCCACCGGCTGTCCCATGCCTTGTCTCAGAAGCTGGCTGACAGGGAACTCCCCTGCGACACAGGGGCATGGGTAAATGGGCCACCTACAGCCTCTCTTGAGGCCTGGCAGACTTTATGCAGACTTGGCGCTTCCCTTTGTCCTTGCTTCCCTGCACCGATGGCTGCAGCACAGCACCGGCATGAAGGATTGTTCTGGGGGGAGCCTCAATGACCCCGTGGCGGTCTGCTCGGGTCCCTGCGAGCCACATCTCTGCCGCTGGGCTTTGTTGGCCGTGGTGCTAGAATAGCGAGTGCAAGGAGGAGCGTCTTGCCTTTCTCCCCTTCCCACCGTGGCTCTGCTTGCCTTGTCAGATCGAGCAAGCTCAGGTGCGAGATGTGGGGAGGTACACGTGCGAGGTGTCCAGCCACCGGGGCCGGTCAGAAAGGCACTACAACCTGAACGTGTGGGGTAAGAGCTCTGTTTTCCATCCTGCCTTC
>JAGPOW010003310.1:18023384-18038903 GCA_030014935.1 Caiman crocodilus
TCACGGGACTTTTCTCATTCCCTGCCCAGGTGGCCACGGGCTCCAGGTTGTGAATGCCCTGGAAGAGGACATGGGCAGATACACCTGTGTTGTCACCAACGAGGTCGGGGAGGCCAGGAAGAGCTTTGCAGTGCGGGTCCTCGGTTCGTAACAAGCTCCATCCTCAAGTGCTTTGCCAAAGGCCATTAGGGAGGCATCCCGTTCCCCTTCGATTGCTGCTTAGCTCCAACCTGTCTCACAACTGGGGTGCCCTTAGATGTATGCAGCGGGTGTGAAGGGCCCACAGCTCTTTTTAGAGTAATGTTTTAGCCTGAGACCGAGTCCCTGCATGTTGCAAGCTCCAGATGTTCTTGGAGTAAGGTTTCTGCATGCCCCCTCCCCTTCCCTGGGCAGTGCTGTTGCTGCCACACGTTTGCTTTATGGACATGCTGAGAGCGCTCCTTTATAGTCCCTAGCAATGTCTGGCTGCCCCCCTGATCTCCTGCCCGCACTGAAGAGCCAGCATCCTGCACGCCACGGTCTTACGGTTACATCTACCCTCAGACCTCAGCCTGTCGTAAAGAGCTCCCTGCTATGGCACTGGCAGGGTAGAGTACTGGCACTGCTCAGGGCATGTTTAGCCTCGAGTTGTCTGCTCTGCCCTGTTTGCCCCGAGTTGGGGATTTCTATGGCGCATGCCAGCTGTTATGCATCCTTGTCAAAGCGGCGGCACTGACTAGTGGGCATGCCCAGGAAGGAGGAGACTGCGGCCGCCTTGTCCTCATTGTACTCATGTCTTGTGGCTCCTAGTTCCACCTTGGATTGCCAAGGATGACCACTTGGGGGAATACGCCATGGAGGAGGTGAAGACCAAGGTCAACAGCACCGTGACACTGGAGTGCAAGACCTGGGCTGTGCCCAAGCCAACCATACAGTGGTACAAGGACGGGCAGGTGGGGCTGCGAAGGAGCAGATGGGACTGCTGGGGAGGGGTGGACGCCTTCCAGAAACAGCGAGAGGGGACCCGAGGCCAGGAGCACTGGAGCTGCTTTGCATTGGGCCCTTCGTGCTGCAGGGCAGAGGACCCCACAAGGGCCTTGTTGCAGCGCATCCCAGGCAGCTCTCCTGATCCCATCGGGCTTCTGGTGGAAAGAGAAGACAAAGGGCCATGGGAGATGCAGGCGGGGGGTCCTTCCCAGAGCAGGGAGCTGCCGTAACTCTGCCTGGGCACAGAGGGATGAATAAACCCGAGGTTGCAGACAAGGGATAATCCTTGGATCTGCAGTTTATTTTAGTTCAGATTCATAAATGTGTCCTGAACTGCATGAAATAATGTGGTTTGACTGAGAGCCCAGGGCTAACTAGGGGGAGAAGAGCAGTTTGCAGCTGGTTGGGAAGGAAAGGGGCCTGTTTTAAGGTTTAGGGTCTGGATTTTCTTTCCGGATGCTGCATTTTTTTTCAAGGCTGCAGGGGTGTTTTAACTCTCCTCTTCTCCCTCCTTGTGGGGTGGGACATCTCCTCACCAGCTCCTGGGGAGGGACTCGCACCTCCAGACTCTCAGTGATGGGCAGGTTATACAGATCAGCTCTGCCGGTGTCTCTGACGCTGGACACTACACCTGCATTGCTACCAACCCGGCAGGCGAAGACAGCAAGGACTTCGCTGTGCACGTTCAAGGTGGGTCGCTCCTCACAGAGCAAGGCTGTCTTGACTGAACAAAGCAGGAAGCAAGATCTGGGGAGAGAGCTGGCCCCTGAGAAGAAAGGGACAGTGGAGCTAGTGGTGAGGGTGGGGAAACGAGCAGTGGTGCTATAACGTTTCAACCGCCGGCAAGTGAGAGCCCCTCTTCCCCGGGAAGGACAGGTGGGGTCCAGGCAGTGTTCGCTTGAGCTCATGTTCTGGTCTGTGCTGGGGATCCCTGGGGAGCATACAGTCATAGAGATGTCGGGCTGGAAGGGACCTCCAGAGGCCATCGAGTCCGGCCCCCTGCCTGAGGCAGGACCAGCCTTATCCAAACCGTCCTATACAAATCCATAATTTAACCTCTTTGTGGGTCTGCCATCAACCCTGACGTGACACCTGAACCTGCTGTAGGGAAAGCAGGGAGGGACCACAGCAGCCAATGTCTTGCTTCTGTAAAAGGTTGTGAATATACACTCAAGTGGTCCCAGGTAGAGGGCCCAGCCTCCTGCTCCAGGGGAAGGCAAACTCCCACCCACCTCGGTGGGCACCCCCAGCACAGGGGTGCTGCGGATCGGGGTGGGGGGGTGCTTTGAAGGGCTGGGCAGGGCGCTGTGCCACCGGCCGTGCGGCTGCAGAAGGTGCAGCCCCAGGGTCCTGTCCCGCTCTGGCTGCCCGTGCGCTCTGCCAGGTCCTTCCACCAGCATGGCGCTGATGGCTGGGGCCGTGTCTCTCCCAGTACCCCCCCTGTTCCAGAAGCAGGACAATGCCAACGCGGCCTTTGAGATCCAGTACCGGGAGGAAGACTGGGACGGTGAGGTGACAGAGCACCGGCAGGTGGTGGTCAACTCCCCAGCCTCCCTCTACTGCGACACGAATGCCATCCCACCCCCCACGCTCACCTGGTCCAAGGATGGAGAGCCCCTCTCCACTGTGGAAGGGGCCATGATGCTGCTAGGTAATGAGCTTGTCTTGCCTTGCTGACACGACTTCCCTGAGAGCTTCTTTTAGCTGCTCGGCAACTACTGGGGTTTCCGGGTAGAGAAAGTACCGTGAGGAATCCAGGTGTGCCAGCTGTGCCTATATGAATCCCGTGGGCTGTGGCTCTCCCCTCCGCTTCTCTGTGTGGACAGAGGTTCCAGGTGCATCCCAGTGATGTGCCTCTGCTGGGGTTTAATGGATGCTCCAGGTGCAAACAACCCAGGGCCCTTGCTGGGCTGGGGGATGCTCTGAATGAAACACCTCTGCCCTCTGGTACGTCAGGGGCACGCTGCCACTCTGACAACCTCAGTCACCTGGATGATCCCAGCAGGAGCTGTGCACAGAATAGTGACAGATGTGGGACCCCATTCCTCCAGTGATCTCCCTGCCTGGCCGTGTGGCCTTTTTAAATGGCCCTCTCCTCCCTTGTGACAATCCACTTGATTATAGTATTGAGTGCTATGTAGTTTGAGCACTATATAGTTTGCTCTATAGCTTGAGTGCGATATGGAGGCCACATACAGATGGAGGTAGCTTGTGTAGTGGTTCACTGGCTCATGCCCAGAGCTGTTGGCTGTCCAGGGAGGCATGGCCTGACAGTGCAAGGGAGCATGGACCATCACTGGCATAGAGGGCATGGCCGTGCACGAAGGATGCCAGCCCACAGAGCAGCTTCCCTGTCACTAGAAGGCTGCCAGTGTAGCATCTCTCTCTGCTCCTTGCCCCAAGCCCGCCCTGTCTCTGTCGTGCAGCAGGTGGACGCGTCCTGCAGATCCCCGTGGCCAGGGCAGAGGATGGTGGGAGATACACGTGTGAGGCAGCCAACGAGGCAGGCGAGGACCGTTTGCACTATGAGCTGGCAGTGCTGAGTGAGTACCAGGGTGGCACCTGGCGATGATGTCCATAGGCTGGGCGACTTCATAGAGGTGGTTATTATTGCTTCTGGGTGCAGGGAGGAAGACTGAGAAGCATGGGCTCAAAGTAATCGCAGGGAGCAGACCCGGCAGGTCCCCGGTGGCTTAGTTCATGGGGATTCTTCCCTTCAAGGGAATTCAAGTGCTTTCCCGACTGGACAACAAAATCCTGTGCCCATTTCCGGTTACTTTCTCAGGTGTGTGTTAGAAGCACAGGCCTGGATAATGGGCTTAGCCCCCTGCAAGAGGCAGAGGAGCTGAGGCTGGAGCCACTGGCTGATGCCTGGGGGATTGCTGCCTGGCCTGGTGGGGAGTGAGAGGCAGGCGTGGGGAGATCGTTTGTCTGTCCCGTGCCGGGGGCACCTCCAGCCTCAGTGCCTCAGGTACAGGCGTGGAACAAACGTGCTCTCCACCCCGCGATGCTTCCTCTGTGCGACTGCGCTGTCTGAACCTGACGACACACAAGCCGGTCGCACAATCGAAGAGCAGGGAGTGGGGAGTCAGGACTCTTGGGATCTCCTCCTGGCTCTGCAGCAGAGCAGGGAGTGTCTTGCTGTCACTGCCAATACCCAAGGGAGATGGCATATCTGCAGTGTGCTCATGGTGAGGAGCGAGGTGGATTAAGGCTGAGCAACAAGGGAGTATGTGGGCATGGAGGGATGTCGCTGGCTGCACTTGATTGAGACTAACAGCTCCTTCCTCCCATGGGGAGGAAAATCTGATGGTGGGCAGATCTACATGTGATGCTTTAATGCACATCAACCTAAGCTAATGCTTATTAGAAATGGTGACTGTAGGCTATTTGCACCTAAATTTGATATCTACAAATGCAGGTATTGACTTTAGGTGCAAATAGTTAAAGCACGTGTAGACGTGGTAAGTGATGGTGGGGCTGAGCACTGAGCATTTCACAACTGACTGGTTCTGCTTGTCCCTCTGCCCCAGCTCCCCCCGTTATCCAGGGGACCGCAGAGGAGCTGGTGGAAGAGGTGACAGCACTTGCTAACAGCACGGCTCACCTGAAGTGTGAGGCCAGCGGGAACCCATCACCCACCGTGTCCTGGTTCCAGAACAACCTTCCCCTCCATGCCGGGCCACGGCACCAGATCCTGGAAGACGGCCGGCTCCTTCAGGTGAGCTGCATGCTGAGAGGGTGGTACCAGAAAATAGCCAGCAGGAGAGGAGTCCAGGCCCCTTCCCTTCCCTACCAAAACCACTTCTCTCACAAGTGAGAGGGAGGGACCGCTCTGATGTTGCCTGCTGCCATTGCAAGGGATAGTGGACAACAGCCCAGTTGAGTGTGTTGGCCCATGTCTGGGCTTCCTTCAGGCTCCAACCACGGGCCTGGTGGCCATCCTGCTTTGTCCGGCAAGCTGACTTAGTGGGGCTCTCTGCTTTTCCTTGGCAGGTGGCTGCGGCACAGGGGAAAGACGCTGGCAACTACATGTGTTTGGCAAAGAATCAGGCAGGCTCTGCAGAGAAGCTCTTTGCTCTTGTGGTTCAAGGTGAGTAGTTAGCATGGACCCGTCAGCTCTACCAGTCCTCCAATAATTAATCCATGCAGCCATCAAATCTCTCGCCGCACCCAGTGAAGTTGTTTATAGGCATTGGTTCATCCTTGCCTTGATATGCAGGGAGGGACATGTTAAATCCTCTGTTACATTTTCCCTTTGTCTTGGGGGGGCTCAGTCCCACCAAGGATAGTGGGACCCAATCCAGAAAGCGTCAGCACGATCATCGATAGCAGCGTCTCCCTCATTTGTGACGTCCAGTCGCATCCTGCCCCTGAGATCACCTGGTACAAGGATGGTCATGCCCTGCTGCCTAGCGAGGAGGTCTCCATCATCCCAGGTGTGTAAAGCTGGGCAGGTGAGAGCCCAGACTGGTTCGTAAGGCAAAGCCCTTCCCAACAGGGCAGGGTGGGCAGGCTGCTGCTGCTCAGGGGCAGGCTGCATTTCTTAACATATTTAACTGCCCTGGTATCTGATGCAGCATGTGAAGAGCTTCAGGTTGGGATTTTCCAAGGAGTGTCTGAACCCCTGGGTGTCTGAATCCCTAAGGCTCCTTTGAGCATCTCAGCCCCAAACTCGCCAAGTGGAGATAATGACCTATAATGACCAGCAGTGGAGGAGGTTCTCCTATCACTGTACACTTAGAAGAATAAGTGTACAGCCGCTTCCTTAGACACTTATTTGCAGATGGCCTCTGGGCTCCGGCCTGCAAGGGCTCTGTTGCTGGGATCCCCCCATGAGTGCTGCAACAAGCAGCTGAATGGATCAGGCACTGGGATCATAAAGGACATTTTTATTACTAGTCGAGTGCTGCGTGGATGTGGCCAAACACAAAACTCAGGACCTGGTGACAGGAAGAGGCAGTCAATGAGCCCCTCTCTGCTAGCCTTCCCTTTTTCCAGGCTCTCAGATCCTACAGATCCCCCGGGTCCAGGTGTCCAGCGCGGGGGAGTACACGTGCGTGGCACTGAATGCTGCTGGCAGAGACGAGAAGCTGTTCCTTCTCAGCGTTCATGGTAAGCAAAGCATTCCCAGTCTCTGGATCCTGGCTGCCTGGTGCGCTATTAGCCAGCCTCTTCTCCTTAGCTTTCCAGTCTCTGGTCAGACCAGAAGAGCCAGACCTACAGGTTAGAAACCAGAGTCCCCAGTGTCAGTCTCCAGCCTGCCTCCTTGGAGACTCGTCGGCTCGTGGTACAAGGAGGGGTGGGCCAGCAGCAGTCTCGGTGTTGGTGCTCCTCTGGGAGAGAAAGGTCTCTGTTCATCAGTCAGTACCAATGGTGTTTCCAGGTTCTGGGAAGGTGGAGATCAGACCTATAAGAAGTCATGGGATCAGCTTGATGGGGTATTTTCTAATTACTGAGGCTGTACACAAAGAGCTACACCTAGTTGCTAGTGTAGAAGCGGGGTCCTTTGGGAGGTGACCTCAGTGCTGGCATATCTGTTTCAGCACTATGCTCTACAAGTGATGCTCCATGTGTCTTTGACGTATCCCTGTGGAGAAGAAGGTCACAGGGCCTGCGTTGGTGTCCCTGCTTGCACCAGCCTGCAGTGGGAGAAGTGCACAACTTGCACATGGGTGGATGCACCTGGAAGCCTTCTGGAAAACTGGCTTTGTGTTTCTCCTCCCACCATAGCTATTGTTTGCATGCTTTATACACTGGAAGAGCTCATGTGGGTGATGGAGAAGGTTTTATTCATGGACATGTGTGTTTCCATGGAGGGTTTGGTATCTGCATTATCTGTGGGTGTGGATAACTCCCAGGGAGCTCTGGCTGACTCCATGGAAAGGCTGATTCCTGCTGTAGGAAACGTTGTTCCTCACTTGCCAGCAGTACCAGCTCCTCTTGTCTGTGTCCCTTTCCAAGTGCCTCCCACCATCAGGCAGCCCCCCGAAGGCCTGCAGGATGTCGTGGTGGTGCGTGTTGGAGAGACTGCAGTTCTGCAATGCGAGACGGATGCTTGGCCGGAGCCTGTGGTCGCCTGGTACAAGAACGGGCACCAGCTGGGTCTTGGGAATGGTGCTCGGACCCTGCAGAAGGGGCAAAGGCTGGAGATAGAGAATGCCCAGGTAAGGCTGGGCCGTGCATAGGGAGCCCTTTCCTCTCGGCTGGGCTCCGTGTGCAAGATGCCAACCGCTGCCTCCTCTCCCAGGTGTCGGATAAAGGGCTCTACAGCTGCAAGGCCACCAACGTGGCTGGAGAGGCAGAGCAGGCCTTTGTGCTTGCTGTCCAAGGTAAGGCCTCAGGGAGAGGGTGTGAACAGAAATGACCTGCTCGCTCCTGTCCTGGCTGAGAGCTGGCACCAGGGCTGGCAGGCTGGGATGGAGGTCAAGCAGCAGATTTGGGGTGGCCAACAGGACAGTAGCTGCATTGTGCATCAGGCCTGTCTCTAGTCCCTCCAGCCCAAGCAGAGGGAGTTAACTTGTCCTCAGAGCTTGTCAGCCAGGGGAAGGATAGGGTAAGCGTTGGACATTGTCCACCTAAGCTCTGCACCGATGAGTGGATTCCTGGCTCTGTTGCTGTATGTGGCACTGGACCAGTCACCCCCACCACTGTGCCTCAGATTCCCCACCCACGCAGTTATTCCAGCTTGGGGTGTACAGCCAAGGGGGCCCTATGTGAGTTTCTGTATGTGAAACTCTGTTACTGCTTGTGCCATGTGAACGGGAGCTGGGCACACCCCAGCGGTGCCTGGTGACCAGCAGCCCCCACAATATCGACTCCCTGGGCTTTCTGTTTTGCTCCCAGTTCCCCCGAGCATCGAGAACCCACAGCAGGAGACCATTGACGGCGCTGCAGGGAACCTCCTCATCCTCACCTGCAATGCAGTCGGCGTGCCCCCTCCAGCCATCACCTGGCTGAAGGACGGGTCCCCACTTGGTATGGGAGCAGTGCCTCTGCTCTGGTGGGCGCAGTGGGAAGGGTGGGTCTTAAACACAGCGCGTGCAGCAAGGGCTTCTCAAGGGCAGGGGGTGGCACCTGTGCTTCCCACCTCCAGCATCAGCTCCTGCTCTAACCTTGAGCCAGTCTTTGAACTACACCATGCCTCAGTTCCCCATTTCCAAACCGGGGATGTCGTAGTTTCCAGACTCATAATGGGGGAGTTCTTCCTGTGAAGTGCTCTGAGGTCTGTGGCAGGACATGGGTCTCAGAAAGATAAAAGTCCCCGTGGGCAGATCTACATGTGATGCTTTAATGCACATTAACCTAAGTGAATGCTTATTAGAAATGGTGACTGTAGGCTATTTGCACCTAAATTTGAGACCTACAAATGCAGGTATTGACTTTAGGTGCAAATAGTTAAAGCACATGAATGCACGTGTAGACGTGTTAAAGTGCATTAATGCTGTGTGTGTGGACTGACTTGGGAGGAATTTTAGTCCCAAGTCAGTCCACACGCAGCGTTAATGCACTTTAATGCCTGCACATGTAGAAGCCTGCCTAAAGCCTCTTAATACACATTAGGCTAATGCACATTAAATTTAGGTGTGCTTAAATGCATGTGTAGACATGCCCTGTGTAATATGAATGCAGGCCCCGCTTGGGTTTGCCCCGGCCTTGCTAGGGTTTTCCTCAGTCCTGCTGGCTCTTCTGGATGCTTCTGGACTGGGCGACTTATTCCCCAGGGGCAGTGCTTTGAGTTCAAGGCCTGATGGGGTCGTCTTCCCCCTTCAGAGAGCAGCGCCGAGTGGGGCGTGGTGTCCCGAGGGGGACAGCTCCAGATCAGCTCCCTGCAGCTGTTCCACGAGGGCCGTTACACCTGCCTGGCGCAGAGCCTGGATGCGGAGGCGCGCAAAGATTTCATTGTGTCCGTGCAAGGTTGGTCTGGCAGGGCCGGGCGGATGCATGGGTTGCTCTGTAGGCATCAGTGCAGCGTGGGGTTGGTGGTCTTGGCCTCCTCAGCATGTGGGGGGGTTGCAAAGAGAGCTGGTAAGTTTGCACCTCTCCAATGACATTCTTTGCTCCATGTAGTGGCACCAAGAATCCTGGGAGCAGGTGTCCCCAGCGAGCACAGCGTCCCGGAGGGCCGAGGGGTGAGACTGGACTGTGAGGCGAAGGGACAGCCAGAGCCAGAGATCACGTGGCTGAAGGATGGGAAGCCACTGGAGCTGCATGATGCCCCTCGCCTGTGGTAGGCCCAGTGATGGTAGGGCCAGTCTGGGCACTGATGCACGTGCCACTCCAGTGCCCAGCTCCAGCCAGGCTGAAGCCTGGTGCTGAGGCTCTTTTAGCTTTAGGGGGCTTGTGCATTAGATGCAGAGAAGCCTTTGTGTGGGTGGGGCAGAGGGATACCCCGACTCGCTGAGCCTCCCCTCTGCCTGTGTACAGGCTGTCTCCTGATGGGAGCTCCCTGCTCCTGGAGGGCTTGCAGGCCTCTGACTCGGGGGCATACACCTGCCTGGCTCAGAGCAGTGCTGGCGAGGACACCAAACTCCACACGCTGACTGTCCTGGGTGAGTGTTGCATCCCCGTGGTGCTGGTAGGAGGAGAGAGCGTGTGTGCATCAGGCCACGAAATCCCAGCTTGTGGCTTTGTGGCAGGAGCCCCCACCCCTGCCCAGGACCCTCATTCCCTTTGCTACCTCCCAGCTGGGGGCTCGAGAAGGTAGGTCTGTGTATGCACGTGAAAGATGTCTCCTTCCCCCCGCAGTGCCCCCTTCCATCGAGAGAGGCACCAATGACTCCACGGTCCTGAGCAGCATCCCCCTGGGGCTGGTTACCATGGAGTGCCCGGCCAGGGGCTCCCCTCCCTTGCAGATCAGCTGGCTGAAGGATGGCCTGCCCCTCCCGCTGTCCCACCGGGTGAGCCTGCTGTCCACAGGGCGAGCCCTCAGGTGAGGATGCAGAGGCCCAAGGCACCTTCTGCAGGCATAGCTCAGCTTCTTGGGTCTCTATAAGAAGCTTTCCCCCAGCTTAGCTTCATGCCAGTTGCCTGCCTGGCTCTCACTGCCCTATTCCAGAGTTGGTGGAGTTGTAAACTCCCGGGGGCCTAATTTGCAGAGGTGCTGAGCACCCAGCACTAAGCCCAGCTGGGTCGTGGTGCTTGGCAGAAGCCATTGCCTGCTGTGTTGCATGGGAGTGGCTTCGCCAGGCCTGGGGCTGTGTTGTGAATTGATCGCAGCCTCCCTGTGTGGGGACAGGGTCTCCCAGGTGCAGGTCTCGGATGGGGGAATCTACACCTGCGTTGCCTCCAGCCCGGCGGGGGTGGCCGAGCAGAGCTTCATCCTGCAGATACAGGGTATGAAGGGACCCGACACTGCAACTGGGGAGAGCAGAGCTGGGAAGGGGCCAACATGGAGCAAAACAGCACGGGAGTGGTTTGTCAACCAGAAAGAGGGTGGAGGAGGACTGGGGAAGTGGAGGAGAGATGTGAGGAGGGAGGAGCAGGTTGGCTGCAGATCAGAGGGTAGGGAAGGTGGGGTCTTGGCTGAGGGAGGGGAATTGCTTCATGTGGGGGACCCGCCTTCACCTGGACACCGAAGGTCCCTTCCAGCCTGACTTCTCTCTGGCTGGGCCATGACAGGAAAGCTGGATGGAGCAGCAGGGCCCTGTCTGCTCCTATTCAGAGGGCATAGGAGAGGGAGGGCGTGTGGCAGGAGCAGACCCAGGACAGGCTGCCAGTGGTCTGCCAAGGATGGTGCGCTGGTGGTTAAATAGGGACTGCCGGTCCCCTGTGCAGGGCAATGTGCTGCCCCAAAGCAGGCCATTCAGGTGCAGGCCCCTGGCCAGACCATCCACCGCATGAGCTAGAGCTCTTGGACGCTGCCCCGGATCCAGAGACCAGTCTGCTGTGGCTGGGCCCGTCCTACTGGACTTTCCAGCCTGCAGACACAAGGCGGTAGCGGGCAGCAGGCGGCTCATCTGGGAGGAGATCCCGTGTTTGTGCGGACACAGGGCAAAGCCTCCCCCATGCCCAGGAACAGACCTTGGTTGCTTCTGGTCCCCTCCAGTTCCACCAGTCCTGGAGCCCTCGGAGAGCAACGAGGACCTGACGGCAATCCAGGGCACGGCGGTGACCTTCCCCTGCGAAGCCAGGGGCTCGCCATTCCCCACCCTGTCCTGGCTGAAGGACGGCGAGCCCTTGAGCTTGCAAAGCAACCTGGTCCCCAGCAGCCAGGGCACGCGGCTGTCCCTGGAGGCGGTGCAGCCGGAGGACTCAGGCGTGTACTCGTGCATTGCCGTGAACGAGGCCGGCGAGGCCAGCAGACACTTCCACCTCTCCGTCATGGGTGCGTGCTCCGGCTTCCCCCGGGGAGACGGGGAGAGGGTGGGGCTGAGGGCCCTTGGCATGGCTGATTTGGGCGAATGGGCTGGAGGAAGGGGATGGTGAAGAGGCTGCTCTGGTCGGTGCGGGCAGGAGGGGGAGCCAGGTGGGGCTGGGGATAGCCACAAGGATGAACGTGGTGGCACAACTCTTCCCTGAGGCTTGTCTCATGGCAGACGCCCGACTTCCCAGACTCTTCTGCGGAGGACTGGGCATGTCACCAGCCCTCGTGTGCCTTACAGAGCCTCCGCGGATCCAGGATTCGGCCCGGCCCACTGACGTGACCGCCGCTGTGGGCGACCCATTAGAATTGCCATGCACGGCAGCCGGGGTCCCGATGCCCAGCCTCACCTGGGAGAAAGACGGTCATCCCCTCGCGAGGTCCGGCTTTCCTCCTGGGAACGGGAGTGCCCTCCGTGTAGACAGCGTGCAGGTGGGGGCTGCGCGTCTTCTTCCTTGCATCTCCCTCCTTCCCTGCCTTGGTTTTCACCTTGGCTTCCCCTCTCTCCTGGCCTTTCTCAGGCGGATGATGCTGGCTTGTACACCTGCCTGGCGGTGAGTCCCGCAGGCGAGGACAGCAGGAGCTTCAGGGTCAAGATCCAAGGTACTGAGAATGGGTGCAGGCCCACAGCTGTGGCAGAGGGCAGAGGTGGAGCTAGGCTGCTCTTGCAAATGCCCTCTTACCCCTGGCAGAAGGGGCTTGGATGCCCAGCAGAGCTCCATGCATGTCTTCTGGCACCAGGCAGTTTGGCTTACGCTGCTGGCTGCCCCATGCCAGAGCAGTGGTGGAGGGCTGTGGCATTTCCTGGCTGACATACGGGGATGCCCAGGCCGTGGGGGGCACCTGCTTCCTGGCGCTCCAAGCTCCTCCTGGACAGGATTTGCCTTCAGCCCAATCCTGACGCCTTGGCCTGTTCCAGCAGCATCACCTCCCTTCGTGGGCGAGACGCGCTCCCTGACGGCACTGGCTAATGGGCAGCTCATCCTGGAATGCCCTGCAGATGCCAGCTCTCCTCCCCATATCGAGTGGCGCCGAGAAGGATCCCTGCTCCAGGTGAGTGGCTGTGGTGGAGGTCAGCCTGCTGTTGCATGGACCACATTGGGCTCTGTGCGTCGAGGGGGCTGGAGCAAGGTGCTGGGGTCTTGGCAGCATGTCCAGGGCATCCTAGTCCCCATCCAGCATCAGTGGGTAGCGTCTGGCCGGGTAATCGCAGCCATTCCAATGAGACCCCTTGGCGTGCTGCTAGGAGGATGCCCGCATGCAGTTCCTGGCCGAAGGGCGCTTCCTCCAGATTGAGGCAGTGGCAGTGCCTGATGGGGGCGAATATAGCTGCACCGTGAGCAGCCATCTGGGGACAACCAGCCTGCGCTTCCAGGTGGAGATCCACGGTGAGCAGGGCACCGGCAGCGCCTGGGCTCCAGCTCGCAGCTGGTGACAGTCCCTGCCGCTCACAGGAGCCCCGGGAACTGGGCTGCCTTTCCGGGCTGCGAGCGTGAGTGCTGGGCTTGGCATCTCCTGAATGTGCAGGGGGCTGGCAGTACTGACGTAGCCTCAGACTATGTGGTGCCTCCCTCTGAGCTCAGTGCGATGCTCCATGTTATGAGCGGGAACCCCAAGGGGGTGGCAGGGTTGGGGTACAGCTATGAAAGCTTGCCAAGGTGGCTGGAGGGGTCGAGCTGAGTGCCTCAGATATTCCCCATTTTGTTTTATGGATCCATGCTTCTTCCTTCCCTCCATGCTGGAAGTTGCACCCAGCTAGTGGGAACACACACGCACTCGATGCTCACCCTGGAAAGAGGGTGCCCAGGGCCTGCTCTTGGGCATCGTCGTGAGCGCCCACCTCATCACCTTGTGCTAACTCCTCTTGCCTCTTCCTTTCTGTCCTACCCCGCGATGATGCTGCAGTCCCCCCTGTGATAAAGCCAGGTCCTTTGACGGTCAATGTGTCCGACAACCGGTCAGCTGTGCTGCCCTGCCAGGCGGAGGGGTGGCCCCGGCCCCAGGTCACGTGGAGGAAGGACGGCTTGCTCCTGCCCCTGGATGGCAACCCGAGGTGCGAGAACTGCTGCCCCCGTTCGAAGCTGCTGCGTGAAGGCTGCCCCTTGCCCTCTGCTTTGCAACGCCGCAGCTGCCTTGCAGTTCAGCTGTTTGAGTTGCCAGGCCCCTTGTAAATGGTTGGGCTGGAGCCTAGCCTGGCCTCTGTTTCCCAGCGAGGGGAGCTGAGGGGCATCCCCCACGGTCAGTGGCTGTGTTGGGAGCAGCCCCTGGCTCCCGGGCTCCGACTCCTCTCTGTGAGGCAGACTGCCCCAAAGGAGGCCCACGTTACAGCATCTGCTTCAGGACCAAGTGCCTTCCTTGCCCCTCTTCCCGGGTTTAAATCTGCCATGGTTGGTCAGTGAAGCATTCAGTCGCGCGGTGCCCTGACAGGGCTCTCCCTCCCTCTTCTCAGGTTGGAAATCCTGCCAGATGGCTCCCTAAGAATAGACCCAGTTCAAGCCTGGGACTCGGGTTATTATCTCTGTGTAGCGTCCAGCCCTTCTGGGTCCGACCGACGGGGCCTGGACTTCAAAGTCTTGGGTAAGGAGGGCTGGGAGGAAGGGGCCTGACTGGGGAACACAGCATGACCCTCGCGGCCCAGCCCGCTGGGTTCAAATGCAGCCAGGCGCACTGACCTCGGTTGCATCCTGCTCTGGGGAGCAGCTACTCTTGTTCCCGTACCTCCTGGCTTCCCTCACGTTTGCTCACCGTGGGTTACATTGCCTCTACTCCGTGTGCTGCTGGGCTGGCCTGGCCTGAGTTCGCTCCCATTTTTTGGGCAATGTCCCCTCAAACTCCTTTCCCGTCAATCCCATGGCCTGTGCTGGGTGGCTGAATCTATGGCACCCATCTCCGCTTCCCTGCAGTCCCTCCTGCCATTGCTCCGGGGCCCTCCAACCTCACGCTCACAGCTCACCGCCAAGCCTCCCTTGCCTGTGAAGCTACTGGATTCCCTGAGCCCCAAGTGACGTGGAGGAGGAACGGCCAGCCTTTGAACCTGAACCTTCCTCAGAGCCCTTACAGGTACCGGGCTGCCCCGGGCATGGGCTGGGTAGATGGGGTCAGGCGGGGAAAGCCTGGGGCTGTGCTCATTTCCTTTGCAAAGGCAGTCTGTTCCCCATGGTGGTTCTGCCGCTATTTTGTGCACCTGATGTCATCCTTCTGCCATCATAGCCTGGCTCCCTTGCACCGCAGAGCAGGTCCCTTGCTCTGTCGGCTTTGGTTGTATTTGGGGCAGGTCAAGCCCCACGCCAATCTCTGCAGTCCAGGGTCGAGCTCTGCCAGTGACTCCCCCCTCTCCCGCCGTCTGTCCCAGGTTGCTGTCCTCGGGGTCTCTGCTGATCGCCAGCCCCAGCCTCCGGGACACGGCACAGTTTGAGTGCGTCGTGACGAACCTGGTGGGAGAGGATCGCAGGCTGTTCAGCGTCTCTGTGCAGGGTGAGTAGCTCTGGGGAATGCATTTGGCAGGGCCATCCCGAGGGTACGGTGAATCGGGGCGATTGCCGCGGGGGCCCATGGAGCCGGGTGGAGTGGCCACGGCCCCTCCTATGGGGCCTGCCAGGAGCTGGCGGCTCAGCTCATCTCCGCTTTGCACAGGGCCGTGGTACCCCTGTGAGTGTTAAGGGGGCCTCAGGCCCTGCACCCCCCGCTGTCCGCTCTGGCAGTCAGCCTCCCTGGGGGGCTTTCCCATCCCCCCCCATCACCCTGGGGTCATGCTCCAGCCCCTCCTTTCCCTGAAGCCCCAACCTTGGCAGTGACATCAGGGCATAATGGAGGCGCTGTGTAATCCAGGATGCCTGCCTGGGGGTTGCAAATCAGTGCAGAGGGGACTGGTCCCCAGTTGCTTTTCATGGCACATCCGTGCTCAGCTTGGCCTGCACCTGTCGCGTTCAGTCCCTCCCACGATCGCTGATGACCGGACAGACTTCACGGCCATCAAGATGTCCCCAGCCATTCTGACCTGCTACACCACCGGGGTCCCGGCACCGGCTGTGTCCTGGAGCAAAGATGGGGCCCAGCTGGGAAACCGAGGCAGCAGCTACCGCATCTTGCCCACGGGTAACATGGATGCCTGGGCGCATGCATGTGCCCGTGGAGAGGGAGGGCAGCATGGTCGCTACCTAAGGAGCCAGTCTGTCTGTCCCCTGATGCCC
>JAGPOW010003310.1:18039302-18072756 GCA_030014935.1 Caiman crocodilus
TTTGGTGACCGGCTGTTCCTGTGTTCCCAGGGGCTTTGGAGATCAACCAGGCAATGCCCAGTCATGCTGGGCGCTATACCTGCACGGCAAGAAATACTGCTGGCATGGCACACAAGCACCTCCTGCTTGCGGTGCAAGGTACCTAGGGGCATGGTGGGCTGGGGGAGGAGGGGGAGGGCACCAGCCCCAGAGAGACATGGATGATGGAGGAGCCCTGGCTCCTGGCCTGCAGTAGAGCACCCCATCTTCTGGGGTGACTTCAGGGCAGGAGTATAAGCTAGCTTGTTCTTTAGCAGTAGCTGGGGAACTGCCCAGTGGGGCTGCGGAAGCCGTAGCAGGAGCCAGGTGATGCCCCTGGTGTCCTGCCATGGCCAGGGGGAGAAGGAAGTGGCTGCAAGTGTCTCTTTTGGTTGCAGATCCCCCAGTGGTAAAGCCCCTGCCCCGCCTGATGCAGGTGGTGCTTAATTCTGGTGTGGTCTTGCCCTGCGAGGCATCCGGGCTGCCTCGCCCAGTGATCACGTGGCAGAAGGAAGGGATCAACATCCCTGCAGGTGAGCCAGGGCTTTGCTGTAGCTGCCCAGTGCTGCAATGCCCCGGGAGGGACTAAGCATGCTCCCAGAGATCAGCGCACATGCTAAGGGCACTGATGGTTGTGGCACCAAATTGAGCGATATAAGCTCCCTGCAGCCTTTCCAAAGCCCCTCAGCTTGTCCTGGTCCTGGGTGACTCCTGGCTCCGGGAGGACCCCTTGGGGGCCTGGTCTCTTGCTGTGACACCCTCATTTAAGGCTGCTGACACTCTCACAGTGGTGCACGGTCATGAAATCGCCCTTGTCTACACGTTGAAAGAGTGAAGGTGCTTTAAACCCCGGCATTGCGGCCAGAATCCACCTTGAGTTGTGATGTCCTGCCTCCCCCATCCTAACTGCTGTGAAAGCAGCTTCTGGGAGAGGCACTTTGTGGGGGAGGCAGCCTTCCCAGAAGAGACTGCATTTCACCCCTGGGTGAAGTAGCCCCGGCCTGCAGCCCCTTTGCCAGTGGGTAAAGCTCTTGGGCAGCAGTGGTTTGGCTTTTCTGCCTTTGCTTTTGATTTCTTTCTGCCTCTGAGCCCTTTTGTTTCCTCCCAGTAGGAGCTGGTTTCAGGGTGCTCCCCAATGGGCACCTCCATTTGCTACGTGCCGCTGTGGAGGATGCTGGGAATTACCTGTGCGTGGCACAGAACCCCTCGGGCACAGCACTGGGGAAGACCCGGCTGATCGTGCAAGGTAGGGGAGCAATCCATCTGGTGACTTTAGGAGCCAACAGCAAGCTAAGCCCATCACTCTCCTTGGGGCAACCAGGGCACAATAGTCCCAAGCTGAAGGAAGGGGCAGGGGTTGTGGCCACTACCTTGCCAAACTGCTGCTTCCCCTACAAATGCTGCACAGAGACGCACGTGTGGTTGGAGGTGTGCAGAGGAGCTGGTAGGCTGGCCCAGTGCTGCTGTCCACCTGGCAGCTGGGCTTCGGGACAAGATGATGCCAGCTGCCAAGTTTGGGATCTGGTTCCAAACTTTTTCCTCCAGGCCGTTCAGGTCTGGGTTTGGTTGTAGGAAGGGCCGCACCGGCGATCTAGAGCTGGCATCCAGGTGCCAAGTCAGAGAGGGTTTGGGCCTGACATTTTGGTGCAAGCCCAGATCTCCTCCAGATGCTGCAGTGGCCAGTGTTCAGGGCAGGGCAGATGGGTATCGGAGCCATGGCAGTGCTGGGACTGTGGGAGAGGATGCTGGAGAGGTCGAGAGGCAACCGGCAGAGCTGCAATGGAGCAGGGATCAGCACCTGCATTTTACCATGGGGGCAGTTGGCAGCTCCTGCCTTCTCGCCCAGTCGGAGGGATCTGGGTCATGTCAGGCTTGTGGTTTGTGTCTGCTGCCCCTAGCTGAGCCCCCAGCACCATCCGGGAAGATCAGTGTTGTGGGTGGAGGGGGTGGGGTGGACCTGTGACCAAATGAGGTCTGGCTCCTTCTTTCCCACCCTAGTGCCCCCAGTGGTTGAGGCTGGCCCGGCGGAGCTGTCTGTCCCCGAAGGCTTGCAAGTCCTCCTGCCCTGTGCCACGCGGGGGATCCCCGAGCCCAGGATCACCTGGTCAAAAGACGGGGCCGTGGTGCGAGGGGACAACGGGAAGTTCACCTTCCTGCAGTCGGGGGAGTTGATCGTCAAGGATGCCCAGGTGAGCCTCCCATGTCATGCAGCCAGGGCTTGATCTGCTTTACACCCCTGGTGTGCATCTGTCCGCGGGGCTCTGAGCCATGGTGGGTGGTGAGAGCTAATGGCTGGAGATGGGGCCTTGCTGACCCTTACGCACCTGCTGAGCCTGGGAGAACTGCAGGTGGCAGAGGAGAGAGCCTGGGGTTGCTTAGCACTGGCAGCTTTTAGGAGCAGCAGCTGATGGATTCAGGGTGCCCACGAGGGCTTAGCTAATCCTGCGGGGCAGGTAGGGGCCGGACGGATGTATTGGGGCGTTCACAGGGCAGGGCCTACCCAGGGGACCTTAAATCTTCGATACCAAGCACTGAGCTCATCCATCTCTACCCAACAGCCAAGAGAGGGGCAGCTCAGCAGGGCATGGCTCTGTTGTGCCCCCTGACACAGGGTAGCAATGGGCAGGAGAGCTGTCCCCTCCAGGCACAGAGTCTACCCACAGGCTGCCCCCTCGTTTGCTCCTTGGACCTTTTCACCCCACAGGCCGGGGATGCCGGGACATACACCTGCACTGCAGAAAACGCAGCCGGGAGAGCTGCCCGCCAGCTCCGCCTGACTGTCCTCGTGCCCCCCGCCTTCACCGAGCTGCCGGGGGACCTGTCACTGAGCGCGGGCGAGGGTCTGGAGCTCGTCTGTGGCGCTAAGGGGAACCCGATGCCCCGCATCACCTGGACCATGTACAACCAGCCTGTCACGAGTGCGTGGGGGCACAGGGGCATAGACGGGCTGGGGCGGGGAAGCCAGGGCATGGAAGAAGCCAGAGGATGAGTGCAAGGGGAGAGGAGAGCAGATGAGGTGGTGGATTTGCCATCCGTGGAGGTTTTTGGCTTGGCTGGACAAAGCCCTGGCTGGGATGATGTAGTTGGGGCTGGTCCGGCTTTGGGCAGGGGGTTGGACTAGACGTGACCTCCCTTCCAGCCCTAATTTTCTATGATTCTCTGAGCTGTGAGATTAAGATGGCTGTGCCCGGCTCTGTGCTGCCATGCAGGGCTGGGGGCAGCACTCCTGGGTTCTGTCCCTGGTGGTGACACTGATTCTTGGGTGCGTGACACTTCTCCGTGCCTCAGTTTCCCCGTGTCACTGGGATGTCAGAGGTTTGCTTAGTGCGGGGGCAGGACCCTGGGAGAGGGCTGGGGCAGACCTGCTGTGTCCCCCTCGGCTGCACAGAGCTGCCACTAGGACAGGCTCTGAAAGACGCAGGAAATCCTTTAATCCGGCAGCGCTGCCGTGACGTGGCAGGGTCCAGCATGACGAAGGCGGGATCCTGGCCTGCCTCCCTGGACAGCAGAAGAGAGGGCAGGACTTGGGGTGTCAGCTGGGGCTCCTGCTCCCCCTTCGTTACCTCTCGGGGCCCAGTGGCCGAGATGGGTGTGACGGCGGGTGGCCCGGCTCCATGAGCGCCTTCCTAAGCCCAGCTGTGTGGCTTTGCCTTGGCAGGTGGCATCTCAGAGCGGAGTGGCCGGAGCACCTTGCAGAGAGACAGCGTCACCAAGGAGGACAGCGGCACCTACGTCTGCACTGCCGAGAACAGTGCTGGCAGCATCAAGGCCAATGGTTTTGTCTACGTGAAAGGTGCTTCAGGCAGGGAGAAGTGTCCCTCGGTCACCCCAGGAGCAAGCAGGCTAGGCCTGTGTGGCAGGCGGGATGTGGGTCATCCCAGTTTGCCTTCCTTTTAGCACAGGTCCTGGAAGGTGGGAAGGTGCAGCCCAAGCTGTGCCAGGCCTTGGGCACTCAGATAAGGAGCTTCGCTCCTGGGCCTTTGGTGCTCTTGGTTTCCTTGCAGCCACCCTCGGCTCTGGCTGGCCATGCTCATCAAGCCCTGCTTGTAGCCTGGACAGACTGGTAGCCTCTAACTCCTTCTTCCCCAGAGGCTCCTGTCCTGCAAGGGGAGGTCAGTGCCTACCAGGTGGCGCCCCTGGGGGCCAATGCCCTCCTGGACTGCGAAGCCTATGGCGACCCTGCCCCTGTCATCCACTGGGACAAGAACGGGATCCCCGTGCAGGGCAGCCATCGCCTGCGGCAGCTCCAGAACGGCTCCCTGGCCATCTACGGGATGGTGGTGAGTGGCAGCCCAGGCTCAGCGCTTTGGTGATGGAGATGAGAGCTTGGGCAGGAGGATGGGGATCTGCGAGAGAAGGGGGATAGTAAGATCCTTCCCTCTGTCCCGGTGGTTGGACTTGCCTGGAGACAGCATCAGAGCAATCCCGCATCATCCTGCAATCCTGCATAGCTGAGGAGACCATATGATTGCCGCAAGCAGGCTTAGCCTGAGCTGCAGAGATCTCTGTTGGCCAGGAAGGCAGGCAGGAGTCTCAGCTCTCTGCAACCACGAGTTAACACGCGACTGAGCCTCTTACCTCCTGGCTGTCACTGATTGCTTCAGCAGGGGTTCGGACCTCTGTTTCCTAGGGGCTGATGTTCCCTTTGCTGCAGGGTGTCCTGATAGAGGTGAAAGGAATTCGCGTACCCCTGCTTGGAGCATCCCTCTTCTCTGTGCCAAGGGGCTTGTGGCAAAGATAAAGATGGCACATTGCTTTTCTAACTCAAGGGACAGCCTGGAGGGAAACCACAGCTCATCACATCATGGAGAATAATAGAGATGGCAGGCTGCAGGGACCCTTCAGAGGTCGCATCTAGTCCAGCTCCCTGTCTGCGGCAGGAGCAGCCCTATCCAAACCATCCCGTACCATCCATAATCTAACCTCTCTAGATCCCACCTAGATATGCTCCATCTTGGCCGGAAGGAGTGTTGTATGTCAGGACCACGCTGGTCACTGTTGTGTATCCAGAAAGGTGGGGAGGCACCGGTATGGCCTGTTTTGGGCAGGGTGTAGACAGCTATACTAATGCACTTGCTTTTCCCTGCTCCCCCACCCCAGAGCGACGATGCGGGGCACTACACGTGCGTGGCAGAGAACGAAGTGGGCGCCGTGGAGAAGGTGGTTACCCTCGCCCTGCAGAGTGAGTGCCGGCCCGCTTTGCCTCTCCTGGGGCAGGGCTGGGATTTTACTCTCATGCTAAATGCTTTCCCACCCAGCACGTATCGAGCCAGCCTCGTGTGGGCAGCGTCTCTTTGTTGGGGAAGTGGTCAGCTTATTGTCAGCAAGCAAAAGTGCCAGTGATGTTGTGCTGCTCCACAGCCATCAGCTGGGGAGAAGGGCGGCATCTCTGAAATCTCCCTGGCCACCAGGATCAAACATCCATTGGGAATAGGTATGAGCTCCGGGTGAATGGAAGTTAGATCCTGGGGTAGTGCCGTACCTAGGGCTGTCCTGGTGGCCCCAGGCAAACTTTTAGTATTGGGGCCCCGCTTTGCCAGAGATAATGATGTTTTTGTTGCAAAAACCCCTTATTACATCTGTGGTATCGATGCCTTTAGTTTGTTCTCAGTTGATAACATTGCCAGTCCTGCATATGCACAATAGTAAAACTTTTTTTTTTACAATTGTGATTTTTTTTTTTCATTTTCAGGCCCCCTTTCTGTCCAGGCCATGGGTAGCCACCCAATTTGCCCGTGCCTGTGTCCGGGTCTGCCTGGGCGTGACCCTGGTGTCTAATGAAAAGCTCCCAAAAATGGATTGGGGTGGATCTGCCCAACCCCCACAATCCAGACACCCCGGCATTTTGGGGCTGTCTGCAGCTGAATCACACAAGTGCCATTGTGGCCTCACCCCCACTGATGTGGCCATTGCCACCTGCGGGGGCTGCTGTGACCTGGTGTCTTCTGCTCTAGGCCTGCCCGTGTTCAGTGCTGAACCTGAGGATGCGGTGGCGAGTGTGGGCGAGAGGGTGCTGCTGCACTGCCAGGTGGCTGGGGAGCCAACCCCTATGGTGGAGTGGACCCGGGATGGGGAGCCCTTGCTGGAGAACCAGCGCATCCAGGTCCTGCCTAACTCCACGCTGCTGCTCAGTGCCGTGGAGGAGGCTGACGCGGGGCAGTACGAGTGCGTTGCTCGCAACCTCCTGGGAACCTCCATCGCCCCAGCTGTCCTGACTGTGCAAGGTACGTGCCCCAGGGCCTGGCTAAGGTGGCGGTCCTCCTGCCCTCCGTGGCTGAACAGATCTGTGGCCCATGGTGGCCAGTGACCCAGACCTGCATCTGTTGCGTGAATTCACTGTTTCTTAAACCAGAGCTGTGGTCGGTCCATGGAGGCTGGTTTCCTGAGCACAGCAGTGGCTGCTGCTGCTGAATGCATTCGAGTCTGGGAATTTCCCACCTTCCCTTGCAAAGACGTGGCTGCACCGCCTGCCTGATTGCTCCCTCCTCCCCTGCCTATGTGGTGCTAAGTCCTGCTTCCACCACCCCATCGGGGTGTGCCTGAGGTGCACGGCTGAGCGGAGCTGCTGTGGCACCTGCCTCTTGCCTCGGTCCCCTGTCTGGTGTGACAGCAGGCGTCCTGCTTGCTCCTATCAGCCTCCGCTCTGCTCAGCTGCCCCTATGGTAGCACCTGCAATGCTGAGCTAGCCCGTGCTGACTGGGACCTGTTTCCCTGTGAAACTGTTCAAAGGCTCCTCTTGCCCGGGAGCGTGGACTGGCTCTGGGAGGTGAGGCTGCTATTTTATCTGCCATTGCCTCTCCCATTAATCTTCTTTTCTGGATGAGTGGCCATGGGGTGGAGCTGAGGGGCTCTTTTACTTTCTTCGAGACCTTTGTACCAGGGATGGCAACTGCCTTCAAGGTGCAGCCTGCCACAGGCTGTACTTTTCCACTGACGTTTTCCAGATCTCCCAGTCTCTGATTCATGCCTCCACAGGCAAAGGCACATCCTCTTCTGCTTTTCCTCTGTGAACAGATTGCAGAGCCAGCTGCCAGGCAGGCTGTTAACCAGAGGAAGTGCGCTGGAGCGCCCAGCATGTCTCCTTGAGTTAGCAGTAATAGGGGCTCTGGCACTGGGTTTCTAATCTGCCAGACCCTGGGGCAGGATGAACCAGTACAACACGGGAGCACAGGCCAGAGCTGAGCTTGTGCACAGCAGGAAGAGCAGATTGCCTGCAGAATGAATGAGGCTCTGGGTGAGCCTGGGCATGTGGCTTTGCCTGCTGCTTGAATGCATGTAGTTGTGTTTGGGTGCATGCATGCAAATGTGAATGCACGCGTGGCCACTTGTGGGGCAATGGTGGAGTAACACGGAGTGAAGAAGCTACCCAAAGAAATGACTCCCCCCTGTTTCAGCAGTGGCAAGTCTGGGCCAGGGTTCGGCTCACTGTGCAGTGAGCTTGAATTGATCCTATGCATGGTGCTGCTGAGCAGACCCAGGTCCCTGATGCCTCTAGAAAGGGAGTGTTCCCTGGATGGGAACTTGTGAGGCCCTGGAGCAGTGGGGCACAGGGATAGCAATCCATCCCTCCCAGCTTCATGCCCACTTGGTAGCCCTTTGCCCACCTGCTCGTGTCCTACAGTGTCCGGGAGGCTGTATCAGTCTTGTGACTCGTTCCCCATCCCTCCCCTGCAGGAGAGCCCCTCCAGGTCCGGGGCAGTCTGATCGGCATCATTAACAACAAGGAATTTGGCATCGCCTCTCTGAACAGCAGCGTGACAGAGGAGCTCCGCTCGGGCATCACCACCGTACGCAGCAGCATCCGGAATATCCCGCCAGCGGTTGGTACGTGGGGGCAATGTCACCAAGGGTATGGTATGCACGGGCAGAAGGTACCCTCTGGTGTTTCCTACATGCAAATTGAATGGCCAGCAATTCAACATAATTGTCAGCCGCAGGCAGATGTGCCCGCTGAGCAGTGCGTTGACAGCACAGGGTACTCCACTTACGTGTGTTGGAGGGGGTGGGTAGCCCTGTTAGTCTGAAGGCCGGGCAGGGCAGCATCTTAGAAACCAGCTGGCGCTCCAATTATGCAAGGAAATAATTCTGCAAGGAAGTGTGCATAATTTGCCTAGCTGCATAACATGACAGTAGGCCCAGGTTTTGTCTCGTGTTGAAACAGCCTTTCACTCTTTGCATGCTGGTTAAGTGCGCAGGACCTTTGTTAGCTAAATATGGATTATGCACCCAGGCATTTGTTGGTAAAGTGCCCCAGTGGGGCCTTTCTCAGGAGTGGGGAAGGAGGAAGCTCTTTCCAGTCGAGGCGCCGGGAAAGGCTCTGGGCTCTGACCAGGGCAGGGGGAAGAGGAAGGGCCCAGTGTGGAGAGGCCTCTTGCCTCAGGACAAGTGCTGTGTGAATTTGCACGTCTAAGAGTCAGACCCTGCTACTATCCCTCCAGCCCTGGGTTAGCAGTGTGCAACTGCCCCAGACCTGACTCTGCCTGCCTTACCCCCAGGGCCACTGATGAGGGTCTTGGTCGCTGTCATCGCTCCCATCTACTGGTCCTTTGCGCATCAGAGCGGCAGCACAGTGAATGGCTTTGCACTGACCAGAGGCATCTTCAAGCAGGAGTCGCAGATGGAATTTGCTACAGGTAAAGGGGGACATCCTTGAGGTACCATGAATGAGACCCCAGGGAGGGAAGTAGCAGTCCCCAGGGGTGCTGCCCAAGGCAGGATAGGGGCAGAGCTGTGTCCCCTGCATCCTGGTCCCATGCTGTAGCCAGTGCCTTGCCAAGCAGGGTATGGCTGGGGGCAGCTCAGGAACTGGTGGTGATTGTCAAATGGTCACAGCAAAGCCAGGCACCACAGCAGCACCCCTGACTCCTGGGGCTGTTGTGTGCTAGCCCTCCCCACCACAGTGCATGAGGAGTCCCCTGCGGGCTTTGGCTGCCTCCTGTCCTGAGTGACCTGTGTGTCATTCGGGGCATTGGCTTGGCATCAAAACCCTGTGACATGGGGGGTTTGGTCCTGGCAGCTGACACTTCCCATTGACTTCTGTGCAGGGTGCTGGGTTTGCTGGACCCTCAAGGAGCCATTGCTGTGGGTCCCAGCCAGGCAAAGTGGCTGCACTTGGTTTTACTTGACTAAGGATGCTGGTGTCCAGCACATTGTGCAGCCCCGGTGCTGGGGGAGCTGTGCCCTGTGTAGTGCTAGGTGGCATGAGGGCATTCATATCTTGAGGGGTAATTCCCTAGCCTGGGTTTGAGTGTGTGGGATCAAGCCCTGAGATTGCTGCTGGCCCCCTGGGCACATGGCAGCATGCAGTGCTCAGCCCTATGGCTGCTGCACAGGCACTGCCTGGGGCTGGGTTGAGCCCTCATTGCTGCCACCTTTCGCTGCAGGGGAGCTCCTGCGCATCACGCACATCGCCCAGGGCCTGGAGGCAGGCAGGGAGCTGCTGCTCGATGTTGTGGTCAATGGGTTTGTGCCTGAGAGCATCGCTAGGGCAGCCGTGCTGCTGCAGGTTGGTATCGGGTCCTGGTGGGGACTGGCAGCCCCGCTGCTGCTCTGCTCTGGCGCCGGCTCCCTCGAGCGGGGCATTCCCCAGGTCCTCTTTGCAGTGCCAGGTCATGGGACCCATCTCCCAGGCAGAGCTTGCCACAGCCTCAGTGGGTTCAGTGCCTGACCTGCCCTGTTTTGCCTTCTCGGCTCCCAGGCTTTCAGCGAACACTACGTGCAGACGGGAGCCGGGCAGCTGTATGCGGGCTCTGTGCAGAGCTTCCTGCAGGATGGGCGCAGGGTGCGTGCTCGCTGCAACCACACCATTGAGTACAACCCCACACTGGGCTTCCAGCCCACCCTAGTGCAACACGTCCGGGCCCGGTCCGTGGAGGCCTCCTTTGACCCAACCTCCGAGGAGCTCCGCTTCCAGCTCGGCACCTCCCTCCATGCAGGTACAGCACAGCAGAGTTCGACCCTGTCCCCTTCCAGTGCGAGGGGAATGGAGCCTCATTTCCCTTGAGCTTCTCTGATCTACCTGGGAGCCCGTGGGGTGCAAGGGGTGTCTCTGAGACAGAAGCTGGCTTGCACGGGAGTGGGGTGACACTGCTGGGGTAGTTGCAGCCCATGAGCCCTGCTTCACTGAGGTGCTGCCAGGGCGTCCCGCAGCTCCTCTATTTGTCTTCCAGGGGCGAATGGAGACCAGTGTCCGCAGGGTTTCACCAAAGACCCACAGCAGCATTACTGCCTAGGTAAGAGTCCACCTGTGGGGCTGGCCCAGACTCTGCGCAGACCCGTGCTCGTTCTCCAGGCCCGCTCGAGGCTGGGGCTGTCCTGTCTGCCCTGCACACCTGCTCCCTGCGCCTTGCAGGGCCCCTGTAACCTGGCTGCAGGAGGATGAGCAGGTCTAAGCCCATCCGTGACATACCGCACCCCCCACACATGGCACTTGGGACAATTGGCCAGTGTCCACGAGCAGCCTCCCTTGAGGTGTGGAGGATGGTGGGCAGCAGGACACTGGGGTAGACAAGCGCGCTGCTCCTTCGGGAGGGCTGAGGGTGAAGTTGATGAATGCAGTTAGATTCTGGCTGCCCTGTGCATCCCAGATCTCCAGCAGCCAAGCCAGCTCCTTGGCTCCTGCAGTCTCTGCAGTCCCTGCCCTGGGTATCATCAGCAGCTCAGCAGACCTGCCAAGCTGCCCGTTCCCTTGGGGTGGCCTGGCTTCACCGGGCTCCGTGCTGCAGGGGCTCAGAGTGGACATAGCTTGCACAGGCGTGCCTGCCCTCCTGCATGCATGAGCAAGGGCTGGTGACCCCCTTTTCCTTCCCTCTCAGATCAGAACGAGTGCGCTGCCCCCAGGCGCCCATGTTCACACACCTGCCACAACTCCGTGGGCAGCTTCTCCTGCTCCTGCCCTGGTGGCTACACCCTGGCCCTGGACCGCAGGAAGTGCAGAGGTAAGCAGGGCCTCCCTGCACTGCTGGGCAAGACTTGCACGGGAAAGGTGCGGGGCCATGCTCACGCTGTGCTCTCTCCTCAGATGTGGACGAGTGCACACAGGGCACCCACGCCTGCCACCTGGGCCAGCGGTGCGTGAACCTGGTGGGGTCATACCGCTGCCTGCTGCGCTGTGGGGCTGGTTTCCGCCAGGGTATGGATGGAGCCGGGTGTGAAGGTAATGCAGCTTCCTGCAGAGGCTCACAATGGGGTGGGGAGGCTGGGCTCTGCAGGCGGTGGGCTGGCAGCCCTGCTGCAGAGCTCTCTGCTGTCTAGAACGAGGCCAGAAGCAGGAGCAGCAGCTCCCCAATGGCTCCCACCATGGGCCACAGCCCTGGCAACTGCTGGAAGAGGGCATAGGGTGCCAGGCTGCTGAGCCAGCTGGCAAGAAGGGCTCCTCACTGCTAGGGGCTCAGTGACCCGGTGCCGGCTGGCAGGGTGATCCCAAGAGACAAGGAGCTGTTTTAGGACAGCCTTGGCACAGCAATGCTGGCTTTCCCCACCGCTGACCTATGGGTGCAAACTCCAAGTGCCATCCCCAGCTCTGGGGTCATCCAGTCCCCCTGTCTTGGGCATTGATGGTCTTCACTGAGCCCAATTCAGAGAAAGATTCCAGGTAGCTTCAGGGTCAGATGGGTCCTTTCATCAGTGTGGAGCTGGGACTGGGCAGCAGGAAGCCCTGGGAGGTGGGTGGCAGCGGGAAGGGCTCCGTGACCCCCCTGGGAGGGGCCAGGGTTTGGCCAGTGTCCCGGGCACTCGGCATTGTGACCTGTGCTCCCCTCCTGCCCTCAGATGTCAACGAATGCATGGAGGGGTCCCACGCCTGCCGCTACAACCAGCTCTGCGAGAACACTGTCGGTGGCTACCACTGCGCATGCCCCCGGGGCTACCAGTCCCAGGGCACCGGCCGCCCCTGCCTGGGTGAGAGAGAGACTTAATTCTGGACTAGCCAAAGCAGGGGTGGCAGCACGCACTGAGAGACTGGCCTGTGACCCCAGCTCGCTCTCTGGCTTTGGGCTCATCCCTTCCCTTGCCCCTGTGCCTCGGTTTCCCCAGCTGTGAGGGGTGGGGGTGATGCAACTGCAGATCACACATGGGATGAAAGGACCTGTGGACACATGGGGAGCTGGCTTCTCATCCTCACAGTGACTTCTCTCCCCCTCAGACATAAATGAATGCCTGCACGTGCCTTCGCCATGTGCGTTCCAGTGCCACAATCTCCAGGGCAGCTACAGGTGCCTGTGCCCACCAGGGAAGGCCTTACTCAGGGATGGCAGGTCTTGTGCCGCGCTGGAGAGGGCCGAGAGCAACGTGACTGATGCCCACAGAGGGGCCCATCTGCAGTGGCTCAGACTGCCCAACCCCTCGCACGGCAGGTCCTATTACACCTGGTTCTCCTTCAGCCCAGCCGGGAACACCTTGAGCCGCAGCAGCCGAGCCCAGTGTCCACTGGGATTCACCAGGCGGAGCGGCGCATGCGTTGGTGAGGCCGTTGCCCCTGGGTGCTCCAGTGGGGTGCATGGGTGGGGTGCTTGGGGCGATGCTCTGTAGCCTTGCTGGGGTGCCTGCAGGCTGGCACCAGCTCTGGATGCTGGGCACTCTGTGTCTGAAACCGGGGTCCATGCTGCACCAGGTGTTAATGCCCGTAAGTCTGGCTTGGCAGAGACTGAGATGACTGGGCTGCGGCAGGGAACAGCAGGGCTCTGGGCTCCAGAGTGCCCCACATGCAGCAGTCTGCTCCCTTTCCCACAATCCTCCTTTTTGCATCTCACCCACAGAGTTGGAAGCACCAGGGTGGAAGGCTTGGTGCCCTGGAGGGTGCCCAAGCCTTGAGAAACCCCCACAAGGAAGCCTGAAGGGAGCCGGGGGGCCTTCCACAGGCTTTAAGCTGTGCCTGGCTGTCTGTGGGCGACCTGAGGGGCGACACTGCTGTGCACACACATGGGAGCAGGTTGCAAAGCATGCCCTGCTCAGATGCCTGCCTGCTTTCTTCCCTGCTGTCTCATAGATCTTGATGAGTGCCAGGCCCAGAATCTGTGCCAGCATGAGTGCAAGAACACCGAGGGCAGCTACCGATGCCTGTGTCCTCCTGGCTACCGCCTGCTGCCTAACGGGAAGACCTGCCAAGGTCAGTGTGGGGCCAGGCACTGCTCGGGGGCCGTGTGCGTGCTTGCCATTGAAAACTGATCCATCTCACCCTTGTCCCTTGGTAAACCTTGGTTGCCATACCTTTCCACTGCTGCTCCGCAGCTCTCTGCCAGGGGCTAAAGCCAGCTGACCGCAGGGCTTCCCAGAGTGCTGGCAGGTCCCTTCTCCCATGGGAGGGGATTTGACTCATTAAAGTCTGGAGCCTCGCAGTGCTGTGCTCAGATGGGTCACTGAGCAGGCAGAGGACGGGGCTTCCTCAAGGGACACGCTGCAGGACGCGGGATCGCTAGGGCTTCTACCCCCGTGCTCAGGCCACTAGACAGCGGTGCTCAGCTATGGCTGCTGATGAGCTGCTGTGCAGCCCCCTTGTCCCTGGCAGGACTTGGAAGCAGCCGGTTGCACTCTTTCTACCCAGTCCTGCAGCTCCCTCTGGACTTGCAGCCGGGGGCTGGCGGAGGAGAGCTCCAGTGAGACCGGCTGCCTAGAGCTTGAAGGCGTCCACACCTGCTGAGGCTGGGGGGCGGGTAGTGAGTGGAGCAGAGCTGTGGAGGGTCCCCCTCAGAGTGGTCCCTGTTCAGCCCCTGTCTGCCTCTCCCTCTGCAGACGTAGATGAATGTGCAGATGGGAGGACACGGTGCAGTCCAGCCCAGCTGTGCTTTAATACGCGTGGAGGCTCCCAGTGCGTGCACACGCCTTGCCCTGCTGGCTACTGGAGAGGCACCAGCCCGGGGTAAGGAGCGGGGCTGGGGTACAGCAGTGGGAGAGGGGTGGGAAGAAGAACTGCTCCCCAGGATGGATGGATGGATGGATGGATGGATGGAGCCGCCAGAGATGGGGGCTCAGTTTCCCTACGAGGGGTTGGATCCCTGGCTCCAGGGTGACAGGAGCAGACTGGCACTTGTCTTTTTAGCACATCCCCAATACCCAGTGCTTTGAGCGGTCACAGCACCAGGCGTGCAGGGCCCTGCAGTAGCAACCCCCCTTTGCTGGTGCCTCGTGAGGAAACTGAGGCACGCAGGCTCAGCCTATGGCAGGGTTGGGACCCAGGAGTCCTGTGCACGGGCCCCCATGCTGACACGTGCCCGTTTTTATGCAGAGTGTGCCTCCGCCGCTGCCTGGGGGACTGCAGCCTGGGCGGCCCCTCGGCCTTGCAGTACAAGCTCCTCCCGCTGCCCTTCGGCATCCTGGCCGGCCGTGACATTGTGCACTTGGCTGCGCTCTCCCCGGGCGGTGCACCCCACAACCGTACCCTCTTCCATGTGCTGGAGCAGGACCCAGGCAGCCCCTTCGCTGTGCGGGCCGAGCGGGGCCGCGGCATCATCTCCACGCTGCGCCCGCTCTATGCCCCTGGCCTCTACCGCCTCAAGGTGCAGGCTCAGGCCATGGGCGAGCAGCAGGTGCACAGCGTCTTCATCATCCTCATCTCGGTCTCACCCTACCCCTACTGAGAGCAGCCTGGGCTGGGGAAGGTGTGCGGAAAGACCCAGCCCCGCCAGACCTTGCTCTCTCCTCCCTCTGTTCCTGACCATGTCTCCAGGACGGGGTGCCCTGCTCCGTCTGGGAAGCCCACTCCGCTTTGCTGTGTCTGTGCTTCAGATCCCTGTGCCCCATTCCCTGCCCTGAGTTTGGTGCCCTCCAAGAGGCTTCAGGTGACCCTGTCCAACTCCCTCCTGCCTGCATCTCCTTGGCTGTCCCTCTCCCGCCCGGTTCAGCCCCTTGGCTTGCTACCAGCTCACTGCACTGACCCCTTGGGACAGCCCCAGGGCTGTTTTGGATACCTCTGCCTCCTGATCTGCTGTCAGCTGGACTTTCCTCAGGGCATCAGCTGCTGACACAGCAGAGGGGCGAGCCCCCGGGACGTGGCAGGGTGCTGGGCCCCTGGGATGCTGCACTGTGCCGTCGTGAGTGCAGCGGGGGCTGTGGTGGGCGTAGGGGAGGCGAAGGTTTGCTGCAGCCTGGGATCCTCCTGCAAACATCGGGTGCTGGGGCAATCGCTGTTGCGACAGGGCGGCTGTCCCTGGGCCTGTTGTCACGTGCCGCCTCTAACCAAACACAGCTCCTGCGAGGCCTTGGCTGCAGTCGGGGTCAGATACGGGGGATCGGGGCAGCCTGCTTAGATCAGGGTTTTGGCTCTTTGGAATATACATTGCTCAGGAGCCCTGCGGGGAGATGCTGGAGTCACCTGGCGACGGCGGATGTGCGTTATAGCAAGGCCCAACCCAGATGTCAGCCCTGTTGTGCCAGGCACTGTTGCAGACGCATCCGATCAGCTGCTGCCCCCGCCACATCGGTGAGGTTCAGCCCGTGGCCCCTGAGCTGCAGCTTCCCTGCAGCTCTCTGCAGACCTTGTGATCCAAGGAGTTCCCCATCCCATCCCTCCTCCTAGCATGGGGTAGGTCTCTCCTGCCCCTGTGGATCGCTGTCTGACAAGCCATCTCCATCCCTCGAGCCTTGTTGGACCATGCAGATATTAACATACTCTCATTTTCTCTCCTGAGCTGGAGTGTATTAGCCCCAGTTTCCCCAGGGATGTGTGTGCCGTTGGGTCTCCTTGGTTCATACCCACGGCTCATAGCTCCAGAGCGGGTCAGGACTGAGTGTTACAGAGGTAGGAGCAGAAATGGATGCAACTTCCCCAGGCCACAAGCAGCATCAGGAGCTGAAACCGAGTCCCAGCACAGTGCCCCATCCTCTAGATTCTGCCTTATGAATGCCCAGAGGTGCATGCCTCGGAGTCGCAAGTGGTATCCCTGACAATGAACTGGGGTTTGCAAACCAGCCTGGTGCTGCCCAGGTCCCATCACGGTCCCCAGGCTAGGGGCATGCTGTGCTGAGCTGTGGTGGGGGTAGGAGGTGAGGTCTGAAGGGCCAGGGGGTAGGGGCAGGGCAGGGCCAGGCGGGAGCTCTGGGACTGTCGTGTTGCTCTGTTCCAAGTGCAGTGTTGCTGTGCTCAGTCACAGTCATAGAAACAATTAAGCTGGTTCCTCTGCACCTGTATTTATTGTTGGTTTTGTTCCAAATAAAGCTGGTTTTGTGAGTACAACCTGCAGCTGGTCTGGTTCTGGGTGGGGATGTGTCCAGCATGGAGCAGCATGATGGGGAGTGGGAAAATACCCTACTCTCTCCCCCAAGCAGCCTCCATGGGCTGCATGGCCTTAGAGCAGGATGTGAGCAATTTGCTCCTCTGGGTTCTCAGTCCTGGGCCCCTAGGTGAGCGGCTGCAAGGGGGGTCTCTGTCCCGGTGAGGGACCCCGTGTCTGTTTGGGAGCTGCTTCGCTCCCCCAGCAGTGTGTGAGGGCTCAGTACCCAGGCAAGGGACCAGGGCCCTGCCAGGCTACAGGGCTCACACAGGTCTTTGAGAGAGGGAGAAGACTGGGAAGGTGTCTCTCCCTCCCTGCTTGTCTGTTGGCAGGAGGGGCTGCTGGGGCAGGGTCTGAAGGAGCTCCTGGCAGTGTATGAGGTGCCCTCCTTGGTTGATGCCCAGCCAAGTGGGTAGAGAGGGCAAGAGCAGGGGGGTTGGGCTGCAAGGCTGAGCGAGGTCCTCTGCACCACGAAGCAATGAAGAGGAAGCAGCTGGGTTGTGCAGTGGTGCCAATGCCAGCACCTCCCCACCATGTATGCAGCTCCTGCCCCTGGGGGACGGGTACCTTGAGCTGATGCAGCTCCAACTCAGTGGTGCTCTTGTCCCCCAGCGCGGGGCCCTGACCTTTGCAACCTGGGACCCTGGCCTACCTCCATGCCCAGGGCCCAGCTCTGTGGGGTGGGTGAGATTTGCTCTTTGTGGCCAAACACCCTGGTCAGGAGGGAGGAGGGGACATGATGTGGACCTGGCCCTGGCCAGGGGTCTGTCCTGCTGGGGCTTTGCAAAGTGCAGGACCCATGGGAGTGAACGACTGCAGCTGCCGATGCCTCCTTGATTCCCAGTGGGTGGATCAACAAGCAGACCACCCAGCTGAAACCCCTGGGTATGGATTGGGTTGCAAGTCTTGTGCAGCCAGACAGCTTTGGGGAAGCAGGGTCAGGAGGAGCCATCATCCCCATCATTTTTAGCACAGGGTCTTTCTCTCATTCATTGCTCTGCCTCCTGTGGCTGGTTGGTCGAGAGCTGCCACGTTCCACCCTGGAGGTGGCTGTATTTAGGGTGTGGGTGAAGGCAGCCCGTGGTTTGCAATGTGCCAGGGACCTCAGTGCCACATCTAACTTTTCCTACAACAGAATGGGTTGTGTGCCATCCCTCAGCTACAGAGGGATGGCACACACCGGACCTAGTTTGCATTGCACCACGCTGGGCTAAGAGGGTTGAGTAAACGGATCACAAGGACATTCCTAACACAGTTTGGAGGCCAAATATTTAACTGGGGATTTCCTGCTTTATTTACCCAAGGTGGGGGGCAATCTTCCCCCCGCCCCTCAACCTCACTCAACCCTGGAACTAGGAACAGAAGAGGTCTTGTTTCCTAATGTCTCCAGTGCCTCGGGTCATGGGGAAGTGGGAAACGGGAGCCGGGGAAATTAATCCGGCCTGAAGAGTCCGTCTCCCTAGACACTCACGGTTGCATCAGCTTGTGCAGCCCTGGGGGTCGGCGCCACGGCCCTCCCTCCACCCAGACTGTGCGGACAATGGCACTGCCACAGCCAGTTGCCATGTTGGGTATGATGTGGCCTGGAAGCCCCCACCAAGCCTCCATGGTTTGCTCAGAGCCAGCCTATGTTACAGGGCTGCTGCCCCCACAGCTGTTCCCGCAGGGCAGGGCGTGCAGCTCCCTCGAGACCTGGCAGAAGGCTTTTCCTGCCATCTTTGCCCCACTATTTCCCCTAACAGCAAACCCTGCCAGTAGCAGTCGTCATCCCTCAGCACAGCTGCACCCAAAGAGGGTTGTGCTGGGATTGCCATATGAGCCAGAGGGTGTGATCTTGCCACACCGCTGACCGGCATGGCTGTGGCATTAGACTAAGTCTCAGTATTTTGGCCCCTCCACTCTCATTGTGGCAAAACAATGGGCACACACCTCTGTGCTGTTGGCACGGTGTTACCTTGGCACTGTGATAGCCCATTCTTCAGATGGTTAGTGAGGATGGAGCCCATGCAGCGATACTGGACTTGGTGGGCAGCACTGGTTGAGAGCAGTCCGCTTAGCTGCACCCTTGCCCACCCCTGTGTGCAGAGAAGAGCCAAGAGGGGTTGTGTGTGGTTTGGGCTGATCAGGGTTTGCCCCCACTTCAAGGCATTTGCTGGTGTCCTTAGCAATGGCTTTTCAGCATTGACCGGTGCTCCTGTCTGCTCCGGGAGGTAAGCCCCTGGACACCAAGTCCCCAGAGGACAGCATACTTCCTCGCCCAGTGGGACCATCCGAGAGCCGGGAGGAAACTGCCAGTCTCCAAAGGTAGGTGCAGTTCCCTGGGGTCTGTGAACTGGGAGTGGGCCCAGGGGTGGCAAGCCCCTTCTGGAGGTAGCACACAGGCTTATGCTGTGTTGCATGGCTATGAGGACACTGGCGGGGTCTCACGACGGCCAGCTGCCAAAATGCTCCCGAGAGCAAGAAACGTATGAATTTCAGCCACCTGCCCACCTCGAGAAGGGAGCTTGCAGGAAGCACTGCAGGCACGGGGATGAGTCAGGTCTACAAACCTGCACAGACTTGCATGCTCTGTGTCTCAGCGTGGGTATGAGCGGAGCCTGAGTTATGTGTGGGAGGAGGCCAGGCCAAGGGTACCTGTGGCAGACCATTCTTTTTTCCTCTAGAAGAATACCCTCTGTCTACCTCTGCCATGGGTGTTGGGGTGGGTTGCTGAGCATCTCTGGCAGTTACTCCTGCAAGCATCTTATATTTGGCGTCCCCCAGTGTGAAGGGACGTTCAAAAATTGAGACTTTAAATGCCGAGGGGATGAGAATACCAGTCCCTTTGGAAAGGCACGGTAAAGCTCCAGTGGTTCTCGACCGCGTTGGGCTGGACGCGCCTCTGAGAACATGCCAGCGAGTCGTTTTCTTCCAGTTTTGACTACAGGCAAACAATAGAGCTCTTTTTCTGTTGCAGAGAACTCCGAAGGACCGCAGCGAGTCAGGGTGGGTTGGGTTTTTTTGACACGATGGATTTCTACATGAATCTCGGGGGTTGTCTTGTCTTGTGAATTATGCTTGCTCGCCAAACAGTGCTACCTCTGCGTGGCTCCCCTCCATAGGATCTCAAGGCACCCCTGGGTGCCATGGCCACCTGGGTGAGAGTCTCTGTGTGCTGAAAGCTTCCAGTATGCGCATAGAAAGATGCTGGCATTTTCCCTGCCAAGTAGCAATGCATTCAGGTTAGAAAAGACTGTGCCAGCCTCCGGGAAGCAGCTATAGGTATGCATGTACCCCTAGGGAAACAGATGCGTTGGATGGCTTCTGCTTGCCACCACTTCCCGGGAAGAGCAAGAAACTACCTCGTCCTCTCCCCGTCCCAGGTGGGTGCTCTGTAACGCTTGCCTGGTACGTGGTGCGTCCCACGGCTGGGCAGTACCTGCAGCCGGGTTGTTACAGGACTCTGCCGTTCAAGGCGGTGTGTGCAGGCAGAAGGCAGGTGGGTGCAACTCCCGGCTACGGGCTGAGATGAGGCTCCTGGCTGCTGGGCTGTGCCAGGCTTGGGCTTCGCCTTGCATAGGTGGGAGCCCTGCCCGGTGTTTCTCTGCCCTGCTGTGTGGGGGACATGGCCTGCGTGTGGCAGGGGAAGCAGAGGCTCCTTGCTGCACAGCTGGGCAGAGGCTGGGCTGGGCAGAGGGCAGTCCCTGCACCGTGGGGCCAGCCCACGGGGCAGCCCCAGCCCGGCCCCGCCTCTGCCCCCGCCTCTGCTTATAGCCAGGGATGCTGCTGCCAGCAGAGAGGAGGTGCCAGAGCTGCAGCTGGAGAGTCGCCCTGCCTGGGTGAGTGTGGTTGGGAGCGAAGGAGAGAGCTCCCCCCGGCCTAGTGCAGGGGGAGTGGGACCGCAGCCTGCCTGGGACCTCAGGGGAAACGCAGGGAGGGGAGGGTGCAGCAGGGTGTGGGGGGGATCTCTGCTCTGCAGCGATCTGTGCCCAGCCCCGGAGACCCGTGCACTCATGCTGCTCTAGCTGGGGCTGCATCCCTGCACCCTGGTGGCTCCCAGCCCCAGCGAAACCCATGGGGGGTTTTGCCGTGGGCTGGGTTGGATGGGAGGCTTTCCCCGCGGTGCAGGGTCTATGTCAGTGTAATCAGGTCGGAGTAAACCCATTTGCATTCTGGTGTGGCGGCGAACCCCGCTTCTGCATGGACCGCGAGCCCCTCGGGGCAGTGCTCCTTGGGTTCGCGCAGTGCCTGACCCACTGGGGACGTGGGTCCGTGGCTGAGCCCGTAGTGCTGCGCCAACAGCAGGGTGCTCTTGCCCCTAGCCCTGTTCCCCCAGCACCCCGGTGCCACTGCATGCCAAGCGCCCGTCTGCCATCGCACCCAGCCTCCATGCGCTCTGCAGGCAGCTGTGCGCGGAGGGGGCTTGGAGCCTGGGGGCTGTATTACACCTGCCGGTGCCGCTCGCCCTAACCGTGTACCCTCTGGTGACTGCCTCCAGGGCAGGACTTCCTCCTGCGTGCCAAGTTACAAGAGTCTTTTCATGCCGGTTGTTATTGCAACTCTGGCATTTCCCTGAAGGCAAAAAAAGAAAAGGAAAGCTATAAGAACTGGCAGTTCCTGTAAAGGGATGGCAGCAATCGCAGGGAAGTTGCCACACCATAATCAGCTGCGCTGAGAAAGTCCCGAGCCCTGCCCTTCAGCCACGGCTTGTTTGCTCTGATTTCATGTCCCAGAACTTCAGCTCCAGGCGACTTAGGAAACACCCTCTCCTTCCTCTTTGGCACGGTCCCCGGGGGCTAACGCGCTGGGGATCGCTGCCTGGCCGACGGCTTTGGCATTCGGCCCCGGGAAGTCAATCCTGTAGCTCTCTCAGTGTTTCCCTTCCCCTCCGTTAGTGAGGACAGTTCATGGGAACCATCCTCCTGTCCCTCATGGACGACGCAGACTAGGGGAATAAACAGACCGCCCGCTGCCCAATTCCACCTCTGCCCCCATGCCCTGGTGCCTGATTTCCAAGTTCCTGCCATTCCTGATGTTTTGACTAATTTCCCTGGCTTCGTCCACCTATCCGTGCTGGCAATAATGAGCCTCCCTCATGGGGAAAGTTTTGAATTAATTCATGCCTGGAAATAGCTGAGCCCATCTGCAGAGCTGAGACCTGTTGTCAAGAGAAAAGAGATTTCCTGTTAGGAAATAGCCCTTCCAATAACAGGGGCGGCAACAAGAAGGGAGATCCCTGCCCTCCAGGTGGGTGAGCTTCATGGTGCAGGGCTTAGAGCAGGGGCGGGCATTTATTTGGGGCGGAGGGCCGCTTCCTGAGTTTTGGCAAGCCATCAAGGACTGCATTGACAGCTCCTTTCTCCGCAGGGGATGAGGGCAAAATTCACAAGTTCCTTGCTCTTCGCAGTGTTTCAAAAGGCATCTTCAGTCCCCCCGTGTTTCCAGGAAGAGGGCTGGGGCTTACCACATGTCCTGTTCAGCAGCATTTGTCTAGCTGGGATGTTGGGTCTTTGAAACGCGGCTGGGACAATTGGCTTCGTAGAGCCCTGCATGGTTCAGAAGCCTGTTAATGGGTTGTGCCCCAAAAAGTTTCCGGCTCAGCTTCCCTCTGCATTCAGCAAAAGCATGCCTGGGATACTGGGCTGTGTCAGCTTGGGTTACTAGTGATAATACACTGAACCAGGCACTGCTATTTAGTGATCAGAGCTATTATAATGTGTTTCCCCCCTCACTGGGGATGGCAACTGGGTGGAGCCAGGCTATTAACAATGGCGCGGTCATCCGCAGTTTTCTATGCAGAATCCGTGCCAGAGATGGCCCCAAATTGTTTTTTGTGTTTTGTAATTAGTGGATTGGTGGCACGTGCGACATAAAATTTGCAGGGTCTCAGTCCAGGTGTGGTTTGGCAGGTTGTTGGCTTTTGGCATGGGGGGAGCTTTGCCTTGAGACTCCCTAAGACGCAGCCTTACGTGATTTCCATCTCCTGCGATAAGCCCCTGCAGCCAGCCCTGCCCTAGCTTCACAAGGGGCAAGTGTCTGGCTTTGAGAGCCAGGCTCTTCTCAGTCTGGTGACCCGTAGTGCCCCCACCTCCAAGATCAGCTTCTTTCTGGCTGGCTTGCAGGCAGGGCTGGGGCATTGTTTTCTTCTTTAACAAGAAGGGTATCAGAGTGCCAATGTCCCAAAACAGCATGGCAGACTCTGCTCCAAAACAAACCATCTTTATCGTGCCACTCCAGTCCCCTCTGGTCCTTCCTTTTTTATTTTTATCCCTCCAGCTCTTGGAGCCTCACTCCTTTCCTTAGGCCTAGCCAGCCACACTTGCAATGGCACAGTTGCAAATATTATAGTCTTCACCAATAAAATGAGGCATTACACCACAGGGAGCAAACGAGGGAGCAGTCCTTGGGTGCTGGTACCAGCCCCAGATGGCCATGTGCCCCTGGGGTGAAATGGTGTATAAGTGCCCGGTTTGCAGCACGGTGCAGGGCTTAGAGATCCCGTTCACAGCCGGTGCTCATACTGAAATGCTTGACATCAAGTGGCCTCCCAAGAGCCACAGGCTTGAAACTCAGCCCTTGCAACACTTTTCATTACGCAGGTGCTCATCTCCTCAAAACCACTGCGGTTTGTGTTAAGTCCCCTCTTTGCTGGCCGTCCTGGCAGACAAGTCAAGGAGCCCTGAATGAGGCATGGAGGAAAAATGCCATGGGAAAATCCCCCAGTCCCTGCTCCTATGCTGCGGCTGGTGGGAGGGCACTGTTCTCCAAAGCACCTCTCTCCCCAGCACCAAATTCACTTAAAGAAGGAGTCAGGGGGATATTTCATAAAGCCAAACGGGGAGCAGTGCAGGGGTTATTAGCACTGGGCCTTTCCAGAAACAAGTCCCAGGGCTCGCGAACGCTTAGGCACGTCTGATGCAGTGAGTCTGCACGGTGCATCTCTACCCTGCCATTTCCTGTAAATCCCTGGCCTGTGAAGGGGAAGGCGCAACACCCAGAAATCATTATGCAGTGAAACAGGTCTCTGGTCATGTTCCAAGATATGCCAAGCAGCGTCTTTGGCTGGGGTTTTCGGAGCCAACCACGTGGCAAAGGAGCACTAGATCTGTTGCCTAGCCGTGTGTTTTGTGCCCCGGGAGCGTTTGGAGAACCCCACCCTAGGCCAGTCTGCCCCTTCCCTTTCTGGCCGAGCTGGGAGATGCTTTGCCTAGCACAGGTCGGGGCAGGGCGAGGTACGGGTTCGGGGCAGCTGACTGATGCCAGACCTCGGCTGTGCTGGTAATCAGATTGTCCAATCTGCCTGTTTCTCATTAGCTAACCGCCAGGCCTGAGTGAAATTGGGAGCGATCGTAAATTGTCCCACTTGCCTGGAAGGGGTTGGAGCTCTGCCAACCTACACCAGCACAGCCCTTGCCCCACGGCTCCAGGGAGAAGTGAAAGCACCTGCAGTTGTGTCCTCCAGAGCTTCCTCCTTGCCCTGCCCTCGGGGAGGGTTAGTAATTTCCTGCCTAACTGATGCCTGTGGTCTGCACACCCCACCCCGGAGCCCTGTGCGGGAGCCTGTCGGACGTGCTGGCTCTGGGAAGCTGTCTATTCATCGTGCAGACGCCCTGCCCTGTTCTGTGCCCACCTGTTCCTTGCAGGCCACGAGCCACAGAAGTGCATCTAACCGGTGCCAAGGTCAGCGGGGTCTGATGGGGCACTGCAAGCTGCGCCGGTCCCTGCGGCACCCCTGGATAAGTCAGGGGTGTGACACTGGTGTGACACCAGGTGTGACACTGGTGACACAGGCTGAAGAGACCATTCCGAGAGTAGCTGGGGCCAGTAAAGGGCTGATGTGCCAAGAGCCTGAATGCCGTTCAGCGAGCAGCTCTGGCCAGGGTCACTTCCCACGCAGGTGCCTTTGGTTCACCTGAGGCTGGGCGAGTCCCAGCAGAACTAGGATCATTTAGTGGCAATCCTGGCACGAGCTAGCACGGCAGAGAGAGCCAGCCTCTTCCAGCCCTGTGGCTCTGGGTTCAGAAGAGTTCATCCCCTACCGCTTGCAGGGCCTTGCAGGGTTGGGAACTTCCTGCCGTGCTAGTGTTGCACACTCAGACCGGCGGGTGGATTCAAACGGTGGGTTTTATTGTAGCCTCGGAGCAGTTAACCATACCTACCGGAGGCAACATAGTCTAATCTGCATCCCTGCTGTCCCAGGCGCTTCTGCATAAAACACATCCTCCCTCCAAAGCCAACAGGCTGCGTATGCTCCGTCTCGCTCCCGCAGGTACTATTACCGAGTCCGCCACCAGGTACTTTCCGGTTCACTCAAACAGTGGATGGAGAATTGATCTTGCATGAGGGAGAACGGGGTTCTCGGCCTCGCTCTGCCCTTGATCAAATACCCCCGGTGATACCCCTCTAGTGCTGCGCCCCGGCACAGAGGGCTCTGCTGCTCGGGTCCGGACTGATCTGCGGAGGGCCGGGAGATCCTGCACAGCTGCGGAGGACGTGTAGCAGGTGGCTGTGAGCTAGTTGGCTGGTGTTTGCAGTAGCACAAGGATTTTCCAGCCCATTTATGCGGGGGTGAAGGGATGTGTGGGCATGTAGGACAATATTTTCCTCTACCAGCTTGAGAAAGTATCACCATACAGGCAACCTGAGTGTGCATCCACACGGGGTGACAGTGCGAGTGACGCGGCACACCCAGACACAGGGGAAGCAATGGCAGGTAACACTATTTGAAGGCAGTCTCTTGAGGAATTTCTCCTACTCCACGAAGCCGCGGGTTTATTTCTGCCTGTGAGTTGAGCGTGCTAAAAGTCCCATTTCTCTGCGGGGCTGGTTAAGCTCCAGGTCGCCTATTGAGTGTCCCCATGTGAAGAGTGGAGGCGTTTGCTGTTAATCTGCCCAACTCCTGATCTTTGTAAATCGATTAGCAGATCTGCCTAGAAGGGGCGTGCATGTGGGGGCTGATCGTTAGGTGGATGGGGTGCTTAACACGGGGTGCCTATGCAGGGAGGGAGAGCGGTGGTGGAAGCCCCAGGTTCTGGCTCTAGCTCTGGCAGTGACTTTCTCTGCAGCTTCGGGCATCTCCTTCATCGTCCTTTGTGTCAATGGCGAGGGCGGTGTAAGAGCCAATGTTTGCAAAGAGCTTGAAAGAGGGAAAATGCTCATTTTTCAGAGCTTGCTGCCCCTGGCATGGACATCCTCTGTGCGGCCTTAGTGCAAATCTAAGGAGAACGGTCCTCCTGTGAAGCAGGGTGTGACTTTTAGGTCCCCGACCCAGCCCTGCTCTATTATTTTGACATCCTGGCAGTGCCCAGAAGCCCCTGCCAAAGTCAGGGCTCCATCCTAGTAGCATGTAGCAGATCACAGACGGGAGCCTGCAATCTAAGCCGGTTGGACGGACAAACGGGTGCCAGCCCCGTGTGACTGCAGGATGCATGCACAGACCTGTGCTAGCTTCCAGCTCCCTTGCCTGGATATGAGGGCAGAGGCTTGCCAGGGACCCTGGGGACTTTTGCGGGCAGCTGGCCCCTGATGGAAAGATTAAAACCAGCCTGGACATGGCTGCATCAATGGTCACATCCCTGCCCCATAGCATAGACTGCAGCATAGACGTACCCAGAGGGCAGGAGGGAGGAGACTTAAGGACAGGGTTTGCTTAAGAACTGGGTACCCATTGCTGGAGCTGGATTTCCCAGCTGTTGGCATGTGAAGCACAGGTTTCTTTGGGAAATCCAGCCCCACTGGCCTTGCACACTAATGAAACCCCAGCTTGCAACCCCGTCTAAGTGCTTGCCAGGTGTCTGTGCTAGTTGCTGTTGGAGCCCAGATCTCCCAGGTCCCTGCTTAATAGCCAAGTGCAAGGCCCTTCCTCCTCTTTTTTTTTTTTTCCTGAGCCATCCTCAGGCTTGCCTTGGCACACATAGCACAGCGCCCTTGGCCCTCCCACGAGACTCTTCCTGGTCATCAACCCCTGATATTACCTGCACAGCAGTTGCACTCTGAAGCCAGTGCCGTGGTCTTCCTCTGCCCGGTGGGGGCTTTGTTGCTTAAAGCAGTAATAATCAGGCACTTGTTCAGGGGTTGCATCCATGTGAGCCCCTTGGATGCTGTAGTACTGTGTCCAGGGCAGTAGGAAGCAGGCTGTGGTGTCTTTTGTGCAGCAAATGCATCACCCCGGTCTGGGGAGCAGGTTGCAGCTGGCTGGATTCTGCAGGGCGGGCACTAGCTGCACCTGGTGGGTCATTGCACTCCCCTGCTAGGGCAGGGTCTCCGTTCCTGCTTGCCCTGTGCGGGATCAGGACCCTGCACTGCCCTGGAAGCTGCCAGCCGTGCTTGGTTGTGCCTCCGTGTCTCACTCCAAACCCCATCTCAATCACATGTTCGTGGGGTCTCCATGGGACACACTTGGCTGCAGCAGTCTCACTTGCTTGGTTCCTTTGCAGAGTGTTTGCTGAGTGCTTGAAGAAGGAGCCCGAAGGTCCTGGTCAGCCATCGGAGCGGAGGTAACTGCGTGCTGCTGCTTGACGTGCCTCTTCCTTAGCTGCTCTCCCTTCCATTGCTTGGTCTCCCTTTCCATGCAAACCAGGCATTTTGGTGGGTTTTTGGGTGTTGATGCCCAAGAGGGCTGCTCAGGCATGCTTTAACGTGGCATGGAGCTGCAGCAGCAAAGAAACCCACCCCTGGGCCCATTGCTACAACCTGGGGTCATTAGTGAAGTGACACACAGCCGGCGTGTTCTCTGATGCCATCCAGTGAGAAGCCCAGTGGCACATGCCAGTCCAGTGTTGCCCAAGCCCATCTCCTGGGGTTAGGCCCTGTAATGCGTGACCATGGTCCTATGAGTTTGCTGCTTGTTACTGCAGAGCATGCCCCCCCCCCATTAACTCCTCTGCCCACGGCAGCAGCAGCTCTCTACAACCTGTTGGTCCCTAGCACTTCACCAGTCCTTGCTCCGTCAGGGCCCTTGGCCCTTCTCCAGCGGTTCTTCATTCCTCTGACAATCCAGACGCTCACTCACAGTCCAAATGAGTCTGTCTGCTGGGCTGGTTTTTGTCTCCTGCCACACTGTGCCATTTCCCCTAGCAGGCTCCTCCGGTCTGTGAGCTAAGCCACAGCAGCCTGGACCAGGAGGCTGTCAGGGAGGGAGCTAGATGGTTTTTTGTCTCTGGTGCTGTCCCCCACAACCCTTCAAGGGTAAGAGGAGCTTTTCCTCTGGTAGGAGATAAATGTTTGCTTTGGGGGTATGCATGAGATGCCAGCCAGGCATCCCCGCTCTGAGAGGTCATCACCTTGTGCTTAGAGCACGGGGAGTTGGAGCTGGGTTCCCAGTCTTGGCTCTGCCACTCATTTGCTGAGTGACTTCCCCGGTCTGTGCCTTGGTTTCCCTGCTGTGTAAAATGGGCATAAGGTTGATGGCATTGCAGCGTGAGGGCAACCATCAGGTTCCAGTCTCTCTTGACCTAGTGCTGGGTGGCAGAGCCCTGGCTGTCCCAGCATGGTGACTGGGGCATGACTGCTCCCCTGCTTCCCCCAGGTACCATGTCTCAGTACAAGGGCACGGTGGTGCTTGCCTACAGCGGCGGCCTGGACACCTCCTGCATCCTGGTCTGGCTGAAGGAGCAAGGCTACGATGTGATTGCTTACCTGGTAAGAGGCTACAGCCTGACTCCTTGTGCTCCCTGGCTTTGCCAGTCTGTCTCCCTCGGGTGGGCAAGGCAGGGTGTGTGATGGGCTCTCAGCAGCCAAGTGCTTCTGTTCTCCCTGCCTGGCAGGGGCAGTGCCCGGTGTGACAGCAGGAGCAGGGGAGGGTCTGCACGGGGGGGATAGGGTGACTGGACTCCACAAATCACAGTGGTGTTTGCAGCCCAGTGCTCCTTGAGCTCTGCTCGCATGGCAGCTGAGGCTGCAGCAATGCTTTGTTGCTTTCTGTATGCGTCTCAGAAAATGTGGGGCCATGGAGGAGCCTGCTAGGGCTGAAACACCCTCCCTGTACAGCAAGAGAGAGGTGTGACTGCCCTCCCTGGGGATGGGCAGCTGGACCTCAGCATCCCCCGCGGCCTAGCGGAGCTAAGGGCTGCATCTCGTTATGCCAGGTGGGAGATGGGCAGGTGTGAGGCCTCATTAATGGGTTCCAAGGGAATGCACCCAATTGCCAACCCTTTCCCTATTAGCCTACTGGAGTGGCAGAGACCAGCTGGGTATGAGCCAAGGGACCGGGCATTGATCCAGCAGGCAGGGGATCATGGGAATCGGCCTGGACTCTGGGTCAGGGATTGCTGTGGCAGCAGGGATTTAGTGGCTGGGTGAGAGCAGAAAAGGAGATGTGGCCATGCATGACCTGGGGAGGTTGGTAAAGGTTAATAGCAAACAGAATGGAGCATCGTTCCCACTGCTCGATGGGCAAGGGTCACCGGCACAGCAGTACGTCCTCGGGCTTGGGCTTGCTGCAGGAACAGGGCTTGGAGTAGTCCTCCCTGTTGGGGATGCAAGCGTCTCAGCAGCCCGGGCAGGGAATGGGATCTCCCCTGGCTAAGGGCAGCCTTCGCTGTGGGGTCGGGGTGTCTCTGCACAGTGTGCTCTGCCCTCCAGCCATGCAGCTGGGGAAAGCGGGACCTCCCCTCTAACCTCGCCATAGCCTGGAGCCTTCTGTCCTTCGGGATCGTCTTTCCCCGCGGGATGAGGCCAGAGGACTCTGGGTTCCTCCTTGCTCCACAGTCTTGGAGACTCCTCGGCCAGAGCTTGGCAGGGCTGAGTTCACGTTCCAGGTCCTCACTTCACGCGCTTTCTCTCGTTCTCGTTTCCAGGCCAACATTGGGCAGAATGAGAACTTTGAAGAGGCGAGGAAGAAAGCGCTGAGCCTGGGAGCCAAAAAGGTAACGCCAGCCCCCAGCATCCCATGTGTTGCTCCATGTTATTCAAAGGCCTCTGCCTCCTCTCATGCCAAGGAGGGCAACAGATCTGCAGGTCCTGGCAGGGGCTAAGGTAATGAGCCCTCCCCGGCAGGTTGAGGGCAGGAGTACTGAATAAAATACATAGTTGATGCACCGGAAGGCTGGGCTGGGATTCTGGACCATGAATCTGCCATTTGGGCGGTGGGAGAGCTGCTGTCCCTACAAAGCTAAACAGCTACTTACCTCCTGTGTGTGCCCTGCCACCAGAAGGGGGGCATCCCTCATGCCCCCACACAGTCTGCATGGTGCATCTCTGCAGCCTTATGGCCCCAGTGGGCCATTGGGACCTGCGCACTCAAACTGAGGGGCCGTCTCCAGCCTCGGAGCTGGGACACCTCTGATAAGGCTGGCCAGCTACCCTTCCTCCTGGACAAAGCCAGGAGCATTTTCGGCGATTCCTCTTGCCTATAGATTACCGAGCTGCTGTTAAAGCCCAGGTGCAAAGCAGCCTGCTCTTCATAGCAGGAGTTCCCAAGTTGTAAGAAGTGCTTTGTGGGGTTCCTCTCCCCTTTCTCAGCTCACAGTTGGATGATAAAGCTGCATGCCAGCCTGCAAGGCTTTTGGCCTGGAAAGTTTCGGATCCATCTTCCTGGAGCAGGAACTAAAGGCTTCTATCCAAGTTCCTGTCCTGTTTTCTCTTCTCTTCCACCTACACTTCAGCAACTCTTTCCTATGCTTTCTCTCATTCTGCTTCTTTTCGTCTTCATCTATTCATTTTACCCTCTTTTTAAAAAATCCTTTTCCTGCCATAATTTTGGGTTGTTTTTTTTCAATTGTTCCTCTAAAGCTTTCTCTTCCTGCCTCTAAATGTCAGAAGGTGCCTTTAAGGGGGCGGTGGGTGCCAGGGGTTGCATATGGAGGAATGGGCTGCTGGTTGCATCCAGACAAGGACAGCTGGATTTGGATTCACTCCATTTTGGGGGGTTGGGTGCCATAAAGCGTCTGCCATCACATCTCTGTTCTCGGAGTGGTTTTGTTTTCCAGAGCTGTTGGTGCAGAACTTTTTACAAGTCACTAGACAAGGGAAAATTCTCATTGGACTCATTAGTTGTCCTAGTACCGTGACACCATCCCTGCACCAGGGATGAATTGGGCCCATTCTTCTCAGAAAATGTAGCCAGATCTTTCTGGAGTCTGAGCAAAAAAATGAGGACTGTGGGTGCGGCCAGTGGGACGCTGTGGAGCAGGGTGAGGTCTAATGATAACTAGACCATCCCCACCAGTTCCAAGCACCCTGTGCTGACAGGAGTTTCCTAGGCCACTCTCACTGCTTGGGGCTCTCTCCTTCTGCAGGTTTACATCGAGGACATCAGCAGGGAATTTGTGGAGGAGTTCATCTGGCTGGCAGTCCAGGCCAATGCCCTGTATGAGGACCGGTATCTCCTGGGCACCTCGTTGGCCAGGCCTTGCATTGCACGTAAGCAGGTGGAAATCGCCCAGAAGGAAGGAGCTCAGTATGTCTCCCATGGAGCCACGGGGAAGGTAAAGAAAGGGAAGAGGTTTGCCTTACTCTAAGTTGGGCTTTGGGTGCTTGTGAATATGGGATTCCCTGACGGGTGAGCATGGAGCTTCCCTAAGGATCAGCTCGGACACATTTGGGCCTCGCAATGCAATCCATGGTCATCCTTTACACTCAGCTGTCTCCCTGGGTCATTACAGAGCAGCAATAAGCACGTGTTGCCCCCTTCCGAACAGACCTGGATCCTTTACCGTGTCGGGGAATCGGCCTGCTAACCACCCCCATCCCCTGGGCGACATGAGCTCCCTTCTCTTTCACCCTGTGACCGGGGACACAGGAAGCTGATTTGGTCAAGGCTACATGTGTCCCTTCTCTAGGACTCTTGGCTGGGAATGTTATTTCCATATTTTTTAATGGAAAATGTAGCTTGGAAAAAAAATGTCAGGTTTCCCAAGTAAAATGTTGCCGTACTTCTTAATTCTTTTATCCTTTGGGAAACCAGGACAAAGTATATGGGGCTGTTGAGCTGAACCGAAGTGTTTTGGGCTATCTGATCCGAATCCTGTGTCTGCTTGAGTTGTCCTGATGCCTCGTGGCAGTTTTAGTAGACTGGGCTACGTTTCCCAGAGCGCGCTTCCCTCAGCCGTTCTCCCCATTGTCATGCTGCATTATTGAAGTGCCGTAGCTGCGGCACATTGTTGGACTGGCTCAGAGAGGAGAAACGGGAGCGTGAGGTTTTTGGGACAACATCTTCTGTGGACATGCTGTGCAGCTGAATGGATGTAGATTCAAGTCAAAACTATACATGCGTTCATGTGCTTTAGTTACCGTGCATTAAATCTGGTACCTCCATGGTAAAGTACTAAGAAAACATGCATTGGCCTATCTTAATGTGCGTTAATTAAAGATCACAATTTTTATGTGACGCTTACTGTGCATTAGCTTATTTTGACGAGCCTTAACTAAGTAGCATGGTATTTAAAGTGATGCTTTAATGCGCGTTAAAATAGGCTAATGAGCATTAAAGTGCATGTGCAGATGCACTGAATCCGAACTTCCAAGCTGAGACTCTTCTGAATTGTCTCTTCCATGTCAGGATAGATTAACTTACTTTGGGGTCTTTAATAAATTTGGAAATATTAAATGTCCCCAGGGATGGAAACTCCCACGTGCAGTCAACTCTGGGCAGAATCTGCTGTTAGGAGCTATAAAAACATCCCAGGCATGCTTCAAGGGGGAGAAAGAAGGACTTCCTTTGACCTCACTGGTCATATTCCAAGGGAGATGGAAGGAGAACATCGCTGTGAATCTCTGATCTGGAACAGCTTGTTTTTCTCCTGGGAGCGGGGTGCATGTGATTGCATGTGTCTGGTGCGTGAGGAATGCTTCAGCGGTGGTGCTGAGGCCGTCGGGGCTGGAGGATACCTGGGCAGCAGTGCAGCCAACGCTGCCTGGCCCCAGCTGTGCGAGCGGGTGCTGCGGGCGAGGTGTGGCACTAGGGAGGTGCTGAGGGGCAGGACTGCTCACCTCTGCAGCTCAGGGCTGCTGCAGTTCTGAGAGGCGATGCAGAAATGGATGCTTTCGAAGCGTACCCGTACCTTCCACCCTCCTTTTATTTTAGGACAGATCTTTTTCTCTCCTCACCTGAAAGCTCTGCTCCAACTGCTTGAGGGTGTGCAGGTGGGGCGGGTTCTCCTCATCTGGGCTGCCCTGAAGAGAAGGGAGGCACAGGTGATGAAGTGAGCTTGAACTTGGGAAAGTTTGTGCCGGCTAGCTGTCTACTTTGGTTAGTCTGGACGGTGCAAATCTATCCAGCCTTCTCCGGGAGAGAAGGGGCGGCATTGAGCACCACACTGGGGGAAGTTTTTCTGGCCAGCATTTTCCACTAGAGGGGGCAAGGACCCTGCATTGCCATTCTGGAGGTGGGCGACTTGCTCCCCAGCCGGCAAAGAGCAAGCGGGAATGGTGGCAATATGGAGATTCCCCCGCTAGAGGCAGACAGAGACCGCAGAGTGGCACAGTGGGGCCTGGCTGCTGGTCCAGAGAACCTGCCCATGTAAAACCAATGAGGGCCGTCACCTTCCTGCCTTCTTCCTCATTCTAGACCGAGATGGAGCTTTCCTGCGGCACGGTCAACCCTTGCTTCTCGTCTAGCCTGGGACTACCTTTCCTGGTGCTGCTCTGATGCAGCCCTGATGGTGGAAACACTTCATAAGCATAGGTATGTCCCCTCCACCGGGCATGCATGCACCATCTGCACTTGCCACGATCTGCGGTGGACACTCACTCAGCCTCCAGCGAGGAGGACACAACGCTGCCTAGAAGATGCTTCTCTGTGTTCGCCCATCTAAAACTAGCGCGTTGTTTCCAGGCTGGATGCTTGTCAGAGATCTCCAGGTGTGCCGTGCGAAGTCGGGAGGTGTATCGGACCTCCAGAGCCCACCGAAAGGTAGAGGGAGGAGGGCCCAATCTGAATTAACCGTCCCTGCCCAAGGGAGAAACAACGGGACAAGCTAGGAAGGGGGCGATTGCTATTAGGTGGCCTCAGCAGGGGGTTTGAAGAGCTTGCTGCTGTAGGGTGTGACAGGCAAAGGATTTAAGACTCAGAAGCAGGAGGGGCAGCATCTCGAGGGATGTCTGCTAGGATAGAGCTCTTCAGTCTCTCACTGTTCTTCCGAAAGTGCTGGTCAGCTGCGGGGGTAGGGGCCACTTATGTGGTGCCGCTCCCCTGCACAGGCTTTTCCCATGCACCTTGCTACATCCCCGTGTGCAAGTGCCACCCTTTCTGTTGGCTCCTCTTTAAGCCGTCCACTGGAGGCTGCTCTTGAGCGAGCCAGAAAGTCGGTTCA
>JAGPOW010003310.1:18072856-18103640 GCA_030014935.1 Caiman crocodilus
TCACAGTGGCCTAGCAGCCTGGGAGCGATGGGGCCAGCATCCCTTGATGCCTCAGCCGGACAGGCCAAGTCCCATTCCTGGTGGCACGCGTCATGGAGCAGGATTCACTTGCATGGCTTTGGAGCCAGAGATGCCGTAACTGCTTGGCTGCCATGCTCTGCTCTCGAGCGATACAGCCCCAAAATACCCTTCTTCTGCACTGAGCTCCCCTCCGCTGCCCCAGCTAAAAAGTCACCTCCGTGGGCGGACACTGCAGAAGCCAACCTCCCTCCCCCACCAACTCTGAGCCTCTGCCAAGTCTGACTTCTGCTCAGCTTAATGGTTTGGGGAGGAGGAGGTGAGTGCTGGTAACCTGACCCGGGAACGCGCCGTTCCCGGCTGCGGCAGCAGCAGGGGCTCCAGCATCTTAAATGCGCACCATCTGCAGCGCCCTTGTCTCCGGAGCAGATGGACGTGTTTTGGGCCTGTAAGGGAAATTAGTGCTTTGGTGTATGTACTGTCATATGCGCACGTGTGTAATAGTCCCAGGGGGTTCCCTGGACCAGCAGCAAATGTATCCGCTGGGCCTGGGCTGTGGGAACAGGGGGGGCGAGGGGAGGGTATCCTGTTTAATGGCGGTGGGAACTGGGCACTCATCTCTATTCCCTAAAAAGGACTAATAGCTCCCTGAGCTGCTCCCACCCTCCCGCACCAAGGTACCTGGCCTCATTAGGCAGCTCTTGCCAGGGGGCTCGTCGGCAAGGACCAATTAAGATGAAAGGGTGTCCACAATCCAGCAAGCCATCAATGCCCCCTCCTCCCCCATCTCACACTCCATGATCTTCCTCCCTACACAGCCATCCTCCCCAGTGCCTTCGTGTTCCTCTCCCAACTCCCTGGAAAGAAGATGAATGTTTCTCCCAGGTTCACTGTTGCAGCTTGTCCCCTCAGACCTCCAGATCTGGGTCCTGCGAGTCGTCCCTGCCTGCCAGGGAATTGGGAGCCCTCTGTGACTCGTTCTGATTTAGAACCTAGGCCTGGGGCATGAAGAGGGCTTGGTGCCTAAATGCCTTGGCATTGCCCACATCTGGGCTGCCACTGAACTCGCCTGTTCTTTCAGCCTGATTTGATGTGTTGCTTTTACTCTGCATTGTCCCAGTTTGACTTTCAGGTTGTCTTGCAAGCCTGGGTTAGCTTCAGTAATCAGTTGGTTTTTTTCCTTTAAGGCTTGCAATCCACAGCAATACCTAGTCATTTTGGTGAGCCTGGGTTAGACAAGCCCTCAAGATGTCTCAGTGACACATGTAGCAAGAGTCATGCAGGCTGAGTGCGTATGGGGTCGTCAGCTATTTTTGAAAATCCAGCCCTCTAAAAATACCTCCGGTAACATTAAATGCATCCCCGGGGTGACACGTGCCTGTGGTGCAGTGGCGAGGGCTTGCTAAAGGCATGAAAGCACCTCCGTTGGCCACCTAGAAATGGCTCGGTCGTGCCATGCACCGTCCTGTCCCGTCTGCAGGGCTGATCCAGAGATGGGCACAGATGAGCTGTTAGCGCTGCCGCGAGCTCATGCGCACGTTGGGGCGAGTTGAAGCCACAGAGATCACCCCTGGTAGGTGGAGTCTCAGCCTCGGGGCCTGTTCCTGGGGAGGTGGAAATTCATGGATGATCTGATGTTGGAAATAGCAGGAGCTAAACCAAAAAAGGTCACTGTTTTTTCCCCGGTGACGGGGGCTGAGCCAGTGTGCAGGGCCCAGTGTACTGTAGGGCAGCAGTTCCCAGACGCCGACAGATTGCACATCCCCAGTTTAAAACAATACAGCCTTATGTACCGCCAGCAAATTTTTCAGTTCAACTTTAAGGGCCACCAGCAAATTTGTGTCATATAAAGTAAGTATAGTAAAACTGTGAATGTGTACAACTGATAGGTTGCCTGTGTACCACTGGCGGTACCTGTCCCACAGACTGGGACGCTGCTGTAGGGTGTAGGAAAGGCCTGTCTCAACACCTCCTTCCCCTTTGCAGGTCCAGCTGCCTGCATAACCCCAGCTGTTTATGACTGAAACCAGTGAATGGCCTAAGAGCCAGCTGTTCCTATCAAGGTCCTTCCTATGAGCCAGATTGGTCTTGCGCTGATTTTCTGTCTCAGATAGAGGATATCTACCTGCCTATGTCCGAGCATGATGAGCTTCCGGGAGTTTATCGAGGCATCGGTTACCTAGGGGAATGCACTGGATAAAGTTGCCTTCTACCAAATGGGGACAGAGCTTCTCAGCTACCAGCCACTGGTCCGATACTGCCGGCAGGCAATGCTCTTTTAGCTCAGGGGCTGGTTCTCCTGGCTTAGGAGGGTCTGGCTCCCCCCCGCCGCAGCAGCTATGAAGTTCTGTGTGCGAAACTAAGCCTTGAGCAGCCCCCAAGTTGCTGCAGGATTGGGGCAGATTTATTCATCCCATTTGGATGGGCTCTCCTATTGAGAGGCTGCTTGTATGGCGACAGGCTTCACGGTAGCAGTGCCTGATGCCACAGCAAAGGGCAACTCCTGCACGTGCCTTATACCTTTGGTTCAGCTCAAGCATCCGTGTGTGCGCACCCAGCCCTGCAACACGGCTCTCGCGGCGGCTGGGCAGCAGCACGGAGCGGGGAGGCAGTAGCTGTGCTGTTCTTGGCTCTGCCTTGTGCCTGGCTGACGGCGGAGGCAGAGATGGACAGAGCGATATGGCTGCGGCATGGCTTTGAGCCAGCATTTGGCGTCTCCAGTAATTCTAAAACAGATGGGTTAGGGATTACAGAGAGAGGAGGTTAATTAGAGACAGATAGTGTCTGGGTCTCTCTGGCTCTCATGCTCTCACATTGATATAGTCAGGGGGCCACTTGCCCATTAGCTGCTGTCCCGGTAAATAAGAGTGTTTTTGTCATGTGTTCGTGGGCACACAATAAAGCAGGGGGGGCAGTGTGACAAACAGGCCTTCACTCCTGCCAGGAATTCAGCATCTCTCATTTCCAGGCACTGCTGCGCACATTATGGGCCCCTGATATTGCATTGCTACCATTTGCGCAGTTTCTTTTCCGCAGTTTGGAGCTGCAGACCTTTTCTCTGCTTTGCCTTCATTGAATGGGATGAGAAGATGGAGAGCCACTGGGCTGGATCCTCAGTGGGTGTAACTTCGTGGAGCTGTGTTGGCGCAATGAAGTTACGCCAGCTCACGCCACCTGAGGATCTGGCTCAGAAGCCTTCGGTATCCCTGGGTTTTTGCTTTCATGAGCTCAGCCAGGGAAAGCAAGTGCTCCAAAGACTGCCTGTGCCGCACGAGGACGCCCCGGCTTGGCATTGACTCATTCTCTTGCTGGCTTTTGCAAATGGCTTGGCAAATGCACAGGGCAGTGCTGTTCTTAACACACCCAGAGTTTCCCATCTCAGCCCCTTTTGCCCGTGCTGTCCCAAAGACCTCTCCCTATGAGCTGCGGTGGTCGGAGCTGGAGTGCATAGCCCTAGACCTTGGCCCCAGTGGGAATATCTGCTGGTGAAGGGGCATAATTGGGCCATGGGCTCCATCTTGGCCTCAGCTCCGAGGAGACCAGAGAGACCTGATTCACGTTGCCTTGCTCCGGGATGCTGTCACCACCCGCGTCCAAGTTCACAGCCCTGTGCATGAGGTTTGAACACGAGGGATGGGGTTTAGTCACAGGACTGTCCTCAGCCCTCCTCTTCTCTGTTGCAGGGGAATGACCAGATTCGGTTTGAGCTCACCTGTTACGCCCTGTGCCCTAAGATCAAGGTAAGGACTTCAGCCTGCCACCAAGCCTGGTGAAGACCTGGGCACCCTTTGGGGCATATGACTGGCGTGGGGAAGGGTCTGTAATGCTTGTTTGCAGGTTTACTCTGTACTTGAGATGCTTCTCGAGTGCTTGGGTTCACTCTCTGTGGTATGGTATGGGCCACGGAAGAGCCTGTCATACCTTTCTCACCTACCTTGAGGGATCTCCAAGGGGTCCATGCTTCCACTTCTCTTTGACCTGGTCTCCAGCGCATCGCCTGCAAAACGAATGGCCACAAGTGCGACTCTGCCACCATCACCCCTTTCAGAGCGTTTGTGTTGGAGCTGGCTATAATAATCGATTCAAGACGGTTTTTAGTGAAGGAAAATCTTTTTCTTCTCCCTCAATGAGAATTTGTCCTTCTTTTGAATTTTCTCATGATTAGAAATGGGAAGTTCCCCTGTTTTTTCCCTTTCTTTCCTCTCTACTTTCAGCCTCCCCTTCCTTTCTGTGCTTGCCTAGTAGGGACAATTTGGGGGGAAACTAGGAAAAAAATAACCCTTTTTCTTGACAAAATCTTTAAAAATGCAGCTAAGGGCCTTGGTTTTTCATTTCAAATGTTGTGGAAAATGTTTGAAAATGTTTCCAGTGTTGCCAGAGCCTTCACATTTGAAAGGCTTGATGAAAAACTTTTTCATAGCATTTCTGGTTAATATAGTGCCCAGAAATGCTCCGTGAAGCCGGGGACCCTTCCCCTGGGTGCGTGAACGCCAGGCAGCCTGCAGGGCTGATTTTTTTTTCTGAGGCCCCAAGAAATGGAACTGGATCAAGCACTTTTTTTTTATTTTTATCCCCCTTGGTCACAACCTGGGAAGTCAAGCTCACCTTTGCCTAGACCCTTGGGCCACACTGCAAGCTGCTCCTTGAAATAAGCCTGCGTGAGTCTTCACAATGTTCCCAGCTGTCTCTGCTTTTCCATGTTTTGGATGAGACGGGAGATGCCACGATTCCAGGAGATGCTCTTCTTGTGGCATAAATGTCCCCTGGTCTGTAATATTGCCAGCAAAAATGAGCCTAACTCAAACCCCTGGCATCTATGCTGTGGCCAAGTTTGAATCCAGACCTCAGTGTGGCAGCTTAGGCTTATTTCTAAATTTTCTGTCCTACCCCCAAAGACCCAATTTTGCTTCTGGGCGCCGACGCGAGTCAGACAGAAACGTAACAGGGTCATTGTGGTGTTGTCGCCAGGATGGTCTATGTGAGAAGACAAGCTGCTACCAAACACAGCCGTCTTGGGGACATTTTCCCCTCTCCTTGTGCAAGAGGTTACCGAATATTCTCCGTTTTGATCAGCACCCGCAGCTGAATTGCCTCGTTCAGGGCCTGGTCCGTTCTCTTCCCCGGTAGTATTTTTGGATGTCCGGACATGGTCCCGTTAGTGCTTCCCGCGTGCAGAAGAATCAGGCAGACATTCGGGTCCCCGCTGGGGTCCCCAGGTCGCTCCTTAGCCCTCCAGCAGCATTGCTGAGGCTCGGGGTAGTCGGCTGCGGGGAATTTGTATTTTTTAACACAGACTCAAAGCGATTGCGTTTCTCTTTAACAAGCCGCCAGCTGCTTGAGGTGACGTTTTGGCATTTGAGGGGGCTGTAATGATCTTTAATTGACCTATTTTTACCCCAAACACCACGACGCCGTGAAACAAACAGTAACAAGGCAGCTGTGTTGAGTGGCTGGTGGGATAATGGATGCTTCTCCCTCCCCCCGTCTTGGCATATTCTGCCGCTCGTTAGGGTTACAGTGGCAGCTTGCAAGGGTTTTGGGTTACTCCACCTTTGTCTGGTGAGATTAAATCTGCCAGTGGATGTGGTCTGTGCTCCGGGCTATGAGCATCCCTTTGCAGTACTCCCTGCTCTAGGAATTTTACCAGCCCGGGCTGGAGAGGAGCTTTGCGTGTGTGTTATTTTTGGCTGGAGGTTGGCATGTGTTAGATTTGTTCTTCCAAAATGGTGAGGGCTCTGGAGTTTCTGCGGAGGAAGCGGGGTCTTCTGCAGAAGAGTGGGGAGAGCAGACTCTTTTCTGGGGTGGCTTCACGGAGAAAGGTTAGAGGGGTCAAAATGTCACGCTCCCAGGTTTTGTGACCCCCAAATGAGCATTGGTTTGGGTTCATTTAATTCGAGCCACGGAAGTCCTGGGAGTGGAGTGGGTCCACTTCTCGGCCTCATCTCAAGGTAGATGCGAAAGCTTCTCGTCTGTGAGCTGGATACGGTGCTCACTGCATCTCGGTAAAACACCGCCGGTCCCATCTTTAGGGTCCTGCTAATGCCGGCAGCGGTTGCTCCTTAGACATCTGTGGAGCGGCAGTAAGTAGGGTAAGACCTAGTTCTGTCCCTCCTCAGGTGTTGGTGGGATGCGACGCAATGTATTGAAATGGGGGAGGAAGCTTTTCTATGCAGGGCTCGGCAGTCCATACAGGAGCAGGCAGGATCCATGTCTGGTGGGGTGAAGCGGAGCTCGGAGGGCCCTGCTAGCCAGTGCGGGGGCTGCTCCCCACTGGCGCCGGCTTCGAGCAGCCAAGATGAGAAGCGATTGTGATTCCCCGGCGGTGCTCGCACCCCGGTTCGAGAGCAGAGGGATTCAGTGGGCCACGGGGACTGACCTATGGCTTCCCTATGTCGGGGCTGAGGCACTTGTGGGGCCGGAGGAAGATCTTCCCGATAGAGCTGTAGTTAAACACCAGGCTTGGCTCTCCGAGGCTTTCAGGCCAGTGCTGTATTTTAAAGGGGGAGAGAAGGAGAAGGCTTTTCCCTGCTCACAAGGCTGATCAGGATGCATGAATATGTCTTTGTTCTGGGCAGGAGGGCGACTGGGGCTGAGGGCTTGCAGTCGCATTCACGCCTGTGATGGGTGCTATTGGTCTGAGCCCTGGCTTGTTGCAGCAGGGTGAAGGCCCCTTTCCGCATTGCTTCTGCCTGTTGCACCGGGTGCCTTGGCAAGCTGGATAGGTGCCACGTGCCAAGGATGCAGCCTGGCCGCGTTTCAGCCTCTGGACATCCTCGCCAGGGGCTCGCTCAGGCCTGCTCCTGGGTCAGGATCTCTGCACTGCAGGCCTGTCGCCTGCTTGTGAAGGGGATCGACTCTTGGGAACCGTTTGAGAGTCTGAAAAGCTGCAGCTGAGGGACCGGGATGGTTGGGCCACCTGCCTCTCGTGGCTGGGGTTCAGAAGGCCACAAAGGTGGCCAAGGGCTGTGGTTCAACTGGACTGACCCTGTCTCTGCTCCTTCCTTCAGATCATCGCTCCATGGAGGATGCCGGAGTTCTACAATCGCTTCAAAGGACGCAACGACCTGATGGACTATGCCAAGGTACAGGCTCCCTTCCCAGTGACCCGGGTCCTTCCTCTTCGCCTTTTGCTCCTGATGTAGGCTGCTTCCTCCTTTTTGGTCCCGTCCTCTGTGCTGTCCGTCCAGCGAGGGAGTGGGCTCCCTTCCTGTCTCCTTAAGAGGCCGGGAGGCATCGCTGCGTGGCAGCATGGAGCGCTCCCTCCGTAGCCAGGGGCTGAACACACGCCTTTACAACCTCCCTTGCGGTGTGTGCAGGAGTGGAGAAATGTAGAGCAAACCCGTGTATCCCAGTATTGTTTAGAGGCCTCCGTCAAGACGAGGGCCTCACTGCGCTAGGCAGAAGAGACAATCCGTCTCCTGCAACGCAACCTGGCAGGGCAGGTGAAGGGAAGAGCACCATCCCTGGGGAGCCAAGGGCCAGGGGTTTGCTTCTGCTATCCTGCATCATGCACAATCATTTGTGCCAGTGCAAGCTGAAATCAGAAAGGAGGTGCTTTATGCCCTCTTGACACTGGCTTCATGGAGGTACAGAATACAGGGCGCCGGGGAATGAGGTCCATAGAGCTCCAGTGCAGAATCCGGACTCCCATTAAGTCAATGGGATGGTTGGATTGGCTTAACTGGGGATGGGGTCTCTCCCTGAGGTCCCTTCTGAGTCCCAGTTCATCTGTCCTGGTAGGTTACCCATCCGCCTGCCTGGTTTTTCTTTCCCTTCACCCTGCCTCCGTTGTCTTGATTCCATCTTGTGGCAAAGCCTTTTATATTCTAATTCGAGGGTGCTCTGGATTTGAGCGGAGCACAATCGCTCCCGTTCCTTGTGGGAATTCAGGCTGGCTCTGCATGAGATCCTTGCTGTTGTTCAGGGGCATGATTGTGGGATATTTTTTTTTTTTTTTAAATGGCCCATAATTACCTGGATGTTAATTGTAATCCACTTTCTGAGGAAACTGGTCCTAGCTCAATGGCTTGCGTAATAGACAAAGCAAATACATTTTTCCTTTTGTCATCCCTTCCTTTTTGAAGTACAAGTTGCAATAAAACATATTAGAAGTTTTGCATCAGGTTCCTTAAGTGCCCACCAGGGTACCTTTCTTTTTTAGCGACTTCATGGAAATGCTTGACAAGTGGGCTCAATCAATCAAAAGGAAAAAAGCAGCTCTGTGCATAAACCAGAAAATTGCTTCAGTTTTTAAATAGCTGCCGTCTAGGCTGGCTGGATAATATCCGTGAAGCCAAGGTGCTGAGTTGAAGGGGAAGCGCCACGTGGAGCGCTAAGAGCAGAGAGAGAGGCCTCCGCATCCCATTAAAGACCGGAGTGCTGCGTGTTGAGGATTGTGTTTGCCATCTGTTGTTTTATTATTAAGAGGGGAGTTTACAAGAGCTTCCCATATGTTGCCAAACAAATTGTCAAGTAGTGGAGTTATTAGGAGAGCTGTGTTTTTATTATATGGAAAATGGAACACGTGTCTCTTTTTTTGAGGGGGAAAAGAAAAAGGAATGAAAAAGAGTGAGAGAGAAGCCACAGTTTGGGGCCCTCTTTGGAGGGAGGAGGTTAGAACCGGGGGAGACGTTAAGACGGCTCAGCCACCGCTGGCCTCTCCGGCACCCAGTCCCTTTTGCGAGCTGAAGAAATCTGCTCCCCCCACAACCTTAGTCTTGTTTTGGGGCCTGATGCTTTCATGCAGTGGTTTTCAACCTTTTTTAGATTCAGGGCACCCCTTTAGACTCAAAGCACCTGTCAGAAAATGACAGCGCTTAGCCCTCACAGGTTTCTTGAAAATAATAGGGTAGTTCTTTTCTTGCAACAAGCTCAGAAAGACCACAACAGGTTGGAAATTAAGTTTCGAAAGTAAGGATTCCTATTTGAAACTTCTGGGTTGATCGTGTGCATCGATTGTGCGCAGGTGTTTGCACGCCTAACAGTGCCAATATTGCATGGAGCCGGGTTGAGACTCGCTGCTCTAATCACTCAGGTGCGCACGTCACTTAGTCACGCAGGTCCAGCTGGAGGGTTACTGAAGGGAAAATTCGACCCTTTGGGACTCTCGCTCCTCGTGGAAGTAGAGCTGAACGCATTTGCAAAGGTTTGCAAGGGCTGGGCCTAAATGGCACCTGCCGAAATGGGCTTGTGTGAGTAATCCCAAGTCTTTGTCACCAGATGCTGTGAACTCGGTTTGGGCCTTACGTTCACGGGATCGTAATACGGGGACTTGGGGAATACTCAGTGCAACTAGAAATGATTTCTCTGAGTGCAGGGCTGGGGTTGTAATTCTTCTGCCCCCTAACTTCTGCAACATTGGGGAAACCTCAGTACTGGCCTTGCCCATAAGGAAAAGTGAGCGCGCCGACTTAGTCAAGTGAGTCCAATGCAAGAAAATTATCCACTGGATGAATAACAATTTGGTTTTGTTTTTTAAAATCAAAACACATACTTGGGTAATACGTACCCAGCTCTTTCCTGTTAGAGTGAAATCCGTGAAGCTAATGCGTGGTGCCATTGCCAGCCTTTGGTGATGTGTATCTAAGTCCCTGCTTCTGGAGTCTCGTGATTAGGCTTTTATTCATTTTTCAGAAATAAAAATCTGGCTTTCAGGGTTATGGAGGGACACTTGCTGCCTACAAACAAACGTCAGGAGGCACCGCCAGCTGAACTGATTTTAAGCCAATCTCATGATTCATGGGGAATCTTAAGTGTTTTGAACACCGGGAACTGGCAATGCTGAAGAAGCATAAATGGTGAAAATTGTATAGGTATTTCTGTAGTGATAATCAAAAGCATTAGTAACACAGCTAAAAATGTCTTAAAAATAGACAGCCTGATCTCCTGCCAGGATAGACTTCAGTGGTGCTAGACTAACTTTCACCAACTAAGGGTCAGACCCAGGAAATCTGGTTTTCCTCTCGGTTACAGTAGCCTAAAGCAAGTGTGAGATTCAAGGGCGATTTAGGCATGCGGTTAGGGTAGGCGTAGGTTTCATTTTGTTTTTACAGATTCAGGGAATAGACTGGGAGTAATTTAGGTTGCTTTCATCCTGGTGACTTCAGCTGAAACAGGTGGGACGCTGGAACGGGTGCAGGGATGTTCCCTAGGGCCCCAGGCAAAACAGCCTAGCACTGCAGGGCTTCGATGCCCCTTTTTTTTTTCTTAAGGTAGAAAAATGGAGAATTGGGAAAAACAACCTGATGTTCACTGTGCGTAAGAAGATTCGAACAGGAAACCCAGTTTGCTAGGATCTTTTTTTTGTTACCACCTGCTTAGCATGGGGAAAATCGGGGGCTGCAGGAAAAGCATGAAATTCTTGCGCGAAACCTGAGGGTGGGGAGCAGGAACAAGGTTGCGAAGCGTGCATGTGAGGGGGTATGTGTGCAGGCTCAGGGGAGGAGGGTTGGGGGATGTGGAGCTGTTAGCAGGGAATGTTACCTCCGGGCCACCCTGTGCTGGTGATTATAGCCCATTCAGAATAAACAAAGAAGAGCATTAATTGACTAACAGGCTCTTGAAAGCTAATGGAGCGATCAGAAGCAGCGGGCAGGGCAGTGTGGTGGTGGGAGTGGGAGGGTGGGCAGGGTCTCCTCCTCATCAGGCTGCCAAATGTCAGAGGCTGAGCTTCCCAGCGCCACGGAGGGAGAAAGCCCAGGTGGGGCTTTGCCGGCCTGAGCTCCCTGGATTTGCTGGATCAGCCTGGGACACCAGGAGAGAGCGTGGGCAGAGCCGTGCCCTGCTTCACGCTGAGGCTTGGTCCCCGCATCTCCTCTGCTGCTTGCATTCGATCCTGGCCCCACGATGGGGTGGGGAGGACGGGGACAGGGAATCCATTCTCCCTGAATTTCTGTTGCTGGCGCGCACCAGCGTCTGGCAGATTTATACTCATCTCTGCTGGTCAGAGGGAGTTCATTGAAAGGTCTCAGACTGGTCCACCCAGCTCTGAGCCCTGAAGTCTGGGAAAGTGTCTGCTTCCCACACCAGTGCTTTCTTTTCTGGGAGCATGCTTGCTTCCTCCACGTGCACCTGAGCAGGTTAGGCCACAAACCCCACCTGAGCCGCCGGGTGAATGCTTGGGCAGGTGGCTCGTTGCAGCAGCCATCCCTGACCTGACTGCCCCAGCGGCGTGGAGAGCCGGTGGGTTGGATGAGGGTGTCTGCCTGCTCCGCTGATGCTCCCAACGTTGGTGGTAAAAGCAGTGGGGGTGCCAGGTGGACACTGTGCGGGCCTGAGCGGCGATGGTGTTGCTGTGGGATCGTGACAGTCTGAAAAGGCAAGACAGGCTGGACGCGGCAAGTGGGAGAGGGGGGAAAAAAACCCCTGTTCACTGTCCCTGCCAACACCCACTCTCTGCCCCTGCGTGACGCAGGAGACTGGGCAAGACGGACCCATGGTCTGACCCAGTCAGTGGCAAGTCTTATGTTAAGGGAGTGAGTGGGTGGTGGTGTGCAGTTGGGTGGGAAGGGGCAAGTGAGGTGTACGCTGGGGAGTGGGTTGTGAGAGGAGGTGGTGAGCCATGCTGCAGGGCTTGGGCAGCGTCACGGCCGTTAGGACAAACGCTATTAAGTCCTTGTTATTTTGCTGCCTTCCTGCGTGTACATGAGGTCCTTAGGGCTGAATGGGGTGGTGCTCGTCTCTCCAGCTTGGTTGCTAACCATCAGCCAGCAGCCTCCGGTGATGTCCTGGCGTGGGCGTATTCCCGGGGAACCAGGCTTTCTGTTCCGTGAAGTGTCGGTGCTAGTAATGCTACTCTGCCCGGCCTCCGAGCCCTCGGCTTAGCTCCTTCAGACCTCCTTGCCAAGGTGTCGCTTAGACCCTCCTCTCTGAATTGTCTCTGAGCTTGAAACCACCTCGTGCTCTGCAGTAACTCGGTGCCCCTTGGCCTCAAGGTGCAGAGAAGTGCACTAGCTCTTTGAACAGCTCTGTGGGATTTTTAAGGACTGCCGTTAACTCCCTCTTGGCATGTGTTTGGGTTGCAGCGGTGCTGGGTGGTACCCAGGGGTTTCAGACCCAAGCCACAGCCCGTACGGAGAAGCAAGTCTAGCTTTCTCAAACGGCACGAGCTTCTGAGTGCATCTTCCCTTCTCGTCCACAGAAACATGGCATCCCGGTCCCGGTGACTCCCAAGAGCCCCTGGAGCATGGATGAAAACCTCATGCACATCAGGTGAGCCCTGCGGGAGGGGAAGAGCTTCTGGAGGGTGAGACGGGGCAGCATCCTGGGCTGGAGTCTCTTTTCTCCTGCGCCTTGTGGCACGACCAGTTCCCGGTGCTGCTGGGACGGGTCAAGACTTCCACTGGTGTAGAGGACAACACAAGACACACAACACAGGAGAAGTGGCATTGTGGGCATCGAAGAAGGTTGCTCTTCTCCCTGGCGGGCTGGATTCTGACCCACGCCTGGTCTGTGAAAGCCCCTGCCCTTCTTTGTTTCTGGGCCTCGACCTCTTTCATCATGCCCTGCTCTCCAAGTAGCAGTATCTGTTGCTTTGCTTATCTTCCAAGCCTCATAGTACGTAGTAGAAACATCCTTGACAGACCCCACGGCACTTACCCCCCCAGTACGTTGGCATTAACAGCATCAGGGAGAGTGGCCCCACGACCGGCTTGCCCCGGGCAGTGCCACTCTGCCTCTGTCTACATCCTTCAGGCCAAAAGCTTGACTCCCCAGCTGCAAACTGCTGCTCAGCCGAAAAGTCCTTCAAGCCAAAAGCTTGACCCCCTGGTCAGCTGGGCTGGGAAGCAAGGGCAGCTGGATGCCATGCCGGCCACGTCATTGCCTTGTGTGCCACACATGCGTGAACCATGGGAGCCCAGCGGGGCTTTAGGTTGGGGAAGACTCATTTTTTTTCTCTCTCTCTTTCTCTCTCCCACTCTCCTTTCCCGTCTGAAGCTACGAGGCCGGGATCCTGGAGAACCCCAAGGTAATTGATCATTCCCTTTACATCTCTTGTCTTACATGGCAGCCACCAGGGCCGAGGGCGTCTGATGCATTTGCAGACTAATTGGAAATTTCACGGCAGGGCGTGTGTGGTGAGGAGGCCAGGCCCTGCCATTCTCTCCCCAACCCCTTCTCCGCCTTCCCCCTCCTGGCACATTAATTGCCGCTGGGATGAATAGGGGAAGGAACCATTTCAGGGTGACACCGAAGGAGAAAATGTCATTGGGAAACAATAAAGAAGCAATTAGACAGATGAGGCACTTGTGCGAGGGGGAAAGAGAGGCAGGCTGGCTGCTGAATGCTCCCCAGCTTCCCGGCCATGTCTCCCATCCCCCTTGGGTGACACAAATGAGAGTGAGGGGCTTGGGGGCATCTCGGATGGACAGGACGTGTCTGGCCCAACCGCTCTCCAGATGCGTGCACCTGCCGGGAGGAAGGTCCCCATAAGCCTGGCCCAGGTCTGTGGCTCCTATGTGCCTTTAACTTGCTTATTTCTGGGGTGACGAGAAGGGTTAAAACCCCCCTGGAGGGATCCTTTTTTAGTGGAGGGAGGGGGTCTATCAGAGAATATAAAATCCCTTTGTATGACAGTGCGGCTCTGGTAACTTCTCCGGCAGCTCCGAGCTGACTGCCTCAGGGCAGCGCTGCTCAGATGCCATCCAGCTGAGAGACCCGGTCAAAAGTGCCCTGCAGAGGGTGGGAGGCTGGCTTGTAGCGTGCAGAGGGCTTTTCCTCCCCAGGAGACGTGGCATTGCCTGCTGGGGATGAGAGGGTGCGGTCAGATGCCGGTGTACGCGGGGGACGGGGACCCTAGCAGCTGCTTGTGCAATGTGGCTCTTGGAGCTTGCACGTGAAGGAGGTCTGGGGAGAGGAGGACAGGAGGCCCATGGGCAAGCACAGCTGCATGGGACGGGAAGGGAGCGGGGCTGTCTGGGAAGGATGCAGTAGGGTCTGGGTCATGGGTGGGGACTGCAGGAGTATCCTCAGGAAGGGAAATCTTCAGAGCCACAGGGGACTCTTCCACCCCAGGATGCTGCCCAGATCCCAGCCTCATCCCTCCCTATATATCCACCCTTATATAGCTATCGGAGCTACAAGGCTGGCCTTTGCATTTGGGACAGGGTGGATGCAGGGCAGGACGGGGATAGTCAAGTGCCCTGGTCCTGGCCCTGGCTATACCTTCTTGGGAGCACTGAGCAGCCCGGTGCTGCAAGGCTTCATTCCCAGGTTAGGGGAGGACCTGCGGGCACCAGGCCGAGGTGCAAACGGCTGTGGGTACCACCACCGATCACAGGCCACTGTGGCCTGGCCCAGCTGCAAGGCCAAGCGGGGCTCCCAGGCAGTCCCTGGGCACCTGGGAACTGGGGCTCCTCGAGGCTTTAAAAGGCTCCTGGTCTCAGCCCCTTTGTGCAGCACCCCTGTGGTTTCTGCCAAGGACACTGGACACTTTTCCCTCTAAACCCTTGCCTCCAAAATCCCCCTTGCCTCTTCGTACCCAGTGGGTCACCGCTCTAACTCCTCCTTGTTTCCCTAAGGCCATCTGCCCTGGGGTAAGCTGGTGGCCCTCCCGTCCTCTCCCCCTTCCCCCGTGGGCTGGCCTTATTACCGTGCGGCATGTGTCATTCAGGTAGGCATGGGTCCTGCTCTAACTGTGTCCTAATAGGGCTCGTGGTGCTCGCTGCCTGCTGGCCTGTGTCTTTCCAGTTCATGCTCCACCGGACTCGCAACACTTAGGAAAGCTACTTAAACTATCCATCAGTGCTAATTAGACAATCAGGCGAGGAGAGGGAGGGAGTCGGGGGGAGAGAGAGGCTGGAGAGAGATGAAAAGGAATCCACACGCACTCACGGCCCGATGATCCGTGCAGCCCCCGTGGCTGTCTGCGAGAGGGTGCAAGCGGGGTCTGGGGAAGGTGGAGGCTCCTGTCCTAGCCCTGTGCTGTGGCAGGCAGAGCAGAAAGGGGACCAGTCACAGGGCTGTGCTGCCTCGGGGTCAGTTGCTAATGGTATAATGGAGCCTTTTACCCCAGGTTATTACCATCCATTTAACCCAGACCAGTCAGCACTGGTACCAGTTGGTGGATCCACTTTGTGACTTCTGTAGAGTGGCATGGAGGGTCTCTTCTGGCTTCTGGGAGGGCTCTGTTGCCTTCACAGAGACCACTGACTTAGGTGGCAGGGATGTCTGCCTTGGAGGAGTCAGACCAGGGCTGGACTGGGTTTCCCGAGGCTGGATAGAGCTCACTTCCCCGGCGGAGAGCTCTCCCAGTTGAATCCTACAGCACCATGCAGAACTCAGCCCTGCTTCTGCCCATGCCGTACCTGTGCAGGGTCTTGGTCCCAGCTCCATTTTTGTTTCACCCTTCGTCCATAGAAGTGGCCTGTGCTGGTATAAAGGTTTTTTTGGTTTATGCCTTGTGCCTGGGAAAGAAAGGCCTGCAAGCCCAGCTGTGTGCAGAGCATGGGTGCATTGCCTACGCACTGCAACCCAGCCCTGGAGCAGGTCCTTCTCCTCCAGCTCAGGACCCTTTCCTCGCAGAGCTTGCTCCTGCCCCGCAGCCCATTGCCCTTGCAGTCCCGTCAGTCCCTCCCGTTCCTGAGCCCCTCCTGACTGGACCCAGGGAACGTATCCAGCCCAGCTGTGGCTAAGCAAGGAGCAGCTCTCCATAAAGGGCTGGGTGGAGGCCACCGGGTTCGTTCTACCGGTGGCCAAAGCCAGATGAGAAAACTCAGCTTCCTAGCCAAGCCCAGAAAGGAAAGTGCCGCTCCTCCTAGACTGATATAACCTTTTCCTGGGTTCCCCTTTCACCTCTTTGGTGCCAGCTGCTGCAGCGTCCCTCCCATTTCCCGCACTGGAATTTGCAGGGGACACTTGCATTGGGTTAAACATTAACACAGTCTCTTCCCCGCTTTAGAGGGGTAGTGATTTCCCTGCAGCTCCCCGACCCTTGCCTAAACCTAGGCCCTGGGGTGCTGCTCCAGACACTGTGGAGAAGGCCATCAAAGAAAAGAGGGGTGCCAAGCTGCCGTGAGGCTCCCCCCACAAACCCCTGAGACCTGCCAAACGGAGGGATTTGAAAGCAGATGGTTGAGCTATTTTCTGCCTCTGTGAGGCCCGATTGAAGGGCAATGAGGCAGCTAATGCGGAGAAAGATAGAAATTTACTTGCTTTAACTTCATATGGCACTCTGAAAGAGTTCATTCAGTCTCCGGCACAACAATATCAGCCGGATGAATAAACCATTTGCGGCATCGATAGCTCTACATCATGGTTTAGTTCATGGACCATTTGCTTCCAATTTCTTCTCTTCTTGCCCCGTTTTTCTTGCTTCTTTCTTTTTTCCCCCCTCTCTCTCTCTCCCTCTCTCTCTTTCTACACACACACATGCACACACAGGCACACACACACACACACAAACACTCTCTCTCTTCCTTTTTTTTTCTTCCTCCCTCTCTCTCCCGTTTAAAGATGACATTGCATGCCTAGCCTCCCTGCGGGGAGGGATAAATAGAAGGCATTGATACACTGCAACAAACTATTTGTCATTTGAACTGTGCTTTTAGGAGAGAGAATAAAAAGAAGGCAGACTTGCGCCGTAATGATGGAATGCAAGCCAAATGTCACTTTTATTTCTATTTAGTTATTTTATTTAATAGGGGTTTTCATAGTTGGCTTAGAAAATTGGAAACTACCTGACTTTGACTTCCAATGTTTAGTAAAGAGTTTTTAATACTTTCTCTCTCTCTCTCTGTCTCATTTTTTTTCCCACTCCCCCCTCCTGTCCTTTCCTGTTGAACTCAAAGTTTTTCATCATCTCCAACGGGTTTGTCTAGTTAATAAGTATGATCAGGGCTAGGAAAGGCCAAACCATGTAAAATTGAAATCTGCAGCCCATATAATTTGTGTGCGTGGTGTGTGGTGCGCGCGTGTGTGCAATCATATACGTGTTGTTTAAATAAAGGAAAAGAAGCATGAAAATGCTAGGTAGCTTTTACTAAAATATATATTTTTAAGATCCCCCCACAAAAATCTGTGCTCTCCATCTCTTGTTTTAGAGACGGCACGTTGCCCATGCTTTTAAAAGATCATTAGTTTATATGTCTATATCTATAACCTATATATATGCCAGACTTTCACTGGTATAAATCAGCAAGGCACCATGGACTTTACTCATTGAGGATATGATTTGTTGGCATGTATATGTGGATATAAAATACCCATGTTCTCTGGCAGTGTCGCTAGGCATAGTCCTGAGGTCAGTGTGTTACACAAACAGAGAAGTCCGCCCGGAACGGTTAAACTAGAAGGCACAAATGTTGTGATATATCAACACCTTCTGTTCACAGGAGCTCCCAAAATCCTGGACAAATCAATATAAAGCGGCAATTCCTCGGTATTTTTCCTCTCTACCAAAACGGGCTAGCTGCATCGGTCCCTGCGCTCCTCCTCTGTGCAGTAGTCCGGTGCACGGTCCCCTCTGCTTGTGACACTCGGTCCCAGCAGGCTTGAGCCAAAGCCGATGCAAAAGGCTCCAGTTAGTGTCGGATCGGGCCCCTCATGAGAAGTCAGTGTTTTCCAGGCAATAGCTCTGTGACTGTCCTGTGCAACTGGAGGGTGAACTGTATGATCAGAGGCCTCCTAAATGAGGCTTTTCTACATGGGGAGGTTTATCAGCATATTAAACCAGCGGCGAAATCCCACGATCTCTTTCCCGCTGCAGTGGCCGGGAAGGATAGTACAGGTCAGTGAGACAGTCACGTAGGTGGAGAAGCCGGGAGTGCAGGGTTGTGCTCGTGCAGTGAACCAGGTGAGAAGACGATATTGGCCTCTGTAGCACAGGTTGAACGAAACCAAAGTGCCATCTGAACGGCCTTCCAGCCTAGCCTTGCCGTCGGGGGAACGCCAAGCACACTGTAGGGTTTCTGCAGGTGGGTGGGAATGTAACCTGGGCGGCGATGTGACCTGTGTGGTGCTGAACCGCGCCATGGGAGTGAAACGTCAGACAGAGCCCGTGGAACTGGGCCAAATTGCCCACGTTGCTCTGAAGCCCCTTCTTATTTCCTCACCCTTTTTTGGGTAAGAGACTTGCTGAGCACGAAGTTGAATCGCAAATGTCATCAAAACCAGCAAATAAATGCACGCCCTGGAGCAGCTGGCATTTTCGTAGACAAAAGCAGGGTTTGGGATAAAACTGAAAAATCGCACGTGATCATTTCTAGCTTTTCCCTCAAGCATTTTAGACTATAAAAAAAGTGGTTCGTTTTGAATTTTAGTTTGAATTTGGAAACTTTCTCACGTTTTTGGGAACAAATAGAGTTGTTTAGAATGCCTTTTTCTCGCTGGAAAAGTGGGGAGAAAAGCTAAAAAAAAGAATTTAAAGAAGTGGGGGGCGCAGGGAGAGCCTAGGAGGCAAACCCCCTTGGAAGCAATGCCCGTTTATATTCTGCGAAGCAAAGCATAAAGCCACTTTGCAGATCTGATCCCATGCCCCCAACTCCTATTAATGTGATGCTACAAACATGACACAGTTGTGAATTTTTTGACAACAAATTGTCATCAAGAAATGCTGATTTATGACAGCTGAAACGATTTGTGGGAAAGGATGATTTCTGGCACACTTTGAAAAAAAATGTCAGCATGTCCCATCTTGACGTTTACAGAATGATTGGGGGAGGGTTTATTTTTAGAGCTATAAATTAATTGTCATTGAAAGCACCCAGTACAGAAGATTAGAACTGAACCCAAATGTTTTAAAATTACCGAAACATTTCCACTGCCTCAATGCAACGTTTTGTTTTCCTGGATTACGTGTTCACACCTGCTTTACAGCTTCTGATTTTTCAGTTCTGATTTCTGACGTAACCACGAGGGTGAACAACTTGCTTGCAATGAATCACCTTTTTCTGCAAAAGCAATGGTCAGCTCCAGCTAATTCGCCTCTCCAAAGGGAATACAAATAATGGTGGATTATCCAGCAGTGACTCTTAGCAGGAATTGATAATGGAGGGTGGGAGGGTCAAATTAAAATCATGGTGGCAAATTATCCCAGAGGCAAATGAACTGGAGTTTACTGTCTTAACAGCGGTGCAGGTTCTGTCTCCCCGGCTGGGCAATCACCGCGGCACTGCTGGTCACTTTAGGAGAGAGCGTGTCCACCGGGAGAGTGGGAGACGTGATCAAATGGGAGTTGGGAATAATCTTCACTAGCCCAAAATGAGAATCCCCTGGAAGAGACTAAGCTGAAGCGTGGCTCTGAAAGACAAAGCACCCTCCTTCCCCATTGCTCATCCTGGGAAAGCTTGCCGAGCAAGCTGTCAGGGACCGGGCAGAGAAGGGGTTTTAAGGTCCCCAACTTTGAATTGTTGGCCTTAACCATTCGGATGCCCACCGTTATTTAGGAGCTTTGTTGTCATGAGTTCAGAGCGTGCCGCAGGCCCCCTTGAAGTTCGGAGGAGCTGTGGGCGCTTAGCACTTGGAAAATCAGGCCCAGTTGCATTAGCTATTAGCCCCATGCATTTGGTCTGAAAGCCTTTCAGGGCCACTGCATCCAGTCGCGCACATGTGAGGGGGAGAGGGAGGGGAAGGGACGCACTAAATTGCAAAGCTTTCTCCAAAAGGCAGCTACATTCACAATCCCGGACAGAAAGACTTTTTCTTTTTCTTTTGCTTTTTTTTCTGGTATGTGCTTCCAATTGCGGCAATTCATTGGAGTCGCCCGCGTCCCGAGGCATAAACTAATTGTGAGAGCGTGGCTGTTTCCACTGGCCGGCTTTAAAAGAGATAAGATGCCTCTTTACTCTAAATCTGGAAAAAAATATACATAAAGGTTGATGTGTTTTGAAATGGGTTTTTGCTTTGTTCCTCCATTTTCCCCCTGGGTGTATTAACCTTGGGGACACTGTAAAAAAGCACATGCGGCAGGAGCACCTGCTGAGGTCAGGACTAGTCATTAGTTTTTTCGGTCAGTGCAGAATAAACCCCAATTCTCTGCGTCGGCGTCGTTCGCGGGAAGTGTGCGCGCTCTGCCTCGCTCTCTGTCTCTCTGCCCAACTCGCACTTTTTCCTGCCTGACTTGTTCCTCCACAGCTATTCCATCTCCAGCTGTGGGGGCGTCAAAGAAAAAGATGAGATCAAGTTGAGGGGAAAAATTGTCTGATTTTCCTAGCCCTTTGTTCCAGACCCCTCGCGAGCTCAGCGCTCGCCTTTGTGACGACGTCAGAGCTCTTTGCTAGGCAGGTTGTGTCGCGGAGGCAAGCGCGGTTTGCTCCCGGGAGACGGCACGGGTGCGTGTGTAGGCAAATGGAGCCCAAGTGAAGTAAGGCGGGTAGGTGGGATCTGCAGCTGCCTCCGTCTACTCTGAAGTCCATGTTTTAAAGGTAGCTTTCAAGGCAGCTTGCAAGGCGGCGCTGCTCTGAGTTGGGTAGGAGACGGGGCTAGAATGGTGTCACCCCAAACGGGTTGCTCAAAGCTGGGACCTCTGGGCCCCAAAGCACAAGCCTTCGCTGCCTAAAGTAAAGGACACGGCCCTTTAGTCAATGGTGAAGTGAGCCCTCATGGGGATGGGGAGGATGGTGCTTCTTGAGTGGGAGCAGGTTATATAGGAGAGAGGTGAGGGGATGGGCCCTACCCTCGTGCCTGTGATGTTAAACCTGTGGTATAGGGCCGGCGCGCAATGGGAAGCCTGTGCACTGGTGATGCGTGTTCTCCATCGGGTGCAAGGCGTGCTTGTGTGGGTATTGCCGGGTAGCAGTTCTCAGTCCTTTCTCTTTCCTGCAGAGCCATGCTCCCCCCGGGCTCTACACAAAGACCAAAGATCCTGCCAGCGCTCCGGACACTCCAGATGTTCTAGAGATTGAGTTCAAGAAAGGTAAGTGCTTTGTCTCCCTGCTTTTATTTTTCCTCTTTTGAGGTAAATCCGCGTCTCACCCAAGGGCCCGAGCATTTAGCTATGGGCTCCAGCAAGACCAGCATTTCAGCCATCTTGTCTTTCCTTTTAGGCAAGATTTTTTTAACCGGGGGTGTAGAAGAATTTGGGTGCTGGAAGTCTGTGGCTGAACCTGGGTGGGTTCCAGGTCTGGTCATGGAGTTGCCTCCAAACTTTCCCCCATGGTTAAGTTGTTTGCTCCATCTCTGCTCCTGCCCCTTTCTGCATCTAGAAAGCAGCCCGTAAATTTGCCCTTTGCGGCTGTGGTGTCCAAGGACATCTCCTCTGGCTTCCCATCTCGCTGGTGGTCTGCATCTTTCTGTGCTGATGAGCACCGCCTTTCTGGAGGGCGTGGAGCTGATGGATCAGCCCCCACTCTGAATGCCAAAATGGGGTTGCTGCAAGGAGAATGGGGCAGCAGGTCAGGGACACATCCCCTTGCTGCTACAGAGTGAATTGAGAAGATACTCGTCCACCGTGAGAAAGGAACCCAGCACGAGCAGGTTTAAGGTCTTTGATCTGACCCCCAGTGCAGAGGGGTGGGTTGAGGCCCCTGCTACAGACACAGAGAGTCCTTTAAGCAAGTCTGCTCAGACCTGCAGACGCATTGATTGGCAAAGCGTGTCTGTCTTCCACGGACGTCTGGGCTGGAGGTTGAAGACCCGAGACCTTGAACCTCCAGGCTGGACAGATGGAAGCTGAAGATGGAGCGTACTGGGCTGCTAAAAGCAGCAAGTGCATGAGGCTTGGCTTTGAAGTCATGGAGTAAGGATGAGCATTGGGGTCTGGGGTCACATTTGGGGGCCACGGGCAAATGCAAGTGCAAAGAGAGAAGCACGAGCAGGCTCCATTCTGCAGGGAGGTGTCATTAGCGGGTGGGCAGAGCCAGGGCACCTGGGTTCCCTTGGTGCTGCCTTGGCATCTGGTTTTGGGGCGTTATGCTGTGCTCCACCTGCCTGCCATGGGGCTTGGCAAGCTGTCACAGGGCTCTGTGGAAGGTGCAAAGCTGTCTTCTTGCAGGGTGGGAGACTCTTGACCTGAGGGGACGTCTCCCATTCCCTTCTCTGCGGGCACCTCCTAAGACGGCGGGGAGACCCCTTAGTCCTGTGGGTCTGCGGCCAGCCTCCTTCCCACCCTCCAGACGGGCTGGAGAGCCCTACTCCATTTTAATGATCCTCTCTGGGCATGAAGAACCCCTCCCCTGCACCCCCCTCCTGGCTCCCTCATTCATCCCCTAGTTAATTTATTTGAAGTTTTAATCTAATTATTAACTATTTTAAAGGATAAGCAGCTTTCTCCAACAACGGGCCCAACAATGTCAGCTCTCCTCCGGGTGGACTGCATCCAATACCCTGGCGAAAGATGATAATAGAAAGAGAAGGGGCGAAGGGAGGGTGCGGGCGGGAGGGGGGGGCTCAGTGAAGAAGGGGCTTAAGGTTCATTATTGCTGAGACTTACATTTAATAGCAATTTACAACCGAGTTGATAAACCCCTGGAAAATAGGGGGTTTAGAATGGGGAAAGCTGACAGAGCCCTTCACTACACAGCGGCTCTAGCGGGCGCCTCCGTAATAAAGACTAGAAAGGGAGGCATTGAGGCCTGATTGGCAACTGATAGTGCGCTAAATGGTAATGAGGAGGGCAGATGGAGGAGAGATTAGCCTCCAACTCTCCACAGCTTTTCTTTGTGGGCCCCGCAGCCCCCTTGTCAGCTTCCTAATACATTTATTGCTCATTTCACACTGCTAAAGAAAATGCCTTTTTCTATTCAGAGCCGGCCCCCTCCCGCCCCACTCCTCTCCCTCCCACCCAGCGCCTTTAAAAAAAAAAAAAAAAGAGGTGTAATAATTAATTCATGGAGCCCTCGGACCTCATCGCAGCCTGCCAGGGACCGGCCCGAGATGGGTTCCCATTCACTCTTGTCAAGCGGATAACTGGAAGCATGTGTTGCGTTTGTCTGCAGAACAGACGCTACAGCGGCTGTGTGTGCGTGCGTGTGCGTGTGTGTGTGTGCGTGTGCGTGCACACCCGAACCTCCATCGCACCCCCCCACCAGCCCCAGACAACCCCCTCCTTTGGCTATTGGGTCGTTTGTCAGGCCTTGTGTCAGTGGCTGGTGGGACAGAAGGTGCCGTGCCATAAGACAATTGCGGAGCGTGAAATTCAATTAGTTAAGGGCCTGGTTGCAATTTCACAGGCCCTAAAAAAGAGAGAGGGGAGAGGGAAAGGGGGCGTTTTTTATGGCCCCCTTTTTATATTATTATTTATTTCTCTCTCCTGAGGGTTTTTCTGACTCCCCCTATCCCCCCTCCCCATGTGCGGCAGCTTGGACATGCCTTTTTAAGAAGTTATTTAGAGTTCATATCTGTCACATCTATTTAATGCACTCCGGGTGATGTTAAGACGTGGTCTTGACATCATAAAGCTGATCCCGCTCCCTCTCCCGGTCGCCTCCTCTCTCTGTGTCTCTCTCTCGCTCCGCAGGTGTCCCTGTGAAGGTCACTAACATCAAGGACAGGGCCACTCACCAGTCCTCCCTGGAGCTGTTTGTGTACCTGAACGAGATAGCGTAAGTGCGGCAGGGGGGCTCTCTTGCCGGCTCTCGTGCGCGCCGCCTTTCCCAGCCGTGAGCACAGAAAATCACCCGCTGCCATGTGTGCACGCCCCGAGAGCAGGCTGCGTGAGACTCCGTGGGTGCACACGTGAGGGACGAGCAAGCTGGATAACAGGACGGGTCTTTGGGTGGCTCAGTGAGGAAGGAGCTAGGGTCTGGCCAAGCTGCCCTCGGTGCCGGTGGCAGGGCTCTGGTCTCCTCATTCCCAATATGCACCAGAACATGTTGGCATTTGTTTTCAGATGTAGCCTTGCCCCAGGGCTGTCAGCCAAGGACAGGCTGGGCTGTCTCGCCAACACCAGATGCCCCGGATCCTCACTCTGTGCCTGTTGGCCAGTTGTCTCACCCCGGGTACCAGTTTGCTAGGTGGATCCCATCCTCTCAGCCCATCCCTGTCCTTGTCTCTGATCAGCCAAGTTACTCCTGCAGTTACGGTGACACCAGATGCAGGAGGAGGTTTGGGAATGCAGCCCTCTCCTCTTCTTTCTGCACCAGTAAGTGGGCTCCCGGGGAGTTTCTGCTGAGTTTGATTCTGACGTTTGGGGGTTCCCCCCTCCACCTCTGAGCCCCCAAGACAACCTCACATCCTTCAAAGAGGGGCCGTGGGAGTGCTTCCCCTAAAAGGGCTATCAGTACCATTTCCTAAGGAAGGGAAGGGGTGCCTGCGTGCCCCCACACCAACCCTGATTTGCCCTTTGCTGGCACCAGTGTTGCTCCACTGATACCCATAAGGCTGCCTCTGACTTGCATTCAAGGGGTGAGCGCAGGATCTGGCTTCTGGCCCCTGTTGCAGCCCTGGGGTCAGGACTCTAAGCACAGTGTCCTTCATAGTGGTCCAGTGCCTTTTCAGCGGGTCGCTGCACGTCTTCCTGGCCCCCCGGCATACGGGCCTGCGCCCCTTTCTCTCAACACATGGTCAGCGTGGCCTTGCGTTGCGCTGCTGCTCGGCGGGAAGTGGTCCCACAGTTAGACGGTCCCTGGCTTGGGACTAGGCAGGCACTGGGGAGCCATTCATCCATCCCCTTGCCAAGTGCCACACAGATTCCCCTGTCCCGTTCCTCCTTTGTGCCTCTGCCTTTATCCCCCTGGAGCTGAATGGGAATGAACTTTTCCATGTAGTTCTCTTTTTAAATGTTAATTAAGTGGTTTTAAAATGACTTCACCGATCATGAATACAGCTGCCGTGGCAGCAGCACCTCTCCCCCGCTCCCTGCTCTCGCCTGCTTATTTGTCTCGTGGCTAGCCATGCCACGTCGAATGGTGGATTTCCTCGGGGCTCTTTCCTGCCCCAGTGGTGAGCGGGGATGGAAGGGGGATTTGCATTGGCAACAAGGTTCAGCACTGGGGGTTGGGAAGGGTCCCACTTTCCCTTCACCAACCTAACTGCAAAGAGGGGGCAAAAGGGGGGAGGGAGGACTCGATAGCACATCTTATGCAGCCCACGCCACCCGCTGCGAGGCAGCTCGACTCCTGACAGAGCCTTATTGATGGCTTCAGCACGGAGGACTTCCCCGTCTTGTCATGCTGTCGTGCGTCTCCAGGATGGTGCTAGGCTCTGTGGGACAAGTCAGAGAGAGCGGTGTCCCGGTGTGGTCTCAAGATGCATTGCTCACCCTGTGGGTCCTAGGCTGTGCCCGGAGCTACGAATGTGTGATGACGCTGAGGCCAGGTGTAGCGTGCCAATATGGTGCAGTAGCAGCTAACTGCACATCGTAGCCATGAAGGTGGTGTTTTCATCTCCATCAGCGGGGACAGGATTTGGCTCTGCAAAGGGGGGTCTCTATTGAAGCAGCTGGATGCAGAAAGACCAGGGGTCCTCTCAAGCCCCGTCGCTTCCAGTCGGTGCTCCTTAGTGTCACCGCGCGGGGTCTCCGGAAGTCCTGCCCAAAGCTTTGCTTTCGTGGAGCGGGCTCCTGACTGTCGGGTCTTTGCCTGCACTGTGGACAGCTTCAGATCAATGGCATATGATGAATAGGGGGGTTGCTGGTGTGTGTGAGAAACCCCTGAAGGAGAGGGCAGTTCTGTGTGATGGGGAGCAAGTTCTGTTGCAGTCTGCCCCTGGGCCTTACCCAATACATTTCTCTTCTCTGGGAGATCATCTGAGCTAGGTAGCAGGGCTCCAGCCTTTAAACAGATATTTCCACAAAGCCAGTGACCTCACTGGGTATCAGTTTGGGCCCTCCTGGGGAGATCCCTTTCTTCTGGCCCCTTGCTCCGTGGTCCCTGTGAGCAGCACTTGGCAGTCCTCATGAGATGCCAGGACTGCACAGTCCCGGGGAGATCGCGATGCAGGTCCCAACCTCTCCTTTGCTTTCTCCTCCCAGTGGCAAGCACGGCGTTGGGCGCATTGACATTGTGGAGAACCGATTCATTGGGATGAAGTCCAGAGGTAAGAGCTCCTTTCCTAGATAAGTTGCCTTCTCCCAGGACCCAGTCCTGTCCCAGAGCAGAGGATTGGGAGATCCAGCCCCCCATATTTCATGGGCTGAGCTTGGGCTATGGCCAGGCGGCTCTGATTCAAGGAGTCACACGTGTTTCTTTCAACCCCTGCTCTGTGGTACTTGGAAACAGTGCAGGATCTGGGCTCTGAGTCCACCATGCCTGCGATTCTGGCTTTGCTAATGGAAGTGAAAGGGAATGTATGCCTATCGCCAGGATTTTTCCTTATGAATCTACCTGTATGGTCTCTGTTGTCATAGTAGGCAAGTACCTGGTCATTAACAATGGTCTCCACTCCTAATAACAGTCTCTGCTAATTGCAACTGATGGTGATGGTATAAAGGCCCCTGGTTGTGGCCTGTAACTGTAGGCTGCATGAGGTGCAGGCTGGGTGCATGTGTGTGTGTGTGTGTGTGTGTGTGTGTGTGTGTGTGTGTGTACATCTGTATGCATTCACATCTGGAGTACAGGGTTCAGTTTTAGGCCCCCCACTACAGAAAAGATGTGGACAAATTGGAGAGAGTCCCATGGAGGGCAATGAAAATGGTTTGGGGGCTGGGGGTCATGACTGATGAGGAGGGGCTGAGGGAATTGTGCTTAGTTGGTCTGGAGAAGCGAAGACCGAGGTGGGATTTAATAGCAGCCTTCAGCTACCTGCAGGGTGGTTGCAAGGGGGATGGAGCTGGACTGTCCTCAGTGGTGGTGGATGACAGGACAAGAAGCAATGGTCTCAAGTTGCATCGAGGGAAGTTTAGGTTAGCTATTAGGAAGAATTTTCTCACCAGGAAGGTGGTAAAACACTGGAACAGGTTACCCAGAGAGGTTGTGCACTCTCCAGCCTTGGAGGTTTTTAAGACCCGGCTCGACAAAGCCTCATCTGGGATGATCTAGATGGGGCTGGTCCTGTTTGGAGCAGGGGCCTGGACTAGATATGACCTCCTGCAGTCCCTTCCAGCCCTCATCTTCTGTGATTCTACGATACATAAAGTGCCTTGTACAGTGGGGTCTGTCTGTAATCTCTAAGCACCAACGTAACTCTGCGTAACTGAAAAGAACATCCTTAATCACCTCTTTTCCTTCGGTTTTGACTTGCTGAATTTAGGATCAAGGTTTTCATTTGAAGGGGACCTTAAATTTCCCTCTTCAGTGATGAATCTTGCCAGGGGACACAGTGGACACTTAATGCCAGTTCTGTTTTATCACCAGAATAGTTTGGGAACAACCGTGTTTACCAACTCTCACGAGATTTTCTTTTTTTGTGGTCAAAGTCTTGCTTTATTTGGGGTATGGACATACTAATGCTTCACTGTGTGTCCGGAGCACTGTAGAAACTGCCCGTGTGTGCTTGTGCCCCATGGGAAATGGGAGTTCACCTGTGGTAACTCACCCCCTGTCACTGAAGGCTCAACTACCACAGTTTAGTTTCCATTTACACCTAGGTAGGAGCTCACACCTGGGCCCATAGAAGGATAGAAAATGCAGGGTGGAAGGGACCAGGAGGTCACATCTCATCCAACCTGCTGCTCAGAGCAGGACCAACCCCAACTATATCATCCCAGCCAGGTCTTAAAAACCTCGAAGGATGGAGCTTCCACCGCCTCTCTGGCTACCTGCTTTTCAGTGCTTTACTGTGGAGCAGCTGAAGTACAGTGAAGCCCAGGCCTCTCTTACCTCCCAGTGGGTTTTCTGCAAGCCCCAGCCTCTGGAGTCAGGTGATTACGTGAGAATCTCAGCTTTTCTTGGCAAATGAAGCTTCTAGCGCTGCATGGTGCTGGGGAAAGCATAGGATGCATCACAACTGATGTTTGCCTTCGGATGGGCAATGAACGCCCCCAAATTTCTCACTATTTAAAAAAAATCACATTATGTTTTCAATGTATCCTTTCGACTTGTCCTTGTAGGCTTGGTTTAAACTCTTGGGATTGGCCTTAACCCATCCAGCAATCTACTTAATTGCAAATCCCAGGGGCAGGAGCTGCCCTATTCAGCACTGAATAACAAGGTGGCTAGTTATCCACTCCCTTCCATTGTCTCCTTCCCTTTTTGTTTTAAATCTCGTTAATATCTAATTAAGTGCTCCCTTTGTTGACCTTGCCCTTCGCAGCAAGGCAGGGCTAAATATTATGATAACATTTCACAACCAACTCTAATCCTCCCTCCTCTGCCCTCAGCGCACCAGAGGAGAGCTTTCTTCCCAAGCTTGTTGCTGGGTTCTGAAAAACCCGGTTTGATTTTTAATAAGTGCAGTTGAAAGAAAGAGAGGAAAGAAATCCAGAAAAGCCGCGACATTAGCCCGCGAGTTCCAGGGCGCTGAGTAATTGGTGGAGATTTCCTGGTTTTTAAAGAGCCACTGACACGCTCCAGTGACCCTTGCAACATCTAATAATTTCTCAAGACTCCATTTAACTGTCACGCTCATCTATGGCGCGTTGTCTCTGAGTGAGCGCCTACATGTTTGTGTAAACAGATGATGTATCCCTTGCAGGCAGCTTCCTGATCCAGGGCTGAATGGGTGGATGGGGTGGTGATGCTCTGATGGATGAGGCCAAAACACGTGGGCACATGCTTGAGCCCCTCTTTATTTGGTAAAGGATTTAAGTGCACGTGTAACTTCAAGCACGTCCTTGTGTCCCAGTGACTTGAGTGAGACTTCAGCTCGTGCCTAGTCGCTTTGCTGAACAGGGGCTGGTGCTACACAAGCTCTGTACTAGGAGAAAGAGTTAGTGAGGTGCTTTTCTCAGCCAGCATAATTATATTATGGTCCCTAGTGTGGATGCAGTTATAGTGGTATAGCGGTACCTTAGGGTAGGCGATGGCTTTGTGCTGGCACACTTCAGTCGGTCAGGGCTGCGAAGTGGCACGCGCTCTAAGAGACAGAGAAGTGCCCAGGACAGATCTAGCCGTCTGGATTTAGCCTGGCTGCGAGTGGAGTGCGGGTGGAAGTGGCAAGGTGTGTGCTGGGACCAGGAGCCTCCACGGGCTGCTTCGGCGTGGGAGACGGTGCCCACGGGGGTCCGTGCTGGAACGCTGCAGACCCAAGTGTGGTCCGTGGGGCTGCTCCTTCTCCACTGCTTATGGAAAGCTGAATCTACCCGTTGCTTCTCTGCTTACGCCAGCCAGAGCTGCTTGATCCCTCCTGGGCATGAGTGAAGCCAAGACGGCTGGGTGAGCCTCGGGGCCCTTTGGGCTGGTGTGCTTAGAGCATGCCGGTTTCTGTAGGCAGTGGTCTCCAAGGCAGTGCCGTGGCTAGCATCATGGGTGGCCATCCTGTACCCATGGACTAGGTTGGCTTCAGCACAAGGCTCCAACTCCAGCCTCGAGAGCATTACAAGGTGACTTAAACACTGCCGCCCCACCCCAGGCAGGAGCGGGGGAGAAAGGGATCAAATCTTCCTTCCTCTCCATAGCCCATCCCTTAAAGGCCACCTGTGCTAGAGCTTCCCTAGACGTTCCTCCATGCCGGTCATCCAAGCCTTGAGGAGTCAACTGGAGCAGGAGGTGGTGGGAGGAGGTGCAATTCGTTTATATAGATTTTTTTTTTTTTTTTTACCAAGCACCTAATTGAGGTTCATTAAGGGCTAATAGGAGAGAGCAAGGCAGGCAGCCCTGCGCCCGCCTTTGACTCCCGGCTTTGGTTGTGTTTGTTGCAGAGCGAGGAAGGTGGCTAATGAATAGGTGGTCTGGGAGCCTCGGGCTTGCAGCTCGGCTCCTGCCCGCCGCCGACAATGGGGCTGTGCTGCCAAGCGCCGTGGGGCGGCAGAAGAGGGGCGGCTGCGCAGGGGAGTAGCGTTCCTGCCTAGTGCGTCTTTTCACATCCTCATTATCAAATTATCTTTTTAACTCCGAAGGGGGGCTAATTAAGTGAAGTAAATGAAATCAGTGGGGAGGAAGCAGGAAGGGAGGGGATGGCTTGGGCTTCTTGCCTCCATCGCCATCGGAGGAGCGGAGCTTTGCCGTTCCCCGGGGCTCTTTCCTCCTTTCTCTTGCTGTCTCTCAGACCCCTTGGTCCGGCAGGTACAGCCTTGTCCTTGTCCGCGGAGCGGTCCAGCTGGGCGGGTGGCCACGGCGTGTTGGAACAGCGCCACGTGGAGGTAGAGAGGGGCTTGCCCAGTGCCCCCCACCTCAGCCCAGAACGGCTGGGAGCTTTGGAGGGACTTCCCACCCATGGCGAGCTCAGCTGCTTGGTCTCAGCTCTGCTCTGAAAGTGCACGGCCAGTGGGAACCACAGCAGTAGATGTCCAGACACTTCTTCCTTTTCCCACCCCCATCGCCGTCCCCCCCTCTCCTTGCTGCTCTCACGACTCCATTTATATTGGCACAGCCCCAGTAGGGTGCCCTTGTTCTGGATGCGAGAGCCGCTGCCCCGCAGGAGCTTGACACCCCTGCCTGCCCCCGGGTCTGCTGGCCGCTGACTGCATCCCGCCGGCCCGGGGGTGTCCCTTGCCCAGTGCTATTTTCCCATGGTGTTTCTTGTCCCTTTGGGACCCTGGCTGTCGGGAGCCCGCTGCGCTCTCGCCTGTGGAATGTCAGCACATTGATCCCCGTTCAAATTGACGGATCACAGTCAATACGGCGAAATTGCTCAATTCGAGGTAAGCTGACAGCAGAGGTTACAAATTAGAAAATTTTAAGCAGCAGCAGCTGTCTCCGTTCCCCCCCGCCTTTTTATCCCCGTCCACTCCCCCCACCCCCCAGCCCCTTTCTCAGCAGTAATTATGGTGTGATTGAAGTGCTGCCAGGCTGTATCGCTGACACCTCTGTCTTTTTCCTGTAAACACGGGGAGATGAAAATAGACACTTGGAGA
>JAGPOW010003310.1:18124921-18146539 GCA_030014935.1 Caiman crocodilus
AGCTCCAATTTGAAGGGGAGTGGTCTTTAATTTTGGGGGGAGTGGTGATGAGGCCCAGATTGAAGTCTTTCCCTGTTTGCAGGTGCCTTTGCCACCATTGCGCATTTGGAGAAAAGAGATCACGGCATAGAGAGGCTGGCCCTCGGAGGCCTGCAAGGTGCTTGGATATGACAGTCCTGATGGACGTGTGGGGGTTATGTTGGGCTGCAGTGTGTGTCTGTCCATGCTCAAAGGGGTTTAGCCTCTGAACCAGGGGGGTCTCAACCTTTATTCACGAACGAGCACTGCAATGACTGCACCTTTTTCATGGAGCATTAAAAGAAAATCAAACGGATATAATTGTCATCTCATCATCAATTCCGCCTTTCGGTGTGATTCTTGATGTGATTGCGAGTGCTTTCAGCGCTGTTTTTGGATTTGTTGGAGAGCACTTTATACAATCACAGGAGCACTAGGGTGCTCGTGCAAATGGTGAGGTTGGGCAGCCGTGAGCATAGCAGGATTCAGCGCTCCTTCCCCTGTCGCTCTCTGCATCCAAGTCCAAAGCTGCCTTGTTTGTCAGCAGCCCTGCTGGGACGTGCTCGCAGAGCTGGCTCCTTTGGACGCTGGTGCCCGCGACAATTAGCAGTTGTACAAGACGCGGGGGTGCCGATGGCTCTTCTCAAGGTGGCACGCCAGAATCTAGCTCGCTCTCTCTAGCTGGGCTGGCTCCCCGCAGGCAGGAAGAAAGCATCTGCTCTGTGTCCATGAAATCAGCACCTTCGACTCGGACTCGCCACCAGCTGAAGGTTGGAGAAAGCAGCGTTTTCCCCTGGTCTCTCCGCAGGGCCACTGGCTGCACTTTGAGCGGCAGGACAAAGTTCTTCGCCTGCCCTGTTTGCCTGTTAAGGGTAAGCGTGACAAGCTTCTGACATCACAGCTGGGAAAATAACCTGTTATTTTCTCAGCTTGGATGTTACTTTCTCTGCTATTACCAGCAGCTACCGTCTATGGAGACGAAGGCAGCAGAGAGTCGGCAGTCAAGCAAATGGAAATGGTTCTCGCCTGGCACAGCAGCTGGGAAAACGCGGCGAGGAAAAGGGAAGCAATCCTGGAACGAACCAAGCCCTTTGCAGGGGTACTGCTGCCACCTGCTGGTTGAAATCAGAATAGTTCACTCGTGTGTCATGGGGCCTATACTGCTACCAGAGATTCACCCTTATCCTACTGGCTCGGACTCGACTTCCCCTTGACAATGGCCCGCACCAAATGCTTCAAAGGAAGGTGTAAGACCTCACCGGGGGCACATGCAGGACAATCTGCCCCTACATTGGACCTCCCCTGAGTTCGGGATTAGTATAAGCCTCAAAACATGAGATCTAATATCCCTCCCAAACGGTTGTTGCTGATAACTCTGGACGCTCCTGTGCTTCATACAGACATCTCTCGCGTTCCTGAATCTTGCCACACTTTTGATCCCCAGGGGGAGGGGATTGTGCGTTAGAAAGAGGCATTGGGCTTTTGCTCAGCTGTCCCCATAGGACTTTATGGGAATAGAGCAAGGCAAACTCCTAGGGTAGCCAGGGATTTAGCTCACTTGAGATCTGCACCCAGTGGGTTGGGCTGTTTTGGGGCTGTCCTCTGTGTTCACCTACGTCTCTGTGCTCATTGCCCCCATCCCCACCCCTGCACTTGCTGACTCTGCACTCCTCCAAGTTGCCTTCCTAAATGCTCTTTGGATCTTCCTCCTGCAGCTCTCAATATTGCACCTCCCTTTGCCCCAACCCAGGAAGGAAACTACCTGTTGCATGCTCCAGGAAACAGCCTTCTCTTCTCCAGAATTCCCCTTGCACCATTCTTTGCACACTACCTCCCCCAGTGATCTTGCTGAATAAGCCCCTTGTCTTCTGAAGGCTGTTCTGCCGTGCTGTATATGCGTCTGAGTTTAGGTGTGAGGTCCTGGTGGCATGTGGGAGGAGGCCATTCTCCAGGGTGTGCAAAAGCATATACTCCTGTCAGCCCCCAAAATAACATTAGTGCCTCACTGACCACCAAATTGAGGGAGACCTGCTATTTGCTGTTGGAAAAGTGGAGCTGCTAGATTTCCGCAGCTGCATAACATGGCATGCTGGATGACTCAAGCTGTTTTACCAAGCAGGCTTGGATGCTGCCAGTCTCCAAAGCACCTTGACTCTCTGGCTTCCACACCTACAATAGGTCAGTGCGCACATGCACAGTCTGGACACTCCCTGGTTTTGGTGCGGTGTTGGAGTCTAGATCCAGGAGCAACATCAGCCATTAGACTACTTGTTAACCCACCTGATGGTGCATAGAGCGGTCCGTGGCTAGGGTGGAGATATGGTGGAGATATGACCACCGGGGACAGGTTGGATGGCGATGCTCTCAGAAATGTTGACTGTAAATGGTGCTACAAGAGGTGTTTGGGAAAATGTGATGCATTGTGTATCTGAAACCATCCAGGCCAGAGCTCCTGGAGAGGCTCCTTGCAAATGCTGGGCTCTCCCTGTCACCCTCCTGTGTTCGTAAAATATATTACGGTTTGAAAGACTCGCTTAAATTCAGAGGTCTCCAACGCCCTCCATTGCTCTGAAGTGCTGATCAGATGTTGCCACTGCAGAATTACTCAGCTGTGTGTGATTTTGGTGCTTAACAGTTATCTGGTGGTGTCTGGGCGGGATTCCTTCTGAAATGGGAAGTGGGGACATAATATAAAATGGCATCTCGCAATCCTGATCCAAGCCTGGGGAAACCGGCCTGGTTTAGTTCGAGGTTTTGCTGTATTCTTTGATCTCCTTGTTGCTGCTGGAGCAGGCTGTATATTCTGTTGCATTCATCCCCTCAGCATTAAAAAGGCCTTGGCTGTGGAAAGTCCTCTTACATGCATGAAAGCTAGAGATGGGCAAGACCCTGGACAGCCATCTCTCTCTTTCGCCCACGCTGACCAGTGCAAGATTGTTCCTGACAGTGCGTCTTCTAGTGCTTTCACAGGAGTGTCTACCATTTCCCTTTGGGGACTATTCCACCTCTTTTCTGTACAGCTCACTGTGGGTAAGGCTTCACTGATACCCAGCCCAAGATGCCTTGTACCTTCCTTTTGTGCTTCCTTCCTTCCTCCAGTGGCAGGCGGTCACCACATCATGCCAGGTGAAGCCAACCTGTGCCTATTTAGCTGCTTTTCATCTTGCATAAGTCAAGCAGTCCAATCCCCAGGGTTGGTGTTGTTTGTCTCCAAACTGCCTCCTGCTTGTCCACGGCTTTCTAATACCGCCACGTCTCAGCCTGAAAGCAGTGTTTCAGGTGCGGTCTCACCAGCCCTGTAGAGAAGGCTCTAATCTCCTTGCTCAGTGACTTGATGCTGCTGTGTGCATGTAGTCTTAGATTTGTGCTGGCCATTTTTAAGGAGGTTGATGGCTTTGGAGGGAAGGGCACAGCACCAGCCATTAGTTGTTACAGCGATGCACGCACCCTCCATGCCAGGAGACCAGGTGGGTCTTTCCCATGGAACTGGACACTGCATTGGCTTTCGTTAATGGTGGTAGCAAGGATTTCTTAGAGTGACATCTTTTATTGGCCAGTGATGTACTTGGGATAAAGCTAGCCAAGCTTTCAAATGCAAGGCGTTCTTCCTTAGGTCTCTGGTCACAGGAACCAGGCACAGCATAGCGAAAACCAGCAGAGGGGAGGGGGTGCTCGTGCCATTTTGGGAGGCTTGGGGCACCCCCGTTCGAGACAGCCATTGCTCCCAGGATACCTGCTCCCTGTCTTCTTCCCATCCCCTTCCTCCCTGCAACATCCGCCCAAGCTCCTATGGAAGAGAAGGCCCTGGCACAGGCTCGGAGCGCAATGATCTGTACGATGCACCTCCGGGCTGCCGCCTTAGTGCAAAGGCATGGCTGGAGAAGCATAGATCCCAAGAGGCAAAGCTCTGGTTTGATCTGAGAGGCACATCTGCAAGCTGCTTTAAGGGCAACGGCCACAGGAAATGCTCTTACTCTCCCCACCCCAATAAAGTCCTCCATTTGGGGCAAAGTTTGCACCCCCCCGAGCAGCCCATTCACCCTCTTCTCTGGGATCCCAGGGAGCCAGCCCAGCTAACTCACCCCAGGAGACGGAGATGCTCTTCCGTCCACCTCGCCAGCTGCTGAAGCCAAGGAGCCGGGCTCAAGGTTAGCTCCTTCCAGCATCTCCCGTCTCTTTCCTCCTCCAGTCGTTGCCCCGTGCGGGAGGGGTTTGGCCGACAGCCCCACGCACGGGACACGGCGGAGTTGTGGGTAATCGGCAGCTGACCCACCTTCCTGGTGGCTTTAACCTGAGGCTGGCTGCGCTGGCAGGGCTGATCTGTACGCCTCTCAGGCTAAGAGGGGAGGGCTCGTCCGGGGTCACCTCAATCGATATCTCATCTGCGGGCTCTCCTAGCGGAAGTGATGGTATATTGGAACATGGTAATGGGTCTTGTCTAGTGGAAAAGGCTAATCTTCCCCAGCTGTACAGGATCTCTGCAGGTGTCCTTCAGCTTTCTCCCTCGCGGCAACCATGGGGCCCTGCAGCCCGCAGAAGAAAAGACACTTTTCTTTAAAGCTGCAGCAGCCTCATTTATTCCCGGTTCCTTTCAGCCAGGACAGAATGAAACCCCTGGGCCAGATACCCGGAGCCATCTCGAGCCTCGTCACCGAGAGCCACGGCCAGCAGATGTTCTGCTCCTGGGGTCCTGCCTGCCTTTGAACCTGATAAAACCAGAGGGGGAGAAATGCATCTTCATATAGCCCTCTGGGCTATACACAGCTTTTAATGGGGGGGGAAAAACCAGTGCTGCCACCTTCCAGGGAAAAGATCTGGTCCGGTGCATCTGCACCGAGGTCCTGGAGCCTGCAGTGCAACCCCTAATGCATCCATGGGGCTCTAAAAGAGTCACTCCAGCAAGGCAGCAACGTAACACAGGGAAACACCCTCTTCCAGGTCGTCGGGTGAATTGAGTGCTTGCCGGTGGGTTTGGTGTCACCAGAGTCTCAGGATGGAAATCCAGGCCCAGGTTGTTATGTGGCTGTTCATCCGTGTTCATGCATTAGTCATTCATATGAAAACGGCATGATCGCTGATTGCTCATGATCTTTATCATCTCTTCCAAGGAGCTCACAGCTACACCAGTCCTGAGTGCCCCCTTCCCTTGCTCATGAAGATGGATGTTGCAGACAAGTAGCAGAGCATGTTCTCCGGAGGCAGCTCTGCATTTGCCTTCCCCGCTGCTCGTTGGGGCCGAGATGCACTTTGGAAGGTGGTCGTCAAGAAAGTCAGTGGTGGGAGGCATGGGGAATAGTGAGAGCTGGGGGGTCCGTCTAATTTATCTATCTAGTCTGCATGTCACAAGCATCTGTCACCATGATAGCTCTTTATAGAAGATGAAAGGGGCAGGTCGATTTTTCTCCATCCTGCTCGTGTTTCACCAAGTGGGTGGCTGTGGCCCACGTGTACGTCCTCTTCTTTCCTCCTCCTTCGGTTCTGCCGTTTTCCGATCCCACTGCCTGTCCCATCTCTTGGCTAAAGCTGAGGAACCTGAGAAGAAGAGGCATAGGATGGTGTGAAGATGGCTCTCGTCATCTTCTTCATCAATAAGCATGCGTGAGGCCGTAGCATAACTAAGGGGTGAGGGGTGGTGATTGGGGCACCAGCCTCGATGCTGCCTTTTTGGGGCCGGGGGGAGGAAGGGCAGAAATAGCTGTCGGTGCAGCGGTGGCTGATCACACTGCTGTGACTGGCACTGCAGCAGCTTGGCTCTGCATTGCGTGGCATGGCCTATGGTGTGAGGAGAGGGTGCCCAGGGGGATCCAAGGAGCTGTTCAGTGCTGTTTAGCTTTATTCTCGCTGTGTAAGCAAGTGGCACCGATGTGGGACCATGCCATCCTTTGCAAGCATTCTTTGGTTCTCATCCAAACGATGAGAGCATAAAGGTGCAAAGCCTTGGTCCTGTTATTTAGCAGCCAGAGTATGTAACTCTGTGGTTTTGGATCCATCAGTGTCTCCCTGTGACCTTGGCCCTGTTTGTTCCCCTCTCCACAACTCAGTTCTCCTGGCTGTAAAGCACGCGTGATGATTCTCGTCCACCTTCTGCAAGTGCTTTGAGGCCACAGGCTTTGAGGTGGCAGTTTTGCTGCTAGGTAGGATTAGGAGTTAATTGTGAACTGACAACCGTTGTGCGACATACGGCAATTGCCGGTAACCTCCTTGGGGAAGCGACTAAGTCAGTTCAAAGGTTCAAACAATGTTCAGCACAATGGGCTTCAGCTCGGATAGGTGGCTTAATATTATTGGGATCCTAGTAACAGCCCATGGGTTCACGGTAGACATTTCGAAACCTCTTTGGCTTCTCACGAGTCTGAGGAGCCTAAGTCACCCTTGAATGGAGGGCAAGGCTGCAAACTCTCTGAGGTGCATTTGAAACAGTGCCCTCAGTCCAATGCCCCCCTGTACCCACTGCCTTTACCAGCAAGCTCCAAACACTTACTAGGGGGCCAAGGGTGGCCCCTGTGCCCCGTGCGCAGGTCATAGGTCTGGACCACGGAACGGTTATTAAACGTTTCTAAGGCCGAGAAATTCCCCGGTGTGGTGGGGAGCCCTGGGCCGAAAGCTTCCCAGGCGAGCGGGAGATGGGCGTCTTTGTAAACCCCTTAACAAGGTGGCTTTGTCTAAACATTTAACAAGAATCTCTCTTGCTTCTCCCTGGGAGTTTCCCAAAGCCGGTGCTGGGCGGCCTGAAAGGCAGCATTATGCTTTTCCCTGGGACAGGCTGCCATGGGGGGCAGAGGGAGAAGGCCGGCTGGGATCAGAAAGACACGAGGGCAGATATGCACGCTCATTACAAAGGGCTGCCCCGAGGGGACAGACAGTCAAAGCTCAGCCGCGGCAAAGGGAAAGACAAGAGGGCTACACAGGAGGCTGGAAGTGTAGTGCGGGGAAGTCCATCTGGTCACTCAATAGCAGTGGTCAGTGACCTGCTGGGGCTTGGGAGGGGGATCCTTCTGGCCTGCCCTCTGCCCCTCCCTTACAGAAGGGGAAATGAGAAAGGTGGCTATTTCCAGGGGGCCGGGGAAGGCACAGGTAGGTTTTGTTGGCCTCTGGTAACCGGAGAAGCCAGCTGTTAATGACTTGCCCGCCCTCTCCTCTCAGTTACTTTCTGCATCTCTGGCTCTCAGTAAAATTGGGTGCAAAAGCAGGTCACAGCGCTGACCTTTGTGGTCAGATGAGTTGTCCCCATGGGGCTTTCTCTCACCTGGGCCCCAGCCAGCCCTGGCTCTGCCCCAATCAACTATGTGACAACCTTCCCTATTTTTACGTGACTTCCACACAGGTCATTTCAGCTGGGAATGGAGGAGTCAAACGGGACCAAGAAAGGAAAAGGCAGAGCTCCACGTATTTGTAGCAGGTAACGAGTGCCTGGTAGTCTTAGCAAGCAGGACTCGTAGTAGAGTCGATATCTTTTATTAGACCAACAAGATTTTTGCAAAAAAGTCTTTCTTTTTTTTTTTCCCTTCCAAAAATCTTGTTGGTCTAATAAAAGATAAGGTATCATTTCTACTATGAGTCCTGATTGCCTTTTCCTCTAGACCAATACGGCTACAACCTGGATACCTGGTATTCCTAGCGAGACAGCAGCTTCCCTCTGAAGGGGCCAGCGAGCTCGGTCGGCTTGATTAAATACACTGCAAACTAGAGGTAGGAAGGGCTTCACCCACCGCCGATATGGAGGGTGGAAAACCACGAGGAGAGGAAATGAATCCAAATTAGGGAAAGGCTTAGATTTAAAGTGATTCGTTCAAACTTGCTAAATCCCTGTGTGGACACACTCAGCACTGAACTATCCAAGCAGTTGGGTTGCATACTCTCCAAAATCTGAGGGCGGGTAAGCCTGGATGGCAGTCACTGCTTTGGCCAGAAGTGCAGTGGAGGTCTGCCCCAGCTAGCTCAGGTACTGGTGCCAGTCCAACTGTGGCACTATGGAGCTCAGGGGAGATGGCAAAGCCTACCTGAGAAGTGCAGGGTAGGTTGGTCATGTTTTGCCTTCTGCACTGAGATCCATGCTGCTGTGACAACACTGCTACTGCCACCTGAGCTGCACGAATTCACAGGTAGCTTGGGCAGGTCTCCATCGCCCTGTGGTCAGAACAGCAGTTGCAGTGGAGACAACCCCTAGCTTTTGATTCACTTGGGAAGCGAATTAAGTTAAGATTAAACGAAAGCCTTTCTCCTTGACTGAGACTTGAGTGCAGTTCAATTCTTCCTCCTCTTTATAGAAGTTGGCTTAGATAAAATTTCCACCATGCGCCGCCCCCCCAGGTAGGCATGCCCTGCGGTGGTCTCACAGATCCCTGCCCTTTTCCTTTACAGTCACCCAGTGCTCAGGGAGGGCAGGTCCACCTGCTTCTGATGGTGGGGCAATCTCACTCAGCTAGCCTGGAGGCCAAGCCCTGGCCTGACCAAACGTGTATGCTCCTCCTGATTTCCACCGGGGTCTCCTTGGTCAAGAGAGGCAAGGGCTTACAGGAGGGGGCTATTTCTGCAAGCAGTTGGGTTGCAGGTGCAGCACTCCTCGCAAATGGCTTTGCCCTGGGACCTTGTCATCTGATACTGGAGGGGATCAGTTCGTGGTGACAGCTCCTTCCCGTCAGGACAGTTGCATTTCCCTTGTACAATGGAGACCTTCTACCTACATAGACTGGTGTTGGGCGCAGGCCTCACCTCTCTGCCCCCGAGGTGGGGCAGCAGCAGCCTGTGTTTGGCTAGGAGTTGGCATGATTTCTTTTAGCGAATGCCCGAGACCACCTCTTTCTCTGCTTTGGTGTCATCTGCTTCTCCCGCTCCATGTAAGCCCAGCTTCCTTCCTTGCCTTTGCCGGTCATGGTTGCTGTCCCCTGGCTCCACATAGCGCTCACCCTGCAGATTTACTGTCACACGTTAAAACCATGTCTTAGCAGCAGGGTCAGCATGTCACGGCAGCCCCGCATCGATTTGTTTGTACCTCCCCTTGGCTAAAGCACTTTGCCCCCAGCCCCTAGGAGTCGTATCAAGCTTCACAAGCCCCCTCCGCCTTCCACCCCCCGTCCCGAGCTCTCCCGGGGTTGAGAGGGAGGCCAGGCCAGAAAACCTCCACCCAGGATGACTTCTGCAGGCAATCAGCCAGGAGCCCTAAAACGTGGCCGCTGGGCAAGCTGCCATCTGCGCTGCTGAACTCCTGACCCCGGCAGGAGATGTAATGCGTCTCCCTGGTTTATCTTAATCAATATTTCCATAAAAAAATAAGCTGTGTGAGAGGCTGAGGGGCTCTCAGCTAGCCCACCCCACTCTGCTTGGTTACAAGTGGGATCCATAAAGCTCCCGATTTGTTTTCCATGCTGGCTGAAGCTGGAGACGCTGGAGTGGACACGCTCCCATGCACTACGCCAGGCACAGGCAGTATCACGGGTGCTCCTAGCTTAGGAGGCCTTCAAGCTCCTGAAGACCTTCATGATGGGTCCGGCCTGGGAGTGCATCAAGGTCTCTGAGCCTCAAGGCTTCCCTGGCCATAGGAGAAGGCCCTGGGTTCCCACTTGCTGCCCAGGATGCTGTGGGTACGGTGTCTGCAAGCTTTCACCACCTGGGGCTGGTTTTTCCATTCCCCACTCCAAATAAGAAGGATGCTTGCCTTTGGGGTGGCCCCAGCTGACTTGCTTCATCACTAAACCCACTTTTAGGGTTTTAGAGCAGCTTCTATACCACCTGATGAGTTGGGCTTGTTAATTTGCATTGGAATTAACCTACTGCAATGACTTAATCTCCTGCCACGGGGACCTGACCCATAAATGGGACTCCTAATGCAACCTCATTACAAATGATACTACTTATTATTGGTTGTATGTTAGCATTTAAAACTCCCAATCCATGGACAATTCCCCAGGCACTGCACAAGCACATAATGACGGGGCAGTCCCTGCCCCAAGCAGCTTCCAATCTGCCATTCCTTTTCTCTAAAACTTTCTTGGTGGTTGCCTGAGAGGTAGAAGTTGCCAGGTGGAATTGCCTGGCTTGAGTTGAGCTGGAGAGGTCATATAAGACCTTGGGATCAAGATCCTTCTGATCTTAAAACCTGTGAAGCTGAACCTGCTCCGTTCTGGAGATCTCCAGGGAAGGAAGCCACAGAATCAACACCGGCCAAAAATTCCTCTGTTCCCTATGTTTGGTTGGCCTATGTGCAAACCCATTGCCTTGCTGCGTATAGTGCCACCAGCTTTTGCAATGGTACTGTGCAGGCCATGACATTTAGTGTATTTCTTAAAGCCCCAGCTCCTGGAGGGATGTGATTATGTCAGGATCTCTGCTCCATTGGCTTTTAAAGGTGTGTTTCTAGCCCTCCCGAGTGGAGAGAACAGTTTGGAAAGTGTAACTCTGAAAAACCAAAGTCTTCAAAACCAGGGAGCAAACAAAAAGAGTGCAGCAGCAGTTGTTACGGTTTATCTCCAAGCCCGTGGTCTTCGGAGGCCTATTTTAATGCAATGTGTGGAACATTTGCTTGCTTTGCAGGAGTTGTAGAGCTGATGTGAAATCTCCTGCCAGAGTGACTCCATCTGAGCAGTGAAGAACGGGATCAGGGTAGCAGCATTTAACTGGTCCCATCCCCTCTCCCTCACTGGAGCTTGGTAAGAAGCTCAGTAAGGCTGCTGTCCCCTGTTGGCTTTGGTGATGGACATTGATGCCTGATGCACTCTGACAAAGAACGAGAGGTCTCTGCCCCACTGTTTGATCTTGGACCTCCTGCTTGGTTCAAAGGGACTGCTTCTATAGCACCCAGGCAGCCTTTAGGACAAGGGTGTGGGCTGCAGCAGCAGATGCAAAGCCCCAAGTTTCATAGTTGGTAGGGTCGGAAGGGACCTGAGCAGATCATCAAGTCCGACCCCCTGTCCTGTGTCCTCTGCTACTGGCTGGAAGCCTTGTCTCTCCCAACCCAAAAGTCCTCCCACCACCAGCCAGGGGCACTGCCTGAGGCCCTGATCCTGCAGACATGGCTAAGCACTTTGCTCATGTACCTGACTTACCTGGAATGACTCACCTGAGCAACAGTGCACGTGCCAAGACGGGGCGGGCTCCTGTCCCCCCTCCCCATAGGTTGAGCCAGGAGAAGGGAGGGGCTTTTCATGCACTTTCATTCACTAAGCAAACAGCTCCGGTGAGAAGTCCCCCTATTTGTTTCCTTTGCGGTGTTGGGCTATAGCTGATGAAGTGATTAGGGCTCTGAGGCAGAGGAGGAGGGAAAAAACCTTCCCTATTGTGTTAACCATTGTTTAATGAAAGTGGCAATTCATCTGCCGTGGATGTTAAATAGGGAGGAAGTGCTAATACCCTCCGTCCTGACCAGTCCGGCTGTTTTAGTGCTTGCAAAGTGGGAAATCAATATCCCAGAGGCACTAAGTGCACCTTCAGGAACATCACTCATGCCAGGATTGAATGGCGGGCTTGTCAGGGGACCGCCAAGATGGGGGTGGAAGAGGTCTCTCCAACAGCTCCCTTGGTATTGGCGTAGGGATGCAGGAGGATATGAAATGACTTCACTTCCCTCTCCTTGATTCATGCCAGCTGTGCATCTGGCTGACTCTTGGCCACTGCTGGGTGAGTCCAGGCACATGGTGGGATTTAAGTACCCACAAGCCCCTGCCCCAGCCCTGACACATCCCCTACATAATGATGCTCAGCCTGTTTTATTCTGTAAGGGGTTACTGGAGGCACGCTTCACTGGCTACACTGATGGGACCACTCCCTATTAGTACGGTAGGGTTACCAGGGCTGGGGGCTGCATTGTGGTGGGCATGGGGTGCACACCGACTGGAGGGGTCCCTAGAGTAGTCTAATTAACTGAGAGGGCTCAGGCCATCTTCCCAGGCCTTTTCGCCACAAGCCTTGCAGCTGGCCAGGCTGGCACGCTCTGGCAAGAGGACCAGGTCAGTGAACAAAAAGGTGCTGAGGCAAAGCTACCTGGTAATATGGAAAGCGTTGCCCTCTGCAGAGCAATGGAGCCCTACAGGGCTATAAAGCAGGGCAGACATGAAACTGGCCATGACAGAAGGCAGAGCAATGGTCACTTCTGAAGGCATCTGCCCATGTGGGATGGAGCTGGCCTTCTCCCTAGGACAGCAGGGAAGCAATGCCACCAGCCCACGGTCTGGGCTGTGCAAGGGGCCCATGTTGCCAGTTCTCCTCCTGCAGCCCTGGGCGTGAGCACCGGCTCCGAGGGATGGAGCTCCCCACGTCCATCACTCATGCGCCTTCTCTGCCTTTGTCTTTCTGCTGAGCACCTCGACTCTGTTGCCTGTGGACTAACCCCACTCCAGGGTTTGCAACAGCCAGGATACAGAAGGGGAGAGGTGAGAACATGCATCTAGAAATCCTGAGTCAGGTTCTTGCCCCGATTTTTGGTCTAGATTTCTAACCAGGCACATAGATGTAGAAACAGCTCCAGGCCTGACCCAGCCGACAGTGAGCTCCACGAGAGTCCTTCCATCCATCTTAGCGGGCACTAGACTGGGTCCTGAATATGCAATCTTTCCTCAACCCCTCTTCATCTCCAACAGGTCTCCACCCCTTTGCTGAAGTGCTTCCCAGCTAATCTAGCCCTTGCTGGGATGATGGGAGCTTTGGTGCATTTTGGGAGACCTCCCACTGACGGAGAAGGCCAGATCTGAACACATCAGCCCCCAAGGGCCCGGCCGTCAGTGACAGGTACAAGAGACTCTCCACCCCCGTGAGCCATCGGCAAAGAGAGGGGGTCAGGTTGAAAGGAGCCAAGGGTGGTCGCAGAGCTTGTTGCAAGGGTCAAGCTAACAATGGCTGCCGTGGGGCGGGGGGAGGAAGGCACTGGGAGGTTGTGTTGGCGACTCTGCCTTTTTTCCTTTTCAGCCTCTCTCGTTATTTATCGGTGACTTTTGTCCTTGGCCAGCATAGCAACTGAAAGGGGCTGTATTATATCACATATAGGCAGCTCTTAGAGAGCGAGCGGCGCACATTCTGCCCGGAACAATGTGCGCGCTGGCTAATTCTGTTAGTCTTTGTCGGCGCTCGGGTCCCATCTGGTTGACACAGTTTGCTCTGATGCCTCCTGCCATTATGTTACCACTTGCCTGTTTGAATCGGTCTCTCCCTCCCTCCTCCCACCTCCTCCTTTTCTTTTTAGCGTTTCTCTTTTCTGTTCTTTTTCCCCCCGCTTTTTATTTTTTCCTTTCCTCCCAAAAGCCAGGCAGAACTTGCATAATAGAGTGATGTCAGATGTGTGCAAAACAGACCAACAAAACCTAATGCATTTCCCTCCTTTGTCTGTCACTCTCTCCACTGCCTAACATTTTCCCTCAGAAAGCCACTTAAAACACATCAGCAACAATCCCTCACAAAACAGCCACTTGTTGGCTAATTGTGCCGAGTACCTGCCCACTCCAGGTTTCTCTCTTCCGCTCTGCTGTGGGGGGGAGAAGGAGGGACCGCTCCTGCGGGGACCTGCCCGGCTCTCAGCCGCCGTGGCCAAGAGCAAGAAGCAGCCAAGGGGGGGTGTTTGCCACCTCTCGGGGTGCTCTCAGCGCCAGGCAGGATTGGACCTGGGGTTTCAGCCTGTTTGGATGCTTAGGTGGAAGGGCACGCTGCAGCGGGGAGCTGGGAGCGCTTCCGCCCCCGGGGCCGCAAAGGGCATGTCCACACTGGGCATCCAGGCCCAGTCCCCAAGCACACCAGAAGTCGAGATCTCATGAGTGGAGCAGCTTCTGGGTCCCGTTTCCAGGCTCAGTGGGTGCAAGTGGGGGCAGGTGGGCAGAGTGTCCTCAGGACCCGCTTTCCCAGGGGGCATGGATGTACTTTGACTCTCCGTGACCCCCAAGGGCGGCTTGGCTTTCAGGCTCACGGCCTGTGTTCTGGCAGTCTTGCCATGGATGATATGAAAATGTTTGTCTCCGATTGAAGCGTCTTCTCCGTTTGTTCGCTGCGTTAGGAGTCCAGTTCTGGCTTACGCTTTCCTCAGCAAGACTCCCTGAATGATGGGAGATTTAGGAGAGCTGTGGTACAGGAAGCACCCAAGAAGTGATCCCAAAGGGCCGGTATTAGGCGACTAGCTTCACCCTCGCTTGCGGCTTGTTGACAGAACGGGCTGGAAAAAAATAGACCTCTGGTAAGACGCATGATACCGCTCTACAGTGAGCAGCTGACCTGATCCAGGAGTGACAGCTGGGCTCCAGCGAAGGCAGTGGGAGTTTTGGCTAGGACTTCCCTGGCTCTAGGGTTTCATCCTGGGTATCCAGCACCGCCATGAACTGCTCTGTCGTGGCAAAGCTGACACGGCTCACCTGTGCCACCCTGTTCGTGATGACTGCCAGCCACAGCCACTGTGTTCGGCAGCGTGTGCCCCAGGCTGCTGGAGAGCAGTTCCAGCATGGCCCAGGCAGCATCGATGGATGCCAGGAAAGGGACTGTGGGAGCTGATAAGTGAGACCCCCCTGTAATTCCTGGGGGGCAGCCCTGGAGGGAAGGTCGCAGAGCGTCCGAGCGGTAGGACATCGCACCATGGGCGATCTGCTGAGTGGTTTATTTGAACAAGGGCAGGGGGCAGCTGCAGTGATTACCCAGGAAAGCACCTTCAGCTGGTGGCAGAGGTGCAAGGTCCCCTCAGATGATTTGTTTAATTCATGCATACGAGGCTTTAGATATACCATCATGATGGGCACGTGGGTGTGACTTGGGGGACAGTCGGGCCCAGAATGGTATATGAAGGAAACCCACTCCAGGTGAGGGACAGCTCTTGGGATGTTTGATGGCCAACACTTGGATGAGTCTGTGGTCTTGGACCTGTTCTTCATGGACATGCATCCAGATGGCCAAGATCTCCCCATCTCTGCTGACTCCCTTTTATGTAGTCTCAATGGAGAAACCAAGGGACAAACCAGACCAGGGATCAGACTCTTCTCGTATCGAATGCGGTGGCTGTCTCAGGCTTGCAGGCAGTGTCCAGCCATATTGGCAGGGGAAGTCGCATGCTGCTACTGCCCCTCACGCTCAGCCTACTTTGTAGTTAAGGAGAGGATTTCAGTGTCTAGAGCGGATCCTTGGCAGCCATCGTCAGTTCTGCGTTTCCTTTAAACACACAGATGTGCACACAGGAGATACATTGATTTCTTCCCCCAAGAGACAATTTTTCCCCAAATTGGGATTCATTGTAGTTGACTGAGCATCTCCCGTTCATGGTAAAGACCCTTCGCAGACAGCTCTGGCTGCCTTCCAAGCACAAAAACCACCGGTAGGGGTTGAGACACTGGAGCTATGTGCAGCTAAAGCAACTCTGGCTCTTTTGAGGTGGTTCAAAGCTAAGCTCTTTTGAACCCTTGCAAGGAATCAGGCCCAATTTGTTAATTTTAGAGCAAAATGAAACACCAAGCTGAAAAGGCCAATAAAAAATACAGCCAGCGGAGACAGTGTGAGAGCCAGTGAGCTAAACTCCCAGGCATCGCGACGCTGCAGCAAGCTGCACTGGGAATGCAGCCCAGAAATATCCCATTGAGGGCACCTCTGCTGACAGCGAACACACCTGGCCTGGCACTCACCAGCCATGGGAAGGGGGTGTTGTAATGTCATATGAACACAGTGAGGAGATGATTTAAGGAAAAAAGAGAGAGGGAAGAAAAGGGCAGGGGGGAGAGTTGCAGTTTTCTTTTAAGGAAGCTGCATCTCCGTTTGATTTTGTAATTAAAGCAAGCATCTGCTGCTATTTCCCAGCACACGGTCCCCCTGCATTCGCTGGGGGCTAGGCTGTTTGTATGCACGATGGGAATAAGAGACTAGAAAAAATCCAGGCTTCTTGGTCCTGAGTTTGCTTCTGCCACTGATTCACCATGCAGCTGCTGGCCAGGTTCTTCAGAACTAAATCGGCTGCGGTGACAAGTTGTCTTCTTTTAATGGGAGCCCAACTAGAGATACGTCGGGTTGAGTTTCGGAAAGATCTCAGCACCGATCATGTCCCCGGCACAGTGAATTTTCTGAAGATTCAGCTCCTTGCTTAGATACCAGAGGGGAGTTGGAGCTCTTGGGAAAATCTGGCCTCTAAAGCAGGACACACGTTGGTGCTGAGAGCCTGAATTGACAAGGGTCATGGGTGATGAGCGTGAGTGAGACTTGAGACGCGAGTATCTCAGGATGGGCCCCCGAAATGTTGGAAAATGTTGGCCTCGCCTTCTTGTGTGAAGAGGTACTTAGTTCCCACTACATCAATGAGACCCTGATCTTTCAGTGCCTCCGTTTCCAGTTTCAGGGCCAGCTGTTCTCTGTTCACCGGTACAGGTGCGAGACTCGGTTCTGCAGTAGTTGTGAAATGTCTCCAGCTCCTGGGCTGAAGGATACGATGGACAGGCAGAGGGCCAGAGTATGATTTGCGTTAGCATCTGACAATAAAGGACACAGTGCAGGAGCTTCAGAGCCTCCCATTTCATTAGCATTTGAGTGCCCAAATCCATTAGGTAGCAGGGATGGCATGGGTAGGAGGAGAATGGAGGGGGAGGAGGGCACAGACCAGAGGCGTTTGTAAAGGCTTGGTTTGGCTGTCGAGGTGGTCTGACGCATGTAGGCAAGGATTACTTGCAGTGCATGATAACCAGTTATTCGCACACGGCGCATTGGGGCTCAGCTCCGAGCCCCCCGCGCCACCCCCAGCGGGCTGGGAGACGCAGGGCACCTCACTTAATCTGGTAAAACAGCCCAACCCTGCCTTGATTGTGGTCCAGTGCACCCCCACCGTGGCCCTCTTCCAATCCTGAGCCTGTCTGCAGGGCTGGAGGCTGGGCACCACCTTGCTCAGGGAGGAAGGGGTTAAGCACAGCCAGCACCAGCAGAAATCAAAGGATTACAGGTTTGTTGCCGGACTGTCCCATCTGTCACAAACACAAAGACGCGCCCCCCTATCTCTGGGCTCGACTGTCAATGAAGAGCCCACTACATTAGAACTCCATTAGGAGCGACTAGCAGCAGCAAATGGCAGCTGTCAGGGCACTATCATCTATGTTATAATTCCTCGTACTCTTTTCTCAACTGCACTTAAATAGCAGTTCTACCTACTGGGCCAATTTTGCATTCTCCTCCTCCTGCTGCTGCTCGCCCTCTCTCGTTAAAGGCACAGCACTCGTCTCCCCTGCTCTGAGACCTCCTCCCCTCCTCTCTGCCACGGCACAAACCTAGGCCTGCTGGCCTTGGGTGACACCCGGCTGGCAAACTCGCATCCTTGCTGGGAGCCTTCCTCAGGAGGCGTAGGACTGGTATGTCACCCTACAAACACACACACACGGATGCAGATGTGCTCACCCCTCACTCATACGTGCAGATGCAGGTTGCCCTACGTGCAAAAATGCCCACGTGTGCACCCATGTGCAGTCTTGGATGAAAACACCGCCAATGTATAAGTTCACATTCGTTCGGATTGTGTCGTGTGGACGTATTTGCAGTCTGTCACACATGCCGTCAGCTACGCAGGCTCTCTGTCTCACACACACATGCACAGCCACACGCGTGCACAGAAAGCTGCACTCTTGGACTTACACCGAGCTGCAAAGTTGTACGCTTATAAACAAGCACTTGCAATAACACCCCAGGCCCTCTTCACTTCAGGGCTGACCCAGGCATGGGCTATGGGCTGAAATGGATAAGGATTGTTGGTTTCTTTCCTTAAGAAAGAAGAGAAGGGTCAGGGAGGAAGGAGGAGCCCCTAATAGCAATATTAAGCAATAATAGCTGTTATAAAGCACGCTTGGGCCCACTCCCCACCAGCGTGCTTGGGAACTGTTTGGCCTTTTTAACAGCCAGAGAGCAACAGAGCAAGGAAAACCCCATGGAAAAAAGAAGGCGATTAAGGTGTGTCTAGATGCAAAAGTTATGCTAATATAAATCCCAAGATATAAATCCCACACAGGGATCAGAGTTACTTCCCTTGCTTTAGCTTACATCCCCTTTCAAGCAACATAAGCTGAATGGAGAACCAGGAGCTGATGGAATAATTCAGAATCTACCCCAGAATATTGCACCTCCTTCGACTGCTTCGTCGATGTGCAGGTACGTGGAAGGTAAGGTGCATCCATGCATTCAGACCACTGTTACGGAAACTCCAGGTTCCAGCTAATCGTTGCATCTACCTAGCTCTGCCCTGGTTCGAAATAACCATGCTGCCTCTGTGCAAATCCCCATCCTGTGGTGCAATGTTTTATCCCTCAGCTGCTCTATGATTTCTCATGCAGGGCACTGGGGGATGCCTGCAAGAAGCTAGAGGGAAGTGGGGCCTTGGGGAGTCAAACTGCCAAAGTCCCACGAGTCCTCTGGCAGCTTGCATTCACCTGGCCTGGCTTATTGTTGAACTGCTGATGAGCCACATGGAAAGCACCATGACTGTGACAGTCATTAGGATGAACAGGACAATTCAGGTGCATGGATCTGACTTACGTGCTGTCATAAGGCTCTCGCTGCCATGGTGATGTGACTAATGGGAGTGTGGGAGAGGAAGGATGAACCAGAACAGTTGTTGTTTCAAGGCACTTCTCCGTGGCAGGTTTTCTTGGTGGAGCACAGCTTCAGGACTCGGCCAGGTAGCAAGGACCAGTGGGACAGGTGAGTCTTGAAAGCCCGTGGGGCTTAGCAGTGGTTGGGACCAAAGATGCCTTTCCTAGAAAGTAGCACAGAGCAGCAGTGGTGGAACAGAAATATGGGAGTTCCCCTCAGCCTGGAGAAGAGCATGGCCGTTGCCGTCTGAAAGTGCCAGTCCCTCGCCTATAGCCAACCATTTTGGAGCTGGTAGATCAACTATTGAGGCTGCTGTCATGGGGCCTCTGATGCTTACTCTGCCATCGGTCGGCACGGCACGGGAGGCAAATGACTGCTTTGCTTTCAAGGGGATTCCCAAACCGTGTAGGGGCTATCGCTGGGACACATAGGTCCATTCTTTACTCTTCAGCCTCCCTCCCCCCATCCCAAAGACTTTATCAATAAGAAGAGCTCTTTCTCCAGAGTGTTGCACGGCCTGATTGACAAGAGGGGAAGATCCATCGCTGTCTAACATGGGTCGATGACCTGAATGTTATGTGCAGAGTGGCAAAATGCCCCAAATGGTCAGGGAAAGAGTGTCAGGGATGCTCCTGTGCTGAGATCAGGACCTGAGCTGCTGGTAATAAAAATACTACACTCAAGGAAATATGTTAGGAATAGATAGGGTGAGGTGGAAGGGTTATACCACCTAGAGACTGAGCTGTGTCTCAGTAAAACTGTTCGGCCAAGTTGTCCCAGGATGAATTTATTGATGTAAATGTTCTTGAAATAACGTGGCTTCTTGGATAACACCAAGATGAATCAAACAGGATTATGGTGCAAACTGCAGATCTACAGATCTGAGGCAGGGCCAGCCCCAGAGGAGTGGACAAGGTCCCGTTGGGGTGCAGCTGAAAGCGTTCTCTGTCTCCATCTCCTCCGCACGCTCTTGCTGTACGTAGGCTGACTGAGAGGGTGGCGCCAGTACCGTGTGCTGCCTATAGCCTGGAAGACAGGGGAAGGGTTGGGGAGGTAACCAGAAGCACTTCATCACAACTGTTTGCCTTGTGTGTCTTTCCTGGGATCTGCAGAGCGATCTGCTTTGGCTTGTAGCATGTGCGTCAAAAAGGGGGTGCCGCAGCTGCTCCCGGCGGGGTAGGACACCGAAGGGAAACTGAGGCCTCGTCCACGCTGCCTCCACATAGCACCCGGGAGTTTGAGGATGAGTTTGAGTATTTTGGCAGCAGTCCCAGGCTTGGCAGGGAGGCAGCGATGTGCCCCACGTGAGAAGATGAAAACTGAGGATTCTGTGTAAAGGCTTTCCCTACAATGCTTTGGGCTTTTGGGGGCAAAATAAGTAACCAAGGAGGCCTGTAAGCTTCACCTGGGACAGAACCAGGTGCTTTGGGTCCCCTCCTTTCCCATAGTCCTCCCTTGAGCAGCCCTGAGGCCTGGTTGATGCCTGAGGTTGCTGTGCTGGGGCAGGGGGTTGGTCTTATGTGCAAGCAAACCAGATAGCGGACGCTGGCAGAAGGATGGAAAGGGCTATCTGAGTCCCTCCGCAGCCGACACCTCTCTAACGCGAGCCCTTTTGGGTAAGGCTGGATAGTACCAAAAAGCCATGCTCTCCTACACTATTTTCATCAGGATGAGGAGGAAAAGTTGCGGTCTCTTCCGCAGCCATTGCTTCGGTCTTACTCTACAGCAATAGGGAGAGAGGTGTAGCTCCATGCCAAGCGGGGACCCCTCAGCAGAGAAGACGGGGGATGCGCTGGCCATGATATCCCCTAGCCTGAGCTCTCACACCATCGCCCATTTGCCCTGCCTCCTGGAGTGGCCTGGAGTGGCTGCGAGATCAGCATGGGGGATCCCATGCAGCCTGTGCAGCGATTCCTGCTGAGAGGGGCTGGGTCAGGAGTAGCCGCAAGGTTGCTACAGCCGGCATTTCTCTTGCACTCGCCATAAGAGACTTCTTTTCCGCCAGGTAATCAAAACAAACACTTTGGCAGATAAATGCATTATAGTGGTGCTTGAAATAAATAACTAATTTCCCCCAACATGATCTCAAGGAGCAGGAGAGGCGTGAATAGCAGGGCCCAGTGTTGGTCTGACTGGACTCCCCGGTGCGGTAATTTTGAGGATGACAAACACAAGCCAAAGAAAAATGCTGAAAAATGGGCACTTCCCGCAGCCCTGAGCAAAGGAGCTATTGCAGGGTTTGGAAATAACGAAGGCGAGAAGAGGGAGAGGGGGGAATTTTCTCATTGAGACCAAGTGAAGTGCCAAACAAGCTGCTATTATGATGGTTTTAAGAGGCTTGGGGGGCGGGGGGTATGGGAAGAAATGTCGAGGGGAAAGAGAGGAGGGGAGAGGTAAAGTAAGAGGGAAGAAAGGGAGAGACAAGGGTGCGGAAATGAGAGGAAGGAAGGAAAAGGGGGCGAAAGGAAGAGGAGAGGAAGAGATGGCGATGGGAAGAAAAAAGAAACCTGAGGTGGTGAGAGACATGGTGGGGCAGGAAGACCTCGTGTGAAACCTGTACTGGCAGAACTGGCCCATACACAGCCCCATCCGCCACGCTTTCCCAGCGCCGCTCCTTCGCTGGGTTTTCATTTCCAAAGACCCACCCGGTGCCCCCCTTCCCCAGCCCCTTGCTACCTCCTACCTCTCCCCCCAGCAACCCTCACCAAAAAAAAAAAGAGAGAAGAAAGAAAGAAGGAAAGAAAGAAGGAAGGAAAACAAAATATCTACAGTTGTCGAGACGAGGGGAGAAAAATAGAGGCAAACATCCATAATTTTCTCTGTGGGGCTTTGCAGTAATTGAGCCATTTGGATAAAAATAAAGGCAGCAGGCCCTTTAGGTAAGAGGAGCTTTTTGCAATCCAAGAAGCCTGAATTATGCGTCTTGTATCACTTTAAATCCCCCAGCCCGCCACCCCCCTCCGTCTCCCCCATGCGACACCAAACCACTTTCCCTTTTCTTCTTTTTTTAAGTACCCTGTCAAATGTCGTCCGATGAGCGGAGAATTTCAGCTGTCACAACTAATTTCAGCGTGTGTGTGTGTGTGTGTGTGT
>JAGPOW010003310.1:18170845-18225848 GCA_030014935.1 Caiman crocodilus
TTGGGCCATGCACTAATTTAGGAGGGCACATGCCACCGTGCCTCCATTAGGGGTGCATGCAGTGGCAGGGAGCAGCTTGACCCTTGCAGCCCATGGATGACCCACCCGTGACTCTGCCTTGTACCCCACCTTGTCCCAGGGTTGCATCCACCGCTCTGGCTGGGCAGCACCTGCCCCTCTCCCTCCCTCACTGTGGGGGCCTCTGTCTGTCCCACTCTGCCTCTTTTGCCCCACAGATTTCCTGGCCAGGCACTGTTTTCCAAGCTGCTGGGCTGCATTGTTGTGAATTGGCTATCAAATCAGTATTGGCCGATACGGCTGGTTAATGATAGAGGTACACCAGTACATCGGTACCATATTGTATCGGCACTGATAAAAGGGGAATTGACATTATCGGCAATTGGCTTTTTTTTGGCTGATGTCACTGATAAATGCCACGTATATATGTACAGCTGCAGCACAGCAAGCAGGTGCCTAGGAGTGTAGCCCGGCAGCGTGGAGAGCAGTTTCCAACTGGTAAGTTCGTTGTGGGGGAAGGAAGGGGCATGGGGAGGGGAAGACCAAGGCCCCCACAGTGAGTGAAGGAGTGGGGCTGGGGCAGGGGCAGGTGCTGCACAGTTGGGACAGGGTAGGGTACAGGATAGAGCCATGAGTGGCTCATCTGGGGGGATGTGGAAAAGAGGGGCAGCTCCTATTGCTTCATACACCCCATGAGGACGTGAGGGGCATATGCCTCCTAGATCTGTGTGTGGGGCGAGGGTGGGCTGCTGCTGCGGGCTGGGGCCAGGGGCAGCACCGGGCTGTTCCTGGTGGGGGGGGGCTGGGCTGAGGCTGCACTTGGGGTGGGTGCTGGTGGCACTGGGAGGGGAGCTATGGGGGGGCTACAACCATCCCAAAATTTGCCATAGCCCCCCCCTCCCAGCTCTGCTGCTTTCTGCCCTGGGCGCAGCCCTGGCCCCAGCCTGCAGCATCAACCTGCCCTCACTCTGTGCCCAGATCTGAAGCACACATGCCCCCCATGCCTTCCCAGAGTGCAGCACCTGCCCTACTTCCTCCCTCACCACAGGGGCCTCAATCTGCCCTGCCCCCCATGTCCGTTCTCTCCCTCCTTGCCCCTTCCCCCACAAGAGACTTACCAGCCGGATGCTGCTCTCCAAGCTGCTGGGCTGCGTATCAGCAATCAGATCAGTTTCGGCTGATATGGCTTGTTAAAAATCAGCGGTCGGTATCAGCCCAAAAACTCTTTCTCATGTACCTCTAGTTGACCTCTCTGCTGTCAGAAGGGTGCGTCTCAACCTATTCTGTTCTCCAGTATCAGCTGTATTTATACAAGAAGAAAACTGTTCCTTGCTTCCTCTTCAGTTTGGTGTCATCTCTTCTCTTACAATGTATATACTATTTGTCAGGTAGGAGCAGGGTCTTATAGGACCAGCTATACCTATCTTCTGCCTTGGACTAAGCCATGATTTGGAAATGTTACTAGTCCCTTGCTGTGAGGAGCAAATCCTGGTATAATTCTCCATATTCTGGTTTTCTTTCTGGCAGCTCATTGTCTTACTGATTTAATGAGTGAACAGTCCAAACCTGCCACTGTTTCATAATCCAAATGGGATTCTTCTTCACAGTGTTTCTAATTGCCTAGCTGGGTGAAATCTTTGATTTTCTTTTTTGTTTTTTTGAATGGACCAGACTAATGAGTTATGTTTTGACACGGTTAAAAAAGGTTATAGAATACAATACTCACTTGTTCTTCCCAGCTGTGTCACACTTTGGCTTGCTTCAAGGAACATGCCTAGTGTTCGACCTGAGTCTATAATGGTTGTGTTTCCAGAGGTTTCTTCAGTTTCCAAAATATAAGCACTATAGTTTGTAGTGATGAGTACACATGGAGTCCAAAGTTTTCCCCTGGGTGGGTGCTTTTGGGCATAGGAGGTATTTTATTAATGCAGTGAATTCCTTCACTTGCTAGAATGTTGAGTTTGATTTTTGGAGTGGTTTATATAAGAACACAGTGAAGAATTTAACTTCCTTACTCCTACTATGGGGTTATATTTATAATAACGTTACTTTCTGCATGTTTGCTTGCTTTCTACATCCTTACAAAATTGGATTGTGGCATGGTTTTTTGTATCCAGTCTCACACTAGCAGACCAGTTACACTGAGGAGGGGAAAAGGAGGAGAGTGAACCTCTAATACTTTCTGCCCTGTGGTGCAGTTTGTGGACTGGAAATTCCTGCATGTTGCACAATTGCTTCATGTGTCATTGAAGAATGCATGCAGCAGCAGAAATGAATTTCAGAGGTAGGATGTTTTAATAAAAGGTGTTGCACAAAAGTGCCAGAGGAAAAAATCGGAACTTGCCAAATACAAAGCATCATGTAGTATTGAGCTGGCTATATCATGTTCAGAAGAAATAGTTTTAAATTCACACTTCCCATATATCTAGGCCAGAAACAGATAGCCTCCTCAGTAATTGATGAGGTGGGAATGGTTTCCCAGCAACATGGGCATGTCTGCTTGAGCAGTGATATTCTCTACAGCCCTTTTAAATTCAGATATTTAGCTCTGTATGGAAGTCTGAAGTCTGTCTAGAATTCCAACAAAATATTGCTTGGCGCTTCATATTTTCTAAGCCCTGCATCTTGACACATTGGGAGAATGGCTGTTCATTTCCCAGCATCAGGTGATGGTCTCACACTTAGCTGAAGCAGGTTTCGGTTAGAGTCGTGTAATATTTGGGGAAAAAGATGCTGGCCCCTTCCAAGAGTAGAAAGCAAATCCTTAGAACTTCATTCCCTGCTTCTTAAGTTTCCTGGTCTTGACGGAGGTGAGCTCTGCAGAAGCACGCCATCTGGGACAGAAATAAAACTAGCTGCTGATTAGGAATGGGGAAGCATTTTACCAGACTGCAATACATCTCAAAATAAAAAACCCCTGAAAGATCACCTTAAAAAAGGAAGAATTTGAATTACTAAGTTCTGAATTGGCGGGCTGCAGGAAGACATCACTGTAGACACCTTGGTGAAGTCTTCTGCTCTTTGTGCAGCAACAGGCAAACAAGAAAACGGTATGTTAGGATGTGTAAAGGAGTAGATAGAGAGCAAATATTGAATATAAAATATTGTATAGATTAATTTTGGGATTCACCATGCCTAATGGGCCTGAGGACTTCATTGTTATTAATTTATTATTCTAGCCAAGTGCTTATCAGAATTAGAAGTATTGGCCAGTTATGGGGCTAGTAAGAACAGCTGGGTTCAGCTAGTAAATTTTTTTTTAAAGTAAGGAAGGGATGTACACCTTGAAGGGTATCAGCTGACTCAGCATTGCACAGAAATTGTACGTAGAAAACATGTTGCATAGCTGCCTAACAGAGCATCTTCTGTTAAAGCCTCTTGAATTGGCTGCTGTCAGACTGGCTGCTGGATCAGGGTGTTAAACACCCCAAGGGAATAGTGTCTGTGGTGATTGGTTTGTGTTCTTCAAACACAAATCCGAAGCAGGACCTGCAAAATCACATCTGAACCAGGTGTTTTGGCTTTATGTGAACTCCTAATACACAAATGCACTCTAAATCATCCTAAAAAAGACACTTTCTGTCCAAAGACCTTGTACTTTCAAGTTAAGCTCATCCCAAAGTTTTACTTGCAGATTATAACTTCAGCATTAGTTAGTGCCACAGCCCATATTAACAGTGACAAATGCAAATGCAGCTGCTGTTCTAAGGTTACTGGCTCTTTTCAGTTGCCTTGTAAATTCTTCATTCAGATGCTTTCCTGTAGCCGCATCGTTGCGTTTCAAAGCAGAACCATTTAGAAATGTGCACTCTACTGAATTTTCTAAGCATCTGTTTTCTTACTACCTGCAATGGATAGGTATGCAGATACTCATGCACTGGTTTAATTAGCTATTATATTTGAACTTAAAAAAAAACACGCAGTAGTTTCAGATGATGTACTTTGCCTAGAATTCTGGTTTTTAGAATAGCAAAAGTCTGCTTGTAAGACCAGTGAAAAAGAAGAGAAATACTTTTCTCAGCACTGTTGGTTATTGAAAGTGATTTGTGTGCCAAGCACTGCGATATTCATGAAGTCATCACATTTTTAGAGGGAGAGGGAGTAGAGGAAATATTCTTTCACTTTTAGTAATCTTGCGTTTTACTTGTGATGGCATGAAATAGTTCTGAAAAAGAAGCATGAGTATTTGATGAGTTCCCCCATGCAAGGGGAAGCAGGGAAGACTGCTAGTATTACATTCACAGCCTAGTATGTCCTCCGTTGGGTCTCTCATTATCTTAAAAGGAGCCTCTAATACTGTACAGGGGGTCTCTCTTCTTTGTAGCATTTTTCCCATAACTTAATAAAGATGCTTCTAGGCTTCATGCTGTCACAGGCATAACTGCAAGGACCCTTTCCTTTGTATTTACCATTACATGACATCTTCAGGGATCACTTCCATGAAAAGCAGTTTTAGGAAACTGTTTAATATTTTGTCAGTTAGAGGTGCACCGATGCATCGGTCCGATATCGGATTGGCACCGAAATAAAGGAAATTTATTGCATCAGAAATGTGGGATGGAGCTATGGCTTGTCTGTGGCGTGCAGGGCACTGGGGGCTGTTCCCACTGCTACACGCATCCCAGGAGGGCGGGGGGGGGTGCCTCCAGATTGTTGGGGGGTGAGGAGTTGGTCTGCAGCTGTGAGCTGTGGCCAGGGCAGTGCTGGGCTCTTCCCAAGGTGTGGGGGAAGCTGGGCTGTGCTCAGGGTGGGTGGTGTCAATGCTGGGAGAGGGAAGTGTGAGGGGGGCTGCTGCCACCCCACATTTTGCCATAGCCCCCCTCCCACCACTGCCGCCTGCCCCGAGCACAGCGCTGGCTCCCTTCCCCACATGCTGGAAAGAGCATGGCACAGCACCAGCCTGCAGCTGCAGCCCTGCCCCCCCATGCAGATCCAGGGACATATCCCCCCCGCCCCCGTGCCCTCCTGGAGTACACACAGTGGTGGGAGCTTCCCCCCACACTCCCCAGATGAGCCACTGCTCTGTCCCGCGCCCCCTATGTCCCCCTGGGGTGTCCCGGCTGGGCAGTGCCTGCCCCACTCCTCCCTCACTGCGGAGGGTGTTGATCTGCCCCCACCACATCCCTTCTCTCCCACCCTCCTTTTACCACAACAGACATACTGTCTGCACACAGCTGTATCAGAAATCGGATCGGTACCGGCCAATATGCCTCCTTAAAAATCAGCCTCCAAAATCTTGGTGCACCCCTATTGGCAGTCTTTTAATGCTAACAAGGAGAGCCAGCTTTCTGTAAAGCACTAGCGAACTGTGACTCACAGTCCGGGGACATCAGCCCCAAGGGGGTGTTTCATATCTCTTCCATAAACGTAAGTTGGCTAACACCCACCTCTGGTAAGTTTTAAAGTAAATTTCATAATAAAAAACAATCCTGATCCTAAAATTAACCAAAAAAAGCCCTGATTCCTCCTTTTGTTACTGCATGTTCATAGCTGGATGTAGTTCTCTCCTTCACCTTTCTCGCCTAACTTGTCTGCTTTTATTTTTTTACCAAATGATGTTTTTTTTCTTAATGCTTATGTGTATTCTCTGATTCCAATTTTGCAACAGTTGTTCAAGAGAATGACTTGCCTTTATCGAGGAAACCTAAGTCCATCTCTGTCCGTTTGTGCAAGCAGCTGTCAGCAGTGCTGATTGATGCAGGCTTATGAAATTGTCCAAGACAAATGGTGGCAGTATGCTGGTCATAACAAGTTCAGTTGCTTTTAAAATCTTCCCAGGGAAAAGAGATTTGTCATAGCATTGGAAAACCATAATGTGCGTATTTCTCTTATCTTAGCCTTAATATATAGTTTAGAAATGGCTGCACTGACCCAGCGTACTAGGTATGAAATGGATCTGGGAATGGAGCTGATATTTAGTTTCATTATTTCCTTTTCATAGAAACTGTGGTAGAGCAGACCTGGTATAGGCTGGGCAGGTAGCTGAAAGCTAAAGCCGCTTTTTTAGTTTGCGTTACTGCCCGCACAGTCACTGAGACTTGAACTCTTAAAAATGGGCGCCATGCCCATTTTAGTGGTGTAAAAATTGATAGATTCAGTACAGCCCTCCCCTGATCGCGTGCCATTGGGAGGAGAACTCAGTTCCAGGAATCTCCATTCCATTTTCTTTTGATCATTGTAGCTATGTTAGCTTTCTGTTGCCAGATACTTCTAATTAATGGTATGGTTTAACCAGCTTGCATCACCACATTGCTTTTGAGAAGGCAGCCTTGGGGTTTTTTGGTTTTTTGTGGGTTTTTTTTTTTTAAGGGAAGTGGGAGTAAGTTGTAGTAGCAGTATATTGACTGTTGGAAGCTGAAGAGTTGCTGTCCAGATTGAGTGGTGAGACCTTCGAGGAAGTTCTTGCTTTTTTTAGTGACAGGTTTAAGAAACAGTGTTCAGCCTTCAGCTTAGAAGTGTGTCACTGCCCTAGGGCAGCGCAGGATTTTGCCGATGACAGATGCAGGGTTCTGGCAAACCTTTCCTTTACATCCCCAAAAGTGTTCACAGCTTTGTGCAACAAAAGAAGTCCACATTTCTTTAGGTTTCTTTATTGCTTGTGTAGGAGTATAGTCTGTAGGGCCCAACAGGGACCATGGCTCCAGTGTGCTATGTGCTTTATAAAATACAGTCAAGAGATAATAAAGGATAAGAAGTGTCTCTCTTGCAGAAGGGGAACTGAGGCAGAGTGCCACAGAGTCTAGCAGAGCCAGAACTGGACCCCAGATATCCCATGTCCCAGTTCAGTCCTTAAAGTGCCATTGTTTCCCTTTGTTTCTGTGAGTCTCAAAACTGCAGATACTTTAATTTCCAATAATTGCAGTAATCCTCAGCAGCTGAAGAAAAGACATCCCCTCTCCTATCCAATTTCAATTCTTTCTGGCTTCATTAAGCAGTGAATAGTGAAACTTCAGCATGAGAGACATTTTGGGGGGGAATGGGTCACTTTAATTCCCCCCAAATATTCTGGCTCAGTTTTAATAAAAATTGCCTTGCTAGAAATTGTGTGGTCTGCAACCTTGTTTTTCCTCTGCTTTCTTTATACGATGCGTCACTTTGGTTTTATTCTAGCACGAAGAGTATTTTCTATCGTAAAATTGCGTTCCCGCCATCCACATTAATTTAGTGGGAGGTGCTGCTGTGTGTTATGGGGTGGAAAATAATAAAAAAAAAAAAAAACCCTAAATTTTTATTTGTTTTGTGCATCCGTTAGGTTAGATTCAGTTAAGGTGAAGCTAGAAGCAGGAAGAAGTGTTATCAACCAGCAGGTGCCATTAACAGGAAATTGGACTGATTTTATTCAGTATTTTTCCTTACTTGCAGTAAAATGACTGCAGTTACAGTTAAATTGTACTCAATAGATGTAAAAAAGGGGAGATACATACGTGGCTTGTCAGAGTTCAATCCCCTCCCTGGTATTAAACAGAAGATGGTCCTTCTGCGTAGAGGAGAACATTGGCTTTTGGTATTTTAATGTTTGCATCCTGCCCCAGACTTGTGCCTCTATTAGTCTCTGTCTTTCAGAGCAAAATGGGCATGTTGGAAAGAGAATAGCACATTAGATTGTTGGAACAACCTGCTATGTCTTTTTTTTTCTTTTTCTTCCCAAAGTAGGAGAGTTGATACCTGATTTTTTTTTTCCACTAACTTTTTTTTTGAATGGCCTTGTTTCTGTCCATCTACATGTACCCCTCCCGTGAATGCAGGATGCCAGTGACGGGATGGTTTTATGTTGCAGCATTAAGATTAGAAGCTGTGAAATCAGAGTCTGCTATAGACTTTGTGCATCCGTTTCGTCACGTAAAAATGGAGTTGATACCCACTTGACCTTGGTATGGGAAGGTTTAACTAGTTTGTAAAGCACTTGAAGTGTTTGGGGGGCAGCATAAAATCTTCTTTCCATAGGTTACAAGCGCCATTTTTACTTGTTGGCAAAACAGCTTGTGCGTCTGCATCAAGTACCTTTTTCCCAAGAGGCAGCATTGCCTTACGAAATGGAAGGTCCCTGTGCTACTTGTAAACTTTAGGAAATGCTTGTGGGACAGATCTATATTTTTGAAGCTGTACGTGGTGGTTTTAATTTAACCTGCTTGCTATGAGAGCTGCTGGAATGGCTCTTTTTGTGGGGAGAAATGCTGAGAAGATCTAAAACCATTGGGTTGGCAATAATAGGAATGCTCTTTCTTTGGTAAAATAGAGGGCAGGGGCGTGGGCCAGGTCTGTGGCTATGTACTGCAGTAATATAGAGAGATATTTCTTGCCCTATCACTGTTGCAATAGTGTTGTAAAACCTTGTTTGGGGCAGAATGGTGTGATTCTGGATCTCTTGTATAATCTGTTCAGCTCTTCTCTGTCCAAGTATCTTATCAGTTAGAGCAAATATCTTCCATTACATCACCCACTTTTTGTACTGCAATATTGATAGCTATCAAATTAGAGCATTTTATATTCAAAGAGAAAATATGCAAAGGCAAATCTAAGGGAGTCAATAACACAGCAGTTGTCTTATTGCAGAACTGAGTAGAGTAATAAAATATATATTCTGTCAATATTTTGGTCCTGGACCATTATCAAGATATTGATGAAAAACAGAAGTATGGTATTGACTCTTTGTCTATTTTAGTTATCTGAGCAGTGTGTCGAGCAACAGATTTTTATGTATTTTTCTGTTTCATTTCAAGAATGAGACGCATCAGTTTTCTTACCGTATCAGCTGAATGACAACTTATTTCAGGTCAAAGAATGCATAGGTTGTTACTGAGCTGTTAGAAATAACCATGTTTATTATCCGAGGGCAAATGTTGGCCTGTTTCATCTGTTTTCACCATCTCTGCCCCCCAGCCGTAGAATATAATCTTCAGTTAGTTGCTGAGACCAAATGGTCTTTTCTTGGAGGGGTCGGAGGTGGAGGGGCGGGGGGTACTGCTGCAGGGGAAGTCCAGTAGGAAACCTTTCAGGGCTTTTTTTTTTCATTTTGCAGTGGTCTCTTGTCTGTAAGTGCCTAATATTTTTACAGTAACTTCTGGAAGACAGATTAATCTGTGTGGGTTGGGATGAAACATAACAAATGCAGTCACTATTTGGTGAGATGATGGCTAATCATAACTGGGCCACCAGCTGACTAGTTAAGTGTGGCTGAAATGGGTATTCAATAGAAATGTAATAGAAGGATACAATTTTGGTGCCACAAGGTTACTTAACAGACCTATTCCTTTAACAGGTTTCCGTTTAAGTGGGCTCCATGGAGCACAGATAAGAGATACAGAGAGAAGTATGTGCAAGTGATCTCTAATGCTTTTGATTAGACTAAATCTCAAAATCTGTTTTTGGCCTTCTTTAATTTTTTTAATATGTTGCAATCTGCTTGATCTTTACCTTGGGTTTAATTTGGGAAGGGGGAGGAGGTAAGTTGCAGGGATTTGGGCAGGCAGGATTTCCTCCCGTGACTCTCAGCATGGGGAGACACAGATCAATTTCCTATCATGTGTTCAGCTGGACACTGGGCTCTAGACTGTGCTGATCAAGAAATCCCCTCCTGTTTTATACCACATAACGCATTCATTTCAGCCACTGAACCTAAATTACTGTTTTGCTTCTCTTTCTTTTTTTGATGAAATGGTAAGAACTCTTTCTATAGGGATGAAGTTAGTTTATCCGTGCTAATGCTTTGATTTTTCTCTTTTCTCTCTCTCTGCCACAGTAGGTAACCAGTTAGGGGCCCTGGTACATCAAAGGTAAGCAGTGGGTTATGTTTTATTATTTATTGATCAGTTCTAATTGTTTATTGATCCACCATCTGTACTAGAGTGTTAGGAAGTCAGAGGTTGAGAACGTGGAGAAACTGTAGGCTCAGGCTTTTTCCAGACTGAAGTTTTTGCTAACCCTTTCCATGAGGGTGGAGAAAAGAGTTTACCTTTTCAGGTAAAACTTTTGATTTGATGTCACCTTTAGGGCAGAGCAGAATTAAATTGTATGATATCTTCTCTCCAGAGCAGATCATAAGGTGCAAATCTACCCTGGCTTCTGCCTCCCCATAGCCATTATTTTGGCATTAGAGCAAGGGTCAGATTGCAGTTGGGTTTTTCTAGGTTTGCTCATTTAGATCGTCACTTTTCTTTAGCAGTTGATCATGAGTTAGGGAAGCATGTTGCTTTTCAGAAGTTTTTTCTTGTTCTTTTTATAGGTGGTTCGTTTAGATTTCAGGGACTTTAAATAAAATAGCTACCACTATCACATCCAACCAAGGCTTTTTGAGTTTTCAGCAAAACAGAACAGGTTTTCAGCAGCACTTCTTCCTGTGCTTAACAGAAGTGTTAGAATGATGTTGTAGCTGCGATGGTCCAGGAATTGCTAGAGGTGAGCATTTGATCGGAACAGCTGTTTTTTGGGGGGGGGTTTCATTGTCCTCTGTCAAATAGAAGATACCACCTTAAGAAATCCTTGCCTCTCGCAATGCTTGAAAGTGGTATTGTTAAACCAAGGGTGAAGTGTGATGCTAGAGCAGCGGCTCTCAGCCTTTTTAGGGTTGAGACATCCCCTCATTAGTCAATGTACCCTCCTCAGAAAATGCAAGCTTTTAGTTTTCACTCCTTTTTTGATAGTGCACAGAGCTCAGAAAGACCACAATGTGCTTAGCATTGCGTGGTATCCTTCAGCACCTTTGCAAGGATCTTAAGATCCCAGGGTCCTTCAACCCTGGTTGAGAGTCACTCTGCTAGGGCAATGAATATGCCTTTATTGTGCCTGTTTCTCCTCCAAATAGAGGCCTTAATTCTCCAGTTCACTGTACATCATCACTTGCATACATTAAGCTCTTTGCTGCAAGGTGTAACCTTGATACCATATAGTCAGAGCACTAATATTTAGGGTTCTGACACTGATGTGGATGAAACATGAACAGCTGTAGACCTTAGAGCATTGTGTTAATGGGTTATGTTAAACAGTGATAAATATGTACCCATAGTGCTTAGGTATTGAGAAAAGTCTGATAGAAGATCTTTTTCTAAAATCTGCCTGTGCCTGGTTTGAAGCAAGTAGCATACCATAAAATGTCTTCTAAATACTTTGTTAAAACCCTGTGAACTTCCTTGAAAGACATTTAATTGCCATTAGGCAAATTATTGTATATGCACATATTGTACATGTTTCAATATATGGCATGCTGGCAAATTTTATATTAATTGGATCCTATTTAACAATAGCATCATGTTTTATTTTGTTTAAATAAACAAGAAGAAATATTTTGCTCTACTCAACATCCATTAGGCCTCAGATGAAAAGCTGTGGTCAGTTTTGGACATCCCATTTTGAGGCACAGACAAATTAGGGTACTGAGTGCACTTGAAACAAAAGCTTTAGAGAAAGTAAGGTTTATGGAGGATAATTGAGAACAATTTATGATGATTCCAGAAGGGGAAAAAAATACTAAGAGTTGTGTCTATATATCTGTACAAATGGATATTATAAAGGCATCACATAGTAACGGGCCTAAGCTGCAGCCTGGAAAATTGAGGTGAAATGTTAGAAGGGCAGTGGCAGGGGAGGGCGGAAAGCAGGTGGGAATGTAAGAAATCCCTTGCTGCACCTGCCTACCTGCTAGAGGTGGCAAGATCTGGAAAAGGAGATTTGGAGGCTTCTTCCATTGGCCATTATTTAAGATTAAATTTGAAATGTATCAAAGAGTTTAGGGGTAAATAAACCAATTTTTCTCTAATCCAGGGGACTAAATAGGTGACCCCAAAGGTACCTTCCAGCTTGTAGTCCCACATGTTCTTACTTTTGTATACAAAAGTTTTTTTCTTTGGTAGCTGACTTCGGGAGGGGGAGGTTTCTTTCCAAACTGTTCTTTGCAATGACTGTTTGAATCTGTTTTTAGGGCTGTAATAACAGAAGAATTCAAAGTGCCTGATAAAATGGTTGGATTTAGTAAGTATCCTGGATGCTTTAATACCATTCTGAATTGTACATTGTACTCACAAACATTTGCTTATTGTGTTGGGTGGGAAATAGAGGCGCATGATTTTACTGGTGGTGGAAAAACCTGGCCTAATAACACCATATCCATTCTGAGCAAGTGAGATTTCCTGCTTGCCACAAGAGTCACTGACCTGCACTTAAAAGACCTTACCTCTGTCTGTTAAGGCACTCTGGGCATTTTTACATGTGTTCTCGACATGACACCAGGTGCATCAGCAGCAAATACGCCTCTGTACTGAGAAAATGGTACTGCTGTGCTTTGAACTAAAGCACGTTGAACGTGTTTTAGTTCAAAGTGGACTGCTGCCATTTTCTCAATGCGGAGGTGCGCTGTGCCATGTACGTGTGATGTGTGAGGCTGCCAGAGCCCATCAGTTTACATGCTCGATTAATCAACTCTGCTGCAACGCTCTGGATTTCCAGTGCATCGCAGCAGGCTCCCCGCATGTGTGTAAGTGCCCTCTGCTTCCACAGTGCTGAGCATGAGAGATGTTTTTTTTGGGAGGGTGGGGAAGAGGGCAGATTTCTAAAGTCATGGTGTGTTGTTGTCTCCAGCTGTACCTCCAGTTTCTTCACACCAGTTTATATAATAACTTGTAAAGAGAAAATGTATCTGCCCCTCATAAGACTTCATTTCCTCTTGATTTATATTTCTAGCTGAGGCTGGAGAGATGGGAAGATATATTTTTTTAGTGCTAAAGTGAAAGCTATTATGATTTTTAAGGCAGGTCAGGGAGAAGCGACTAGCATGAACTCTTATGTCCAGGTGGATCTCTCCCCTCTTCCCTCCCTCCCACCTTCCTTCCTTGTTCTGTTTCCTCTCTTATTCCATCCCTCTTTTATTTTGCTCTCGTGTCCCTGACACTGTTCTTCTCACACACGTAATCTAGATTCCTGTTTTCTTCCCTGACTGTTCACTGTTTCTCCTTTCAAGGGAATCCTCCTGCTGTCATGACTCTCTTTAGCTAACACGTTTACTCTTCAGCTGCCGGATTCCATGTGTCACTTCCTACGGCCACGGCATGTTCCCTAGCCGTCGGATCCCAACATGCCATCTCTTCTGGTAAAGGAGCATCCCCCAACACGTTCTGCTTAGTGTACACAGAGTAAAAAAGGGAAATAGGAGTCCATGTTGTCTCGATACCTATAAACTGACCAGCATGTCCAGCCTGAAGCTGAAAATGAAAGTTGCTTCCTGACTTGGTTCCCTGGAAGAGGCTGTTATCAGAAGAATTTTAATGGTTTACTGTCCTGCTAACTTGTTAAATCCTTTCTTTTCCTAATTTTGACTATCTGTTGTATCCATTTCTAAAGATGCCACTTGAGCTTATAGGCATGTATTATATTTTATTGGTCAAAGGCACCTGCAGCTTTGGATGAACAGCCCATTAGTGCATGGAAGTTTTTGTGTCTACTGTCTTATGAATGATAAAACAGGATTATGGGATCCTTATAAATGGAGCTGCTCCCCCTCCACCCCCCACTCTCTTATTTAGAGGTCTAGGTGCTGGCCATATGGAGAGATGAGGCTGTGATGCTTTTTTAGCAATATGTATGAGGAAGAGACCTGAGCAAAAAGCTAATACGCACACAGATTCAGATTTAGGCAGATGCTGGTAGAGGCCTTTTCTGTAATTGAGGAGCCTCCATTGGCACAGAGCTACCCAAGCATGCCCATTTGACTTGGCTTTCCAGCAGCTGTGTTGCGTATTGCTCTGGGAGGGATTGTCTAAGCGTGTGCTCTCCCTGTCCCACTGGGATGCAACCATCAGCCAGTGACAGGAGGGAACTGAGGGAGACCAGTGTTTCATTTTCAGCTTGAGGTCCAGTTTGGCACATCAGTGCACATGGGTTTCAGATGTAAGCGTAGAATAGGCCAGCCTTTTGCCCTTGGGGAAGGGGCAGTCAGCTGAACTTAAAAAGAAAAAAAACAAAAGGAATAAAACCCTACTCATCTGACCAAAAAATAATGGTAACATCTGTGTTTTTCAGTGGACTTGAGATTCAGGCGGTCTGTAAGCATGTCACACATAAAGACATGTTTCTGACATGGCCGAGTGTAATAACATTTTAACTTACTCTGTATTCCCAGTTCAGCGCCAGACTGATTTTCAAGAAAATAGATTACTCAGTGTTTTAACAATGGCTCTTCATGTTAAGGTTGGCTTCTGTATCTATCAGAGTGCAGAAGCCTGTTTTGCAGCTCCAAAATAGAAAGTCGCCTTTCCAACCAGCTGCAGTGGAGTAAAGGGGGAAGATGTTGTGCAGTTAGTTCAAGTAACAGTAAATTCTGACGCTTGTTGAACTTGTTTCAGTAATCGGCAGGGGCGGTGAGCAGATCTCCCGGATTCAGGCAGAGTCTGGCTGCAAAATTCAGATTGCTCCAGGTAAGAGTCTCAGAGTGTCGTGGACAAGTAATGTAAGGTTGAAAGATAAGTCCGGTAGATCAGGTTCTGTGTGTGTGTGTGTGTATGTATGTATATATGTGTGTATGTATAGATATTATCACTGGTTACCAACTGATGCACAAAGGCAATATGCATGGAGGTCTATGAGGAGTGAAGTGATAAAGAGACCTTCCCTAATGAAGAGGCAGATGCCATTTGAATGTCACACCAATGAATTGTCCATATTGTAGATAAAGAGAGTGAAAATGCTCAAATGTGGGGCTGCCTTCCATGGACACCCTTTTAACAGGAGTGCATTTGTCTTGTCTTGGCACCAAATTTCTTTAGGGTGGCAGTTGTTCATCCATCTCTGATTGAGGAGATGAGACCAGTGTGAGGCAGCAGGCTGTTATTTTAAGACGTTGTCAGAGCTAGACTGAATGCTCTAGGAGGAACTAGTTTGCTGGGTGATTGGATGATAAATAAGATACTTAGCAAATATTTGTTTTTACTGCTGGTACATAATTGTAATGACTTGCAGTCTGGTGTTCAAACCAAGTATGAGGCCTGATTGGATCACACAACTGCGTGCGCTTTGAGACTGCACTTTGTTCTTGAGACTGGCTGTCTCTCATCACCTCCTTATTTGCAGTCTGTAAAGAATGTAGATGTTAGTCTTTTTAACCACTGAGAGAGGGAAAGTTTTCTGAACTGCTTTGGTCTGTCTGCCTGACTACCGGTGGCCATTCACATACCCAAAGTTGTAAAATAGCCAGTCCCTGTCATCCTCTTGTTTTTTTTCATAGACAGCGGTGGGATGCCTGAGAGGCCCTGTGTGCTCACCGGAACACCAGAGAGCATCGAGTGAGTCTTTCCTTAACTTTATTTTTTCCTTTCTCTTTCCTTTCCTCCTCCTCAATGCTGTGCTCTATCAGTGCTATTACTTAGTTAGCCTTAACCAGCAAGTGTTGGCCTATAGAAACTTTAGAGTCACTAGACTCTAGATCCACTTGGTCTAATGCTTAAAAATATACACATCAGAGGCTTCTTTCCATTACCATTTGTTTTACCCACTGCAGAAATTCCTATGGAATCCCGCTCCAAAGGGCAAGGTTGCTCGTAGGGCACCTAGGATGCAGTTGACTAACTGCACATTTCCAGGATACCAAACTAAGCCATTAAAGGGCACTTTTCTTCTTCCCCTCAATCTTCCCACACCTACTGAGATGACCATCCTTCCAGATGAAGAGGGGCCGAACGAGGCCTCCAGAGCCCGTCGGTGTCACTCCTGAATAAGCTGGAGGTGTCGTTGCAGAGCAGCATGAGGCTCATCAGTGTGCTGCCTCCACGTTGCTGCCAGCCAGAAGCAAAGGACTGAACAAGTTTTGACCTCTGAGCCCTGCATGGCAGACACATTCTCAGCAATCCAGCAGGGGTATCTACTTGTAAGGCCTATAGAAACTTTAGGGACAGTGTTTCCTCCCTCCCCCTTCCCAGGAGCTGAGTTTGAGACTCTCACAAACCAGTTGAGGACCTCCTGCTGGGACTGGATCCAGGATCCTCAAGCTTACAGGAACACACTTAACATATGGACCTGCTCTTTCCCTCCCCAACCTTTGGGTAGGTGGGTTTTTTAAAATCCATCTAGAAATTTGTGAGTTGCATTTGATAATAATAAAAAAATACAGGCACAATGTCTTTCTTGAAAGAGAAAGACTCTCCCCATTCTTCCACTCCTAAAAGATCTAAGGGTACATAAATCTCCTTGCTGTACCATAATACTGGAAGCAGTGAGCCAGAATAAGTATAATTGGCAAGCACATATTACAGGGCAAACAATATGGTCTTGCCGGTATTGAAGCATTTTTCCTTTAGCAAAGGATATTTCAGAACAAGAGTGAAATATTAAAAAGCTACAGTGCTTGGTGAGAGAGGCCTGGGGAAGCAGGGTAGAAACATGGGAGACCTACACTATCTTTTTTAGGATCTAAATATTCTGAAGTATGCAACTAAGCGTGCTCGTGTCCAAGGCTGTCCTTTAAAGAAGTGGGATTGTTCAGCTTGAGTGAGGAAGAAGGCTGAGGACATGGAAGTAGATGGAGTTTAATTTGCTTCTCTGATAGATGTAAGGTTAGCCTGGCTGATTTGAGTTACTCTTGCAGCTACCTGCTGGGGGGGAGTAAAAAATGAGAAGGTGCACACATGGAAAAATAAGGAAATAAATCCATATGTCAGACTGCCTCAAGAAGGGGTTTGCTTAAGAAAAAATTGGCTCCAGCAGGCATAGCCAATGATGAGCTAACAGGGCAGATTTCTAACAACCTCTTCTGAAATGGAGAGCATCCTGTGCTGTGCTAGTCCTTGTCTCATGTAGTGGTGTTCCCATGAAACAAATCAACTTTATGCCAAATCAGATTCACTAAGCCCTTAAATCTTGAAAGGTTATTTAAAAACAAAACCACAGGCCTCAATTTGAGATGAGTTTCTGGAAAATGAAGCAGTCTTGTTTTTTGACTGAGGCAAGCAGTAGGTGAGGATGGTTCTCTAATGGCACACAGAGGAGATTGGATCACTGTCCTGTGAGCTAGCAGTCCTGAATAAATGCCTGAACACTAGGGAGCCTCGTTTTCTCTGATTTAAAAAAAACAACCAACCCCACATCCACTTTTTTCTGTCATAGTGTGGGTATATACATGGGTATACATCTCCACGTGTGTGGATACCTGTGTGTACGTGTGTGTGTGCACGCAAACGTATATATACGTATCAGAAAAAAATGTGGATGTGAGGAGCGGTTTAAATCAGAAAATTTGGGATATTTTTTTTTTATCAGAGAAAACTAGGAATCCCTGCTGATCATGTGGGGTTGCTTTGCATGGGAACGCGGGTCAGGTTTCTTGTGTGCTTTTGATGGTTGAATGCTAAGTAGAAGAGAGGGAGAGGGAAAGCCAAAGCCACTCAGGTGCAAATAGGGCACTGCTGGTCTGGCTCTATCCACTTCCATAAGTGGGTGCGAGTGGGAATAAAAATGGACATGTTGGTGTCAGAGTCTGGGAGTTGCAGGCAGACAGCTCAGACACGCTAAAAGCTTCCAGAATAGTGGTCTTTAAATCTTTTGGAATGTCCCTAATTTGTTCTCCATCTGCTCTCACCAGCAGCATCAAAACAGAGTCTGTCGCTCTAACTTCTAACGCAGTAGATCAGCTGCATGTTTTACACAGCCTCAGCAATCCCAGCCGGTATACAGAGCTGTAAGCACACTCTGTTGGCTGCTGGAGACAGCAGGCAGAGGGGGAAGAATGGGGCAGTCACTTGTTGCTCTGTCTCATCACAGTTTTGTGATCAAGCCTCCTGCGCTTACTACATCAGAGCAATGCTCCACCCCTGCCTTGATTGCAAAGCAAGACAAGGTTTGGGATTTACAAAGATAGATATTGAAAAGAAGTGCGTTAGACATTAAAGCACCTTAACTTCATTTAAGAGGTTTAATATATGGTACACTGAGAGTAGTGGTGCAAACACCTTAAAAAAATTACTGGCATCTGCTGTGTCAAGAGGTACTGCTGCCTCCTCTCCTTTTGAATACCCAAGTGGAAAGTAGGTGGTGGAAAGGGGACTTGGCATTTCAGAGGGTGATTGTGCTAACCATGGTTTCCTTCTCATCTCTTCACTTCTCCTTCCCCCAAATGTCTTGGGTTCCAGTGCTTCCTAGTCTCTTGGTCAGATGAAACGGTGTTGTCTAATGGTTCTTTCCTTGGTTCTTTTTGAAGACAAGCAAAGCGGCTACTGGGGCAGATTGTAGATCGCTGTCGGAATGGACCCGGCTTTCACAACGATGTTGATGGCAACAGTACAATCCAGGAAATTCTGATTCCGGCATCCAAAGTGGGCCTAGTCATCGGCAAAGGAGGTGAAACAATAAAACAATTGCAGGTGCGCATGTGTCATTTCTTTCTAGGAACTCTCCTCTACCAGCATTTCTCTAGAACAGCAAACAGTGCTTTGAAAATAGAGCCTTTAGATCCTGCTGTTGGAGATTAAGATGTTAGTTATTCCCCTTCTGAGATCTGGGTTCAAATATATGTTTGAGTTTGACCTTAGCTGAGGTCCTAATGTACCTGTATCATTAAAGTAATATATAGTTCATGGCAAAATGTGGGCTGCACTGGTGCTTTGGGGATGGTGTTAATGTCCACTGTGCTGTTCCAAAGCAGGACCTCTCTCTGCATTCAGTCCTTTAGCGGCTAAACTGACATTTAACACCTTCCCTTCTCTCCTTCCCTACAATTAGAATAAGAGAGATGGTTTTTTGTGTTTTTAAATTAGAACTCGGATGTCTGGTGATCAAATGTAGCCCCCCTACTGCTCATGCCCCTACTTTATTTCAGGGTCTTTACTTATTCAAGTGTTGTGTATTGTTTGCAGGAGCGAACGGGTGTGAAAATGATCATGATCCAAGATGGTCCGTTACCCACTGGAGCAGATAAACCTCTCCGTATTACGGGAGATGCGTTTAAAGTACAGGTATTGTAGTAAAAAACAGTAACATGTTGGGCATCATTAAGAAGGGAGTGCAAAAACAAAAAGAAAGCATCATAATAGCACTGTATAAATCCATGGTGAGCTCACACCTTGAATATTGCCTTCAGTTCTGATCTCTGCCTCTCGGAGAAGATGTAGTGGAGTTAAAGGTCCAAAGGAAGGCCACAAGGATGATCAAGGGTATGGAATAGCCATTGTGCCAGGAGCGATGGAAAAGGCGAGGGCTCTTCAGTTCAGAAAGAAGAATGCTGAAGTGTGTGTGTTTTGGAGGCAGGGGGTGGATATGATAGAGTTCTATAAAATCTTGTGGGATGTAGATCGAGTGCATAGGCAATGATTATTTCCCAAACCCCAGAATATAAGAACTAAATGGCAGCCACTGAAATTATTAGGAGACAGGCTTACAGAAAGTGAGGGGAAGTAATTTTTACACAGCACATAGTTAGCTTGCAGAACTCATTGCCACAGAAGATCGTGAAAGCAGATCATATAAACAGGTTTGAAAAGGGCTTTGACAGTTTCATGGAGGGCTCGTCCACTGGGAGCTATTAAATAGAACAGTTGAGGATGTGTCCTGTGTCATCATCCTTAAACCACTGATGGTTGATGTCAGGGAGTATATGACAAAGGATGGATCACTTGCGAAAGCAAGTCCAAGGAGAGCAGTTTGTCTCCTTAGTGTAAGTAACTGTGCTGCTTGAAATCTGCTCATCAGCTACCCTTTGGGAGTGGCATGGATTTACGCTACTTGTAATTTCTTTCCTGCTCTAGCAAGCAAGGGAGATGGTACTGGAGATCATCCGGGAGAAAGATCAAGCAGACTTCCGAGGCGTACGCAGTGATTTCAGTTCTAGAATGGGAGGCGGCAGTATAGAGGTATGTTTTGCCTTTATAAGTCTTACGGTGACCTGCCTGCATAGAGGGTGTGGGATGGTTTTCCAGACAGAGACCTTTTAGAAGGCACTTCTTTTTCTTAGGATATGATCTTAAGAAATGACATTCTCATAGTGTAGACAGTTAATTGTGTTTGAGGGGAAAATAATGATGGGTGGCCTATATTTTGTGTTTCTTGCATGGTATGATTTCTGTAGCCTAGAGCTGTTAAATTTGATCTGGCCTAAATATGCACTTCCTTATAAAAATGTATATGCTATATTCTAATTCCTTGATCTTTCACATCACTTTGTTTTTCTCATCAGGTCTCTGTGCCCAGGTTTGCTGTTGGAATAGTAATAGGAAGAAATGGAGAAATGATCAAGAAGATTCAGAATGATGCTGGTGTTAGGATTCAATTTAAACCAGGTTTGTGTGGGAAGACAGAGGTGTCTTATGAACAGCATTCCAATCAGGGGCAGCTAAGGTTTTTCATCTAGTCTGTCTACATTGTCAGGTCTTCCTCTCTTTAGAGAGATGCTCAGCACCTGTTTCTAGTACCAATTTTTATAGAATGTATTATCTTGGTCCCTCATGCACTTTACAGAGAGTTCTTCCAGATTGCTCAAAAATTAGGAAATGAGATTTCATTCCAAAGCATTAGACATTATGGTAGCAGGATCTTGGTTTTGTAGCTTATTGATGCAGAAAATAGTTTATGGAATAAGTTTATTTTTCCTACTTCAAAGAACTGTGCTTTGGGGCATTAACCTTTAGAGATCAGAAGCTGATGAATTCAAATTAATTCTTTGGGTCCTTGGCTGTCTTCTCTCTTCTCAAAGCTGTCTTTGTCCTTTAAAAACCTTAACAGTCACTTTCAAGGCTTATCATGTTGCATGTGAAAGTGTTGCCTTTCCAGTGCTAGCACCTCTTCAGATGAAGACTATTTTTTTTGGTAGATGGGAAAGGGGTAGGGCTGATGGTGAATGAGGTAGATGACATGTCTAAGACACTTGGTCACCTACCTGAAAATGCTGCTGGCTATGACAGCACTGGAGAAGGAAGCTTTGCTTGGTGGGTCAGTGTTTATCCTTTTTAATTTAGTCTTTGCCACCTTTGGTTTCACAGATGATGGGATTAGTCCTGAAAGAATCGCACAGGTCATGGGCCTTCCTGATCGGTGTCAGCACGCAGCTCACATCATCAATGAGCTTATTCTTACAGCACAGGTGGGTTTTGCAGAGTTCCTTGAAGATGCCTCTAGCATTATGGGGGTGGTCATAGTTAAAGAAGCCACTTAGTACATATGGTTGCAGGGCTAAAGCCACCATGTAAGATGTAGTAGGGGTGCTGGAGAAAGAGCTTTGCTGTCTCTGCTCCCTCCTCTTCATCAGCCCTACTGCTACCCATTAAGGTGCCACCAAGTCACTTTATGTAGTATCTTGCTAGCCCTGGTAGCACTTAATTATAGGCTGGTTCAGGTATGGAACATGTCTTAGAAGTGTACCGGCTTAGTTTGTGGACAGGCTGAATGGTCTCCCGCTGGCCCTACATGTTCCCCATGGAGAACATTTTGGATATTTAAAAATGTTTTCGAACATTGGGGAAAGAATAGTATTGAGACCTTTGGTTACCAAGCTGAAAGTCATGAAAACATCCGGTGTTCGTTGTGGGGAGGAGTACCGTTCAGAACGGCACAACATATTGTGCGTGTGGGGTTCTTCCCTCATTTTGCTTTCTGTCAGCTCTAGATAGCAGATGCAACTCCTGCATATCCATCCATTCGCTTCTTGGACTAGATTTTAGGATTGTGAAACTCCACTGTTCTTGCCAGAAGGTGATGGAGGAAAAGCTATCTTTTTTTTTTTTTTTTTTTTTCACTGTTGCTCATACAAGCAGCAAACAAGATGCAGGCATATTGGGGAGAGTCCAGAGGAGACTAGTGAGAATATGGGCTTAGAAAACAACCCATGAGGAAAGGTTCGAAGGAGTTAGGTTTGTTTAGTTAAATGGAAGAAAGGCAGCGGGGAACACATTGCAGCCTTCCTGTATATACAAAGTAATTATAAGAGGAGTGGTAGTAAAGTGTTCTCCATGCCCACCAGGAAGAGGATGAGGAGAAATGTTCATGGAAGATTTAGGCTAAATATTGGTGTGGTCAAATTTTTTCCCCAAATAGGGAAGCAAAAGTGACTGGAAACTCCTCCTTTGGAAGTTTGAAGAGACAGGTTTAAACTAGTTTTTCTCAACCTCGTTAGACTCAACCCTCCACCCCATTCCCCCTCACCCCCTTGAAAAATGTCAGCTCTTAGCTTTCACTCATTTGACTGCAGAAAAATAATAGGACAGTTTTTCTGTTGCAAAATCTCAGAAAGACCCCAACAGGTCAGACTGTTTTTGGCACTATGGATTCCTCTTTGAAAACCTCTGGGTTTATTTCTTGATATACATATAGGTGTTTGCACACCTAATGATGCTAGTATTATGTAGCACCCCATGGTACCCTTGAATTTAGTGGCACCCCAGAGTGCCACAGCATCCTGGTTGAGAATCCCTTGGTCGGACAAATCTTAGATAATCAAGGCAGTACTTACCCTGTTTCACTGCAGGCAGGTGGGTTAGATGAGAATTTTTCCAGCCCCCCACTTCTGATTTGAATGTGTTTTTCAAGCAGTAGCCAAACGTTTTATCTAGCCACTTAATGGTTGGGCCCTCCTTCATGCTCCTCAGGCAGCAGAGGAGCATCACTTTGGAGACAGCTGGATTGTTTTTATTTTGTCCTTTTTTAATTGTCTTTTGGACGTAGATGTTTTTGGAGGGTTGAGAGAGAGTGAGGAAGTGTTTCTGCTGAGGAATTCCAGAACCTGTTGAGATGATGGGCATTTGAAAGGGTTAACTTGGTTTGAGAGAAGCCAGATTTTAGTGCCAAACAGTGTGCATTCATGCCAAGATCCTGCTTGCCTAGGGGAAGCCAGGCAGCTGGCCCCACCCATATTGGAGCCCAGCTAATATGACTCTGAGCAGTACTCTGTTATGGGGAGGTATTTATGTATTATCAAAGCATGCATTTTAAACCTGCTGAAATAAAGCTGCAGAGTTAGGTAGTGGTGACCCATACTGGTTGTGTTTCTTTGTAATCACTTTGGAAACAAAGCCCCCCAGCATTACCTACATTAGCGGTATTGCTTATTACAGTTTAACACTGCTTTGCCTTTTTATATAACGTGGTATTCTGGCCATGAAAAATCACTGGCAATGTTCTTTCTCTCAAGGAACGCGATGGCTTTCAAAATCTGGCTGTAGCCCGGGGAAGAGGTCGTGGTCGTGGAGACTGGAGTGTTGGAACCCCTGGTGGGATGCAGGAAATAACCTACACAGTGCCAGCTGATAAATGTGGCCTTGTAATAGGCAAAGGTAGGTACTGGGGAAATTAAAACTGGAGGGTTAGTTTTTCTCAACTTGTCCTGATTGCTAGAGCCTTAAATTGCAGTCACACAACAAGGGCTTTGCTGTTTCCAGTATTTGAATCTGTGGCTTGGCCCCTAAGACAAGGTCACCTAGTGTCCGCAACAATTTATAATGAAAAATGCTTCTTATGGTACATTTTTATTTCTAATGCCTTTTTCCAAGGCTGTACAGCTCAAACTCCATGGGCCACTTCAAAGGCATGCTTACCGATGTATGGCTGCTGCCAGTGGGAATGTGAGCCTTGGCACACTTGCAAGTAGGGAAATTGGATCACACATGCAAGTGCATGTGCAGGTTAAAGAGTTGCCGCTCAGCAAAGCTGCTGCTTGTGATAATGAAGAGTTTTTTGACTCTCTCTTGCTTTTCAAATCCTTGTTTTGACGCTTGTGGGACAGCAGTTACAGAATTATTGCATGCTACTGGCATTGTTCTAATGGCCTGAATATGGTCTGTGGTGGTGATTTTCAGCCAGGTGTCACTACCCCCTGAGGTGCTTTGAGATCTTTTCAGGGATTCGGCAGGGTGCCACCCAAGGATTTTGCTGTAAGGCGTGCAGACATGATGCACAAGATAAACCCAGCCATTCCCAATAAGAATCCATTGTGTTAAAAAAAAAAAATCTGACCTGTCGTGATCTTTCTGAGTTTTTGCAATAGGAAAATTGCTGTGTTACTTTTTTCCATAGTCAAAAAATGAGTGAAAACTGAAGAGATGGCAGTTTCTGAGGGATGCCTTGTACCTGAAAAGGTTGAGAGTCTCTGGTCTATGCACTAAGGATTTGTATCTGGCCAGTTTCAGACATGGATATTGCTTTAAGTGTGTTTAGAAATGTGGTTGAGATCTCCTTCAGCGCACATAAAGGATATATTTTCCCATAGTTTGGCAAAAGTGGAAGATATTTTTTGCTTAATCTGTTGAGAAGTAATTGGGGCAGAGATCAAATGTGCAAATGTTGTGCACTCTCCCCCCTCCAAAAATAGGTATCTTGGGATTCAACGATTAGAGAAATATTGTAATTTTAACCAGGGTGGGCACTGTGATCTGGAAGGTTTGGAGTTGGTAGTTCCTAAGTTCTGATGCTGTCTCATAAGTAAGATGGGAATCCCTGACCCGTATCAGAAACGGAGGGGTGATTTGTTAATGGTTATCCAATACTTTGAGCACTTGAGATTGTGTAACATTTGCCATCGGTGCTCTGAGGGCCCTAGATTTTTATTCTGTATATTGTGTTCGTTAAGTCAGATGAACACGTGGTAGCTTTGTCTAGTAAGAGTCTGGATCAGGCGTGGGGATGGCACAGATTTCGCAGGTTAGCGTGTGAAAAATGTCAGCTGTGACATCTCTTCACTCGCTTGTTGCTTTTGTGTTGATCTTTCACCACCCTTGTGTCAGTGCTCAGGAAAAGAGGATGTTACCTTAAAGGTTAATATTCTTTTTCCATGGATGACCTAATCAGGAGCCTTAAACCTGAGGATGGGGGGCTTAGCCATGTGGTGTGCTGGAGTCTTGGAACTTGGTTTGTGGATGAGTCCAGTCGCTGTAGCCCCAGGGGCTACCTCTGCTAACAAACTGAGCACTGAAGAGCAGACTGCATTAGTTTTGAAAGGAAAATGTCCTCAAGAAGGAGATTGTATTACAGAATCGGAGTAAGAGAGTAAGTCACACAACATACTTCAATTAGTGTTGGGCAGAAGTTGTATAGTGGTACACAAAAACATGGCTGTTCCCCTCCCAACTGTACAGTTGGTCCAATAAAAGAGATCTCTCACACAAAAAAATTGCTTCATGACATGACTGAAGCAAGTTGTTGAAATTAGGTTCATACTGTAGCTCTGTGAAAGAATATTTGGGGAAATGCAGGTGCCATATGAGTGTGAAAACAGGAATTTTTCTTTCTTTCTTTTTTGTATTGGCAATCCTTAAGCCAAACTATAATGGAAGCAGATACACAGATGTATCCATATAGTAGCACCAGCTGGGGTCACTAGAACGATCCCTGTACACTCAGTTTATTTTACAGCTGTGTGATTAACAAGCCTCCCATTCCTAGCATGACGGAAGGGCGACTCTTCAGTGATGCTCAGAGCGTGGAGTAAGACTTGCTCACTTTGGACTCGACAATAAGGGGAACAAATCAAAAGAAACTTAAGAATTCTAAAATAATAATAGTAATAACAGCCTGTTTCGGGGTTTGAACCTCTTACATTGAGGACTGTGGTGGTGGTTGTGGAATTATGACTACCTTAAGTACTTAAGTGGCCCATAATGCCAGTATTTGAGCACCTATTTCCCTCAGACCTATTTATCCTGGAGTGCCCAGCGAGAGAGAGCAGTGCTGCTATCCATGCTGTACAGCCAGGGAACTGAAGCACGGAGCATCTAAGGGACTCAAACCCTTGTCTCCCAGGTCCCAGCCTAGTGCCTTGCCAGCTGGACTGTCCATCCTCCGCAGGAGCCTAACCTGATGAATGCTTGAGTGTGTCATGTCAGGAAGAGTAGACGTAGGTAATTGCTGCTGTGTTCTTTGTTCCTTGTCATTGCTTCCAAGGGGGCGAGAGGAGGGAGGGAAGAAGCAAAGTCTGTTTGGCGTAGGCATCAGATCTGTAGTGCATGTGGTGCCTGACTTCAGTGCCCTTTCCCCATGGGCATCAGCAGTCAGCCTCCCAAGAAGGGTGAATGGTCTCTGGGGCGATAGCAAACTGCTACAACTGCCTGGAAGTTGCTTGTATTTTTTCCCCCTTGATGGGCTGGGGGTAGGTGCAGCTTTTCTTCTCTGAAAGACTCCGCAAAGGGTGGAGGGGGAGAGCCATACAAATGTCAAGCGCTTTCTCTGTGTGCCGGTGCTTGGAAACAAACTGCGGCCTCGCTGGGCCCCCGCTGGATTTCCATGATAAATACAGCAATATTGACAGATAACGTGGCCGGCCCGGCTCTTGTCAGCTCTGCCTTTTAGCAGGTTTGATTAATTGCTTTACAATTTCACGTCCAGCTGGGGGGCCACTCTTGGATCATTTCTGCCCCCCATCAGGTGGAAGAATGGAGCAGGCTGCTGAATACGCTCTAGATAGCCACCATGTGCCGAGTGGGTGACCTCCTTACGAAGGAAGGTGAACTCCTTCCGGCACCGTGCAGCAGCGTGTTGGCTGTTTCATCTGATTTGCATGTCCCAAAGAGGATCTCTTGGGTAGGAGGGAGTAACTTCTGGTGTGCACGGGAGGGCGACGGGAAGGGGGGAGGACGGGTAGCCAAGGTCTGGCCGTACTTAAAGAAACGAGCGGGCAGCTTTTTGTGAACTAGTGTAGCGATCAGCTCGACTTGACTCTGCTGAGTGGTACAAGAAGGAAACGATAGGAAAGAGACCCACAACTGCTAGCCTACTCTAAGCCCACCTGCTCCTGTTAACTTGTGTTCCTCAGTATGTGATGCAAATTGTGGCAATGATTTGAAATAAAGCTTATTCTAGGTGGTTGTGGTTGAGCAGGGAAACTCATGTAAGACTCCGTTCAAAGGAAAGATTTACAGTGTGAGGGTGAGAGATTACTGATGGCTTTGCTTCTCTGTTCACTCTAGTGCCCATCTCCAATAGATGGGTTTTGTTGCTTTGATTTCCCCCCCTTTTCATTAGTCAGAATTTGAGACTAAAACTTTCCTGAACTTCGTGTGTGATAACCTTTTGCATGGTGGAGCCCCGAATCTCTTGGACTGAGCTTGTTAAACTGGGACTTGATTTTTTTTTTTTTTTCGGTTTGCTTTACCCATGTCCCGAAGAAGTATTTAAATAAGACAAAACTCCGCTTGTTTAGAACTGATCTCACAACTTTCTCAGTTTCCTTGAGGTTGCACAGTTACAATCAGTCCTGTCTGCAGAAGGATGCGGCTTAAGCTTGCCTTTAATAGATGTATCTTTTAAAATGCACGTAGAAAGAGTTAAATGCCTGGGGGCAACTTTTCCTCCCCAAAAAGGGGGTCTAGAATGTGTAAAAGGTCATGAGTCTGTCGCAGCAAAGTGAAGCAATGCACTTGATGTGCGCCGTTTGAAGTGTGCCATTATGATTAGGTTCTGGGCTGGTTTCAGGAAAACTGGCAAAATCATGGAAGCTGTTTTCGTGTATACAGGAATCATTTTTTATCCCTAACTGATGCTTAGCTTCCTTTCCTTCCCAATTTGTATACTTGAGCTCAAGGCTTTAGCCACGTTCGTGAGTTAGAGCTGTGACACTTGCCTCAAGACCTCCTCATTGCCCCCCTCCTGAATCCTCCCCCCGAATCCTCTCTCCAGTTGAGTGGAGCTGATGTGTATGTTCTGTGAAACTCCAAAAGAAGAATTGAACCATTGTAACATGGGCTTGAAGCCTTTGTTAAGCAAATTTCATTAAGAGACTGAGACCCTCACATGTCTTCCACAAAATCAAAACCAAATTTTCATTGGCCTCTTTCCAACCTGTTTTACAGCAGTGGTGCTTAACCTCTCCGGACCTACGGGCTGGATGAGTGGCACTAGCCTGGATCCTGCACACGGTGATCTGGCATATGGGACTGTGTCATCTGGACTGCAGGGAGGACTTCCCTGGGGTCTGGAAATGTGACAGCAGTGGCAGCATTACTTGTCGTAGCTCTGGGAACAATGCTGCTACTGCTCTCTCGCCACCAGAATTTGGTATCCAGGGGGTGCACCGGTGCTGTACAGCGTTTGCGTGTGCTTGCTTATCAGATACAGCTAGCTTGCTCTTATGATGCATTCTCCGCAGGCTCGCAGCATCAAACCGTGAAGAAGTGGGATGGACATTGAAACCTGGCATGGTTTCTGTAGTGTGGCTCGCCAGTCATATTGCAGGGGCAGCGTGGTTGAGCCATGCAACTTAAGGAGAAGGCCCACTGAACAGTGCTTGACCCTAAGACACCTTGGGCATGTATCTCGAATGCCAGAGACATGCGTTTCTTCCAGTAAGCCTGTGGCGGCAGTAAGCACAAAGCATGACATAGTGGAAGAATGAGCCCCAAAGATTCCCTACCCCCCTGAGGAATATATAATTTCAGTAGCAGTAATGCCTGCCATTTCCAAGGCTTGAAGTTGGTGGCAGTTTAGTAGGCAGATTCCTTGCTATTGGTCAGTTCTTCACAAAACACTTCCTGGTGCTCATGCTGCATTTGGTCAACAGCTCAGCTGTGCCTGCACCACAGGATGGTATATGCCCTTCTAAAGAGAGCGCCAGTGGTCCTGGTGAAGTTCAGAGAAGTCTTGTGAAGCAGTAATGGCTTACAGTGCAGATTTATAGTAAAGGAGTGCGAGTCCAAGGGTTGTAACGAGGCTTGCTACAATATTCCCTTCCATCCTTAGGTCAGGGGAAAGCTGCCTCTGGTTCTACAGCTAGATTATTAGTCACCTCTCATTGTCCATTAAATAATAAAATGCTGCAAGTTTTACCTGACACTTTGACTTCCTTTCTGCAGGGGGGGAGAACATCAAGAGCATAAACCAGCAGTCAGGAGCCCATGTGGAGCTTCAAAGAAACCCACCTCCCAACACTGACCCTGGGGTACGAATATTCACTATCAGAGGAGTCCCTCAACAGATCGAACTTGCTCGGCATCTCATAGATGAGAAAGTTGGTGTAAGTTTCACATGACATTGCTTCTTTGCTGGGTTCATCTTTACTTCTTTTTGGAAGTAGTATTCCAGTAGATCTGGGTTTGAACCTGTATATTTTGTGCTGGGCTCACGTCAGCCCGGCTTTGCCACCACTTCCCTGTAAGCAGCCAACCTGAAACTTAAATGAAGCCTTCCAGTAGTTCTGGTTTAACGTGGACTTCGTGGCCCTGGAATGCTTCCCCTGCAAGTTAGACATTTGAGACCTGCTTCAGCAAGCCAAATCTATTCTTAGCAGTGTCTCATGATGGGGTGTTTCTTTTACTTGAGATTTTAAATTTGTGGGTGTTGCAGGTTAACAGCACGCAGTGGATGAGCCAAGTCGGAGATGAGACCTGGGAAAATAGTGAACCCAAGTGAATGACTTAAATAGGAGGAAGCTCGTTACCCCAAGCATTATTGATTTGAGGGTAGAATTTTCAAAAGTGCCAAAGTCTTGTTTGCATTTAGGGCTACCTACGCTTCTAAGCGTTTTGAAGTCAGTTTTGAAAATGGGACTTTGGGCTCCAGAGTTAAGAGCTACTTCTGACTATTTTAGCCTGTGAAACTAGGTGCTTGAACTCCTGGCACCGGGGATAGTGCCTTGTGCTCTGTAGTTGTTCTTCTAATTGCTAACGTGAGTTCTGAGCATGGCTGGCTTTAGGAAGGAGGGGATCGGCACTAAATGTCTGTGGATTCTGTGACAGGGTAACAGCATGGGTGGACCTGGAGGCTTTGGTCAAAGTCCTTTCAGCCAAGCACCTGCTACACCTCATCAAAAGTAAGTTTTCTTTTGAATTTTTTTGAGAAATGTGAGCCCCTGGCCCAGTGACATGGGAAGCATGATGTGAGCAGCCTTAGAATGGGGGTTAGGCTGGCACCGAGTCAGAAGAAGTGTGTTGTAGAAGAATCCGAATCCAAGGGTGAGCATGAGCTGAAGCTTGAAAGCCAAACTGTGGAAGGTCCTCAACTGGAGTTGCCAGTTTCTGGCAAAAATATATTCCACTTCCATAAGCATCCATTCCCAGTGCATGAAGGCAGGGGAAAGAAATTTAAGTTATCCTCAACAGAGAGGTTGCTAGCCTCAAGCCTGAGTGCTTGGCAATGCCCTTATTTCTAACTTTACTGCTAGGACCTTATATAAGGCCTTCATTATTCCTTTTGCTGTGGATTGGTTGAGAGTTTCTGCAGCCCTTGCATTACTCTGTAGTCTCAGCAGTCACTGACGACTCAGTTTTCATGCTGTTGCTGGTTTTATGCATAGTTTCTTAAGACAAAAACCCAGCCTGCTGTTGTGTGCTTCAATGAATGGCATTGTCATTTGCTGCAGTGGTCCTCAGGCATTCATGGCGCAGGGTTGGGGCAGCACTTACCAGACGTGGCAGCAGCCTGGACAGCAAGTTCCAAGTAAGTACTTAGCGCTCCTATCTCCACAAGGTTAGTGTTCACCTCTGCCATCCTCACCCCGTGTGCCTACAGTGGCCAAGTGGCCCTATCAGACTGCCTTGTGTGGAAGACAGCAGAAGTTACATGGCTTAAGGACATGCTTACCCATGCTCTGAGGCCGAGGGTCAGTGCTCTTGATATGTGCTGTTTCATCTGAAGGCACGCTGGGAACTGGCTTTAACCCATTCTTTGCTGTTAGCTGCTTGTTTTAAGGCTTCCTTGCAGCCTGTGTTCTGTGTAATAGCTTGGCCTCCCTCCCTGCTCCCATCTAACAAAACCTCCCAGCTCTCTGGGCTGTCCCCCCATCTCTCTTTCCCAGATGAGCACTGGTCAACACCACTCTCAGCCCAAAGCAAGACACTCTGGTACTTTTTGCTGCTCACCTGCCCTCCTGCTATGAACTGTCCTCATTGCCTGGTTCCCAAACAGGCAGAGTTTGGGAGGAAAGGGAGCAAGGGATGTGTTGGGGAGGCGGAAGAGAAGAGGTAGAATTTGTCTCATTTGCCAGGCCAGACCTGCAGAGTAGAAGAGGATCCCCTAGTTAAACCACTGAAAGGTTATAAAAACTGACTGGCACCCAAAGTATTAAGCCTCAAGAGTTCTGTCTCTTCCCTAAGGGTTAAACAGGAAATCAAGGTCACAGAACGGAAACTAAATCTCACAAACTTGTCCAGGTTCCTCTTTGGCTCTGAGCTTAGGCACATTTGAGTGTGTGTTCCCTCACTGCATTGTAGGAAAGCAGATCTGCAACAACTCCTCGTGCTTCCCAGACTGCCCGTGCTCTTGGGGTGCTGGCTTTGAATCAGACGGTTCTGACTGTCACTCTCTATTGTTCAGACCCTTGCTAAAATCCTCCTATTAAGGAGAGTGAAGTGAGTCAGAATGGGGAATGCTACAGGGAGTTAGCGGATTGTAATTACCCAGATGAAAGAACAAATCTGCCTCAATTTGGTTGGTTCCAGAAGTGTCATCCTGCTGTTGGCCACTTCGATATGTATAACAGGAGTTAGACCAGAACACCCCTGCGCCAGAGACTCCAGGTCCTCGGGAATCCAAAAGTCAGTGTTTGTGTCATGATAGAGTCTCACTATGCCGAAGAGGCAGTTTCCCTTGAAGCTCCTGAAGATGTTCTTGTGTCTGGAACAAGTAATCCTGCCACTCGAAACTGTACCTCTGTCTTCAAGCAAAAAATGATTTGGAAGAAACTTGGCAAAATGTTTTTCCTCTCTGTCAGGATGGCTGGGGACAGAGTTGTACATATTTCTTGCATTAAGAAAACATTTTTTTTAATTGGATCCTTGAGTAACTTAGGCTTTTTGAAACTTCAGGTTTTTTGAAAGAAGCGGGTATTTAAATGTTAAGTATGTCTTGGAAATAGCAGTCTGAAGGCTGTGTACACTGCTTGGGAACATGCGGTTTCCCACCAATCTTTCTAGTGTATCACTTCGGATATGTACCCTATTTGGAGTACTGCACAGTGATATAAATTGGTGACCCATTTCTCTTTGCGAGAGGGAGGAACCGTTGCACCAAGCTTTTTGCAGGTGTTTCCAAGACAGTGTCTGCTCCCAAAGAACTTGGTCTAAGAAACATAGCTTTTTCCGCTGTACTATAAACGGTTGTAGTAGATAATAGTGTGAGTAGCATTAAAGTAGTGAAACGCCCTGAGCATTCAAATGGGCTTATTCACAAGGTAGCATAATAGCATACTTCTAAATTGCTTGTGTTTTCACATTGTCTTTGTAATACCAGGAAAATGCTACTTGCCATTTTTTCAGTATGTTTCCACTCCAGGAGGGCAGGCTGTCCTGGGGTTTAGAGTGTTCAGCTGAAGTTTTTGACTGAAAGGTCAAATACTGTATCCAGAATATGCTTTTTTGCTGCTCGGAGAAAACAGTTGGTACAGAATAGAGCTCTATAAACCTGTTGCGACTAGAATGAAAATGCAGCTGGGAAGTGTAGAATTAGTGGCTCGACTCGCACATCCAGGGATGAGGAGGCTGCTGTGCTTAGCTTTGTGGAGAGAGGTGTTTTGTGTATGCGCTATTACACTTGATCAAACTCGCCCCGCTGTTTTTCTTGAGGTGCATATACAAATCTTGGAAAAACCAGAACCCTGCCTCTATTTGACCCTCTTCGCAAGAACCAAAGGTAGACCTTCCCAGACGAGGAGAAGCATAGCCACCAATCCTGCTCTCCAAGAGCAGTCACTTAAAAGGCTTGAGAGAGGGAGCGAACATTTCCGTGTACATACCTCACCCTTCATCCAGCAAAAGTTTGCAAAGCTGGTCTGTCATCTTAGTACCCTGAAGGTCAAGAAGACTTGGGCTATGAGTGGATGGTATAAGCAAAGGGGCTTTTGGTGAATATGCTGTCAACAGTCGTTGATGTTTGAAATCTGGGGCTTGTTTCCGGGTAATCGGTGGCAACCCCCAACTCAACAACTGGAAAAAGCATTCTCCCCTCTGCCGTGCATCCTGGGATCCCAGGAGCATGCAGCCATGCCACTGCCGCGCCCCCGTGCCCTGGACATGCCCCTCCCCGGCTGGGATCAGTGCCTCCCCGCCCCAGCCTTGCTCTGGGTCAGGAGTCTGGAGTCGTGGTGTTAAACCTGGTGGGAATGGTGGCTGTTCGGTTCCGTATCCACTTAGAATCCTCCCTGTTCCTGTTTGTAGCCAGGCCCACTCTGAAGGCAGTCTTGATAAAGAGAGAGGACAGGCAAGATAATGCTGTGCTTTAAGCAGACTTCACTGCTTTCTTCTCCTGCTGCAGATCACAATGGTACCCAGTCAGGCCAGGTGGAGTTCACCAAGGCATGGGAGGATTATTATAAGAAACTAGGTAAATACCCATCTCCTACAACTTCTTGTTTTCACGCTTCCAGTTTTATTTCAAACCACATTCTGACCATTTCCTCCCCAGCCTGTTCTACGGCAAGTGCGGCTGCCTGGTTTGCACGGTCTCATTAGCATTGTCAAGGCGTCGGATGAATCACTCTTCGGAGCAAACCCCCGATGAACAAATTCTCAAATGTCCCCTTTTCACCAGCTCCCCCCACCCACCCACCCCTTGTGGGAGGAGGAGCGGACCCCCCAACCCTACACATGTATTTAGATTTTAACTACTTCCCCGATCTTAAACAAATGAACTGGCCGGGTAAAACATTTTGCCGTGAAATGCATTTAGCGGCGTGTCCTTTCAGCCTGCTGTGGACTGTAATTCTCCTAGAAGAAAAGGCATTGAAGGAGGTCCTTTGTTGGCATTAGCAGGTGGACAGTCAAGGCAACCCTGACCTCTGCAAAGAAAGGTCCTGACTTGTAGCTTTGGTCAAGTCTTTTAACCCGCTTTTTATGCCCCTGGACAGGACACTGCTGCCCTGTTCCCTCCACCCACTTCACGCTTTCAGTCTATTGTGCTCACCCTGCCCCCAACCCCTGCCACTTCAAAGCTCTCTTCAGCCTGCGTTGCAATGCAGGGAAGCACCCAGGGTTGTCCATGGAGAGAGGGGGCAGCTAGATGGCCAGAAAAAGCGCTCTCCTATTATTTTTGCCTGTGTCCCATTCCCATTCACCAGTCCAGTGCATGCAGTGGCTTTTGTGTAGCGTTCGTGCTTTCGTTGTGCCTGACTTTTTCTCCTGTATTTCTAACTAACTTGCTTCCTCTCCTGCTTGTTAGTCAGCCCCCTGCACGCTTCTGCAGGTGCTTTGCTTTAGCCATAATGGTCTGCTAGGGAGAGTACCGACTTCAGGGCCTGTGTGCAGATGGCTAGACTCTCCTCTCATGGAAATTTAGATGTGCTGAGCCTAAATTGAATTGTTACAGTGGCCAAGGTGTCAGCCGGTGCCCCTGTTCGCAGCATTTTCAGGGACACTGTGGCGTGAAGTGGTTGATGGACCAGTTTGTTTTGCAACAGTTCAGAGCGTCTGCACAGCAGCATGGTGTTTTGAAAGACCAGCCTGTGCAGGCATCCCAGCCCACGCCATACATATGTGCAATCCTTCCTTGTACTTCGGGGTGCCTGAAATAGCTTGATCCAACAACAGCTGGTTGTCTCTCCAAATGTCTCTTGAGTAACTTCCGAATGCAAGGCGCTTGGTGTGGGTGGTGTTGTGGACTGGCTGGACTGATCGTGGTATGGAGCTTGGGACTCTCCTCAACCCACTTGGGCAAAATGGGGGTGAGCTGTTCTTGGTCAGTTTAGTAGTTGCATCCCAAGTACTGCTGCTAGCTGGCGCACTCAACCTGGGGGAGGTGCCTGGGATAACCCAGCATGGAAGCACGGACTCCAGACCAGGTGTTCGATCGCTGGCTGCTTATGGCTTCCCCTGGCGAACAGGGCCAAGAAGTCTAGTCCCTCTGATTCAACTGCAGCGAACATGCAAACGGCATACCCTTCTCTCATGCTGGTTCTTTGGTACCTCTTTTAATTTAAGTGTGATTTGACATGAGCCAGGCTGCCTGTCAGGGCTGTGCTAACTTTTTCTGCACCCCCCCGCCACTTTTGAATGTGGATTTGCACTGGTAAGGAGAAGCCAGCAGTCTCGTTCCCGGGGGCAAACCCCCCACTGCAGTTCTCCTCCTCCGTTTCTCCTGTGGTACCAGTAGCAAACAATCTCCGGACTCCCAGTTCTCTGGCTGGTTGTGCATCCCCAACAGCTCTCTAGCAAAGGCATTCCAGGTTCAGCTGGCCACCGCAGGTGGGGGACTAGCGTGTTCCTCCTGCCTGAGAGGGTACCAGTGGGGACAAACTGGGTGCCCTTATTTAATGCAGTCTCTTCTAAGCTAAGATTTGTAGCAAGGTGAAAGGCATATGCAGAGCAATCAGGGAAATGGGCACTCAAAGTGGAGTCAGGGGAGATGTATCGCTAGCTAGAGACTGTCTGTTCCTTATTGACATGCCTGTTGTTGTCATCTTTGCACAGGCCAACAGAGCCAGCAGCAGAACAGCCAGCCTGATTACAGCAAGGCATGGGAGGAGTATTACAAAAAACAGAGTGAGTGAAACAGGGTTACTGGAGATGAGTGAACTCTGTATAACAAGAGTCGATTCTAATCCAATAACGTATGGTCTCCACCCCCGTGCAGTATTAGTTCCCATTCTCCTACATGTCGCTGTTTTGTCCCTGGCTGCTGGTGACAGTGCATGTAGTTCTCCCGCTTGAAGTTTCCTTCTGAACCGTGACCTCTCAAGACCAGGCATTGCCAGTCAGCTGCAGTCCACAGTGGGCTGTTCCCTTTCTCGTCCCCCTCGGAGTTGGACTGGAGATGGAAAGTGCGTTTGCACGTGTATACCTGTGCCTCGGCGTGTCAGGATCGGACTTGGGCAAAGGGCCTGAGCCCGGGTGGGGCTCGCGTCCTGAAGGGCAGGATAGCTCTGGACCCAGAGGAATGCCAGCCGTACTTTGGGAGCTGTGAGGGGTGCTCCACAATTAAACATTCAATCAAATCAAAGGATTTTCAAAGCAGAGTCTTCCTGACCGGTGAGAACGATACGTTACCTTTCCCAAGTGCCGTGCTGATTAATAGCCTGCTAGTTTGCCTGAGACGCGTCCCGTTCTGTCCTGCTCTGTTTCCCAATGCTTGCAACCGTTTGGTTTTGGGGCTGGTTTTCTGTATTTAAGCTTTACAGGATGAGGTTTTTAAAGAGCTGCTTGCTCCCTTGTCCTGGTGCTCAACTATCTGTTTTCTTCCTTCTCGTCATCCAGGTCACGCCGCCACTGCTGCTTCTCAGGCAAGTTCCCAGCCGGACTACACAATGGCCTGGGCGGAGTATTACAGACAGCAGGCTGCCTACTATGGGCAGACACTAGGGCAAGCTCAGGCCCACAGCCAGGTCTGTATTTATATTCTTCCAAATTCCTCTGCTGCTCGTTCTGTCCCGAGGGGTCAGGGTCATTCTGCGTTGCTCCAGTGTGGCCAGGATCCATTCGGGGCTGTGCAAAGTGAGGGTGACCTTTGTGTCTGAGATCACAAATTTATCCACGTTTTGTGGGTTTAACTGCAACCCAGCATGTTTCTCCGCACAGGAGAAGCCTTCCCAAACCGAGCTGACTGGGTTCTCGGTCTTCGGTTTGTTAGGGTTGGCTTTACGCTGGCCAGCTTTCAACAAGGCACGTACCCTGGATTGCCATGTGCAGACTTGGACTTCTGTCCACGTGCTTTGTGCCTGGCTTAAGCACGTCTACAAAGGGGTGCACGTGCTTCAGAAAAGCTGGCCCAAAATTTGAACAACCCAAGGGGGAGGAATCATGAAAAAAGTAACTCCAGTTGTATTATATACGTGATGAATCCCATACTCACCACACCTGCCTTGGGCTAAAACAGGATTTCTCCTGGATCCCACCAGAAGTGCCATGCTGATAAGAGGCTTATGCTATGCTACATTTTCTGAGGGAGATGTCTGTGGGGTTTTGGCAAAAAATCTAAATAACTTGTGATAGGGATTTTTTTTTAATGGCTTATTTATTGGGTTGGTAATGGGATACAGATGTCCAGTGCTGAGTCACCATTCCTAACACAGCCTAGCAAAGTACAGAAGTTATTATGAAGTTGATTGGAGGGAAAAAAAAAAAGCTTGCACAAATACATTTTTATCTGCTTGTGGGGGTTTTTTCTTTGCTAACATTGCAAAGAACTGAAGGCAAATTGAGTACAAATTTTTACAGTCCAGATCTGAATTAATGGCATACACCCAGGTGTGTGGGAAAGCTTACTCGCTACAAATAATGCCCGTGCTAGATGGCTTCGGTCTGCCTGGCCGTCCCCTGTTCTTTCATCAGCGCTACAGCTCCAGCTTCTAGAGCGAGAACACTGTTAGCGGAGCAGGGTATCTCCAGAGGACCGGGGAATATGTATTGTAACGAAACAGCTGCTCTGGAGGAGCATCCTCTCCAGTGCGCTGAGCGGTCTGGGCCTTTGCAGAGACATAGGTCTTACGTGGGGCGGGGACTTCTGGGAGGAAAATGTGGGGAGGAAAACTCACATCTGCAAGCATTTGATTGTTGAGGTATCCTTGCGAGGTGCCCATCCTAATTTGGAGGAGCGCGACGTGATGAGATGGGCGGTGGGTGGCCACTTCTAGAGAGGGGTGCAACTTTGCTGCCACTGAGTAATTCCCTCCCCTCGTCTCTCTCTTTCCCTCCCCGCAGGAGCAGTAGAACAATGTCCTCGTGGCAATTTTTTTTTTCTTGGAATCATTGTGGAAGAAAACCTTTTTGTAACAGAGGTTTCTAGATTTGCAACATTTTGATGAAGACTTTTCTGTTTGTTTGTGAAACACTAGTTGTAGGATAATCTATACTGAACTTTTCTAAGAATCAGGAACAATTAGTAATGTACTAAACTTATGGACATGCTGGTAATTTTGTTTCCAAATTTGTAAAGAAAAAAAAAAACCTCCGGGATTCTTTTTGGAAAGAAGCCAGAGAATTACAGGCACCAAAACGCACCCCAGAGCTGTGACATTTCAACATGTGGTTTTTTGTGTGTTTTTTTTCCTTTGAATATTCAATCTTTTCTGTTGTAACAGAAAGAGTGGCTTGGAAGTCTTAGGTGTTATGTAACAAATCCTAAAAAATGAAAATTTTTAAAAAACAGTATTTAAATATTCTTAAATATGTAAATTCATTAAATGTTTTACTTCTAATTTCTTGTATCTTGGCTGTCTTTATGATTTTATTGCATTTTTAAAAAAAACTGAGCTATGGTATGTATTGTAATTAATTATGTGAATTCTGTATTGAGACAGTTACTGTTTTGCTGTCGAGCAAGTAATGGGTGGGGAGGGCGTTTTGTAGGGTTTGTATAATTTCTAGAGTTCTAAAGGGGTAATATAAAAAAAAGTGTTAATTTTTTTAGCAATACATTTTTTTGTGTCTCCATTGCTGGTTGCATTTATGTATCTAAGACCTCCAAGCTTGTTTAAAAAAGAAAAAACAAAAAAACTTCCTCTATGCTCTGAGAAATATAAATACTGTTATTTTTAATATTAAAATGAACCTGCTATTAGTACCTTTAACAAACACTGTGGAACATTAAACCATATAAAAAAAAAAAAGATGGTAGTAACTATTTTTTAATTCCAAGGTGTTTTTTGCTTTTTCATTTCTTTTAAATATTTTCTTATCTAATATTTGTCAAATTACCTAGAAAAATAAATGAATCTAGTATTAACCACAGTATGCGCTAAATAATTTTGATTTAATAAAAGGGATAATATGATTTCCAATGTTTACTGTAGTGTTTCTTGTACAGATAACAGTGTATTTTTAAAGGAAAAAAACGGAATTGAAGCTATTTTTTTCTTGCATTTTTAATTGACCTGCGGGACATTCCGTTTTGAAATGTACTGAAGTTACTGTTCTTTGGTTCTTTCCTTATTTTTTTTCCTTATAATGCTTGAAATGTCTAACTATACAGAAACAATTGGATAATGTTGAGCATGATGTTAAAGAAAAAGCAAAAAGAAAAGCGTTCTTTTTATTTGACTGACAGTTGCATTTTACACTCTATATAATAAAATTTCCACAAGGTGTCTTGTGGGTGAAGTATTTTCAGTCTGTTTGACTCGCTTTTCTCACTCTCCTCTCCCTGGAAGCGGAGCGCGTTGAGCCGTGGTTCGGCAGCTGCTCGCAGCCCCTCAGCTGCGTACCTGGTGCTCGTCCTGTCGACTTCAAGCTTGAAACGATTTCGTGTTAATGGTTTTGGATAACTCTGTTGCATCAATTTGAGAGCCTTAAATTCCACTTAAACGCCATTAGTGTCACATCGAAGTGTCGCTCGAAACCGCGTGGCTTTAAGGGCTTCAACAATAGGATGCTGCGATTGTAAATGCCCAGGGCCGGCGAGAGTTACTTAATCAAGGGAAGTTTTCTATCAACGGGAACACGAAGGCTGTATCTACAGCTGCGTAAATGTTTGCGTTGCTTGTCAGTCGGCCGGCAGAGCTTGCCTGCAAAGCCTCCGAAACCTGCCATTCGCATCCCCAAACTTATCCTCTGTTTTGCCTTGCGCGTGCACTCCTGGCAGTGGTTCCTCAAAGCTGGTGATCGGAGCAGCCCGGGTGCGGGTGCGTACGGGACTGAAAGCAGTTGGGAGTCTGGTATCAGCCCCTGAACTGCTTTCCCTTGCTCTTCAGGTGCCTCCAGGGCTTTAGCCTGAATTGGGATGTGCCCTGACTGCACTCCTTTGCCCTTTAAGTATGGCTTTTGTGTGCCCGGGACCTTAAGACACTTCCTTCACCGCGTCCAGCCCCCTCAAACACGCAGGCAATCTGTAGCAGTTTGGGGTGGGGGGGACGAGGCAAATGATCCCATCTGCAAAGCAGGGAGCGAGGTGCACTGAGAGCCGGAAGAGAAGGGGATATAGCATCTTTAAATACACCTCCAGAGAATCAAGAGAGACATTGAAAGATGGAATAGTAAAAGCCACTTGGAAAGAGGAGGGGGGGGGAAAAATTGCTGGAGGAGGGCATAAACGCTGATGATGGGGATGGGAATTGGGGAGAGGGCATTACCGAGAAGACTTCCTTCTAATTCATCTTCCAAGCTCTGTGCCAAAACAGCATTTGGCATGGTTCACAGGGAGCAATTGTGTGATAATGAACCCTAAGGTGTCCCTTAATTGAAGACTGAGTATTGCACATTGTGCCAAGAGTCATAAATGGCACAGGATTGCGGGAGGATGCATTTTCTTAAATGTATCTGTAAGTACAGATTAGCGAGTCTCCCCAGTGAAATACCCATACTATAAATTATGGAAATCTCTCGTTCTGATGCAACCTTTTATGGAGGGGGTGGGGCAGCGCAAGAAATAGTTTGCAAGCCTTTGAATTTCGGCCTGTCATTAAGATGGCGCCTACAAAGCTGGATTTTCATCAGCAGTCTGGTGTCCTGGAAGGCTAAAGTGCTCAAAATGTTACCAAGTTCAGCAGTTGTTTTGCAATTGTTTTCCATTACGACTGCGAGGGAGTCATTGAGCAGGCGCAGTTGAACTTTTGGGGGTTGGATATTCTCATTTCTCCCTCTTAGAAGCATCTCTTTGGGCTCAGGCCGCAGGTTTGGACCTAGCTGTTCCTGGGGCCGTGGGTCCTGGGCCCCGCGCAGTCGGAGGCTAGCGGGTGGACGTACACTCCCACAGCTTGCCCAGGAAGCAGAAGGACCCACGGATAATGCTGCTGTGTTGCTCCAGTCTCCAAGCCCCGGATCAGTGGGTCCCTCTGCTCCCCTCTCCGTAGCGCTCCGACAGCCCCATGCATTGCTCGTCCCTCTGTACCGTTGCAGACAGCATCCTATAGGCCTATGCTCACAAGGCGCCTTGACGTGCAACTCGTGTCTGTCAACCTGAATTTTCTGGGGCTGAACTGTAGCGCAGAGAAGTACATTGTCCCAATGAACTCAATGGACGTCGGGTGTTGACTTTGAACTATAAGGATTTAAACATCCATATGAGTTGCGCTCTGCTACTGGGTTTATCCCCAGACCCCAAACTTCCTACTAGGTGCCAGTGTCTCCTCTTTCCCTAACTATTTCTCCCATGCAGATAGACCTCGGGTACAACAGGAGACTAGCGTGGAACTGAGCCCTGCGAGATGTGTTGGGAGCTGCTAATAGTATGAGAAAGCTGGGGAAACTGAGGCACCGTGGAGAAGGTAGGCACCATTGGACGTGAGGGCAGTGGTGGAAGGAAGGGTCCTGTGCAAAAAATGCATGGCACAGTGTTAGGAGCCCAGCTTGGAAACGTCTGCTCTGGTGGCTCTAGGTTAGGCAGAGCACCAGAGGTGACGAGGAGAGCAGAAAACACCTTTCTTTCAGTGTCTGGCATTTTTTTGTGCCGTTTGAGAGCATTTTTGGTAGAGTTTATCCCCCCCACCCATAACAGTTGCCCCTTCCCTCTCGGACTGAAAGGTCTCTCGTTTACATCCAGGATAACGTGTTTTCATGTCAGGATACTGCTTCAGAGCCCGGACCTTTGAAGACACGCCAGAAACGTCAGAGGAAAGTCAAGGTGAGCCACCTTTGGAGGTGGTGTCATGGCTCAGAAAATTCCGGGAGCAAACTTCAGATTTAACCCAAATTTTTCCTCTGCCTTTTCCTGCTGGGTGCTCACAGCTCTCGCGTTAGATCTGTTCCTGCAGCCTCGGACGGAGGGATGTGGAGTCGTATCATGTGTCTCATTCTCTTGCTGAATTCATTCCCATTGTAGCACAGCTGTCGGGATGGCGGAGGAGTTCATCCACACTCCACCAGTCATTGTTAAGCTGTACGGATTGAGCTGGACACGACCTGCCCTTTTCCCCTGTTGGGTACAGATGCATTTCTAAATGGAGCTTCATTAGTGCTGTTCTGCAAACGCTTGCTAGAAAATAACTCCAAGACGTGTTGAGTGTAGCTTTGCTAAAACGTCTTGTTAGGTTACTGCTCACCTCCTTCTGCTCTGCTCTATATTGGGCGTATCTTGGTATGCAAAGGCTATTTTCAGAGTATTAAGGTGTACATTAAGACAGTCTAAAATACTTTAATTTTGCATGATTTGAAAATGAAATACATTACTACCATTGCAAGTTAAACTGAAATGATTATGGAAAAAGACAAGCAGACTTGAGCTTTCCTTCCCCCCACCCCAAAGTACTAAATATTTAATTGCATTAGAGTAACAGTATATTTACAGTAAACCGTACCGGTGAAACGCAGGGATCAGGGATGTAGCTATTGAAAGGTTTTGTTTTATTTAACTCTAAACCCTTTTATATGACAGCCCGGCAGTTCACTAAGTTTTACCACACTGCTGCTTGTTCAGTGCTGAAATGTTGGTCGTTTTTTCCCTGTGACAACGAGTTACAACACACACTTAACACGAGCAGTAGAGAGAAGTAATAAGTGCCCACCTAAGGAGTCCATGGCCTTGTAACTTGCGCTGTCTGTAAGGATGCTACAGTATTGGGTGTTTAAACACCCACTTTCCTGGCCATTGAGCCTTAACGCGGTGTTATCATCAAAGTGGCCTGGCAGGTTTTAATGCTGGAAGAGCCTGGCTTGCAGCGGCTTTGCCAGCCTGAGAGCAGCGAGATGTCTGGGCGCGAGCACAGGCCTGTCCTGTCGCAAAGTCTGACTTTTCTACTCTCTTTGGGCACAAAACCTGTCCAAGAGAAGTGGCTTCAACTTCTGCAAACGTTATCTTCCAGGTGACAAACCAGCGCTGGAAGATGTCTGCTTCCAGAGGAACCGCCAGGAAGATCTGCATTTAACATAGCTCATGGGTGAGTCCCGAGTGCCGTGTACCGCTGGCTTTCCGCTGGGGAAAAGAGCCGCGACTGGGCAGCTCCTGGGGGTGTCATGAGGGTTAGAGAAGAAGAGTCCAGTAGTTTGGATACTTGCCTGGGACTCCACGTCAACCCCCTCCTGTGTGACTTTGGCCAAGCCACCAAACCTCTGTTGGGCCTCAGTTCTCTCTCTATGAAATGGGCATAGCAGCACAGTCCTGCCTCCTGGTAGACTGGTGAGGATAGATCCATTCACAGCTGGGAAGAGCTCTGCTGGCCTGATGCTGAAGCCCCCTAAGCGCCTGACCTGAGCCTGGGGTCCAGATCCCACAGCAGCAGAGCTGTCCCGCGGCGGGAAGTAACGCGGGGGTGAGAGCACGTGGCTGCTGCTCCTACGGCTGCTTTTATGCACGTGGCATGCCAGCATCGTGGGCTGTGTCGGCGGTAGAGCCGGCGAGCAGACGGGCCGGGTGCACGCGGTCCCAGCCTTTCTGGACCTTCCTCCCTTCTGCTGCAGCCTCCCCAGACCTGTCCCCAACCCTCCCCTTCCTCCCTGAACGGGGGGCTGGGGCCAGCGGGTGCCGGTGTCTGCGGACGTGCCTAGGCTTCCTGCTAGGCCGGCTCCAGCTCTGCCGGGGAAAACCCAGCCCGGCTTCCAGCTCTTGACAGGACCCGTGCACAAGGGCCGAACCGAGGGAGCAGCTGCCTGGCGAAGCATCCCAGCTCTCCAGGCAGAGGGTGCCGGGTACCACGGGTACTTGTCTGGCTACTTATCGCCCTCCCCGCCAGTAGCTTATCTCCCCAGCCCTGGCCTTATCACTTAAGGAAATCCGATTTCAGGGGTGTTAAAGGGAAGCCTCTGATCTGGGGCTTGTCTGCCTCGCTGGCTCTTTAATCCTGGCCTGGCTGGGCTGCAGGTGCCTTTGCCCCGGGGGATTAGCCAGTCCCTTCCCATTGTCCCCCCTGTCACTCACATGTCCGCCCTGCCCCCAGATTCACACCGAACTGCAGGAATCCTTGTATGGGCTATTCACCAGGGAATATTAAACTTCTCGGCAGTGGAGGCATTACAACGGGCTGGCAGAGGCCGGCGCTCTATTTGTTTTCCAGAGAAAGGGGGTAACAATGGAGAGGGCAGGGGGGCTCATAACGGCTCCTTCGGCTCAGCATCATTAGGAGGTCACCTGTCAGCAGATAACAGGCTCCGGGCTCCCGCCTCCCCCTCCTGCCGGCTCGGTTTCAAACCAGTTGGGCAGGGAGGGGCCGGCCGCACAAGGAGACCCCCAGCCAACCTGCTCCCCGGGGCAGGGATGTCAGAGAGGCTTGCCCTCCTGTGGGTCTTGGGGGCTGCCAGGTAGAAACCATGACCCCCAAGGCGGGGAAAGCTGCAAAGGGCCTTGCTCAGCTTGCGTCCAGCATGGGATTTTTCTGCACCAGCCCTGTCCTGCTCCCTGCCCCGTGGTCTCATCGCTGTCCCGAGCCTTGAGGCCTTCCCTGGAAACAGGCTGCCGGGCTAACACCATGGCAGGGCGGCGCGCTTCATCGCTGACTGCACCACGGGGTGATGCCTCGCTTGTTTAGCTGGAGACCGGGGACGTTTCCTGGACACCCGAGGGCTCTGAAGCTCAGCTGTTGTTCTTCATCCATTAATGGTCTGGGGACCAACGTCACTGGCCAACATCTGGGAGGGCTGCACAGGCCATCGGTGCCGTATGACAGTGGCCTGGTTTTGTCGTCTTGGTACCGGGCTAGGGGGAGTCAGTCCTGCTATAAGGTCGGCCGGGAGACCCACGGGGGCCCATTTTCCTCCTGTTACAGGCTGATACGTGCTGGGGAGAAGGCTGTGCGGGGGGCGCCGATGCCTATCACGAGTTGGCCGGGTGATGCTGTGCACCCGAGGCCACCCGTTCCTCTTCTAAGACTTGGGTGCTCAGCCAGTCTGCACGGTGGCTGTGCCTTGGGCATAGGGCTGAGTCGGAGGGTTAGAGCCGGCCGTTCCACGCGCTGGTGTGAACCCAGCGTCACTCCAGAGTGGAGATGCACGCCGGGCAAGAAGGTCCAGGTTAGTCCCCGTCTCCAGCCAGCCGTCTTCACTTCCCAGCCTCCGTTTTGCGGGGTTGAGCCGTGCTTTCCTCCGTGCTCCCCAGGAGCTCTGGTAGCCACGTGGATTAGAGCCAAGCCGAGCCATTGATCTCCTTGCTCTCGTCCTTTCTTCTCCTCTGCCGCTATCCCCCTCCCGCAGCACAAATCAGCAAAATACTTTCATCAGGAGCAGGCTCTCTCAATGAGCCAAGCCCTCTCTGGGGTGGACGAGGCTTTTCTCCTCTTCCTGGCAGCGTCTGACAACAGGTCGGGCCCCAGACCCACCCTGCACATGTTCCTTGTCCTTGGAGCGCTGTCTCCGAACACCCCGAGACAGCTACTGCAGCAACGAAAAGGCCTGGAAGGGAAGGTGGGGTATTTCCCTGAGGCTAAGACCACGCACGCCACATTTCAAGTCATCCGCTGACTCCGGTGTTACCCTTGGGGGCTGGGGAGGGGGCTGTTGGCAGTGCGCTGCACTGTCTGGCTAGCTCTCCTGCAGCTTTCGGGGACTTCTCTTTCCCTGGTTTTTACTCTCAGGGCCTGATTAATCCAACACAGTCCCTCGCGTTCACCCCCATCTGTGTTTTATGTCATGACTTTTCCCCCTCTCTGCACAGGTTGAAGTGCCAAGGAGGCACCAGTGGCGGAGGTGAGACCAATGGGGCAGAGACTGCAGGAAGCCTGTCTGGGATCTGACCCTGGGCATCTCCAGAGGTGCCTCCCGGGGGTGAGACGCCCACCTTCCCACCGTGGGGACCTCCCAACCTCCTCGAGAAGGTCGCTGCTCCCGACAAGATGGTGCATGGTTATTGCCAGCCCCACCGCGCACACCCAGCTCTCAGCGGTAAGGTCCCGTCCTCTTGCCTGCACGTCAAGCAGGTTGTGCTGCATTTAGCAGCTGTTGCAGAGGTGCACGACGGAGGCACGGTGACGTAGGTCAGGCCTCTTGTTCGGTCCCAGGGTGGGCAGTGGTTTGGCAATTTTTCGTCAGCCCTCTCACCTGCAGAAGCTCAGGCTCCGTGGCTCACGTGGCCTGTGCCTTCCCCACTGGCGTGACCAGCAAGGGCTGGGCTGATGAGTACTAGACCCTGCCACCAAGCAGCTCAAGTCAGACCTAAGAAATAATGGCTTCAAAATGGCAAGGTTGGGCTGGTTTGGTCCTCTGGCTCAGATGGGGTTAGAGGGGGTTCAGGCCACGTCCTCAGGGTTGTCACCTCTCCAGGAGCTGCAGCTTGGAGAACTCCACCACCCTGGAGAGCACCACCACCACCACGCCGGTCACCGGAGATCTGGACACCAAAGAGCCGTCAGGCAGGAGCGAGCATCGGCAACGCCTGCCCAGGCTGGATTCAGAGCTGAGGTCTCCAGGGTGAGTGTCTCTGCAGCGTCTGGCTGAGATGGGCAAAGCTTCCCCCTCCATTGCCTTAGCTCTGCTGGGAGCAGGAGTCCTCCCTGCAGCGCTGCTCAGGCAGCTGATGGGATATTTAATAGTGGGGTGGTCTGCCGTGTACAAACAGAGACACGGGCGCATGCACAGGTTCACCCTCTGCATCCTTCTAGAGCTCTGTTGGACGTGGAGAGCAAGCTGCATTTGCTGGCTGGTGCCGGGCATTGGCAGTGACAGCATGCAACGTTGCATCGGGCACGAGGAATTCCAGGCTCCGGAGGCACCTTGTGCACTGGGAGCTGGGAAAGGGAGAGAGACAAGAGACAGGCCTGTCCCCTTTCCTCCTAGGCTTGAGGACACCTGCCCGTAATAACTGCACCGTCGCCCAGCCCCCAAGCTGCTGGGAAGTGGCTGGTGAGGAGGGTTGGGACCCACAGGCCAGGGAAGACCCACCTCTGCTTCCTGCTTGCCCAGGCCAGGCTGCAGGCATACTTTGGGTGCAGTGTCTGTCCTCCGCGGGAGGGCTGCAGGCTACACATGCATGTCCAAATTCCCCATTGCTGCCTGCACCCTGATCTGTCATGCCACAGCTTGATCTATGATGGCTGCGGGCAGCGGCAGCCCTTGGAGATCAGCACAGGTGGAGAGCAGGGACATAAGGTGGGTTTTATACCTGACCCCCTGCAGTCCAGCCTGGGGCTCTGACTACCTCCCTGGTGCATCTTCCAGGGGCCAGTCCAGAGGCTGTCAAGTTGTTAGCAAATGGTGCTAAGTGTTTCAGTGCTCTGACCCCGTCTGAGTCATTCCCTGCTCCTAGCCCAGGGGTCCACAACCCCCAACACACATGCCAAGCATGGCACGCAAGGCCATTTTGCCCCGCACACCACCTCCAGCCCAGGCTCTAAGCAGCTGCTGCCAGCGATGGAGCCCAGGCTGCTCCCAGCAGGCGGCTGGGAGGCTGCAAGCAGACCGGGCTCCATGGGAGCTGCAAACAACTGCTCCAGGCTCCGACATGTCGGCACTCCAGCACCTTCCAAGGTAGACACTGTGGCTTTTTCGGCACTCCAGCCAAAAAACACTGCCTACCCCTGTCTTAGCCCCTTCTTTCTTTTGACCCCGCAAAGCGTGGGACATGGCGCCCCATGTTTCTGTGCAGTGCTCCCTGCTGTAATGTGCACCCAGGGCTTTTTTAGGAAGTAGGTGTTTCATCTCGGCTCCACCAGCTCCTGCTGAGCAGGGACCGCGCTGGCTGCGGGGCTCAGAGGCAGGCTCCTGCAGCCCTTCCACGTGGCCCCCAGCTGCTGTTCCTTACCGCTGGCACAGAAGTTCCCTTTCCCATTCAGTGCAATTGCATTTTGTCTTGAAAAGCCTGGCTTTGCGGGGGGACGGCTGTCGGATGGGAAGGAAATGTGCCCTGGCTCGTTCTCCTCCATTTGCATTTGTGCACCGTGACCCTTTGCCGAAACATTCCTGGAAACGCTACTTTCAGGAGAGCGCTCGCGCTCCGGCAGCTCTCTTCAGCTCCGTGGACCCCCACAGAGTGAAATGGAGGCAAATCACGTCTGACGCTTCCTTCTAAAATGGCATAATCAGGCTGTTTGGATTTGGAGGTGGCAGCGTGTGTTTATGCGGGAGCTGTCGCCGAGAGGGTCAGGACTTCGCAAACAAAACAGCCGCGCTCGCTATCCGTGGCGCCGCACTGTGGGGTCCTCGGCACTTCGCGGCCCCTGTCTGTCGTCCCTCCAAACTCCCAAGCTGGGAACACGAGCACAAAAGCAAAATGCGCGGTTGGATTTGTTCTCAGAGCCATTTTGCTTTGCATTTGTGCCACCGTGCCGTGCGCAGGGGTCCTCAGCCTTGCTCTCTCCGGGGGTAGCAAACGGCCCGTTGGAGGGCAGGGCTATCGCATGGGGGAGCTGTGCCAACACGGGGACAGAAGGGTGGTGCGAGGCACCGCTGCGTCTCTGCAGGTTGCCAACACTTCGAGAGCTTGTTGTGTCAACGGGGTAGCGCTGACTTGGGCAGCCCCAACGGAGGCTGCGCTGTCTGAGGGCAGAGCCTACCTGGCAAAGGGGAGGGAGCCCAGGGGAGCTGACCTGCCTGGGGTCATGGGGGCAGTTGGCGCAGTGGGATCCCCAGCTTGGCTGGTCCCTGGCAGTGCCACGAGGAGGAGCGGGAGCCCACAGGGTGCATGCGCAGGTGTGTGGCGCGGGGTGCGGTGGGCTATCGGGTATTGCCGGATGATGGATGTGGGTGCTAGGCTGTGGGGTGGAAGCTACCACAGTGCCTGAGCAGACAGACGAGCCGGTGATCCAGACTAAGCATGTACCAGTGCTGAGTTTCCACTGCTTTTGCCTGGCTGGGTTTTGGCAGTCAGGGCAGAGTGAAGCCGTGGCCCCACAGATTTCAGCAGGGCAGGGGGTCCCCAGCTCTGTTGCAATGCTTACCCCTTGGACAGCCCTTGTGAGCCGCCCTGGACTCCATCTCGGGGCAGACACAATCCTCCTTCAAGCGCCCAGTTGAGCCGTGGGCTCGGGACACACTGGTCCTGCCAGTAGCTCAGATGGCGCCGGGGGCCCAAACTGGTTAGCTCCTGGCAAGGCAGAGGCGAGGGGGCCTTGTCCATCTCTGCCGCTGCTCTTCATTGACCTTAACTCTGCCCCCGTCTCCGCTCAGGAGTCTCCACGCTCTCCAGAGCCATCGATTTCTGCTCTTTGGCTCTAAGTTGCCCTCCAGGGACAAGGTCCCTCTTGGATGCGGGAGGTGGCGGGGAGCTGATGCCGCCTGCAAAGGCTGGGATTCGACACCTGTCACTCTCCCCTTCGTGCGCCGGGCAGCAGGACCAGCTCAGCTGGGGCTGTCCCTTGCAATGACCTGTCCACAGTTTGCTGGTGCCCGGTTGCGGGGGAGGCTGACGGGGGGTAGAAGCCAGTGCCAGCACCAGCAAGGACAGGCTGAGGGATCCTCTGTGCTCTGACGCGGGGCGGGTCAGGGGGTGAGAGATGCAAAGCGGCCTGTCCCCTACACCCGGGTCACTTGGCCGCAAGCATGGTGGCTGCCTCCCATCCTGGGATGACAGGACCACAGGAGCGGGGGGCGCAGGGCAGAGAGGCAGCAGGGGCTTGGTGCGGCCGAGGGAAGGGAGTAGAGCTGCGGGGGCCTTTTCTCTTCCCTCCCCTTACCCCAGCATCCGGGCAGGGGCAGTGCCCTCCTTCCTCATCCACCACCCTGAGCTGCTGCGGGGCTGGGAAGGGGCGCAACCATCGTCCCTCCACAGCCCAGCCCTGGTCCCCAGGCAGCCCCATGCCAGGGGGAGCCTGCGGCCTCCCTCCATCCCTCCTGCCCGGGGCTGCGGCTGCAGCAGCTTGGGGGTGTCCTGGGGGTCTGATTGTGCCCAGCTTGGGCAGGGGATCAGGGCGAGCCCCTGCTGCAGGCTCTGTGGGGTGGCTGGGCAGGCCGTCCCATTCAGTCCCCGTGCCCCAGCCCCACGCTATTGTGCGCGGCCCAGGTACCATTTGGGCACATTCCCATAAGCAGCCCCCGCCGCCTGCTGCCCCCGGAGCTTCTGTTTGCTTTGCAGCCCCCCTCGGCCCTATTCAGGCCTTTGGGGCCAGGCCCCTGGAGGGAGCTCGAGTGGGTAAAACCTGGGGAAAAGGCTCTTTTCCTCTCTCCCTTTATGCCTCCTGCCTTGTGCCCAAAAGGGTCCCTTGTTCCGCGCGTGCCAGTCACCTGCCTCGGCCCCCAGAGCCTCTTTCTCCTCTTTCAGCCCCTGCTTTTCTTTCTCCCTTTTCTCTTTTGACTTTTGCAGGAGCCCCGTGCTGCAAACGAGCTTCGGATTGGAGACGGATGGAGGGCGCTTTGTCTCTCAAGGGTTGGAGGAAGCTAATTAAATTGGGTCCCAACAACTAAACCCCTATCTCCCCATTAAAATCAGCCCTGCCTTTCAGCCCAAACACTCAGCATTCACCGTTTCTTCCCCCCTCCCCTTCTCTCCCTCTCCCTTTCCGTGCTTTGCAAAAAACGCACTCCTCATTGAGTTAAATCTATTGAAAACATTCGCAGGATTCCCTTTGTTCCGGGGAGCTCCGAGTCCTTTTTCCATCAGAAAAGCCCCCAAAACAGCAGCTTGCCTCTTTGTGAGCTGGCGAGCGGATGCGAAAGGCAAGTGCAGCGAGTTGCTTCATCAATTACACACTGGGAACTTGGTGGGGCAGGAGGGAGGTCGGGCTCGGGCCTGCTTGGGCTCCGGTTTGGGGTCTGGGGGTTGGGTTTTTTTAGCACCCCCTTTTGCAGCGGGATCAGCAACATTTTGGCCTTTTTCTTCCTTCTTCAGATGGGATCGGAGAGGGAGGAGGAAAAGGAGCCAGCCCAGCACCTGAAATCTGATCTGAATGATCTCTCCTCCCAACTAGGTTGGCCTTTCTGGTTATTTTTTATTTTCCACGTAGGGATTTCTGCACGTTCCCGCACCCAGGGAAAGGAGAAGGAGCCAGGGGCTGGGGTGTAAGCTGGTGGAGAAGGCAGGCAGATCTATCAGGTGAGATGGCTCCATCAAGCCAGCACACGCAGCCGCGCTCCCTCTGCCAAAGAAAGCGAATGGGGAAGGACGGTGCGTGATTAGCTCCGCGGAAAGGCTTGTTTGAAGCCCCCCCCAGTGCACACGCACACGCACACTCCCCTCATTATGAGTTCTAGTAAATCCCAAATCTTTTTTAATTATCCCCCCCTCCTTCTCCCCTGATCAATAACTGCGCTGGACTTTTCACAGTTGAACTAACATCTTTTTAATTACTTTGGAGGGGGTTTTACTGAGCCGATCTGCCCTAGAGCCTGGATTTCTCCAAACAGATGTTTAAGGGAGAAGGAGCGAAAGGAGGGTGGGGTGGGGTGTGGGGGAGCGAATCTTCTTTCCCTGCGAGGGACTTTCTTCTAAAGTTCAAAAGAGAAAGGAGCCTTCAATCACTGGTAAAAATGTATTTCTCCCCATTGAACAATGGGCTTCTTTCTGTTCCAGAGCTCAGGCAAGAGCCAGGCAGGGATCGATTTTCTGGTGTTAGTAAAAGCAATGAGAAATCATCCCAATTTTTATGGCTCTAAAAACCAACCCGACCCCGAAAGGGTTTCTTTCCTTCTCGAATTACTCTCCTAATATATATTTTTTTATCTGACTGCCCCACCAAAAAAAAAAGAAAAGAAAAAAAAAGCCAAAACAAATCCCAAATCTTGGCAGAGTATTTTAATGTTCATGCATGTAAAAAAAAAAAAAAAAAAAAAAGCAAAAAAAAAAAAACCCACAAAAAACCAAACCAGGTTTCCAGATCAGAAGGGGTTTTGCAAGTTCCTTGCAGTTTATTCTGCAATGAGCAGAGGAGTGAACTGGAGAGCAGGGGAGGCTCCTGGGTATTTTGGCTGTAAAAGTCAGAAATCTGAGGGACACCTCCACGGTGTCGTCGGTGTTAAACAAACGAAAATTGACTTTAACCTGTGTGAGGAAAGGGACAATGGAATGAAAAAGTTAATCCCATATCATTTGGATTGGTTTTTTTTTTTTTTTATTTTTTAAGGGGGGGGGGCTGGATAAGGGAAAGCTTCCCTCTCCCTCATTCATAAATTGGTAATTGTAGGCAATGCACCACTAACGAGATATTCGAGAGCTATTGAGGAGTGAAAGGGAAAAGGCCAGGCTTTGTCTGCAGACAAAAATCAGCGCTCCCCAAGCTGAGCTTCCCAGCGTTATGTTTCAAAATGTGTCCATCAGCTGCAGCCCCAAAAGAGTTAAATTTTAAAGCAAATCAAATTCCCATTGGCCACTGTATATTATCTCAGCAGTCTTCATTTGATACCTCTTTAATACAGAAAGGAGCTTTTCATGCCCCTTTTTTCTCTTTTCTCCCCTCCACTCTTTAAGAGCAATAAATGTTCAACTGCAATAACTATAAATCAATCTCAGCTCTGTTCAAATCCTATTCATGCAAAGGGCTGAAAGAGGGGCGAAATGGCCCCCCTCCCCCCCAGCCCCCAAAAAGCAGCTGTTGGCCACTAATCTCCTTTCTTGCACTGTCATTCACCCTCATTTTTCCTCCATCGCCCCATCCCTGCAATCTTTTCTTGTTTTGCTTTTCTTTTCTTTCTTTGCTGCATTTGATTTCATGTCTCCTCTCATCAGACCCCAACCTTGTCCAGATCCTGACCATCCCCTTGTAGGCTGTGAAAGAAAAGAAGAGTGCATGGATGTCAAATTGGTCTCAAAAAGACCATGAAAGATTGATTTGCTCCACTTTTCTTCTGCCTGACATTATTTCGGAGGGGTCTGAATGGGAAACCAGAAAGTCTGAGGCTGGAATAAAGATGTTCTCTCTGTAAGGGGGAGAGAAAAAAAAAGTGCCTATTTGCTCCTGCCCCGTCAACCCTGCAAAACAGAGCAAAAGAAAAGGGAAATCTGCCTATTCAGCCTGGGACCAATATGTACACCTCCAACAATGTCCCGATATACTAGGGGCCTCTCTATTAACACCCATGAATATTTAAGTGCTCACTAAACGCTAAGAAGGAACTTTGGGAATATACACATGAAAATACAAGCAGCATTGTGTAGGGCTCAGAACAATAGGCCAGTAATAATGGCCCTTCTCTATTAACAGCCATGAATATTAAACTTGTTTCCTTAAATGTTGAAAAGGAGGGATAGTTACTCATATATATATATATATGTAAAAACCCATCTAGAACGTGGATGGATGTTTGGAAACAACTCAGGTTAATTTTAACCACTCACAAAAGGTAGAGTTAGTTCAGTTTGGAGGTTTTGGGGGTTTGGGGTTTTTTTTCCTTTTCCCCTTGTCTGCAACGGGGAAGAGCTTCCAGGTCTGAAGACAGCCCGGCCTTGCGGGTAGCCTGTAAACTTGCATTTGTGCCCGTTTGATCAGAGTCATTAACACCGAGTTGTTTTTTTTTCCCCAGGCATCATCAGCCGTGAGGGACGAGCTGTTCCTAGTACCTCACAGACTGATTCAGCAGCGCCGGGCCGGTTTGGAACAATAACCTGAATGGCCGTGTATCTTCAGATTTTAAGAGGCATATTCTGCCATTGAAGAACTTGGGAGTTCGGTGTCTGGTGAAAAGAAAAACAAATAAAAGGGCCTCGCTTGTTTTCAGCGGTGAAAGCAATAAATGCGTCTTGAAAACCTTACACCTGATGCGCGTGCTATGCAGAGCGAGGCACAAATATTCCTGAGCTAGCTGGGTTAATAGCTCCTTTATCCGGAGCCCAGAAGTCCTGGAGTAAATTTTTTGTGTTTATTTATTTTTTTTAACAGTCTCCTTTTTATTTAATCCTGTGTGCTCTTAGGACAGCCGCACCGGAAAGCGCCACCGAAACGTAGGTCTAGGTCCAAAGTGCTTGTGGGCCTGTGCAAATAGTCCTGATTTTATTGGCTTGAACAGGCAATGCCTTTGGGTCCATACGTTTTGCTGGCAAACAGGTCTCCCCTTTGCGCCCCCCGCTGCAAAACATGTTACAAGCTTAGTGGATGCACTCTGGTGTAAAGCGGTCGTAGGGTTTGGATTTGGGCAGAGAGCATTGTGGAGGAGAAGGCTTTTGTGCCCCGAGGGCCAGGCTGTGGGCAAAGGCAGAGAGGAGGTGGGTGAGGAGGAAGCCTGGGGAAGGGCCTGATCCAAAGCCCTTTGAAGTGGATGGGAGTCCAGTGGGTTGGAGTTAGGCCCTTGAGCAACAGGTCTGCCTAGAGAGGGGGTGCATGGGTCGACTGCCATTAGCCTCAGTGAGGGGCTGCGGGTAGCAAACAGGGAGCGTACCTCTGGGGCTGCCATCACTTGAAGTCCCCAGGGCAGGGCAAGAGCCCGCTGATCTGCCAGCTGGGTCGTGGCCCCTGTCACTGAGAGCCCTGTGTGCTCCCCACGTGTCCCAAGAGCGCAGTACCCAGCTGGGCCCAGGCAGGCGGCATGGCACGTGTCGGCTTTGCAGCCCACAGACCCAGTCCTGACCGACTGCCTCACCAGGGATGGGGCTGGGCCCCTCCCTCCTGCCACCCTGCCTTGCAGCCTGTCCTCAGCCTGCACCCCGCCACCCTGGCGCTCTTAGCTCCTGGCCCCACAAAGATGCCCTCCTGCATGGTGGTCCTGCAGCCGCCAACAGGCCACCTTCCCTTCCCGCTTGGGCCCTCTTGCTCTGTCAGGCCGTGCTCCCCGCAGCCTGGTCTGTGCATGGCCCTTCCCACCACGGGGATCTGCTGAAACCTGGCCTGGTGATGGGCAGAGCTGCTGAGTGGGGGTCTGGATTTAACGCCTCCCTGTGCCCTTGTGAGGATGTCTTAACATGGGGTAAAAATGATGCTAACAAGGGGGACCTTCCCCTGGGCCCACCTCCCACACCAGGGCAAGTGAGCCCCTTCATTGCGGTGATGCTTGCCCGCTCTGTGCCTCATGGTCCTATGTTTAGAGGCGCGGGGGCAAAAGGGCATTAACAGCAGGAGCTGGGGCTGGACAGCAGCAAGGGCAGGGGCTCAGGGCGACTCCTGGGACAGGGGTCGGATGCCCCTCTCTCCCTTGGGCAGTGTGCACATAAAAGCGGGTAACCCTGGCTCTCTTGCCCCTTCCTTCCCTAGTTCCCGAGGCTGGAAGCAGCCCTGTCCCCTCTGGGTCACAAATGACAGGCAGGGAGAACTGCTACTAACTTCTCAGGGAGGGGGAGGCTTGCCCCACAGTGTAGGTGCTGGCGGCAGGCGGCTGGGGGCCCCGAGGTGCAATGCAAGGAGGGCGGCAGACGCCCTGTCTCGCGCTCCAGGCGAGGGCCCCGTGCCAGTCCCCCTTGGCTAAGGCATCGCGGGCCGGAGCTGCGCCGCCGCCCCCGGCCGGCCAAGGGCAGAGCCCCGCGGTGCCGC
>JAGPOW010003310.1:18225948-18241017 GCA_030014935.1 Caiman crocodilus
GGGCGGCGGCGGCGGGGCGGCCCCGGGCCGGGGGCCGGCCGGGCGGCTCGGATTTCGTTGCGAGCGAAACAGGGTGGGGAGCGCCGGGCGCGGCGGCCCCGACGGGGGGACCGGGCCGTGCGCCCCCGGCCGGCTGCGGGGCACGCCGCCCTTTGTGTGGCCGCCCCACGGAGCCCCCGGCCCCCCGCGGGCTGCCGCAGGGCCGGGCTGGGAGCGGAGCCGCCTCCACCCCCATCCCCCGGGGGAGGGAAGGCAGGACGGGCGGGCACGGGAGGGAAGGGAAGGGGGGTCTCGGCAGCTCCGGCTCGTCGAGCTCCAACAAGTCTCTCTGCCAACGTCAGGGGGGTCATTAATAACCAATTAGGAGGGTCAGTGGCGCTCATATAAAGCGGGCGGAGGCTTTGCCAGGAGGAATCCGCCAGGTCTGCGCTCGCAGCCGGCTCCCAGCCCAGCCCGGGCCCCGCTCCGCTCCCGCAGCCCAGCCCCGGCGGCCCCTATGATGGGCTCGGTGCTGCCCGCGGAAGCCCTGGTTCTCAAGACGGGGCTGAAGCCGCCGGGGCTGTCCCTGGCCGAGGTGATCACGTCGGACATCCTGCACAGCTTCCTCTACGGCCGCTGGAGGAACGTGCTGGGCGAGCAGCTCTTCGAGGAGAAGAGCGGCCACGGCAACCCCAAGACCGCCTTCACGGCCGAGGTGCTGGCGCAGAGCTTCTCCGGGGGTGAGTACCGCGCGCCGCCGGGGCGCCCCGCTCCTGCCCCCCTCCAGCCGCCGCCTCTCCCCCCAGCTCTGTTCCTCTCTTAATTTGCCGTGAAGCCTAATTCCCTTCCCATTCACATGATGTCAACCAGCTAATCTGCCCATTTTGTAAGAGGAATTCCTGGCCCCTTTGAAACAAGCCCCTTGGCCATTCAGGCGCGATGTATGGCTACAGCCTGCTTAAAGGGCTAATGAATTTAGAATTAGGCAGCGCTTTGGGGCCGCGGGGAATGAATGCGGATCGCTTTAGCGGCGTGACAAATGGCTGGACGGGCTGAAATAGACACCATTTAACCTCTTTCTCTGGCTCTCACCGGTTTCTTTTTCCCAGCTCCCTGCCTTGCCCGGGACCAGGGGGAGAGTGCCCGGCGGGTGCCCCCCGGGGGGCTTGGGGAGGGGGGTGGAGGGGACACAAACCCGCGGCGCGGCAGGCGGGCAGGGTGGGCAGAGCCGGGCCCGGCGGGCAGAGCGCCCCGCTCCCGCCGCTGGAGCCTCCCCGTGTCCCCGCAGAGGTGCAGAAGCTGTCCAGCCTGGTGCTGCCGTCCGAGGTGATCATCGCGCAGAGCTCCATCCCCGGCGAGGGGCTCGGCATCTTCTCCAAGACCTGGATCAAAGCCGGCACCGAGATGGGGCCTTTCACCGGCCGGGTCATCTCGCCCGAGCACGTGGACCTGTGCAAGAATAACAACCTCATGTGGGAGGTAAAGAGCAGGGATGCCTAGGGTCCCCTCCCTTGCTCCCTGTGCCTCAGTTTCCCTTCGCCCGGGCTTGGAGCACTCCCCTCCAGCAAGCCAATGCACTGCCGGTTCCCATGCGAGTTCCCCGGGATTCCCAGAGGAGAGGGGAGCCTTGCAGAGCCTGGAAGGTCCCTCCCAGTGCAGTCCAGATCCACTTGGGCAAAGTGTCCTTTGTCTCCCGCACCGCGGAGGCTGGGCGTAGTGGGTGCACCCAGCTGGCAGCAGTGGTGGCAGGGCTGGACCAGGCTTCCCATGCCCACAGCTTGGTCCCTGGAACAAAAGCCAAGCAAGGCCTTTTCTGTGCTGAGCCCCTGAGCAGGCGTCCGGGGGTCAGTAATTGGGCAGGGTGAATGAAGGCTTCCAGCCTCCCGGAGAGGGAGCGGTGACCTGGGGGCTTAAATCAAGCCTGGTTTAACAAAGCGCTGGCAGGGGCTCCCCAACGTCTGACGGACGGGTCTTGGCACTTGGCAGGGCTCAGCCCCCTCTCCCAGCTCTCGGCAGCTGTTCCTAGGGGCAGAGCAGGTTGGGGTCGCAGCAAGGGCCCTGCTCCCTCCCTAGCCCCTACCCGGAGCCTCCAGGCGCCTCTGCCTCCAGCTCCTGGGGTCTCTCCACTGACCTTGTAAGAAGCCAGCTAAGACCCCAGCTCCTTCTCCTGCCCTGCCAGCATCCCAGACCGGTAGGCGCAGGGAGTTAAGGGCAAGGTTCCCTGGAGGGGTTGAGTCTGCGTGGGGAGGAGGGCAGGGACCAGGCCTTGTTCTCAGGGCGTTCAAGGGAGCCCTGCAGGAGCGCACACAGCTGTGGAAGGAAGGTTGCATCCTTTGCTTGCCAGTGAGCTGGCTCCTACTCTCTGTACCCCTGGGTTCTCCAGAGAGCCTCGAGCTGCCCTGGGTGGAGGAACAATAGAAAAAACCCTTGTCCATGCATGCACATGCACACACACACTTGCATATTCTCTTAGACCTTTGCAACCTTCCACCCCAACCCAGCCCTCCCAGCCCTGCAGAGCTCCCCCACTGCAGCAGCCTTGCCGAGCCTCTCGCCTCCCTTTCAGCCGCTTGCCCGAGGTCTGAGGCCACTGAGTGCTATTAAACCATTCCAGTGCATGACCTCGGGGGCCTGATCCTGATCAGGTGTGACGCCAGAGTGACTCAGCAGCAGTTAGGAACTTCCTGTGGGGTTGGGACCGATCCAGGGAGCAGGGATGACCAGGCAGCCAGGGCCATGCCTTGTCTTACAGCGTCGTAAGAGGCTGGACCTGGGGGTGTCGGTGACAAGTGCTGGTGGGCCTCAGAGGTTCAGGACCAGGGTGTCAGTGGGGTTCCCCTCTGGGGGCTCTTCGGGAACTTTTCACTGCAGCGATCCAGGTGAAACTAGAGTCCGCCTGCCCCAAAGCCCTGGCCAAGGCAGTGCCGGCCCCAGCAGGGAGACAGAGACTGTCCCAGAGAGGGCAGGGCTGGCAGGCTGCCTCCCACGCCAGATGACAGCATCGCAGGGTAGGGCCGAGTGGTGCTGCATCGAAGGCCCCGCAGCACCGGTTCCACTGCACACGCTCTCTGCTGCTGGGCAGTGGGTTTGGGCATCAGGACCCTGTCAGAGGGAAGGAGGATCAGTCCGACTGCAGCTGATGCAGCTTCTCCCCCTATGAAAGGAGCTGCCCTGGGGACTGACCAGTCATGGGGCTGCCCTGCCAGTGCCCCCTTCCCACCCGCCATGTGGCTTTCCCCATTCAGTGCCCTGCCACGATCCTCTTGGTCCGGGCAGAGGAGCTGCAGAAGCCTACTCCCCTACCAACTTCTCCCCTCCGGGTTCAGGAGATGAAAGCTCCTGCAGGCAGGAAGGAATGTAGCTTTCTGCTAACCTCCCATGTTGCCCTGCTAAGGTACATCCCTGACCTGCCTAGTTCCTGATGCTCGATATGGGGTGCACACAGCACCCTGAACCCCCCCAGCCCTCCAGCCTGGGCATGTATCGGGAGGTGGGAAGCACTTGTGCAGAGCATTCAGCCATGGGGCTCTTTCCGTACCAACCCTCCCTCCTTCCCTCCCTAGGTCTTCAATGAAGACGGCACCGTCCGCTACTTCATTGATGCCAGCCAGGAAGACCACCGTAGCTGGATGACCTACATCAAGTGTGCCAGGAACGAGCAAGAGCAGAACTTGGAGGTGGTCCAGATTGGGAACAGCATATTCTACAAGGCCATTGAGGTAGGGGCAGCGGGGAGGCAGCGCGAGAGCGCGGGCAGGAGGAGGGAGCGGAGCATGGGACCGGCATTCTCCGTATCACAGATCCTCCCTTGTTCACCAGGGCTCCGTCTTCGGGGGGCCTTAATTCAGGCCTCAATGAAAAGGTTAATGGCTTGCTGAGAGGGGATTTGGCCGGCAGGGAGGGATGTTGGCATCGAAACCCTCTCGAGAGCAGTGGGGGTCGGCATGGCAGTGCCAAAGAATAGCACACGCGCGCTTCCGAGATGCGGCCTGGCCCCTCGGTGAGCTCGCCATTGTGCAGGCTAGAGGCGGGGGGTAGAAAATGGGGAGCTTTCCTCTTTTCTTGCTATTTCAGTTCATGGCTGAATTGCAGGGTGTGCATGTGCAGGGAGGAGGATGGGGGAGAAAGAGAGAGAGGGGAGAAATATGGCTTAGGATTTGTTCCTCTGGTAGAGGTGTGGAGGGAACGGACCCCAGGGGTCTGCTCCCTCTCCCGCTCGGGTCAGTCAAGGCTTTGCCGTGGGAGCAGGAGTCCTTGTGTCTCTTCTGAGCCTCTGCCCATGGGGGCCCAAAGGGAAGCAGAATCGGGTAGGTTTAAAATCCAGTAGAAAGGCTGTGGGATGGCAGCACGGGGAGAAGGGATGGATCAAGGCCATGGGCCCGATTCTGCTTTTGGGGCCGGGTCCTATTCCACCTCCTCCAGTTAGGCACCAGAGTGTGACTCTCCCCAACCTTGTTCAGGTCCCTGGAAGCCCATTCACGCACCAGCTTTTGTAACACACTGCCATCCTGGCACCTAGACTTAGGCACAAAAGGCAGGGAGGAAGAGGAGAAGGATGCACCCGCCTCCTATAGGCATGTTTTTTTCGGGTGGAATCGGGTTAATAGTAGATACCTACATCCACTTAGTGCCAGTGCAGGTCACAGGATCCGGCCCTCACCATGCCATGGATCAGGGGTGACTAAGCGCACAGCTGGTGTGAGAGGACACTCACCCCATTGGCATCCTCGGGTAGACAGGTGGAGGGAGCCAAGCCCCAGTCTCCAGTTGTGGGGCTGGGTCGAAGCTCTCTGCGGGCAGGACGGTGCGGTTGGCTGTGTATGCGCGGTGCCCAGCAGACAGGGCCTTGGCCCGGCGGGGCCTTGAGGCGCCTCTGCTCTCTGTAGCCACATCCTAAGAGCAGCGATGTGAGACTCCCGGGATCGCTGGGGCGGGTGCATGTGGGGTGCTGGCTGCACGGAGACAGTCAGGGCTGTTTCTGTCCCATCACAAAAAAGTCTTCCTGGGGCAGGGCTAGCACCGATCCTCCAAAGCAGAGCAGAGCCAGAGTCGCTGAGCTAGTTGTTTCTGAGACCTCCAACCCTGACCCTGCCAGAGCTGAAGGCACCAGGTAGAGACACCCCGTGTGTAGGTACAACCGTCCTTGTGAGCCCCGAGCTCCTTGCAGAGAGAGTCAAAAGGAAGAGGGTCCTTAAGCCTGACAGGGAAGAGCCTGGGGTGGTGGGGAATACACCGAGCTGGCAACCCGCCTCCAGCCCTGCTGGGCTCGGGCCCCGGCACTCGGTGGCTCACCCTGCCTGCCGAGCCGGGATGCAGCTTGGAGTCCAGGGCGCGGTGCAGGGCTGTGATGCTGTGACTCAGCTGCTGGGGGGAAACCAGCAGCGCGTGGGGGTGGGAACGGCTCGCACACGCTGACCTCCCGTTACGATGGGATCGGCTCTGGCGGGACTCCAACGCCAGGGCTAGGATAACCGGCATCCGGGAAAAGGCAGGAGGTCGGGTTGGTGCAGCAGTGGGGACGCGGTCGGAGTCTCCTGGCTGCAAGGCTCTGTGTCAGGGTCGTATCTAGCTGGGTGGGCTCAACACAGCGCCCGAGAGAGAGAGAGAGCAGGGAATAGGCATGCCCTGAGTGCACCGGCAGGAAGGATGGGCCAGCAGTTGCCTGCGTGAGCAGTTTGGCCCTGAATCAGCAAAGAACTCGCTGTGCTCGGCTCTGGCATGCGCCGTCCCGCTGCAGCCAGCACGTCCTGCCTGCGCTCTCAGACTAGCCACGTGCTTTGCTGGACAGCAGCCACAGGGCTTAGCACCTCGCAGGCCCAGCCCCCCGTGAGCTTCAGACCTACACCGAGGGCCCGACCTTGCATCCCAGACGCAGGGGACTTTCTGCAGTGTCGAAGGGAATCTTTGCCTGCGCATGGACTGCGGGATCGGGCCTGAGATTTTGCTCCCGCATGCCAGGGCTCTTCGTGAGCAGAAACAGCAGCGGGGATGTCAGCGAGCGCTCGTCTAAGCCTCCCTCCTCGTGCTGGCAGGCTGCGGGACGGGTTGTTTATCAGAAAGGGAGTCGAGTTGCTTGGTATTTTTGTTTCTAGATTATAGGAGGAAGAGGATAATATTCTGTCATGGTTATATCATTCTTAAAGTATAGCTTGGTTAGATTCAAAGCTAGCGTGCCCATGGACGGGAATTTCTGGATGGCTGGATCGATCGATCTGAATGTACGTGTGTATGGTGTGATGTACCTAATAGAGTGACTGTTATATGCCTAATTGAGACGTTCGTTTAGCAAACAGTCCATGCTATTGATGTTTGAATCTATGGTTCTTGTGTTCCCAGAGCTCTGCTCTCTTTTAATTTCCCCAAGATCACCCCCCAAACCGCCCAAGCAACAATAATGTGATGCTGACAAAGGAAACAAATCTCCCTATTAAGCCCAGTAGCCAATCGCACCGTTGTATGTGGCAGTTCCTAAGCAATTCCTGGGACGTTATACAAGTGCCATGTAAGGCCCCGATCCATCACAGCACAGGAGCATGGGGTTTGCTCAACTGTGTGCGGAGGGTATGGGGTTAATAATAAGGGGTTTTTTGTTTTTTATCGGCGAGGAAGGGAAGTCAACCGTGGTGCCTTGGGAAGGGGCAAGGCACAATTGCAGCTGCCCAAGCTGTTGCTGGTTCTGCGTTCCTCACCTACACCTGGCTCCCGGCATCCTCCCGCCATGCCTATGCATATTGCTGCTGGCATGTGCATTCGGGTGCTGGCTCTTTTTCAGCTGATGGGTGTATTTGAAATCGCTGGGATGTCTGGGTGAGGAAGGAATGCTGGATCAGATCTCCTGTCCAAATAGACAGGCTGTCTCTGGATACCACGGTCTGCACCTGTGGGAAGAGGCGGAGAAGGGCATTAGACCCCATGGGCTGTATCCACATCTTTAGCATACTTCTTGTGAGCCTGGAAGGGGAGGAGGTCCCTGCTCCACCTTCCTCAGCATCTGGTGCTAATTCTGCCTCCTACTAAGGGTCCGGATAAAAAGCAAACTTCTCCTTCCATGCCTGGGAGCTGAAGAGCTTGTGATGCCCTCACTGCTTCCCCGCACCTGGACATCCCAAAAGCAGGTTGTGAGTGTATGCCTGCGTTCAGGCACAGCTCTTGTTGCATTAACGAGCACAGATGAGGTGCGGCAAAGCAGGGATGACTCCAAGATTCCCGCCCATGTTCTCTGCCCCTTGACATTTCAGAATATGAATCTAGATGAATCTAGCCCAGGATCAAGTGCCCAAAGTCAGTGCAAGTGGCTCTTTGGATATTGGTTATCAGACCATGGTCCCAAAGAGATTACCTGCATGCGTAGACTTAGGGCTGTCCTTGTGAAGCCAGCAGCAGGATGGAGCCTGTCCTTCCTAAAGCCTGGCTTTCTGATATGTAAAGACAGGTCTAATCGCCGCAATAGTGTCATGCACAGTGATGCTGCAACCAACAATTAGCTGTCATTAACAATCCATCAGTTTGTCTGGCCTCCAGCAGATGTGGGATGCAGTTCAGGGGAAAGGCAGATGCAGGGAAACATCTGATTTATCTCGCACACACATGTGCATGCGCACACACGTACACATGCGGCATCTGTGCATGTGACCATCCATGTTCGTACGTGTGCATACCTTTTCCACTCCTCCTCAGGCTGATACCCACCCCATCTCTGATCAGCACAGATGCCCACACCTCCACAGCCCATCTTCTCCACGCGTGCATTTGAACACACTCTTTCTTGCACTCTTTCTTCCTGCACACGCTCCTCCAGTCCTGTGTCCCTCCCTCTCCCTTCACTCGCACAGACGCTCTCTGCGATCTCTCTCGTAGCCCACAGTCTGCGCTGGGCTTTGCAGTGTCTCCCTCAATGCAGGGTCTGAGCATTGCCTGGAGCTAACACACGCATCTGCCCAGGACTGACAGTGCCCTTTGCCCTTTCCTCCATCCTCTCCTCCTGGCAGCTTCATCAGGGCATGTCTGTAATTTGGTTTCTTTCTTCTTTCCCCCGTTCTGCTCCTCCTCTTCATCCTTCTTGTGTAAGGATCGCAGTGAACGCTCCCAGAAGTTGTCACCTTTGCTTCTATTCTATTATACAGAAACAATCCAGTTAAATAATTCATACCCAAAAGCAATCCCTTCTGCACCATTTCCGAACATGGATTATTGCACTCCCAATTAAGCCCCTGTTCATCAAGGTTAAGCACGTGTCTAATGTTAGGCCATCAGGTTTTCAGCATGCTTGTTCACCTGCTTAAAAGTAGCCCCCTTGAAGTGTTTTGCTGTGTTAGCCTGTTGTTTTGTAGCTGCAGAATTATGCTCCAGAGTCAGGGGGTTTATTGGTGTTTTTTAATTAAATCTCTCACTCCTGCGGTTTGCAAAGCAGCCGTAAAACCTCGGGCCCAGCGTCACTCAGTCGTGGCTCTCTGAGAGTCTGAAATAGTAGCTGGGACAAGCGAGAATTAACAATGCAAACGGCTTCTAAGGCACCCGGGTGCTGCCACCGCAGCCCTGCCGGGCCACTGCAAGGGCTGGGGGTCTGGCTGGCAGGGTGAGAGCTCACTCCCTCTCCCAGTCCAAATACTGTTGTGTCCTGTCACCAGGGGCAAGTTTGGCTCGAGGGGTCTGGCCCCAGCTGTTCCCAGAGCAACCATATTCACCTCTCCCCCTGTGTGTCTCCTTCCCTGCAGATGATTCCTCCGGACCAAGAGCTGCTGGTCTGGTACGGGAACTCGCACAACACCTTCCTGGGGATCCCCGGCGTGCCCGGCTTGGAGGAAGAGCAGAAGAAGAATAAGCACGGTATGTAGGGGCGGATGGAAAGTGCACCTGGACTCCAGCTCCTCCCATGCCCACCGGCTGGTCTTCTGCCAGGCTGTGGGGGGTGGGAGGGGTGCAGCTAGACCCCAGCATCTGGAGCGGGCACCTGTTGTCCAGCCCATCTGTGCCGGTCCCTGTCAGCAGCCTGGCACCTCTAGCACCCTTCTGTGCCCTATAGGGAGAGGCAGCTATTTAAAGCATAAAGATCAGCAGCTCCTCAGGACTTCGGTGGGTCTTAGCATCGCTTCCCCCACACCAGCCCGCCCGGGACACTGCTGTTTTGCATGCTGAGCCCTTAAGGGAAAACCTGCCTCCAAGGCCAGAGGTGAAGTGATGCTTCCCTCCTCGGGTGCTGGGGAGAAGGCGATGTCTCCTGCTCAGCCAGGGGATGGAGAGGCATACCTGGTCTCATGTCCGACTCACCAATTTCCCCATCATTAACCCCATGCAAGCCCTTCCTTTCCCAGGGTGCCGGAGCAGGGACCGCTCTCCCATCCTCTGCTTCTTTCCTCCTGCTGTTTTTCATGGGGACAGACGGAGGGGACATTGGGAGCAGCCCCTGCTGTGGCACTCGCAGCCAAGCCCCCTGCTCTTGCTCTTCCTGAAGAGGGGTCATGGGCACAGACGTGATCTGGGCTCACAGAGGGTCCCTCTCCTTTGCCACCACCCTGGGAGCATGGCAGAGAAGCAGGCTGAGGGCACTGAGCGAGCAGGGTGGGCATGGCCCGGGCCATGCAGACAGGCGGGTGGGTCCAGAGGCAGCCCAGGCTTCCCCCTTCCTCCACTAGAGAACGACAAGAGCTGGGGTGAGAGTCCTTTTGCCAGCTGGGACCTCCATCCCCAGCTGCTCCCCACAGCCAAGCTCTGCCTCCACCTCCACGGCTTTCTCATGGGGCTGAGGGCTAGGAGGGCTTGGATGTGCTGGCTGGAGCTGGCAGACAGATGCTGCATGCGTCCGCTGTTCTGGTCCCTGATCCGCTCTGCTGATGCTCTGATGTCCTGACCTTGAGACCCCGTGCTATTCTAGCCAGAGGCGCCTCCAGAGCAGAGCAGAGCAGAGCAGAGCAGAGCAGAGCAGAGCAAGCCAGCGATGTTGCTGGACACACATCCCATGCAAAGTGAGGCTGAGCCTGGTTCTCAGGCAGGGTGGGGGTGAAAGGCTCTTTCCTGGCAGAATGGCACTGCTCCATCCTTGGGAGACGTTGGCATGCTGGCATCTACCAGGCCCCTGGGAAGGACATGGTAGAAAGCAGGGCCAGTGGGCTCAGCACCAGTGATCCAAAGTTAACTGCTAGGGGCAGCACAGCAGGCCTCCTGGCTCCTATTCTGGCCTCCCCACTACCCCCACAGCCAGGCTTGTGACCTATACCCAGGAGAGGATGATGGCTTTCTCCCGGGGGTGGGAGGCCTCATTTGTCAGTGCCCCAATGCACACGGTGCTCCTTGGAGAGCAGGAGCGGCATGGCGCTGATGTGACAGGTGCTTCTCGGTGATTGATTCACCCCACATGTAGAGGCCACAACATCGAGGCACAAGGAGGGAGCGAGCGGCTCAGGCTCAGGGGTCCCCGGGGCTTCCAGGGCCGAGGGTGGCAACTGACCCCTGCGGCGTGTGCTTTGTCACGCAGAGGACTTCCACGCGGTGGACAGCGGAGCCAGCACGACGGGGCGCATGCGCTGCGTGATCTGCCACCGCGGCTTCAACTCCCGCAGCAACCTGCGCTCCCACATGCGCATCCACACGCTGGACAAGCCCTTCGTCTGCCGCTTCTGCAACCGGCGCTTCAGCCAGTCCTCCACCCTCCGCAACCACGTCCGCCTGCACACCGGCGAGCGCCCCTACAAATGCCAGGTCTGCCAAAGTGCCTACTCCCAGCTCGCCGGGCTCCGGGCCCACCAGAAGAGTGCCAGGCACCGGCCCCCCAATGCCTCCCTGCAGTCGCACTCCCCGGCCTTACCCGTGCCCCACCCGGCCTCCTTGGCCCATCACATACCTACCATGGTGCTGTGAGCCCCCGCTGATGGCCAGGTTTGGGGCAGCTCTTGCCAGCTGCCGGAGACTGGCACGGAGGGGTTGTCGATGAGCTGTTTGGCATCAGCCCTTGGGGGCAGGGCTGGCAGTGGGGAGAGCAGGGGCAGGGCGGGCGTGCTGATGGAGGGGCCCCTCCCTTGAAGCATTGCTCTTCTCGCGTGGCTTCCGCGTGATGTGTCACCGGGACAAAATCACCCCGGCCCCTTGGTCCCATCAGCACGTCTCCTCTCACTGGTCTCTCCTGGGCAGGGGGAGCTGAGTCTCCGGACAAGGAGGAGGCTTGGGGGCTCTCTTTGTTGCCCATTAGGCAGCGAGTGGCACAGAGGAGTGTGGCAGGGTTAATATGTTGAGGACTGAGACTTGGAGCAGAAGTGGGTGGGTAGAGTCAAAAGGCAGGTTTCTGGGTTCCCCACCCCCCTCCAGGTTTTGTATCCATGCAGTGGGAGGAAGGGAAGAAAAATTCCCATTTCCTTTCCTCCCCCTCCACTCCAGACAATGCCAACAGGAGGCCCCATTCCCATCGCCCGAGCTGGCACGGTTCTGCTGGGGTTCGTGCAGCCGTACCTGCTTCAACACGTGATAGCTTTGGCCTTAACACTGTGCCCACACTGGAGAACCCCGGTTCCAGCATGAGCAATGCTGGGCAGCTTCCTTTCCACCGAGGCCCTGCAGCGAGGACTGATCTGTGCCTCCTGCCAGGCAAGCTAGAATGTCCCCCTGCCAGGTCAGCACCGCCGGGGATGCGCTGCTGTGTCTGAGGGGTGGGAAACCTTCCCAGAGACTTCAACCCAGCCTCCAGAATCATGCCCCCAGCTTTTCCAGTCATCTCGGCACATGTGAAATCAGGCAGACGGCGCCCAGGGCTGAGGGTCTGCCCAGGCAGGTGCAGTGCCAGCCCCTTGGTAAAAGACTTGCCCAGCAGTGCCCTCAGGAAATGCAATGCCTGTGTTTCACCAAGAGCACTGGTGCAGCCCCCTCATGGGATGTTTTTGGGTGGCGGCACCTCCAGCGGGCACGGCTCCCCTTGCCCAGGGTGCAAGCCCTTCATCTGCACACACACGCCTGGTCTCGCTTCTCCTTCAGCTCCTCAGCTCTTCCCCAGCCCTCCACGCTGGTCCTTCAGCAGACCCTTCTTTTCCTTAGGGACCATTGAAACTGTTCCCTCCACTGCCCTCTGGAGACCAGAGAGAAACCCATCCTTTGGGCAAGTCCCAGCCCGAACGCAGTCTGACGCGCCTCCTGGAGGCCTGCCGCAGTCACGAACCCAGGCAAAGAGGGGGATTTGTAAAATAACGCGGAAGAGAAGCTATTATAATATTAATTCTAAGTATGAGATGTATAGAGTTTTCACAAACTGTGTTTTACTTCCAGAAAACAACTGTCACTTTAACTTTGTACATATTTATGTAAAACATTATTTACAAAACTTTGATATTATATATTATTTGATTGTATATGTACACAGCTGTAAATACCTTTGTACCGCGCTCTCTCTTGTATTCTAAATAAAAATGACTTGGAACATTTACCATTTACATGGTGAATCGTTAGGCACTTTTCTTCCTTGCTGCATTTTAGGGCAGCCTGATGCTGGCTTTGGCACCGGGAAGTGACTAGAAGGGGGTCCTTGGAGTTTTCTCCTTTTTACTTCCCTTTGTCTTCTTTTCCTTATTTCGCCTTTTTATTTCCTTTTCCCACTTTCTTTTTTCACCTTTTTACTTCCTTTTTGTTTACTTTTGTTTTTCACCTTTTTACTTCCTTTTCCTACTTTCTTTTATTGCTTTTATTCTTTCCTTTTTCTACCTTTCTCTTTTTTACTTCCTTTTTCTACTTTCTTTTCTTGCCTTATTTCCTTTTTCTACTTCCTTTTTCCTTTTTTACTTTCTTTTCTTGCCTTTTTATTTCTTTCCCCTTTTTTCTCTCCCTTTTTTTACTTTCTTTTCTTGCCTTATTTCCTTTTTCTACTTCCTTTTTTCTGTTTTACTTCCTTTTTCCTTTTTTTTACTTCCCTTTTCCTTTTTCTACCTTCCTTTTTACTCCCTTTTCACATCCTTTATGCCTCTTTACTGTGTTGGAGTGAAGTGAACAAAAGTTCCCACCTGCGTATCCTTAGCTAGTAGAACAGCTTGCTAAGGGCAAGGAAGATTTGCTGCTGCTTGGGGGTCAAGCCATTAAAACAGCTTGCTATGGGAAGCAGGAGATTTGCTGCTGCTTGGAGTCAAGCAAGGTTGGATGCCTTCCTAAAAGACACCGTCAGCCAAGGTGCGGCAGTCCCGTGAAGGCGAGTCCCTGGCCTGTGCCATGCATGAGCTCAGACCTGATGATCAAAAGTGCCTCCGACCCTGCCCTCTCCGACCCTACCACACTGCACAGTTCAGACGAAGCACTGATCCATCCTGACCTGCCGTTTGTCTAGGATAATCCTTGCATCTTGAAAGAGAGTGGTCTTTGGAATAGGAGGAAAATCATTTGCACACATGCATACCCCCTGCCCCCCGGATGCTCACGTGTGCACCAGCACCTGTGCAAATGAAAGGCGTCCAGCCTCAGGTTTTCAGCCACAGCAAACAAGTCCTTACACAGAAGCGCGCTGGACGGCGCCCATTTCCCACTTCCTTCTGGCCAGCACTCGCCTTTACAGCCACATGCCCATCGTTATAACGCAGCGCAGGCCTGGCGAACGCTACCGCAGGCTTGCACAGAGCCTGCTGGCCCCGTGGGAGGATCTAGGCCAGGCTTTTTACGTCCGGAGCAGCTTAACCTTTTGGCTCCGACGTGCCGAGGGTGTTTCGGTGCCTCCTCAACCCGAGCGTTACGCAGCTGCGGTGCGCGGCGCTCACCCTGGGGCAGGACGATGCCTCAGGCTCTCCCAAGGGACCCGGCCTCATGCAGGACAGCACGAGAGCCCTGTCCCGTCGGGCACGCGAGGGCCGGACGCTTTCTTCCTTATCCATAGACTCGCAGAGGAGTCAGGCCGGGAGCGATCTCCAGAGGCCACACCTAGTCCGAGCGCCTGCCTGAGGCCTGTCCGAACCGTCCTGCGCTGGAGGTAAATGCGCTGGCTGGAGAGGAGGACCGAGCGGGGCAGTGGCAGCGGGCTGGGCCAGGGGCTGGCCCTTATGTGCTTGCCCCAGTTTTTTCCTGGTGGGATCCGACGCTTTCCCTCCCTGCAAGGAGGCGCCTGAGCCAGCTTCGCGCCGTGAGCCCCCTGCCCTGGGGCAAAGCTGGAGCGTCTCGGGGACCTCCCCCGGGCAGCTCCCCGCAGCCAGCACGGGGGGGCGCCAGAGCTCTGCCAGCTCCTGCCAGCACTAAAGATGGACCCGCCCTCTCGCCTTCCCTCAACGCCCAACGCAGTGAAGGCCGTTCCGCCCTCCTTGCCCGGACCCAACATGGCTTCCCGCGCCCTCTCCGCCCTTCCCCAAGATGGCGACGCGGGGAGCCCGCACACGTGCTCTTGCCAGCAGTCGGCATGGCGGCGGGAAACCCGTGGAGCCCAAGGCGCCTGAAGCTGCCGCGCCGCCAGGAGTCAGCATGGCGGCGATGGAGGTCCGGCTGCCCGTGGCCCGCAAGCTGGTGGGCCAGGACTTGGCGCGGGGCAGCGGGAGGGACCTGGTGGCGCCGGGGGACACGATCACTACGGACACGGGCTACATGAGGTGGGGAGGGGCCTCTGGGGTATTTTTTGGGGGGCAGGGGTGCTTGGGATGGGGCCTCCGGGGCTTCTGCTGCTGCCCTGGGGGGTACCTCCTGTCTGCTGCAACCCCAGGTCCTTTTCTGCAGAGCTGCTGCTTTGCCAGGTGGCCCCCAGCTCGCACCAGTGTGTGTGTGGGGGGGTCCCTGGGTTACCCCCAGCCCTGCCACCTCCACCCCATTGCTCACGCGTGGGACCCCCTTGGCTGGGGGTTTCTCTGCCGGGGGGGCAGGCGGGGGCCCACCCCAGCCTGCTTCATGCTGGGGCGGGGGGGCCTTCCTGGCCCCCTGCATCACCTAGCGTCTCCTCGGCAGGGGCCACGGCACCTACATGGGCGAGGAGAAGCTGGTGGCGTCCGTGGCGGGTGCGGTGGAGCGAGTGAACAAGCTGATCTGCGTCAAAGCCCTGAAAACCAGGTGGGTGCCGGTATCGCTGTGGGGTGGGATGGGTCTCGCCCTTCCCCCCGAAGGGTGCTGGAGGTGGGGGGGGGATGGGTCTCGCCCTTCCCCCCGAAGGGTGCTGGA
>JAGPOW010003310.1:18241117-18254952 GCA_030014935.1 Caiman crocodilus
GTCTTTGTAGGATCTTGCCTGCAGGCCCTCAGCCAGAGGAGTAGCCCTCCTCCGAACCCTTGCCAGATTAGCTACATCCCTCTTGAAGTGTGGCGCCCAAAACTGGACACAGTACTCGAGCTGTGGCCTCACCAACGCCACGTGGAAGGGACGTATCGCCTCCCTAGACCTGCTTGCACCTGCTAATGCAAGACAGTGCAGTTAGCCTTACTCATTACCTCGTCACACTGGCGACTCGCGTTCATTGTTGTGTCGACTGTGGTCCCTTTCCGCGGCTGTGCTACTTGGAATGGTACTTCCCAGTCTGGAGGCGTATTGGTGATTCTCTCTCCCCAGGTGCAGCACTTCGCACTTATCTTTATTAAACTGCATCCTATTCTGATCCTCGTGATGCCAGGCCCCACATTGCTTATCACTGTTAAAACCTGGTGATTGTCCACTCTGACCTCTTGGGTAGCAGAGCCTAGCAAATTTAATTCATCTACACCTCTGCTGAGGCCAGTTAAAACTTGCTGGAAAAAAAGCCTCTGTATTGTGGTACTGTGCTAGAGTTGAAGCAGGTTGTGCTGCTGGGACCTGTGCTAGCTCAGCCCTGCTTGTGTTTAATTACTGTGGTAGTGATAAGGGGGTCTGAACTGAGAGGGGTTTCTGCATCCGGTGTGAACAGTTTCTCTTTTTTCTTGTGCGCAGGTATAACGGTGAAGTTGGCGACATCGTGGTTGGGAGAATCACAGAGGTAAAGTGCCCAGAGCTTTCCAGTCACTGTTTTGTATAAAAGACTTGATTTCTCTGATTACACAGTATTGTCCCAGTTACCCTTGTCCTACATGTTATAAATCAGATGTGCTCCTGGGCACAGCCCCAGCCAAGGGGGAAGATAACCACCAGACTGTCATTTGTGGCTGGGTGTCTGATCCAAGGTGCACCCAGCAACGTAAGCAATCAGATCTTTTACAGTCTGGCCATAAGGGCTGTGGAAGCTCAGCCCGCAGCTGTCCTGGCATGGCCTAAGCCCCTGAGTTTGGTTCCAGGTTGTGCTGCTGAGAGACCTTGAGCAAAGCATGCTGCGTCATTGAAACCAGGACAGCATTGGCCTCCTTGGTTACTAGGATGTTCTTAATATAACCAGTGACTTAAAAGCCAGAGATGACAAGTAGCTTTGGGTGCTACATCTGCTCCCCCAGGAATACTCTTTCTGGGGTGTAGGAGGTGGGTTTAGAGTGTACTGAGTTTAAGAGAATAGCTTTGAGACTGAAAAAGTCTTACCTGGAATTGTATTGGAGCTGATCAGTGCTCAGCAGCACACAGCAGCTCTCAGTGTCGTGGCATTAGCAGCCTTGAAACTGGCAGGCTCTTTTCATTTCAGAGTCTGGTAGTTTCAGGACTGCTATTAAAAGCCTTGAAAAGGAGGGACAACAATAGCCAAGAAACCAGCTATCTGCTTTATTTTCAAGGCTTAAAATAGCAGCCCTTTGACAGCAGCTTCCCTTCCACTGTCTGCGGGGCAGTTAGAAAGCACAGGTAATTTATGAAGTAGGCAGTAGTGCTGAAAGGGTATTTAAGCACTTAGCTCTTACACTGATGATCAGTTTGTTACGCTGTAAATAGGCAGCATATTGGACCTGGCAGGGCATTATACCCTAATCTGACTCAGGCACTCCCACCATAAATGAAGGGCGCTAGTTTTGTTCATGTGCGCTGAGAACAAGACAGATCTTCAGTTATTCCTCGTGCTGAACCTGTTTAGCCTTCACAAGAGAAGACTGAAGGGGGACCTTGTGACCATCTATAAACTCACTAGGGCAGACCAGAAGGGTTTGGGGGAGACCTTGTTTCCCCTAGCGCCCCCCAGGATAACAAGGAATAAAGGCCACAAGTTGTGGGAGAGCAGGTTTAGATTAGATATCCATAAGAACTACTTCCAGTTAGGGCGGCTAGGATCTGGAACCGACTTCCAAGGGAAGTGGTGCTGGCTCCTACCCTGGGGGTCTTTAAGAAGCGGCTCGATGCCTACCTGGCTGAGAGGAATTTCTCTCACCTCTTTCTCTTTCCTGCCTTAGGTGCAGCAGAAACGGTGGAAGGTGGAGACAAACTCCAGGCTGGATTCAGTCTTGCTTCTCTCATCCATGAATCTGCCGGGAGGGGAGCTGGTGAGTAGAAGCTCAGCTTGTGTGATGCTGTGTTCCTTTCATGCCATTTGCAACCAGCTGAGACAAGGAACGGTGTACTGAAGTGTTCTGTGAGACGACAAAGCTCTTTTCCCAGTGGCTGCTGAGAGTTGTAGCATCCATATGGAGCTAGTTTATGCATCAGTGTTGCACGGGACTCTGAGTCTGGCCTTGGAGAGAGGGCAGGAGCAGCCCCAGGTCCCAGAGGAAAGCTGTGGTGTGCAGAGTTCCCCTGAGAGAAGTTGCACACTTGAGCCTGTGCTGAGGGGGCATTAAGCACGGAGGAGAAGGGAGCAAGCCCCTTCCACCTTGAGCTAACGTGCCCTGTTGGGTGAGTTCCATGCAGCTAAAACTCGCCGTACAGCATCCCCTGGGAGAGATGCATCCGTTACATGGCACCTCTAGGCTGTCACTGATTTTCATCATGTTGGGATTGTGGCACCAAGCTGGGAAAGGTTCTCATCCTGTCTGCTCCCTTCACCCTCGTTGGTTCAGGGTTGGTCCTCTGATACCCTCTGGCACCTTGCCTGGACCAGAAGCTTTCAGCTGCAGGGCCTCCCTGGTGAGGCTGTGTGATCTATGGGGAGAGGGAGGCAGGGTTAAAACGGAGCGGCGGGTGCTGTCCTTGATGATCTAAGGAACCTGTTCTCTCTAGCTTCACCTGGGTGATAGATGGAAGGAAGAATTAGTCTGGGGACTGGTTAGGTCTTACCATTTGTAGGCTGGGTGTCACTTTCTGTCCCTTTGTTTTCCAGAGGAGGAGATCGGCAGAGGATGAGTTGGCCATGAGGGACTACCTGCAGGAGGGGGACCTGATCAGCGTATCCTTCCTTAATTTGCAGACAGGCAGGAGAAGCCTGGGTGGGACCTGGGTGCATCGCCAAACCCCAGCCGTTCAACAGAATTACTGTGGAGGAACCGTACCCAAGGGTTCTCCTGTCCACTACTGCCCAGGGCAGGTGGAGCAGGGTGTGGGGGGCGTGAAGTGTTACGTTAGCCTGAAATGAAGAGGAATGTTTCTCATCCTCACTGGCTGTCTCTGGCTTTCGGTCTCCTTTGTGCCCAAGAAGTAGTTTAGTTGTCCCATAGTGAGAACCTCAGGGTTTGGAGCATTTGACAGCTCCCCTATGAGTCTCTGGAGTTGCTTGACTGGAGAGTGCAGCTCCTCTAGGATGACTGCTTGAGGGAAACCACTTTTCAGGTTGTTCCTGAAGGCTGGGATCATCTGCTGGCCTGCTGTGGTGGGGGGCCTTGTGCTTAAGACCCTGAGTGGCTCAGGCTATTGGGCTGGTCCTGTCCTGGCCTGGGTGCTGTTCCCTAAGCTTTTTACCTCCAGTGTGCTCTCCCCCGTTACCCCTGGTTGCAGTACTGGCTGGGGTGGGGAGGGCTGAATCACTGATCTATGTATGCTTTTGCAGTTCTTGTGGGCCTGAGGTGTCTTCAGGTTGGAGAGTCCACCTCTCCGACTCTGTAATCTGGTGTGAGGCCACCAGGCTGAGCAGATAGACTGGTTTGAGTTGAGTCTTAGGCTGGCCTGACAAAGGGAGAACACCCCCCACCCCCGTCACAGGTGGGGATGGATCGGGGCGAAGGAAACCTCCGCCTAAATGTCATGTTTCAGGATTGTCCACCATTGTCTGTGGAAGGTGGGAGAGGCAAGGGCAAGGTCTGATTCCCTGCAGACTGTTTGTTTCCTTAAGTTGCACTGACAGGCGGAAGTCCAGTCGGTGTTCTCTGATGGGGCTATATCACTGCACACCCGGAGTCTGAAATACGGGAAGGTGAGTTAGCATTTGGACTTCTGTCCTTCTTGGGATCCAGTGCTTTACCCTGTCTTTGAAGAAAATTTGAAGGTGGTGGGTGAGACGATGCTTGTGGTGCCCACCCTAATGGATAAACTGTCCAGGGAATCACTGTGTCCCAACACCTGGAGACTCCAAGCTGTGTGGGATGCAGGCCTTTGACATGTAGGAGGGAGATGGGAGTGCAAGAAGCCCCTCTGCAGGCACCGTTATCAACAGACACGTAGAATTTTGTTCTGAACGCTGGTACAAGGTGATGGATCCTACTTGGTCACAGTCACCTGAGGATCTGTGTCTGGCAATGTTTGCCATAACGTAGTGGTAGCTGGTTAGCATCAGAGTCAGCCAGAAAGGCATAACCCATCTCGGTTTTGGGCCAAGGGGCAGGTATTTCCAAAAGACACTTGGACTTGGCTTAGTTCTGCTTCCACTGACTTCAGTAGCTGCATGTAGGCCAGCACTGAGCATGCATTAAAATAGAGTGGGAATATGCCTATAGCTTCTTCATGGATAGGGCAGACTGCATTGTGTGAGGGAGGCATCACAGAGGGAGAAGAGGAAAGCCTTCTTTGGAAGGGGCAGGTGATGGAGAAGAGGTAAAATGTTAGGTGGTTCCTGCTGTGTGGCCTTTATAGGTTCAGGCACATTTTGAACACAATGAAACTATGCGAGGTGCAGATTGCAAATCTACCCAGAGGGTCCGAGAGCGCTCGGCTACAACTTCCCTAACAACCAGACCCATCCCTCCCTTCGCCTTGTGACTTCCCCTTCTCTCCTCAGCCCTCTATTTTGGGCTTTACACAGTTGGCATTTATCTTTGGTTTTGTGTGCAGAGATAAGCCAACAGGCCATTCTGGAGTGCGGGCCACATTTTGGGATTATGAGACCTGGGGTATTAGTGCTTAAAAGATGAAAGCGAAGTGTGCTTAGGGTACAAAGGCTGAGGGACAGCGATTGGATTAAAAGGGAAGATGTTCTGCTAAATTGAGCTGCTTGCTCACTCTTCATTTTTCTGCCGGGATGAATGATGTGTAGGTACGATCAAGATATTATTAATGCTCTCACTAAGCACTTAGAGCCTTCCTTATCTTCAAAGCTGTGCACAGGCATTAGCTAATCCTCCCAGCGCCCCACGAGGCAGGCAGGTTTTACATCCCTGTTTCACAGAGGGGGACAGAAGAGTTGTAGCCAATTCATTTCCAGACCAATAAAGAAGCTGGCGTCACTGGTTTGGCTCTTGGCTCCACACCTCTCCCTCATGATGTGTCCCACACTTCCCCCTTTTCCTCAGCTTGGCCAGGGTGTGCTCGTTCAGGTTTCACCATCCCTTGTGAAGCGCCAGAAGACTCACTTCCACGACCTGCCCTGCGGCGCCTCTGTGATCCTGGGCAACAATGGCTTCATCTGGATCTACCCCACTCCTGAGCAGAAGGATGAGGAGGCAGGTGGCTTCATCACCAATCTGGAGGTGAGGAGAATGGTGCTTTGGGACTGGTCAGGGTGAGGAAAGCTGTGCCCAACGGCCTCCTTCTCAACCTGTCTTCCACTAGCTATTGACGGAGCTCTGTTATATCCTTGCTGGAGTCAGGTCCCCCCACCTCCCTAGACCCATCTATGGTTAAGTACTAGCCTTCACACAGGTAAAGTCCATACCCAGGGGCTCTCAAACATTTCCTTTTACTGTCATGGGACGCTTCTCCCCCCCCCCTTCATGCCGGCAGGATGCTCAACACAGATTTGGTGCTCTGGGGGTGCAAGTCTTTATGTCTGTAGTGGCTACTAATAGGAATTAGTGGCTGGAAACATTGAAGAGAGCCAGCATCAGGTGACTAGGCAGCTCTTCAGGAGCCACCAGCAGACCACAGATATGGAGTCCAGCCACAATATCCTACGATCACTGGCCTTACAGGCATGCAGAGTGATCTACTAACCTACCAAGTTCCTAGCCTTTTTAGCATTTAGTCTGCCTTGTGTCTCCTACTTGGGAGCATGGAGTATTACAATAGCCCTGTGGATGTGGGGTGAACTAGCTGGCACATGGTGATTGTCCTTTGCACAATGACAGCGGTGGGGCTGTGTGGTATAGTCTGCTGCCAGATGCAGCTTACTCCTTTGTCCTGATCTCTTGCCTTGCAGTGGCATGTGCTGAAGGTATAACACTCTTAGCCAATTTAAGGAGCAAATTGGTGGGGTACAGAAGGGGTTCCTGCCCAGAGCTTGGCTGGAAGGCCATTGCTCAAAACATGGACAGTTGAGTAGGGAGGTTTATGGAGGTAAAGACACAACTGGGGAAACCTGCAGTTGATTAGACAGCTGTCTCAATGTTCAAGTTCCTTGCTTCCCAAAGTATGCCACTGGCATGACTCCATTTACCATAACAGATAAACCTTATTTCTTCCGTGGTGGTATGAAAAGAACCAAGGATCCCTGGCTCTCCCAGCCTGCTCAGATCCCTTGGTGCTGGTGTCTCCTTATGCCTTGAGATCCACACTCATGGACACAACCTGTATTCTACAGCAGCTATGGGTGGAAGTAGTAGACTGCTATTATTTCCCTGTGATTTCATCCCTTACTTTCTAATTTGATTTCCTCCTCATTTTGTCTTCTCCAGCCAGTCTCCTTAGGTGACCGAGAGGTAATCTCACGACTCCGGAACTGCGTCATGGCTCTGGTTACACAGAAACTGATGCTCTATGACACCAGCATTTTGTATTGCTACGAAGCATCACTCTCCCACCAGGTACTGAGCCCAGTCACTGCCCCCCTCACTCCATGCTACCAGGGGCACGGCCTGCTCCAGTTCATGCCAGACCTAATAGGCTTGTGTATGCCTTCAGTTGCAGTGAGGGGTTGTCTGCAATTCCCCCACAAAAGAATCCTTGTAGTGTAGGTGGTGACAGGATGTCCCTTTTGATAGTGTGAAATAACATCATGAAAAGGTTGAAATCATAGACCCACAGAATCCTAGAGAAGTAGGGCTGGAAGGGACCTCTACAGGCCATCTAGTCCAACCCCCTGCCTGAGATGTTCATCCCTATCCAAGCCATTTAACTTGTCAGTAAACTGGGGATGGGTTATTTGCATTGGATAACGTTGAACTTGAGCACCAGAGATGAGTTGCCTCTTAGCTAGTGCCTGAGTTCCTTGCCTTGAGCAGAATAGCAGCCCTTCCCTGTCTTATCCTGGTGTCAGCGTTAGGCGTGGAATTGCACCAGGGTAAGGCAGGGTGGTCTGTGAATGCAGAGGAGGAGGCCCAGCCTGCTGCACAGTGGACTAGAAGCCCAGGCATTTTGCTGTGGGCCTTGCACTCTCCCATCCCTTTCCAGTCCTTGGAAGGTTCCTGGTGTTAGACTTCCTATGGCTGGATTTTTTTGCATTCAGCACCCCTTTGCACCATAAACACCGTAACACATTAGTTTTTGTAGTGCTGTCAGCCAAAACGGAAATACTAGAGGGTCTCCTTTTCTCTTCACACAGCAAACTCTGAAATGCCTTCTTTAAAGTTCATCATCAGCTTTTCCACCCAGTGGGCTCTGCCTCCATGTTGTGTTAGGCATAGGAATATGTGTGTAATATTTCAGGTGAGGGTCTCAGGACTCCTGTCTCCTCTATAGGTGTTGAACAGTCCATGCAAGAATCTTTATCGTGCCCTTAGGGAAGCCCTATCCATGTCTTAGAGCATCTGCCTTGACTGTGGCCACTGAAGCTTTGTTGGGCCACAACCCCTGATATTTCTGTTAGCTTCCCTAACTCTCACCTGTCATTTGTTGCTGAATGCATCCAGCATGATCTTGTCCACTCCGGGTGTAACGGTTGCAGTGACCCTTATGTGTGAATGCAGCTCTTCGTCTTTTCCCTGTAGATCAAGGACATTCTGAAACCGGAGGTGATGGAGGAGATAGTGCTGGAGACCCGGCAGAGGCTGTTGGAACTGGAGGGATAATGGCAGGAGTGAGGAGTAGCAGCTTGGCATCTCATCACGTCAGCCTTTGCGTCCCAGTGTTATGCAGTTCTGCCACGTCCCAACCAGCATTCCTGAACTCAGAAAGTACCTGAATCCTGTTGTCTTCACAAGTTCCTCCTTGCATAGTTTTCATTCCGTTTTCGAATAGTCTTATCCCCTCATGCTTCAAAATGGACTTGTGGCCCTTGGGAATGCTGGCTATAACTGGCGTGTCTCTCATTAGGTAGGTTTTGGTGGGAATCAGAGGTGCCTCTGATGTACCCCAGCTCAGCCCAAAAGACTAGAAGACAGAGGAAGCCACTGTTTCATCTTGGGATAACCGTTTCTTTCACCGGGAGGGTCTTGTAGCCAGTCCTAGCAGTAGCTACTCTCACCCATGATAAGAGTGTGACTTTTTACTCAAGGGTGCATAATCTGCTCCACAAGACCCCATGTTGCAGCTACACATCTTCTCACAACTGGTGAATTGTTCAGGTCAGTGCTCTGGGGTGTTCTCGCTGCCCCTAAATGCACGTTGGAGTCAGCCGTTTTGGGCCCCTTCTTATCGACAGTTTAGACATAAAGCACACAATGGTGATGTGTCTACTGGAGCCAGGAGGCTGGTTCACTGAGTACCGAGACCTTGCAGGTGAAACGTGGGCATCAGTCATCAAATCTGGTATCACCTGCCTGCTGGTACTGAGACCTTTATTTGGTATATGGGATACTGTGAGCCTCTCTAGACATAGAGGGTTCAAACATTGTGTCCTACCAATGATTTTTTTATATAATGTCAATTAAAAACTGCCTTTGAGGGAGAACCTGCAGGTTGTGTGTCTCTGAAAGAGCATGTCTCTTTCTCCTTGGTTTAGGGCCACTTCTGACTCACCCTCTCTTCAGGGACATACATGGCTGCAGTACATTGTGCTGGGTCACAGCCGTTCATTTCTCCTGCACAGAAATGACTGAAGCTTCCCTTGGTGATACTTCCCATCTCCCTGTCTTCTCCTCCACACCCACTCTTCCTCAAATCTATGGGGAATCTCTTTGATTTTTGCCTGCTGTCCTCCATGGGCACTTTTGTCATATGGAGCTAGTTGGTAGCCTGGATTTTTGCTCCTCTGGAGAAACCTTGGGAAGTTAAACCCATGCTGTCCTCCAGGGAGGCAGAGGCCTTGGTAGGACTTCACTGGGGTCTTTAGAAGAGCTTGAGGTTAGTGGTTGGAGCAGGATATGCTTCATCAAGGCTTGTGGGGATCCAGCTCTGCCAGTCTTATCACCTGACTCTTCTGTGCCTCATCTCCCTCCATCTGTAAGATGGGAGTGGTGCTAACTTTGCAGTGGGGGTGAGGCTCTGTGTTTGCTTGCAAAGTGCTTGGAGGCCCTGAGCACTAGTTATCCTTGCACAGACCCACCACCATCTGTGAGAAGGCTGGTGTGATGTGAAAAGGTAATGGGAGAACCAAGGTGCTTGTCCTGGGACTGGGTCTAATTCGGATATTGCAGATCCTTAGCTGAACCCTCTCGCCTTTTCTGTGGGAACTAGAGAGAACCCTTCCCATGTCTTCCTCCCCCTATGTCTCCCTAAGTCTGGCTTTGACTAGACACTAGGTGGCAGTTTCTGCTCAACCCTATAGTACTTTGCTCAACTACACTAAATTTACGGTGATGGATTCCTTCCGTTATTTGATGTAGGAATTTCCCATCTCCTAGTAAAACTCATTGGGTCTGTTGAACCAGTGATGGTATGTGAACATACTAGTTTCCCCTGAACCCAAGTAATTAACCCCTTGTGTTGGGCAGGGGCCTGTGAACAGAAGCAGCAGCAGGTAAGGGCTATTTTTTCTTACTTCGTGCTTACAGAAATGCGGAGCTGGTACTTTCCTAACTGGTCGCTAGAGGTCCCTGCCGTTCTACGCAAACTCAGCAAAAGAAGTGCCAAGCCTACAACTAAATCCTGAAGGATGGCAGAACACGGTATCTCTGGGGGCTCACTCTGGTTTTTGTTCAATTTTTAAGCCAACAGTGTTTTTATCCAAGTAGCTTTACAAGCCAGTAGGCAGCTTTTTCATTTCTATCTGTCACTTGCAGAGTGAGGGATGTTTTACTATCCCGGCATTTTCAAGGGAGCCAAAACATGCTGGGAGCCTTGTTCCCATTGAAATCAAGGGCCGGATTCCCTTCAGCTTCATTGAACCCCAAGTCTCTGAACAAGTTTCATATCCTACAGGAAGAGGATCCAGAATGGTGAGAGAGAAACCTGTCTCTTTCCACAGAGGAGGCAAGCCTACTTGATTTTGGTAGTTAACCCTGGTGGTGGTTGTTGACATGCCGTGGGCTCAGAATTTGGACTGGCAATCCTTAAGCACTGTTAGGATGCTCAGCTCTGATCTTGGCGCTGTTATGGTGGTTGGCTCGATCTGAAACAGAACCAAGTCACTAACAGTCTAAATGATGACAGAATAACCAAAGCAACAGTTCAACCAACAGCTTGGGCAAACAGGTCAGCTTGGGGGAGCTGAGGAATGACTTATTTTCAGAGTGCTGCTGCCTTTGGAAGAGACATATCCAGAATGGGCAGGGAAGTTATTCCCTGTGGAGATCCACTAATAACATTAAAAGCTCATGTCAGGAATCTTAAGTTGGAGTCGGGTTGCGTAGGATGGAGTTTATTGGTACTTGGTTCCCCCCTACAGACCCACCTGTAATGTTGCAGAGGGAGGGCATGGGGAGATAATGATATACTTTGGCTTAAGTTACATCAGTGTGGTGCACCCATATAAAGTGTACCAGAGTAGATAACAGACAGTGCAGCTTATCTCAGAGTAGCTCAAAGTGTAGTTTGCTATTATGGCACCTTTCCATTACTTGGTAGGGGAACAGGTAAAAGCCTGTTCTGCTTTGAGCAAATAGCTACTTTGGCATAAGCTGGACAGATGAAACCTTCCCTGGTGGTTCACTGATGAAGAACCCCTGAAAAAATCCAAGTATATTATTTGTCTGCTTGGGCAACATTACCCCAGTTTTTGGGGCTGCATCTGTCTGTTATGTTTTTACACTTGTGTAACACTGATGGAACCAATATATATGGGTCATCAGTCCATGTCCAGAGTCGCCTGAAACTTAGGGGGAAGGGGAGGTTTAGGGGTTGTCTACGTGAGGAAGCTTTTCCAGAAGAAGAGTCTGAATGTGAAGCATAATAGCTGTTCCAGATAGCTCCCAGTGCGGACACTCTTATCCAAGTTAGCATAATCCATTTTGGAAAAAAGAATTAAACTAAATCAGAAAAAGGTGCTTTTCTCATAATAAGAGTGTCCACCCTGGGAGCTGTTGAGGAATAACTCATTCTACAATAATTATTCTGATGAATTACCCTGTGTAGTCATATCTTTTAAGAACAGTGAGCCAGAAGATTGTACAGGGCAGGTGAGAGTTCCCATTTTGGGGAATAGTGAATGACATCACATCTCTGCCATCACAGGGTCTTTGCAGGGAGAAACACGGAGGACCAAGTATTAAAGGCTGTGCTCTGTGGATCGATTCATTGAGTTGCAGTACCCTGGCCTCCTGAAGCTGAGGGTACAGGGTTGGAAGAAGACCATTTAAAAAGTGAACTGAGCTAGGAAGTGATCTAGACACAAGAATTTATTAGGAAAGACATTACTGGGGGGTAGATTGGTATTTGCCGCCCCCTGGAAGCTGGGAGGAATTACACGCGAGACTTTAACTCATCTGAAAGCATGTGGCGTGCAAACACCTACTCAACGCACCAGAATAACCCGGGTTAAAATTTATAAGGTGCGTTAAATTAACGAGGATCAAATGTTAAATTAATGAGGATTGAATGCTGTGGCACGTACAAATGCCTGAGGATTTTGGCAAAAGCAGGGTGAAGGTAAAGATGATTCCTGGCAGTTCTCCAAGGGAAGGATGCAAGCGAATTCCAGGCAAGGGAGACGTGGGGGAGGAAACAAAAAGACCAAGGTTAACTTCTGGCTTGGGAGCAAAGGGAAAGCTAGAATCAACAGTCATGTTAATTGAAGGAGTGCTGAGGCATCCAAATGGGCACCAAATGCACTCAGAACAAGCTGGTTTTAATTTGTTCCATCTACACTGAAGCATAGTCTGTGTCAGCTACCATTTAGCCTGCTTACAAGCTCTCTGGAGCACTTGTGAATGTTTGGATGCAAAGAGTATTAAGCTTTGTTTAAGGCAATGATTCTCAACCAGGCTCCTGCAATACTCTGGTGTGCTGTGCCATCCTTTTTAAGGTGACACAGGGTGCAAACACTTCCACAATTCACAAGATAAAGCCAAAGATTTCAAATGGGAATCCATAACGTCAAAAACATTGTGACTTTTTTGTGGCTTTTCTGAGTTCTTTGTAACAGAAAACTTGCTCTATTATTTTTCTGTAGTTAAAAAAAACAAATGAAAGTTAACACCTGGCACTTTCTGAAGGGTGCCTCGAGTCTAAAAAGGTTGAGAACCACTGGTTTAGGGGGAACAAAGGGCAAGTACCAGGGCAAGCTTCATCTACAGCAGAGGAGCTTTAAAATTATTAGGACCCATCATTGCTTCTCTTTGGAAGGATTTGCAAGGAAGGGTTCTCCTATGGATGGGTGTTGCTGGCAGAAATGAGAGAAACACTGAAGCTACTAGGTGATTGCTTTTGTTTTTATTACTGCTCAAGTTTGAGTTACTCTAATAGCATCGAGAACGACCTCTGCTCTCCCAGTGATGTGCGCTGGGATTTTTAAATCTCATGCAAATGTATAATTAATCCAATTGTTGCTTACTCTGGTATAGTCACTGGGTCATTCCTGGTTCATGCCTGTGTTTCAAGGAAAGTTTGGGGCGTGGTGTTGGGTGAATTAAAATGAGCCCCAGTGGAACGACTTGTCAGAGTATAAAAAACCCTGGTGTCAAAGGCAACCTTGAAGCCGCTGTCTCTGTTTCCTGGGCACCAAACAGTTTAACATGTTAAAGATTTGCCGTTCAGGTAGAGAACAAGGGGGTTTAAGGATCCTGTGAGGCTGGGGGCTGGGTGAAACCTCTTTGCAGCTGGTGGGTGTAACCACCACACTTCATTCAGGAGGAATGCAAGAGGCATTGAAACCCCTTCTGTGCAAGAGACAGCTGAAAGAGTAGGAGCTGCTTTCTGCAGCCCTGGCCACAAGCAAGACTTGGCCCCTGCAATCTGTGGGTTTTATGGGGGGTATCCTTTGGCACCCTGGATGGGTGGAAGAGGAAGGGAGAAAGGGAGTGGTAGAAACACCAGGGAGTCGGAGAGAGAAGGCAGCAGAGAAACCTATGTGATCTAGCCTCAGTGGAGGCAGCTTTTGGGTGGCGTGCTGGCTGCAGAGAGGCCTAGACCTGTTAGCAAAGCAACTGTCCAGCTGTGTCCTGGAAAACAGGACTCTGAGGATGTTCTTCATAAATCAACTGGATTGCATCGAAGAAACAACTGTCTCCTCGGCTTTTCCTCTTGCTGGAAACAATGTGCACGCTCTGAATGCTGGCAAACGACTGGCCTCAAAACAGGTGACTGTCATTCAGGCGAACGTGTTCATCACAACCGCTCCTAGACCAGGGGAGGCAATTATTTTGGGTGAAGAGCCGCATACCAAGTTTTGGCAAACTGTTGAGGGCTGCATTTCCCTTCGTGGTGCAGCGAAGCAGGAACAGCCCCGGGCTCCTAGGCCGGAAGCTTCTGCTAGGCAGGGCTTTCTGGCCATGGAGGGGCAAGGACTGGGCCCACCTTGCAGCTGGGTCCTGCTACCAGCTTCCTCTGGGTCCTACTGCCCCTGGCTCTGTTACCTTTGACAGGCAGCTAGGAGCAAATAAATACTAATTTTCTAATTTTTTAGGGCCATACGTTGCCCACCGCTGGGCGAGACGGAATAGGTCCTGCTCAACTGT
>JAGPOW010003310.1:18255052-18285100 GCA_030014935.1 Caiman crocodilus
TGTCGCAGGGTTTGGTCACAAAGCGCCTAGAGAAGCGGCTCGCAACCTTTTTGAGGTGGCAGCGTCCCTGGCCGGGCACCACCGCCACCCGGGAGCGCTGTCCCGCCCCCGCCCCGGGGCAAAGCGGCTTGGGCGGGCTGCGGCACATGCGCACAGGCACAGCGCGGAGGCGGCAGGGACCCGAGGGGTCATGGCAGGGGGCGGGAAGCGCAGAGCTGCTGCAGCTCCCTACTCTCCTGCGCGCTTGGGGCGGGGCGAGCGCGGCCCCGCCTACTCCCGCCTTCTCAAAAGAGCTGGAGGCGGAGCCTGGTGACGGCACGTCGCCGCCGTACTGGCTCCTCCCCCGGTCGGCCCCGGGGCGGGGGTGGGCGGGGCCGGAAGCGGCCGGGCCGCGGCTTCCGGGAGCTGCTCTCGCCGCCGCGCTCCGGGCAGCGCCCCCGCCCCGTGCCCCTCCCCCGCCCCCTGGGGTCGGAGCCCCTCCCCCCGCCTGATCCCCTCCCCACCTTTGAGGTCTGAGCCCCCTTTGGGGTTTGAGCCCCTCGTTTGGCCTTAACCCCCCATTTGCGGTTTGACCCCCCAGACCCTCCCCCTCCTTGGGGTGTGGGGGTGACGGCCCTGGGCAGGGGGGCATGAAGCTGGCCCAGCGCCTCTGGCTCCACCTCTGTGGAGACCGGCCCCCCGCCACCTGCCCACGGCCCCCGCCGCCTGCCCCAAGGCCCTCGTGAGCAGGGCAGGGTGGGGGCCCGGCTGCGTCGCTCCGCCATGAGCGCGAGGCGCAGGTAGCCGCAGGCCAGCGTCCAACGCAGTTGCCTTGGGGATGACGAGCCTGGGGTGACCGAGTTGGCGCCCCCCAATACTTGAAGCCACCCCCCTTCCTGCCCACTCTCCTTGCCTCTTTTTTGGCCTTTCTCACTGAATGCTATGCAAAAGAAAAGGAAGAAAAAAAGAAACTCGGACCCTGACTGCGGGGGAATGACCGTCTCCTGCCCTGGGTGACCGTGGAGGTGGGTCGGTGCTTGGCAAGATGAACTCGTTCTCGTCCCACCCGGTGGACGAGCCGCTGTAGACGGGCCCCTCGACCCTTTTGTAAGCCTCATCGTCCTTCCTGAATCTCGTTACCTTGCACGGTTTCACGTCGAGCCACTGGCACGGCCTCGCCGAGCGTCGGGGGCACCCGCGCACCTGACTGAACTGTTCGCCTTGAGTGACTTGCTTGGAGGATGCTGTGAGCGCAGCCCCCTGCTCCTCGGTCGTCTTGTTTTCCTGCAAAACTCCCAGCCTGGAAGATCGGGGCTGTCTGTGTCTGAACCGTTGTGGTCCTAAGAGGCAGCCCAGCGTTACTTTATGGGGCAACAGCCTGGAAAAGTTCTTGGGGACCAAAGGAGGCCGAGTCTGCCTGCCCTGCACTTCATCAAGGGAGCAGGGAAGAAGGAGTCATCCAGGCATGGAGGCCCTCACTGCAATGTCTTCGTGGAGCATGGTAAGGGGCTGAGTTGACCTGGCCTCTACAGCACACTGTTGGCTTGTTGAAGGGGTTAAAAAAAGCAGAGGTCAAAGTCTTTTGCTGCTTATGCGTGATTAGTACCAAAGATATTTTGGCATGTTCAGTTGCTGTTTCCCAGTTGCGTGACTGGTGAGTGGGCTTGGGGAGGGAACATTATTATAAAGATTAAATGCAGGGAAAGTAGCTGCTTAGTAAATTAAAAAAGAGAGTCTGTCTTTTCCCCTACGGTCAGAGAATATTTTGCATCCTTTCACTTGTGTATTTAAAGGATGCAAACTAGTTTGGTAATACGTGTCCTGGTGAACCTCTGATTGTGCTTAGAAGGGAGGCTGTCACTTCTGTGGGTATGTTTGTATATGTGTGCGTTTCCCCTGTGAATGGACATCACTCTGTTTCATTTCCTCTGGGTCACCAACTAGGCCAGTCTCCTGGTGTGATGATGCCTGTAGGTATAGGGCTCTGCACACATGGACTCGCTTTCAGGACAGCAATGTTTGAGGGACTTTGTACGACTGTGCCGTGCACCCGGTCACGGGACAGCCAATGGTCAGTGCAGCCTTGGGGAGAGGGTGATAATATCCATAACTCATCATTTGAACTCAGATTTTTTGGCTGACTGAATTTTAAGGTAATAGGGCCCCTTCTAAAAGATGGATGCAGAAAGAAACTTTTTGACTGTTCCTCACTTGTCTAGCACTGAATTTGAATTCTTCACTTTTTTTTAAGACCTCTCATTACTTATGGTTTTCTGACAAGAAACAGATCACAACCAAGCTTGTCTTGGTAAAAATGCTGAATAAAGTAACATTATGATCCTTGTCCAGTAGAAAACTTTGCTAGATTTGTCTTCTCAGAAAAGACCAAACCAGGTGAAGATGTGACAATAAAGTCTGCGGAGTGAGGTTTGTTTGGTAAATGGCTTTATGATGTGATTTTAATTTTTCATTGGGACCAAGGAATTCAGTAGGGTTGTAGCAGGAGATGCTGCAGATATACTGACATGTTAAAACCAATCAGAGTGGTCTTGACTAACTTATTTTTCCCTGCCTGATCACTGCACAGCAATTGTTTGTTAACTGAAGCTGAACCGTGGAAAGCTAGAAAGCTAGGTGATAGCGAGGCTGACCCAGCCCTCTTATCAGTGGCATGTTCTTGCTGTGAGAACACTCCAAGCCAAGGATTCAGTACCTTGGAAAGGAAAAAAGAAAAACAAGTGCACCCTCCCCATCTCTGCTGCTTCTGTGCTTTTCGAGACAGTTTCAAGGTCAGATGGGCCAGAGTGAGCAACAAAGCACTTGACTATAAGCAACGCAATATTCTGCCCAGCTTCAGGGTTTTGATCTGCCAGACAAGGCAGCAAGCCTGCTTTTTGATCATCGAACAGGAGTAGACAGATGGTAACTTTTTTTGCCAGGATGACCTGAGGTCAGGAGAGCCTAGCACATTTGCAAGGAAAAGGAGTATCTATGATATCCATACTCCATATGTCCAACAGAGACCTTGGTGTCCTAATTAAAAAAAGAATGTAACTTGAAAGAGGCCATCGTGACTAGTACATCTGTTAAGGGATTGCAGAAGTACGTTCTCACTTACCCACATGAGGGAAAGCTTCTCTTCTACTTCTGAGTATCTGAAGAGGCTCTCAGCAACACAGACAATAGTTAAGTCTGCTCTGCTGTTTCTGTTCATCTCTGCTATGGGTTAAGGCTGTTTAAAAAGCTCCTGGCTGAAACCTGACCTACAAAACACTATTCTGTGAATGAATTGCATGCCATTCTTGGGAAACAAACCAGCAAGGAGGAATTGGTGGTAGTCTTTGGTGCTCTTTATCTTTCTCAAATTGTGGTTCCTGCCTTTTAAAAGAAAACATGCTATCATCCAACTTTACTGCCTTCTTGGTTTCTGAACAGAGAATGATTAATATTTAAAATATTATTCATGAGATGCAGCTGGTGGTCATCTTTTATGGAAACAAATCTGATTCTAATTCTTCAAAATCACAGTTGTTTTTAGTAATTGCTCTTTAACATTTTCATTATACAGCACACTCTATTTAAGAGCATAGCCTTGGTACTGGCACATACCCAACTCAATGGGAATAATGATTTTACTACAGGGACAGCCTGCCCATAGCTATAAGCACCTCGCTAAAGTTGGTTACCTTGTTTTTCAGATGACCTGATGTCTCTAATAGTAGCCTCGGCATTGACTGTGCCAATTTAAGACTACTTTAGTCCTCTCACCAATTGTGCAGTTAAACTGAACAGGTATGTCACAAAGCAGTGAGGCTAAAGAGTTCCTCTGCACTTAGGCAATTTATGCATTTAACCCAGGGGTGAGGTACAGCTCACAGAGTCTGGTCTCCAGGGCTCCCCATTGGTTTGGAAACTTGGTGGCGGGGTGGGGGAGCAGTGGCTGCATTAATTACCCTGGTTCCTGGAGGTGTGGCAATTGGTGCTGCCACAGCTTGTCCTGCCACCAGATTTCTGGACCTGCAGGGAGCTCTGGGGCTGATGACACAATTCTACGTGCCAGGTCAGGGCTTCATCCTGGCTCTGTGCCACTCATCTGCCTCTCAGACACACTCTGCCCATCAGATCTGGCCCTGTGCCACCATCCAGCTAACGGGGCCAGATGAGTTGGGCATCACTGATTTAACCAACAGGCAATTTACTGAACTTGCTTGCATTGTAAGCAGCAGGCAACAAGTTGGTGGCTGTATTGTTTTTTTTCCCTCCATACTCATGTACATTCCAGTGCTTGTTTTTTATGACCCCCACCAAACAGCTAAGGGTAAAAATATAGACAGAGGTTTCAAGTTAGTGTACATGGATCATGAAAGAACAGCATCATGTCAGACAAGCATTTATATACGTCGTGGTTTTCAGCCTTAGAATGGGTAATGCCTTGTTTTTATAAACCATTCCACTGAAATCAATGGAACCACTTTCAGAGCTAAGTTCTGCCCATGATAAAGCTGCCAGTTTTGGGGTGGGGGAGCAAGATGGCAGTTCGGAGTTAGTGCAGGGTACAGTATCCCTAGGGTAGCAGTCCCCAAAATGCAGGGTGTGATCCTAAGAGGAATTACAGTTTATGAGGTCATGAGCTTGACAGAAATGCTTATGCTAGTATTTGCAGTGGTGTACCCCAGAGAAGTGGGCTTTGCAGGCAGCAATGTGGTTTGAAACTCAAAGCTGTTTGGGAACTGCTGCCATCTGGGTGTTGTAATTTGCACCAAAGTAGCTCAGCTCCTGGCTCAAGATCAGATTTCTGAGAATCTGGAAATAGAGGTGAGGTCCACCCTGATGCAGCTTTAGCTTTCTGCCTCCCCTCACATTGGCACTAATCAGCGGGAATCATTGGCAAGTGCCTGAGGTACATTTACTGTGTTAGGGGTTTATGGACTGAAGGGATTTGTTGGTGCAGCTGTGATTGGCATGAAGCGAGTTAGAAGGGAGGGTAGTATGACTTGCACTTGATCCCTGTGTGTGACTGAAGGATAGAGGGTGTCACAGGTGTCCTGGGGCAGGGCTCAAACATGCTGGTGTTACAGCTGTGTGAGCACTAATTACATCTTCATTTCCTCTCTTTCCAGAAGTTTATGCTCCTACATAGCAAACAACTTGATTTCATGATGTGTATTTATTTTGTTCCTTGTTTCAGTTGTGATGCTATCAAAATTGGCTTTGAAGGCAGAGCCAGGATAGAATCCAGCTTTGGAGACTGGTTGGTCTGGAGCAGGTAGTAATGATAAAAGCTTCTGGTCGTGCCTTCCAGCTTTAGGATCTTTTTGAGAGAGGGGAAGTTTACGGAGGTGCCTGCTGCCCGTGTATGGGAACATTCACCCAAGGCCCTTTTCATGTGAGAAACAGTCTCGTAAAGGCAAACTAACAAATGGGAAAGCCCCAGGTAGTTGCAATCTTGCATCTCTCCCAGCACTGTTCCTGGTTGGACCCAGCCCCCTGATTGCTTGTCAGCTTCAGAAATTGAGGCTTAAAAGGAACTGCTTTGCTTCAGCTGATTCCATTTCAGACCTTTCACCTGAGATTGTACCTTTAATGTCCATTCAGTGCAAGTCCATTATTTGAAGTTCACCTGTACCACTTCCATCCTGTGTTTCTGGGAGGATAAACTGTACTTGCCCTCCTAGGCTGGAGAATTGGCAGCTTCTGAACTGTAATTTCCATACTTGTTTAGGTGGTGCTGAGGCACCCGGACCAGCATTGAGAGCGCTGACTCTGCAGCCAAATCTCATGTGCTGTTAATACTAACACAGGGTTGTCCTTGCGTACGCCACACCCCAAAGCTGGCTTTGTCTGCTGACTCTGATTACATCTATCCTACACTGATCCCATCTATCCTACAAAGCTTCTGCTCCAGTTGTCTTGCTCCAACTACCAAATACTCAGTAGGTTTCACTAACCTCCCTTTACACCACTTCAGCTAGGCTTAGAATAAGTTAGGAAAGAGACCCAAGAGCAGCTAAACTGTTTTTCTCCAGGCTTTGGTGTAGAAGGAGGTAATGGGGAATGGCTAATCCTTTTCCTGGGCAAAAACTGTGCTGTTTTGCAGACTGACTAATCTCCAATAACTGGCTGTGCTCAAGCAACTCGACTCTTTCATGATGACGGCGGGGTCATTGCCGGAGCGCCAGGCTTTCATTAATACACTATACTGCATCTGCATTCTTGTTATTTACCCTTTTTTGCTAGAAATCTCACATGAGAAAATCAGCACAGGGAGGCAAGAGGAGGATGCAGTTTATTAGAATAGAAATGAGTGCTTGCAAGTGGTCGTTTTATCCCATGCATTTCAGAATAGGCTAACAAACTAATGATCTTAAAGGGAAAATGCAGAAGCTTCAGCCTTGTGTGGCAGAGAACTGAGATGTTCTTGCAGACAGAGCATCAGACACTGTCAGGACTCTTATGTGACATCCCTGCCTTTGCCACTGCCTTTCTGTGTCACCTTGGGCAAATTTCTTTTGCTTTCCTGAGCCTCTGCCCCACCTTGAATCCTGCGTATTTTTTGTTTGTCTAAATTGTCCTGCCGCAAGGAGGTGACAGTCTTTCTCTGTACAGTGCCTAGAACAATGAGTTTTCTCTCTGTCAGGCCTCCAGACAGTAATGTAATATGTATAGACTAGATGCGGTGCTTCTTATTGCTGCTGCATCCTCATGTCAAAGCTATCGCTGGTGGCTGTAAACATGACTTCTTTTTAGTGTTTGGTGACAAGATGTCAAACAAGGACTGATTAACTGAGTGCAGATCATCTGCATTCCTGTTTAAGTTTGCAAGACTTGAGTTTTCCAGAAGACCTGTGCAATGTGGGAAGAAAATTGATTAAGCTGCTATCCTATGCTGCTGTATCCACTGAGAATTTTGAAATCTAGTGTAGGGTTGTGAATGGATTTCAGTCATGCTGATGATGCACCCTGTGTGTGTAGTGCTGCAGCCACACTAGGATGGTGCCAACCACATGCTAGGTTGCATTCAGTATGTTATGGGGTATTTTTTATTTCTTCTTTTGTTCTGACTAATGTATGTTAATACGGGCACAAACAAAGGTTAATACAGTAAAGGCAAATATACTCCTGAAAACAGCATTCTCTGAGAATTATTTTTGTTTCATACTTGCCTTCCACTGTCTCTTTGGCAGAGGGGGGCTGCATTTTATGTACAATACCTATTGATACCAGTATAAAGAGAGCCAGTGTCTCAATCCAATAGTCTTTTGTGAGACTGGTTTGCTGTTGCACACTAGCAAGTAGCAATAAGTCTTAGAAAAAGAGGTATAAAAAGATCTGTTGTGAATAGCTGAGGAGGTTTGCTGTATGGATGTACAAACCAGCTTAATCAGAAGTTACAGGGGGGACTTCCAGTAGCTACTGCTTAGGTTTTGTTCCTTGTGTTCTCAAATCTTATTTATGCCTTAGTGGAAGTTGGATTAAACTGTAGGAGTTGTCAGCTCCTTTGCCAAATAACATGCGGTTCTGATTTAAAGGAAGATGCAGAACTAATGAGCAGCCAAAGAATTTTAGCAACCAAAACTCCAAAAAGCCAGGTTTTTTCCACTGTGGCTCATGATTGTTCTTTGTTATACGTCTGAGTTTCACCCAGGTTTTGCTTTTGGATGCTCAGTGTAACATCTGTTCAAGCTGGTGGAAGCTGTATGCATCTGGTACAAATCCTCCCACACTGCTGAATGTTATGCTCTAGGACAGGGATAGACCACCACCATGGGTGCCAGAGCATGGTGCGCACAGACATTTTGCTTGGTACACGTGCCTTGGGGCAGATGGTAGGGAAAGGGCCAGGGCTGTGGTGCCACAACAAAGATCGGACCCTTCGTGACTCCCCTGGCATGCCAGCACTTTGCAGGTCAAGGCTGCAGGTGTTTTTGGCACTGCTGACTGCTCTGAGAGGATTTCTGTACCAACATTGTCTTAGAGTCTCTGTCTAGATCAGTGTTTCTCAACCTTTTTAAGTAGCAAGTACCCCCTAACTTCTGAAAATGTTAATAAGTACCCCAACACTCAATTTTTTGGGGGATTTTATGTTTACAGAGTAATGTAAGGCTGTGATGTGACAGATGTCTGATCTGGTGTGGAGAGGATTGCCACCTTTTAAACCAGGGGTACACAACTCAAGTATGTACCTGGGCTAGAAGTGATGCCACCCAAAGCTAGGAGGACTGAACGCCAAATTATTACTGGGGAGTTTTTATGTGCAGCACACCAATGTTTTTGCCATAGTTTTGAGAGGAAAAGAGTGAAAGAGAGAGTGGTGGGGTACCCATGTACCCCCTGCTTGTGTCTCGCATACCCTCAGGGGTATGCGTATGGTTGAGAAACTATGGTCTAGACGGCATCCCTCTTGGCAGAACAGAGTTCTGAATGCGGTTTCCTTAAGCTCAGGCTGCCTTGTAAAGTAACATCTGCCTGGCTTTTGCTTTTCTTGTTTGCTTTTTTTGATGCGTCTCTTTGGAGTCTTGTTCTGTGTGGGGAAAAGCATGAGTCTGTTCTTGCAGTCCTATAGTAGTTTAATTTCCCCGTTTTCAGTGCAGTTGATCTTGTCTGCTGGAGATGAGGTTGGAGTTCAGCCTGTGCTGCTAGAGACCTCCCATCTGTCTTGCATCGTCTCCGCCCTGGTGATTTCACTTAGCAAATGGAATTGAATTAGAGATGATTAATGCCTAGTAGTAAAGAACCAAGGTGGTTGTGTTATCACTATCTGAAGCTTTTTGTTTTTGAATCTGTTCGAATTATAGTGCTGCAGTGAACTGTGTTTTGGACCATGTCTTTCTCCTACCCTATCACCGCTGTGTCAATTCCAGCAAATTAAAGCACTCTCCATATCGTGCTCCACGGTCTCATCTGTACAGCAAGTCTTTGTTAGTGCCTTTCTCTCCTGAAAGCTCAACTGTACCCAGCCTTGTTTTGATGTGTGCTCTTAACTTGATGTCAAGAAAAAAAGAACAGGCTTGTGGTCTCTGGGAATGTATATGATTAGGACCACATTACATTTTCCATGCCTGCTGCCTCTTGGTGGCACATGCCCAACATCTGGCTTTTGAGATGACAAAGTTGACCAAAATGCGGGATCCCCACCCTTCCCTGACCTGCTCTGTTTCCTGCCTGTCAGATTTGAGGTGCACCTGGCAGGGTGAAGGCCATTGTGCCTGCTCCCTGTGTCTCCTCGTGTCAATGCTGCACCAGGGGAAGCTATTTACCGCGCCCATCTGCCACGTAAGGGGCTGAAGGAGAAAGCCATCCGTTAACTGTGTCAACCTGTTACTGCACACCCAAAGCTACTGATTTGCAAAGGAGAAATGAAATTGGTACAAACTGATACAGGAATCACTGCACCACTAAATCACTGGCAGTCCCTTATCTGTTCCAAGAATTGGCGCTGCAGTTTTGTCAAAGCTGTGGGTATCAGCCTAATAAAGGCACAACAGTGTTAACTTGGAAGCCATTCAGGTTTCCTGAAAGTGCTTCCTTTTTTATTTGTTAAAGCTGCATGTTTTCAAAAGGCCATCTCTGCTGACTGCTGGATCTGCCTAATGAGCCAATAAGGGGCCACATGTTATATTCTTGATAGCCTCAGTTTCTGGTACGGCTGCAGTAATTATCAGCGGGGATGTTGTTTGGTAAAGCCAACTCTAGGTGTCACTTTTTATTTAACCTTTTGTGATTATTTTTTGTTTTTAAATGAACTGCAAGAAATTTAAAATCTAGCAGTGGGATCCTTTGGCCACTAGATGTCTTTTCTGGATCTTGCATAGGAGTTGAAATGATTCCTGTTTCAACAAAATAGTCCTTGGCCCTTTAAAAAGTGGGACATAATTTGTGTGGTAGCTGGGGCTAATGCTAGGATTTGGGGTAGAAATCACTGTGCAGGGTTAGAAAGAGGCTAGGAAGTCATGTTTTTTCTCTCTCTCTCTAATATTATTCAGTTATTTAAGATGCACTAAACTATTATAGAACTGTTGAACCTAAAGTCTCATATCATTAGTTTTAAAGCCTTTGAATCGTGGCTTTTAAATCTCCCTTCTGACGACAAGTCCCTTTCGCTCCCCCTCTCTTTATGACTGAATAGTTGCATTGTAGGTTTTGCAAGCCCAGTGCTTTCGCTGTTTGGAGGAGGATCTTACCTCTGCCCCACAGAAGTCCATTCCTCTGTGCTTTAAACCAGCGTTTTTAAACCTGTGGGTTGCAACCCAAAAGCAGGTCTCAAGAATATATTTAAAGTTTGTTCACAACTCTTTCATATAGATTCTCCTTTTAAAGGAGAAAAATGTGGGAAACCATGGCTTTTTCCTTGCAGGCTGGCAGAGCTCCAGCCCCGCACATGCACCCTCTGCCCCACACACTGGGGGGATTGAAGTGCAGGGCAGCAGGTCAGGATTGAGGGGCACCGGGTCAGGACTGGCCATCAGGGTTTACAGGTGGGTCCTGGTACAAAAAAGCTTGAGAACCACTCCTTTAAATGACAGAGGTAACACATACTGTGTGGGTTAGCTTCCCCCCCCCCCCAGCACTGCATTCAGTTCAGTTGCTGTGGCCGGTACAGGATCTTCCTCCCCTTCCTTTTCAATTATGTTAAACTGGCTGTTAAAGTATTATATCTCTTTCAATTGAATTCTAAGTTGTGTATATTATATTTCGTGTACCGTGGTCCCTCAGTACTGTAGGTGCAGGAGGTGAATATTCCTGGAACGTGAGATGAGTTTAAACATTTCGGCAATTCTGAAGATTTTAACGTTTGTCTTCAGGATGGCAGGAATGTAGCTACTGCAGGAGTCAACCTTTGGTATCTAATTGCACTATTAATAGCGACTTAACGTCAGAAGTTTTATCGTAATTAAGGTGACAGCAAGAATATTAGCAGAGTTGCATTCTTAATCATGCTCTTTTATGACCGTACAGGAGTTAAATTGTGTATCCTCGGAATATTCTCCTCTTACTCAAGTCTTTGGGTGGGAGAATTGTTGTCGTAATGAGAGAAACTAATGTATTCAGCAGAGCAGTTTCGGCTTGAGCGAGCCTGTCCATTATTTTTACTAGCTGTAAGCCTTCTTCATATTCTCTGTATGGTTCTCCAAGTGTAACGTTGGTTTAAAAGGTACATTTCAGTTCAGCCAGAATGATTGCAGTGGCTGTTAGGGAAAGAAGTGTTATCTGGGTATACTTAATGTTTGCAAATACCTTTGGCATGCTCCAGTGAAAAGTATCAAATTAAAAGCCAAATGATAATTTCTTCTAAAATTATAGCTTATTTGACTGGGAAAGGGGAGTGAATTTAAGGTTCTTTTTTTATTCTAATTTTTATGTATTCGAGACTTGTGGTTGATTCTGCTAAAAGCGGTACCTACATACTTTTCATGTTACATACAGTCCATTTTTTTTAATAAACGCTGCCTAGCTATTGCCTATTGTGCCTCCTCAAGGTGTTGGAGTAATTAAAGTACTTAATAATCATTGCTTTGCTGTCAGAGAGGGAACAGCCATTGGTTGTTCAGCCCTTCATACTCATTATCCAAAAGAGCGGGGGAAAAGCTATTTTATCAGTAGGGTTATGTCATTCCAATGCTGTGAAAGTGGTTTTGGAGTCCTTTCTCCAGTACAGCCAAGTCCAGGCTGAAACTAATTGTACCTTTAGTTTCCTTGCTTCCTCTGCAAGGTGGAGACAAAGCAGCAGGGTTTTGTTGGAGCACCGGGATAGTGTTCGATAGCCTTTGTCTTGCTTGCTGCTCGCCACAGGAGAATTTGCTTGGAACCTGCTGCAGGTAGATTAGAATAATAATAGTGGGATTTTTGGAGGCAAGTGCTGGCTTTGAACACTTTTGTATAATCATTTGGGTTTCTGTAATTAGCGGTTGACTCTGCGTAGCCCAGGCATTGCAAGTCATTTCAGCGGACGAGCTGTTGTGGGAGTGATAAGCCAGACATCACTCAATAGCAGTTGGGAACTTCACGGCCCAGATAAAAGCTTTTCCTAGGACACAAGATTTGAAGAACATTAAAGCAAAGATTGACACTGCATTTGGTGTCAGGTAAGTATTGAAAGAAGCAAAAGGCGCAATTATGCAAGGGCTACATTCTGTTTAATATAGTGAATAAGCAACTAAGGTGAGAACAAAAAAAGCCAGAGTGTCTAGTTCTTATCTCTGTCTCCTAACTTCCCCCAGTAGCTGAGCGTTACAGCGTTTTGGCCAAGTTCACGTCATTCAGCCTTACATAATAGCAAAGGCATTGCATACGCACAGGTCAAGGTAAAACACAGACACCCACAGAGCCCACGCTCTCTGGCCGAGACAGCCCTACAAGCTGCGGTGCTTCCATATTAGGATGTGGTGGACTTTTAGCTTGACTTCAGGACCTGATGATCTGAAGTCCTTGGTATGATATACATTTCATGGCCACCAGTTGGCTTTGAATCATCCCATTGCAAGACTGCCTCATCACCCTGGTCTCAGTGAGTCATGGCAGAGATGGCGGAAAGTTGTTAGTCTGTTGATAAAGGGTAGATTTTTTTTTTGTGGCTGAACTGGAGTTGGGATAACTAGTAGCCAGTCTCTCTGGACCATGGGCCTATTAAAGGTCCTGGCATTAGTGTTAGGGATACTGGTGTGAGTGCTAGCAGAGTTACAGTAAGGCTTATAGGCCAGTATTGCTAGGGTTAGTGTTAGAGCTGCTAGGGCCGAACGAGGGAGGGTTAGATGTGGGGTGGACAGGGCTCCCTGGGCTGGGACTAAGGCTGTGATATTTAAGGCTTAGTGGTTTAGGTTTACTGGTTGGGCTCTCCAGACTAGGGATAAGGTTGTGCGATTAGTATGGACCACCATACTTGTATATGGAGTGCGGCTGTTAAGGCTCTGTGTTTGTGCTACAGGTTGGGATGGAGTTTTTTAGGCTTTCCAAGCTGTGGTTTTGGAGTTGTTTAAAAGGGTACATTTGGCTAGGGGTCAGCTAGTAGCTGTAGAGATCTCCCTAACTCAATCATACACCTTAACCCTAGTCTCGTCTCAACCAGATGTCCCCATCCTTGGTATACTGCACCACAAACCCACTCTTTGCCTGAAGAACTGTGCCAGCTACTAACCTGAGTCTAAGCTACCGTGCCTTTTCAGCAGTGCATTGTGACATGAAGGAGGTATGGCCCAGTTATAACTTCAAGTATTTTTCCTTGCCCCTTTATTGCAGCAGGTGCCTTATTTTAGGGCAGCTGCAGAACACGTGGTAGTTTTGCTGTCTCCAGAGACCAGAGCCAGATAAATGTCCCTTGGACTGAAAAACTCAATTTGGTGTCAATAAGTGAAACAGTATGAGCAAGCCTGGTGGCGAGGTTTTGTGGAAATCCTCTTTGCCCAATTCCGCTAGGCTGGACCCGCTGCCCCTCTTACACCAGGCGTGAGCCCAGTTTTGCAGTTGAGAGCATGTGTTCTCTGCAGATCTCTCTGGGTGTAAGTCCCATTAAAGTCCATTTTCTGTGCAGGCACCACGTTCTGCCTGTGTGGACACCTTGCTGCAGGAAGCCCAGCCTTAGTTTTCTCCTGAATGTAAACCGTCGCTACGGCTGAAGCTGAACTTGACTCCTAATGCATTAGATCCGGTTGTTAACAACGCTTCCTATATTTGCTTCTCTGCACATTAATTTTTCTTTTAAGCAGTGTTTGGGGCATTTGAAAAGGTTCAGTTTGGGGATCCTGATTTCTGAAGACCGTTTTGCATTGGGATGTTTCCTGAGGTGCACAAAAAAGTAAAAATAAAAGGTAGAGAGAGGCAGGAGGGAGCAGGGAGGAAATGTTCAGGGCTTCTCTCCAGAGCGCTTGTCTCGCTTCCTGCTGCGTGGGTGGCTATGAGCCAGCCTGGATGATAGAGCTGCCTGTTATTTTGATATGTTCTGTTCCACAGATAAAAATGATGACCCGGGGTCCTTGATTCCTGCTTTACCCTATTCCACCTCCTCTTTCCCCCGACGCAGCTGGATCGTGCCCGCGTTAGCAATGGACAGCCTGTGCTGCTGTTGCTGGAAAAACAAGTGGCTGTTGCATCCAGCCTTTTCTTTCTTCCCTGATCTCAGCTGGATTGTGACTGTTACTGTGCTTTTCCCAGTCCCTCCTTAATTACAGGGCATTGCCCCTGCTTAGGTAAAGGATACTTCACGCTTGCTCTGCAGTTCCTCGCCACTCTTCTCTCTCATGTCTTCTCTGGTTTTTCCGAACTGTTGCTTTGTCTCCTGGAGCAGCTCCTTTCTGTCCTCCAATTTATCTCCCTTCTGCAGGTTGGCCACTTATTTTCCTATTTTTATCCCTCCAGAGCTATGAAAAATCCTATTGTCCAGGAGAAGGACAGAAACTTCTTGTTTAGAAAAGGTCAATTTTTCATTTCTTGTCACCCGCTGTAGAAGCTACTGGCTTGCACAAGTGCCCCACAGCAGATTTAGAAGAGAAATTAAGCTTGTGCCCCCTTTTCTCACTCCTTTAAGATGATCAAAGGCAGTGGGAAAGGTTTTACTTTTCAAGCTACTGGGTGCGTTGACTGGCTGCTGAAAGTGGGATAGGGCTCCCTTCATTTCCCCTGCCATCTTGGTATCAAGGGAACTGGATAACTTGTTCACTCAACCTGCTACTGCTTCCTCTGGCTCTGTGTAGCCAGTTGTTAGGTCCCTTATTGTATTTGGGTAAAGCTGACAGCGGGGCTTACGGACCCGCGTGTGTGGCTTTTGCATTACAGCGCAACCTCGTAACAACCCCTCCACTTAAGAATCTCAACGTCGGGAACCGCTTCTTTCATGAAGATGCAACACGCTGCCTAACTGTAAGATAGCAAACGCCCTCTTGTAATGAACCTTCCTCCTGGTCCCACGGAGGTTTGTTATAAATGAGGGGGTTCTGTATTTCTCTCTCTGGGGTGAGTTCTTACTCTCACAACCCAATGCTTCTTGCAGTTAAAATGCATTTCTCTGCTTCTGGCCCGTGGTCTGTTTTCTTAGTCATCCTGTAGTTGGAAGTAAGTGAACTGGAAGGTAACCCTGGTAGTGATTTGCAGGAAGTCACCCTGCTAAGCCATACTTAGAAAACCAGCCTTCTGGTCCAGAGGTATTGCTCAAATTTTTCTCACTCTGACTCATCTGTATGGCTTGATCATATTGTCTGGGTGAAGTTCAGCGAGTGAGGGAGCTAGACTGAAAAATGGTGAGCTTTTATAATAAAAAGCCCAGTTTTGAAAACCTGTACTTTTCTTTCAGAGGCGATTACACTGAGTGAGTCTCTGATTTCCTCTTCGTTCTTGCCAGTTGTTGAGAGTTGACCTAGAGTTCATGGAGAGGATGACAGAGTGATTGCAGCGTTAATGCAGGACAAGCACTCCGAGTACCAGGACAGACCCTTTCTTTTCTTTTCAGTCTATTGATTTTTTTTTTCTTTTTACCAACAATAACAGAGATTACAGAAACAATAACATGAAGGTCTGATGCTCCCTTATTTCCTTCCGTGCTCAGACTAAAACAGTGGTGAAAGGAAAGGACAGAGGTGATGGGAAGGAGCTGGACTTGGACTGTTTCTTGCTGTAACTGCGTTCGTTGGAGCTGTTTGCATAATCCAAGATGCCTTCCAAGCCTCCTCAGATCCTGCCATCTTGTCCCTGTCTATAAATCATACTTTCATAAGATGCCATCTGAATTAATGCCATCTCTTTCTCTTTTGTAGGTGAACACTTCTCTCTCAAGTGTCACAAATTAATCCTTTCGGTTGAGATCAAGCTCATCAACCAGAATCCCTGTTCAAAGGGAATGTCTCAAGCATCAAAAGAAAAAAAAAAGTATGAGGTGGCCATCTTGATTCTTTGCTTTTTTGGGTTTTGAGATTTTGGCTTGTAACACTTGGGGGTGTTTTTCTTCTTTTTCTTTTTTTTTTAACCTCACATCTATGGACGTTTTATCATCCTCTTCTTCCCTGTTCCAAGCAATTACCATTTATTTTATCTTCAAGCAGCAGCCTGTGGCAATAAATTTTAGGAAATTCCTTCCCGCCCTTTATTAAGCCCTACATAATGGCTTCCGCTACTCAGTCATACATTCATTAAGGAGAATTAAATGAGTGCTGTTGGCCATTAGCAGAAAGCTAATAACCTCTCCAAGGGAAGGTGCAGCAGATTGGAATAAATGAGTAGGAGCACAAACAAATGAAATAACTTTATAGAATTATGCTCAACTAATTTGTTCCTTTTAAAAATGACTTGTTTACATGAATTTAACATTTGTGAACGGAGCCAGATTGACAGACCAGGGTCCTCCGTTCATAAAATGGGCATGCAACCAGGCCGCAGCAGTACCCACCTACCGCAGCTCCTCGTGAATATATTGCACCCGGGCCCTGGAGGGGCTGTCTTCAAAGGTTAGAGGGCACTGAAATCTGTTCCTTCTCATTTACCCGCTGCCTGGACTTGTGCTGGTAGATTGTGATGAGGGCATCTGTCTTCTAGGAACTGGGCCATGACCAACAGTTTATTTCTCAACCACCGCAGAACAAACTTCAGATGCTAGTGCCATTCGATCACAGCCGCTCTGGGCTGGGCTCCAGCTGATGATGTGGAGATGAAAGGGTGCGTGGCCTGTTACTAATAACCCAAGCCAGCAGTCCTCCAGCTTATTTATTTTTGGGGGTTTCTGCTTTTGAAAGCAAACTTGCTGGGAGTCGAAACAAGGGACGTGACTCACTGCACATTTAAAAACGCAGTCCATGTTTATGGGAGCATTTGCAAAAATCTTAGCAGATAGGATTGTAAAACCATTTGGGAGCGCATATCCACTGGCAAAACTTTAAAACCCAGCTGTCTCCTATCCCAGTTGTTTTCAGATTAAAATACTGTAAGCATTTCCTGCTAGCAGTTGTGACCAAAACACTTACTCCCAGGGATCGAAGGCCCTGCGGCCTGGTCCATACAAGTGGATAAATACCCATGTGTGGACATGGATGTATCCGTGGTGGCGAAGGCCCCAATGTGACCTCTGACCAAGCTGGTAATAAAAGATTGAGGCTGAAAAATCAAACTCTCACCAGTCCAGCGAAGTCCAAAGGTAAGATTAAATGCCAGTGTCAGTGTGGTTATGTTGTTCATTAGGGTAGAGAGTAAATCAGGTATTGCTGATGGTGGTACTGAACAAACAGAATAGGTCTAGCCAAAGCGATATGCTGTGTGTATACTGTGTGAATTAACACTGGGGTGGAAATCTCAGAGGTGGTGGTGGCTTTTTAGTGCTTGAACTATCAAATTTAAGAATTGTCTTTCTTTTATTTTTTATTTGCATGGTGTATTGGTCTAAAACATTTCTTCTGTAGTAATGCTTAGAGACCACAAATGAAACTGGTGCTCTGTGATACTGTAAAGGCGGAGGTGAAAACCTTACCCCCGTTGCTGAGTTCGGCTTCTGCATTGCTAAATTCCAGAGCATCCATAAGAAATTCTTTCTTAATTGAGGTTGCAACATAGGAAACTTTCTGGCATGCTGACCTCAGGTGTTCATAAATGGACATGACTTCAGTATCTGAAATGATTTCCTTAAAATTCAGTAGAAGCTACGGGACAAAATGAGCCGAAAAGGACATGCATGCATGTGCAATCTTGATGCAAATCAAGATTGCAAATTTCTGTGCAATCTTGATGTGCAGACGCTGATGCTGGGACAAAGAAAGTAGGAGCAGATTATGGAGGAGGGAATGAGTTTTCAAATCCAAGCCCCACAAAAGGACAGAATTAAAGTTGCCTGTGAGCTTAGACCAGACATGAGAAATGTGTGAGATAGGGAATCTGCATGGGACAGTTTCAAGCCCTCCCCAAAAAGCAGTGGCAATACAAGGTCCAAGTCTTCAATCTTTTGACTGGCTGGTGATTGTGTTTTGGGTGCTTGTGCATCTGTCAGGGGTACTGCTGTTTGCCATTTTTGGTTTGTGAGTCTGAAATGCAGGAGCAGAGCTCTGGCATCTCCCATTAACTTCTTGTGGCATTGTGGGTTCTCAGTAATTCTTTTAGGGTTGTATTCATATCTTAGAGGAAAAGCTTCCTTTTGCCTTTGTTGGGTTTTGGATTAAGAGACATCTTTGTTTGTGAGTGCTTAGAAAATGGGATACTTTCTCTCGGCTTGATCTGAAATAAATTCGACCTTAATTAGAATGGGTGCCACCTAATGACCCCTGGGGTCATCCATCCTCATCTGGAACTGAATTCTAGTTTGTAGGGTGAGAGATGGACATAGTATTTTAAAGCATCGTATGCTGCATCATTCGCTCATATATATATATATATATATATATATATATAAAAAAAAATACGAATGAAATATATATTATTGCAGCATTTACTACATTTCACCCTTGTTTGGACGTCTTGGTGAGGAAGAACCTACCTCTGCCCTGTTGTTTCAGTTGACGATTTAATTCATAACTTTATACTAACTCTTGCTTTTAAAAATAAAAAAGTCTAGTAAATATAAAAATGCCTTTCCAGTAATGGTTTTTATGGCCAGTGTTAGATAATGGAATTGCTGACAGCTTTAATTTCATTTCATTGTTTCCTATTTTAGGGGTATAAATGTCTTGATTCAGAAGCAATTCTGGTACACAAGATGAGGGGGTTTTTTCTTGTTGAAATTTTGTGCTTTCCGCTGTAGTCATTTCTGATCTCATTTGAAGAGCTCACCGAGTTGAGAACAATGATACAATAATTGCTGCTATTGAGCGAAGGCTGCAGTTTGAGGTTTCTACCTGGATCACTACATTTGATTGATATTTTAATTTGTTTTTTTGGCAGATGAAAGATAATGAGAATCAGCTTGTAGTTGGAAGCACTTACACTGGAGAATACTTAATTTTTTTTTATCCCTCCCGCTACCCCCTCTTCCAGGTGTATGCAGTGTTTCCCTGTTTTAAATGTCCGTATCATCTTTCAGCAATCTATAGATTATTAATGGAGTTAACCTGTAAAAGTCATTTCATTCTTCAGCACCCTGTTAATATATTCCAAAGCAACTTCTTCCTGACCACTGTGCCAGGTGGATCTATAGGTTTTCAGACCCGCTGTAAATTGAATTGGAATGATGGTATGGAGAAATGAATTCCTATGTACGGATGTGTTCACATTGGCTTGATTGTTTGCGCTGCTGCTTAAGTGACTCGATCGCTGTTAATCTAAGGGGAGAGGAATGATTGCGGGGCAGGCAGGGGAAGGTTTTGCCTTTAAATATGTTTTGTGTGTTGCCGTATTGTGATAACCCATGCACAAAGCAGCTCTGTCACAACACCATTAGAGAAACCAGTCTGCTGCTTAGGCAGTCGGCTGATGACTCCTGACTGGCGGCCTCCTCTATGAGCAGGTAGCAGCGTTGCTAATCCTCACCACTTACTGCACGTCTTGCAATATTTGTCAGTGGTCAGGCCCTAGCTCCTGAATTTGAAATGGTGAAAGCTCAGATTCTCGTATTAATAAAGCTTGTAGACATGAACTCCAAATGCTCTGAAACCAGAAAGCCAAGAGAGAGAATCTGGTATCTTTTTATTTTTTTTTGTTAAATCTCATGTTTCTTTTTGTGGCCCAACTCATTTTCTTTTGAAGTGTTTGCAGATGGATAGCACTGAAGCAGTCCTTGCTCTGCTTTGCATTACGCTGGACACTTTCGGCCCCAGATCTGAGAGGCAAGCATAAGAAAGGGAGTGGGAAAACGATTGCCTTCATGCTAGCAAACCGCTGAAAATTGTAATAATATCTTATCAGTTTGAAACAATTCCCTGATCCTCTTCACCTGCTCAAGTAATGGAAGCCACTCAATGCTCTGACACTTGATCTGGCGTTTCAACAGCCGGGGAGGCAAGCAGCAGCTTGCTAATGGATTTTTGATTGTTCTCATGGTCCGTTCCCTTGATGAATGGTGCAGAGCCTGGCTGCACAGTCTGGGGAGTTGATTGGAAAAAAACCTCTGCCATCATGCCATTAATTTTTCTCAGGAGGGTGAGTGAAGGAGTTAAGTTTTTTGTGCTGGAAACTTGCTCACCCAGTAAGAGATGTATGAAAAAATGGGCCCCCTATTTGGAATTGAGGTTGGTTCAAGGGTTAATCATCTGTTTCTCTCCTCTGGCTAAATGGAGTCCCTTTTTGGGCTTACTTTGCAGCCCAAGAACCTTGGTTTATTTCTGATTCGGTTGCATGATTATTGAAGGAGCAGGGTTTTTGTGGCTCCCGTCACCATCCTGCTTTCATACCTTCCAGCATGTCAGGATATTAGCCACTTACCTTTTAATGATATGAGTCGGTGCAGCCAGTATGCACACAGTCTGTCGGAGGAGTGCTGCAGTTTGACCCAGTGGGTTTCCTTTCAAGCATGTATTATTTTCTGCAAAACTCCTGTTTCAGTTAGACATTGACACTGGACTTATGGAAAACCCTTAGTGATAAACTGCATTTTAACATGCTGAAACCTATCATCAATAGCATGTTGCAATGCATTTTACTCCCGCATTGTGTGAGGAAGAGTTGGTAGGTTAGCCCTGTCTTCTAGAAGGTGATCTTTCACTTTTCCCACCTGCCCTCTCACCCATGTTTCCTTAGCAGCTTTTCTGACTCACCGTTAGCCTTGCCTGGTGCTGCTTGCTGTCTTGAAAGCCTAGTTCGTGTGTCCTCTTCAGGCACAGTGCCATTGTATTGTTTCTTATGGCAACCTGTGTTTCCTCCAGCTCACCCCAAAAAGAATAGTGTAGATTTACTGAATATAAGTTACTTGTGTAGGCATGGGCATTGTCTAATGCAGAGAGACATTATATCTGGGTTAGTTCATCCTATAGCAGCCAGCTGTCCCTAGATGACACCAATGTACAGAATATTCCCAGTGATGTCCTGCAACATTTATTTGAGATGCATCCAGGTGATGTGAATATTATTTATTCAAGCACTTGACTCCTTTCTGCTAGGATATTAAAATGATGCCACGGTGGCAGGGAAAGCACCTCTTATTACCCTAATAAAAAGAGGGCCCAAGGTTGTCATTCATTTTGACTAGCAATTCTTGACATTCCCATTTCTTTTTTCCTATTCTCAAGAGCTTCCTGCCACTTCATTGTCATCTCCAGTAACTTCAGCAAGTGCAAGTCAGCATGGGTCCCCGCACACCTGCTTCAGTTGGTAACGCATCAACTTCAAAGTCGCTGTTTTAATGTAGGCCCACTGAGCTCCATCGCTGCGGGAGAGCTAATGTTCAGGAACACCAGGTCCAGCGGTGCTTCTGCAATATCAACCAGACAATGGCAAATTCTGCTTGCTTTCTTTGATTTAACATCTTGATAGCAGCAATTTGCAGCAGTTTCACTGCAGGCCTGAGGTCAGGCTACTTGCAGAGCTCAAAGCTAGCGTCAGGCTCTCTGCATTTATGGGGAGAATGTGGTTTGAGGGACGTTTTGCGGGATGCGGTTCTGTTTTTTCTGGATCTGCAGCACTTGGTTGTGATTCAGTAATTTTGCTTGGGTCAACGTTCCTTGTTTGAAATGATGCCATTCACCCACAGTTAGGGTCTGTTTTGAAAGGGCTCCAGCAAAATGCAGATTCAAATTTCCAAACTTCCTGGATCAAATAAATGGTTGTGGCAGAACCACCAGGCATCTTTTTCATCATGTAGCTCTTTTCTTTGATTACAATCTAGCTGAAGGGGTATATTATGCCTTTCCCGGGATGAAGTGTCAGCTTATGTTAGATTTCCAGCATTCCAGTTGATCTGCACATGCCTTGGAAGAGACACAGCAGGTCATCTTCTGCCTCTGTTCCCTCCCAAATAGTTTGTCTTTGGTTTCTGCCTTTGAGTCTGTTAGAAATTTTCCTTACCCTAGAAGCCAAGATAGCAAGACCCCCAAATAGGGCAGATTGTCTCTTCATCTGCTTGTGCCATACCCAGCACAGTGAAGCTCCAGTGGTGACTGGGCCTTTCTAGTGTCAAGGAGACCACATTTATTATTCATTTCTGTTAAAGTAAGTGGTGGCAGGAATCTTTGCTAACTCCTTGGCAAGGAACAGCAGTGGGATGGATGAGCTGACAGTGTTTAGGCACAGTGCCTGATTTGCTTGGGAAGCATCTTGAGTACTTTTACTAAATATACATATTGCAATTGTAGGTAATCACTGCACAGCCCAGACAGCAGGGATCTTACCCCTAGCCTAGCAGACAGCTGCACTGTGGTTATGGGACTGTTGCTCAGGTTTATTGATTCCCTGAGAGCTTGGCCATCAGCTGTTTAATATTAATTGCAAAAGGAAATGGCCAACTTGGTGACCTTATTGCACATCTGAAATATGATTGCAGAAGAGTGGGAATTGTAATGACTGCCATGCATTATGCACCAAGATCAAGTTCATAAGTATTTTGTGGAAGGTTCCCCCCCCTCCCATGGGAAGATTTCTTGCAGTATTTCTTTCCCACCTTGACACAAGGGGAGAGCATATCATTGTGTGTGAGGCCAGTGGGATGGACAGAATTACACCCCATCCGCAGCATGGCTGAGAAAAATATTCCTGAGAAATCCCGGAGTGGGATTGATGCCAGTTGCAGTCATTTCACAAGCTGCTCACTGCAAGAGAGAGGGTACAGCAAAGAATCGACTTAATTCTTCCTATTGTGCTTGGCATGCGCTAAGCACAATGAAGATCCAAGTGGGTGCAGGTCATCGCCTACTACGAGTTTCCCAGGGTTTTGGAGGAACCTCTGTCCAGGAGTTACCGAAGGCTGGAACGAGTGGCATGCCTGGGTACCCGCTCTGGAATGTGACCCCTGCTGCATTCCTCAGGCCAATTCCAGACATAACTTGGCTTTTTTCTCCCCACCCGCTTTCCCTGGCTCATTCATGGTCATGCTTGCGAACTGTGGTAACTCAGCATGGCTGCTTCATGACAGAGCCTGTTCCAAGATAGATGCTTAATCGTTTGCTTGCTAGGGAACAGCTTCTTGTCTGAGCCCTTGTCGTAGTCCTGTCGAAATTCTGCTGGAGGGTATGGGGGTCGTCATCTGAGGTTATTGGGCTGATTTACAGTTTGTACAGGGCGCGGAGATATGCTGACACCTAACAACCAATGGTCATTACAGTTTCCACTCTTCTGCAGTCATATTTCAGATGTGCAGTAAGGTCACCAAGTTGGCCACTTCCTTTTGTAATTAATAGGAAACAGCTGTTGGCCAAGCTCTTGGGGAATCAATAAACTTGAGCAACTTGGAGCTGATGGGCCTGGTTGCTGAGAGCCATGCAAGAGGAAGAGCTTAATGGTGCCAGCTACAGAGTGGGAGAATCATTTTGTTGGAGGATTTTGGTGTTCTTGGGGGGGAACACATATTCCTGCCCTTACACTGGTAAAAGGGAATGGGCATTTTGGACTTACCTCTTTGCAAGTGGCACCTGTTAATGGCATCTCTTGGTGAAAGAGCAGTTAACAAAGGTGAGGGGCGCGCAGTGCAAGTGTCAAGTGCAAAGTCCCTTCACCTGTCGGTTGCACGGCCTCCCTGCCAGGTGATGTCTCTAGGGGCTGATGAGCGTCGGGGATCCGTGCCTCGGTGTTGTGGCCCTATGCAGCTGTGCAAGTGCCAGCTCATGCAAGTGTGCTGCACAAGGAAGCAGAGCTCTTCTCTGTGCTAGTGGTTTGTACTGGCTCAGCAAAGCCGTTTACAGTCCCTTAGCCTGCTTGTCCATATGGGGAAATGGAGACATTGTGCAGCAAAGTAACTGGCCCCACAGCGTTTCAGTATCTGATCTGTACATGGAACTGCAGAACCCCTGGCTCTGAGGCTGAATCTTGCTATATCTCTCAGGATTTGTTGCCCAGCAGATTCTAGTAGAACGAAATATTCGGTTAAACAAATTATTTAGGTGAATGACATATGGAGTTCACTTTTCTGTAATGTGTGGGTTGAAGTGAGTTTGCAAACACTACTGCTGAAAGTGTTAAATGCAGGCTAGCGGTGTTTGTGGAGTTTCCTAATGTATTTGTGCCCTCTGAGTTTTCATCATAGCTTTTGGCAATGCTGCTTTGCACTTCTTGGAGAGAAGTGCCTTATTTTGAGTACCTAGGGCTGTCAGAAGTCATGAGAACAGATGGAGTCTCTTTTGAAGAGAAGGCCAGGTACTGCAGCCTGTGCCCAGCGCAGAGTCCTGGGACTTAGAGAATCCCAGGGCTGTAATCCTAGTTGAGCCAACTGACTTTCCTCACTTGTGACCTTGGGCAAGTCCTCAGACCTCTCCGCATATCATTCATCCCAGCTGGAAAACCAAGTAAACAGCAGGAACCTTGCAGGAAACCAGAAACCTTGACTGAGTGAATTATTTGAGGGGAAATAAGGAAGGTGCAATTAATTAGGATGGGGTAAACAGCACACACCTTGGCCTGAACCTTATTAGAAAGGAATTTGTTCAGAAAATATCTATGCCTTGGGTTGACTGAGGAAAGACCGAGTGCTAGCCCTGTTCTACTTCACAGAAGAGCAAAGCCTTTATCAGTTTTTGCAGTTTTCCTTTCTACCTGAGCTTTTATTTTGTGTGTAGAAACCTAGTTAATCAATATTAGATGGATGTTGGAACCATATGCCATATGCAATCACTTTCAGCCTCCTCAACCTTGTATCATTTATGGAAAAGATATCGTCAGAAATGTTGTGGCCCTAAATATTTTATTTTGCTGCCAGCGTTCTTCCAAATGCCTGAATGACATTTTGCATCCTGCCGTGAGGATTGGCTAAATCTCCAGATCTGTTTGCTGCAGCAAAGGGATTTATTTATTTTTTTTAAGCAGGGAGGGAGTTGAATTTCTGAACACATCAGCTATGCAATTGGAAGCCTTTTTGGCTTGCCATTAGTTTCAGTCCAGGCTAGGAGGATGCATGAACAAAGATTAGTGCCATTGAAATGTCCCATGGTTTATGTGGAATGAGAGTGTGACTTATTATGAGCAAGGGTTTTAATAAAGTTGAATTTTTAACTGCCTGTGTAGTGGTCAAAGCGTGAGCCCCAAGTTCTGTACTGGAGGCATGTCTGCAATTCGGTTCTAGCAGTGACTCTGGAGTAGACGTCTGAGATGGCTGTAAACGAAGAAGTACTGGTGGTAGTAAAATTGAAGCAACATGGAGCTTGGTGCAGGATAGATTCCTCCTCTTCTCTGACTGCAGTGTAGAAATAACTTCAGTAAACCAGTTTGAAGTGCAGTTTAACTGGGTGGCTTGTTGCTTTGCCAATCGTGATGCTGTATGCCTGGGCTATGGGTCTTGCATCCTTACAGTTGCGCTACCAGTTAAAAACACCAGTGTGGAGAAGACCTGAGGTTCAGGAGTCCATGTTGCAAGCACAGTGGACTTTCTTGTTGGCAGTCCCTAAAGAAAGCTCAGTTCAGTTTCCATGACTTCTCAGTCCTGCTCTTTCTATCCTGCCAGGGAAGAGTTCTTCCAGGTCTAGATTGAGGCAAGATAACTTGGGGAAGCCTACGTGACCACTGCCTGCAGATCAGTGGGACAGAAGTCCTTCGGGTTGTCGGTCTCAGACCTCTCAGAAGACCCAGCTCTCCCATCTTGCGTAGAGGTGTTTACTGGTTCTTCTGTGTGCTCCCTGGCTGGGGCAGAGCCCGAGAGAAAATGAACAAATCTCCTTTGGTGGTGGTAAACTCAGCTTCTTGCTAATACCTACCTTATCACTCCATCCATATCCACCTTTGGAACCGGCTGTGGCAGCCATCCTTCGGTCTATTGTCTTCATGGTCTTCCATAACTTAATCACCATTATCTGAGAGCCAGTTCAAGTCTGGGTCATAGTTTAAGCCAGAAATTAAATGGGGCCCCTTGGCTGTTCTGTTGGATTGATACCAGGTCTCAAGATAGCTTCTGGCTTTCACCTCGGCCTCATTTGCTTCCACCTTTCTCTTAGGTGATGTTCTTCATTAGGCTTTCAGTTATTTAAAGTGTCTGCCACCTTTTCCCATCTGCTGTTTCCCATTCAGACTCCTGGGACCTTTTCAAACTTCTGACACCTCCGGGCCACTATTGAGCTGGTTTGGTTTAACAGCTCCCTTTCCCATTTGTCCTTCCACACTTCTATAACAGGAGATGGATAAGTTGTGTTTCTCGGTCATCTCTGTCTCGGGACTTAGTTTACTGAGGAGCAGAAGACACAGGAATACGCTGAAAGGATAATGCCCAAGCTTATTGTGGGGAGCCAGAAAAATGGCTTAGAAGAAAGTCGCTGCATTGAATAAATTCTTGACAGATCTCCCACAGACCTTGCCAGCTTCCCTGGAGCACCTGGAGAGCACCAAAAAGTTAATCCATAATCCACAAATCCCCGAGTTCTTGAAACAGCAATAGCAATGAATCACCTGGCAGGGTTTGCCAAACAGCAAGCGCAGGTACTGCTGAGTGTTCCTTCCAGACTAACTTGCTGCACAGTTGGACCTAATTAGCTCATTTAGCTTTAGCCATGCCATGCCAAGGCTGGTCAGCACCACCACCAACCCATTGCCTGGAGTGGTTCAAGTGTAGCATAAGCAGGAGGGCAATGCCCAGCTATTATTGCCCAGGTTTTGCCTACAAAGACTATGCTGTACCTAACCAACTAGTGTGATGTTGGTGTACATCTTACTCATTCTTGGACATGTTCTTACCAGAGTCCTTGGTCACCTTCATTTCACCTTTGGGGAGCCAACAAGGTCAAATTACTTGCATCTTTGGGGCAGGGATTGTGTTTTCTTGTGTGCATGGACGGGGCCCCACATGTTGTGGGGGGCTGCAATATTGCAAATAACTTGTTAGGCACAAGATAGAACAGATGCTGTGATTTTTTTTCTTTGAGAAAGCATGTGTTATTAATGCGATGGAGTGATCTGCCTGCCTCTGGTCTGGTGTTTCTTATGGGGAGTCCTCTGTAACCAGGTGGCCTCTTGTTAACATCTTGTCTACCAGAACTAGGAAGTAGTTTACTTAGAAGAAAATTGTATGAAATGCTGTGCTTGCTTCAGCTTGGTAAGCGGTTTAAAGATCTGCTATCTACATCCACGGTTTGTAGCGTTGTCAAACTCAAGGTTCCCTTGTTAGACTCAAGGACAGAAGCTGGAAAATGCCAGTTCTTCGCTTTCACTCATTTCTTGACTATGAAAAAATAATAGAGCCATTCTTTTGTTGCAAAGAACTCAAAAAGACCACTGTAGGTCAGAATGGTTTTGACTCTGTATTCCAGTTTGAAACCTCTGAGTTTTATCTTGTGTGAATGCTTGCACACTTAGCACTGCTAATATTCTGTCCCAACCTGTGGCACCCGTAAAAGGATCTCAAGGCACCCCAGGGCTGGGGGGTACTCTGAAAATCATGGATCAATACAGTGCTAGGGAGAGAAGGATTTTTTTTAAATTTCATTTCAAGGGCCAAGTCCATTCCAGATTCAGCTGGGCAAAGCCCAATAGTCAGATTTCAAAATTCGACTGAGCAGAGCTCAGTCATCAGTCTGTGTGGCTGTACCACCGGGTAAGTATCTTCCCTTCCAGACCCATCTGTCTGGGGCTTCAAATACTCCCCAAATCCAGGCAGGCATCCTACATGCAAACTGCAGGCCCAGAGGCCTTGGGGTTCAGATGTCCTCAGTCTCACTTGATCTTAGCCAAAAGGCTAGGGGGAGAGGGAATACACAACAGGAGGAAATAATGATATACTATAGATATCCGGCCCAGTACACTCCATTCCTTCTGCCAGCTTGGGTCAGAATGGCAGATAGGTGATCACTGATTTTGAATACACTTCCACATTTGTCTCTTCAGTGCCTCCCTCCATTTCAGTCCCAACATTTATGCAAATGTAGTGGTTCTCACTTTGTGTGGACTTGTCAACATCCGAAACGCAGGCTCCTGAGCATGATATTGTGCGAGGTATTTACTTGGGCAAATGAATCCTGCAACACCATTAAGTTCCTTGCACTGATGACTATTTTGCATTGCTCATCCTGGGTATGTCAGCTTGGCCAGGTGAGGGTTAGTCACAGAGGTTGATGCTGGCTACGTGCATATTGCAGGTCACACAACTGGATCCTTTTGCCTGTTACACTCCTCGTGGTGCCATGTAGGGGGTGGGGTGGTTGTGCCTTTGCTATCCCAAATGTGCCAAGCGCCTGGCTGACATATGGCATGGCTGCTGCTAGGGTGGCAGTTCCCGATTGCAGCCACTAGATGACACTCTTCCAAAATTAAAAAAATCACTATTTGAAAAGTTTTAACAAAGTCATTGACTGGGGGCAGCGTGAATCTTGCCTGGGTACATCCCTCCGCCCCAGTAGATTGGATGTACAATATCTGGAGTGGGCAGAGGAGGAAATCTGAACAGTGTTTATATAAAATGGAAAATATGTAAGCATGGCAAGGCTCCATACATTCCCACTGCCACCTCCATCCCTGCCTTCGTGCAAAATGCTGTTGTCCGGAGTGGAAGAAGGAAAGATTCAAAAAAGATTTGAGACAGTAATGGGAAGTGATGCAGTAAGTTTTAGGGGTGTATGGTTGGAACATTGCAGGCTATCAGGGTGAGGCAACCTGTGAATAGCAGGTTAATTGGGGGTACACATGACCCTACCTTAACCCTCTACCTCTTCCCCCACCACCTCTCCTCCCAACTTGTATCCTCAGTTTTCTTCAATTGCTGCCAGTAGTGATCAGCTCGCTCTTTCACTTTCCTACAAATCTCACTTTCACTTGGAGCCTTGCTTTTCCTTGTCTATGAAATTTTCCAGTTAGGGATAGTTTCCGTTGGTAAAAGTTTTTCAGTCCTGCTGGGCATCTAGGGAATGTCTTCATGGAAGTCACAGCAGTGGCTGCTGTGTAACAGAGATCCCGGAGCCCGCTGGGCTGGGGACTGTTAGTAAGCTAGCAGTGGCAGTAGGATGCTTAGTTTGGGCTATACCTCTGCCCCTCAAGATAGGTAAATGTCTAGACTCGATGATCGGGGCTGGACTCGATCTTACGAGGTCCCTTCCAGCCCCTAATGTCTATGAAATGTTAGTCTCTGCTGATCCTGTGCCATTGCAGGCTTATCTCTCATCAGCAAAGCCAAGTTTAAGGCCAAAGCTTCAAACAGCATTATATTCATCTCTGATTAATGAACTATTCTTAGATCTTTAAGACCTGGGTAACCAAATCTTTGGCTGGGTTGATGCGTAGTTGGGGATAGTCCTCCTTTGAGCAGGGGGTTGGACTAGATGACCTCTTGAGGGCCCTTCCAGGCCTCATTTTCTATGATTCTGATATGCAAGGGCACCTTTTATGTCCCCCTTTAGAGATATTCCCTACAGTTTGCTACACAAATCCTGAAGTCCTGCACAAGCAGCCAAAGAGAGGTGTCTCAGTTCGCCTCAACCTCATTTATCACCTACAGATAGAAGGGGACCTATTTTGGAGGAGGGTGGTGGGAAGCTGGCACATATTGGCAGCTCTCTAATCTTGTATGGCATCTTGCACAGGACAGCAGGTACATTTACCTTTTCTATTGGAGTAGGGAAAATGCTGCTGATCCAATTTGTAATAATTTTTTCCCCCTTAATCCTCTAGTTTAATGGGGAGGACCTGACAAGAACGTTTGAATAGACAATCACATGGAGAAGAGGCATATTCTGCAGCGAAGGCCTTGTTTCTGAGTTTACTAGTTGTGGAGGGGATGATTCCTCTGTTATTCCCCGCTTTTTAAGTTTTGGTTTCTGTTGCGCTCTGCTACTTTCTGCACTTTTTCAGTTTATCTCATGTTTAATCCTTTTCTTCCTATTATTGTATATGTCTTCATTTCTTTCTTCTCTGGCTTAGATAGTTCCTTTCTTCCGGAACGCCCCAGCAGTAGAAGAAGATGTCTGTGTCACCAGCATATCTGTGGTTTGGTGATAGAGAATAACGTGCAGCAAAGAATTTTGTGTGCGGTGCCTCTCTTTCAGCAGTTAATTTCAAATGGTGCCAGTTCTTTGCTTCTGACTCACTGTCCTAGAAAGAAAAAAAGGAGTTGAAAGCGGGGGG
>JAGPOW010003310.1:18288136-18300311 GCA_030014935.1 Caiman crocodilus
AGTGATGCAGTGGGAGGAAAGCTATATTATCTGATGCCCTTGTCCTTTCCTCTCCCTTGTGGTCCCAGCCAGCACAATTTACTGCAATTACTTAGTAAACAACTATTGTGTAATAAGACGTAACGCCTCGACATCCATCTAAGATCTGGGAGTCCATTTTGCTAGTTATTGTGCATACACGGAGACAGTCCTTGCCCTGAAAAACTAATAGTCTATTATAGAAAAAGATGGACAAAGGGAAGAAGAGAACCCGAGAGACCTAGATGAAGTGGCAGCCCCTTGGTTAAACAGCAAGTTTCTGTAGCCCTGGGTGGGAACGAGTCGAGGTCTCCTGACTTCCGGTCCAGTACCCTGTCCATGAAACCATATTGTCCTCTAGTTTTGTGCCTTGTAGCTATGAGCAGGATCTTGCAAAATGATTCTGGAGAATCTTGTGTAAATGGTTGCCTGCAAGTGCAGGGGGCTAGATTTGAGAGCCCAGAAAGCCCCTTCAGCTCCGGTATTTGGTGCGTGTGTCCATCAAGCCTGTGCTGATGGATTTGAGTTGCACGCACCACCTCAGTTCCTCCCCAGCGTGGTGATGTAGTAGCAATCACTTCTTTGAATCATCCTTCCCAATATTTTTTTTTTTTTTTTTTTTTTTCATCGCTGTCCCTTGCAAGGCCTTGCCTCACAAAAGTAGATGTGAAATTGTCCCGTAGGTTTTGTCTGGAAGAAGCGCAAGCTGTCAAGCATTTCGAGCTCATCCTGTTTTGTCAGGGCACATTATTACGCTGCATCAGAGAGTCGCATGTCCGTTGTGGACTGCGTTTTTTCCCTCTCTTGCTTCAAAGGTGAGCTGTGAGACTCCAGACTGAGCTAACTGCAGACAAGAGCCATAAATAGCTTAGTAACCAGGCTGTCAGGTTGTGGGAAGAAGAGGTATGTGAAGATGTGAAGTGCATATGTTTTTAAATTTGCATTTAAATGTATATGCAGCAGTCTGCTGCCTGGCTTTGGGTCGCATTGTTCTGTTTCGTGCGCCGCTCTGGCATGTTCTGGGAAATCGGTGGGTACATCAAGGTGGGGCTGTTGAGTATGTCTACACTGGAGACTTTCCCTGCGTGCTTACATGTGTTTGAACCCCAGTCCTCCTGTCATCCATGTACCAACATTTGAAATGTGTGCTTGGTTTTGCAGCTGCAGGGGGAGAGATGTTAAAGGTCATTTGAAGTGGGACTTGCCCACTTTCCACTGAGGAACCAGCTGAAGCATGAGTTTTACTTATGGTTGGCTTGTCCTCTACAACCAGCCATTAGTTCTTGGGGTCAGTGTGTTGCTGTCTGCTCGCCACCAGTGCACCAGGAACTGCTTCCCTGTTTAAACCAGACCAGAATTTTAGCCCTTTTTCCCCTCCATGTAGCCTACTCTGGGTTTTTTTTTGCACAGCATCCTCCAGCTTGCACATGGTTTTCAGTTCCTACAATGCACCTACTCACATTTCCCAGGACCTGGCACCCCAGTGTACTCCGTGCTGCAGTACCAAATTCAGAACAAGGCAGCATGCCTATAGGGAGCTTAAGAGATTTTTTTTTAAAGCCAGAGTCACTCCAAATGCATTTGAGGTCTGTTGTTCCTCCTGTCTGGGCAGTGGGATATTCAGAATTTCCAGATAGAAACCAGGGTTGCTGTTTGCACTTGGCTTTAGGATCCCCACAGACCAGTGAGACACTGGGAACCAGCTACTCCGTTTCTGATGTAGCAGTGCAGAGACCTTGGGGCAGACCCTTTACGTTTATAGGGGGATTAGAAAGGGAGGCTTAATGGGGGGGTTGCAGGGAAGGGTTCCTTGGAGTTGGAGCAGCACAACTCGGCTTGCAAGCTGTTGAGCACTTCTCAAAGGCGACTGGGCAAAGGGCACTGTGAAGTTGGCAGAAGGATGAACTGAGGTTTGTGCTCAGGGGGCCAGCAAGGCTAGCTTGAATAGGATTGCAAATGCAATAATGAAAACCTGAATATTCCTGCAAGTGTTTCCCAGGGCAAAAAGTGCTGATGGTTGATGAGTTTCCAAGACAGGAAGGAACTGAATTGTTCCCTGCCTTGGGAGGGGGGATCGGGAGGGGGGTAGTGCCTGCTCACAACTGTCACCTGATGATCTGGCTCTTCGTGGCCAATTTTTGACTGGAAATGTTTGCAGCCTGTTTTGAAGCTGTGCAGAAGAGCACACTTGCGTCATCCCAGAAAATGCAATGAGTCAATGCAGTCCCAAGGGAGCTGTAACAATCTCAAACAGAAACTTGGAAAAGGAAGCGGGGAGGGATTTAAAGACACAGCATTTTTTGGTGGCTGCATTGTGGAGGGGCGCTTGGAACGCGTAGGCTATGCGAGTGGTGAAGGGGTGTCATAGGGACTTCAGCGCTGCAGATGCAAGGAAAGCTGTATAACATCGTGATCCATCCAGGGGCAGGGTGTGGTGCTGGAAGAGGGTGTTAAACTTACTTTACTTGCCATTATACTCAGGATTTTGGTATTCAGGGAATCTCCATGAATTCTTCATTGATATGTGTGTTTTGGAATGTCAATGAATAACTTGCTGGGGGAGATGGGAGGGAAAGCAAGTAGGCAGTTGCCAACCTTGCTCATGTTCTTTTTCCCTAGCCTAGCTCCTTGTTCTCTTCCAGCTGCTTTCAGATTTGAGACTCTTTCTATCGCACGTATAACTGTGCTGAGGCATGAAGTTACTGGGCAGTGCTGGGGCTGCTTTTTCCACTTTCATCTATCTATGTGGACAAGGCCAGTCGTGTTTAACCATGTAAAAGAGTGTAGTACTGCCCCGTAGAGACCTACACGATTCTTGCCGTGTTTCACAAGATGTTGTTTGAAACACTTCTGGCTTGAGGAACATTTGCTGTCTGCATAGGCCTCTTCTCTTGGTATCCTTCCCCATCTGGACTTGGGAGTTGGGACACTTTCCTCTAAGACTTACCAGGATTGCAGTTTCAACTGTTGCCTCATAAGGGATCACTTAAGACACTCATCTTCAAGGGAAGAGTATGTGGTCCTTAAGACACCCCCTCCCCTCCATAGTCACTGCAGTGAGTGAGCATGTGGGACCCAAAACTCCACCCCATTGTAGCACCTTGGTGTATTGCTTGCTTAATATTCCAGCTTCCTTATAGCACTCGTCGTTGTCACATACCGGCAGCTCCCACGTGGGCGAGCTTGTCCTCATACCTTTTCTTTGAAGGTGGAATTATCCCCATTTTACTGATGGAGAAACTGAGTGAGGATCTATTAAGGGACTGTCTTGAGGTCCATGGAAGCAGAAACCCAGTGGCAAAGCAAAGGCAAATTGAAGCTAAGTCTCTGGCATCCCAGTCTAGTTCATCAGCTCCAAAACCGTCCTCTCTCTCTGCAGGCATTCCCTGCCTGGGAAATCTAGAGGAAGTCAAAAAGCTAGAATTAAAGTAGTTTGGCTCTCATAGCTAAAATGATTGTGCCATAGATAAACAGATAATAGGGGCTGGAAGGGACCTCGTGATCATGATTCTGAGGTTTTTTTTGTTTTTTTGTTGTTTTTTTTTTCCAAAGCATCTTTTAATACGCTAAGTTGGCTTGCCATGGGAGAGCATAGGAACAATCAAATTAGATAATTACTACAGTATATCTCAAAGCTATTGAATAGTTTAAAATCTCTCTTTTTTTTTTTTTTTAAGACCTTCCCCCCTACCATGAGACACAAGTCATAATAGCAAAAACTCACATTTTATTGTTCTCCAGACCTGGTTCAGTGAAAAAGATCATAATTTTCTAAGCAAAACTTCTAAAAAGTCTCTTTTTTTTGTTGTTGGGGAAATTGTGGTCATGGGCTTATTGTATTGATTTGTTTGTTTGTTTTTGTAGTTACGTCCTCGGAAATGATCTGTGGTTTTTTTCTGAGTTCAGTGAAGTTTAGCAATACGGGTCCTCATTCTAGCACCAGAGCTGCCGCTTTCTCTGTTGGGAAGCAGGGCGCCTGCAGTCTTTCCATGAGCAAATTTTGGTGCATGGGAATTAGCAAAGTGTGGATCGGTGAAGTTCTGCTTTAAAGAGAGGAGGAAGCCTTGGCACTTTGCCAGTACCCAATTCCACCACTGACTTTGGGCATCAGACCATGGATGATTTAAAAGTGTATTAAGCCTTGGTTTTCATGCTCGTCACCACCCAACTGCTGAATATGCAGACTGCCCCGGTACCAGGGATGTGATCTGCATGTAGCTACTACTAAAAGAGATGCCTTGCTTGTTTCCTAGGAGAGGACCTTAGCTGCTACAGGGCACACTTCATCATTTCCAGGTTGGCTTATTGCCCTTGTGTGCAGAGTTGAATGTATTGCCGTATAGGAGTTGCGTTGTGGCTAGCGAGGTTCCCCATCATCAGCTGCACAATGGAAGCAGACATCACAACCCATAATGTTCCATGCATTCTCCCTGTTCATTTAAAAACCTTCCATAAGAGTCTTTGTTGTAGTTTGCAGGTCCTTAATGAGGACATCATTATCTACAACCCACTGAGACATTTCCATCCCATGGAAAAGATGGAGCAAGCGGAGACCAAGCTCTTTTCCAGCTGGAATAAAGCATTCTTGGTGCTGTCGCTTTAGCTGTTGAGCTCCTGGCTGGAGGGAATTGAGCGAGGCAAGCATAATTATGTTTGCTTTAAAAAGCAGGACTTCCCTTGTTGGCAGAGCTTTCCTCCAGGATATCTTCCTTCCAGAAAACAAATGTGTCAGTTCTGTGAGGAAGCAGAGGAGAGACCTGATGGACTTTTTAGGTTTGGTACGCGAAATGAGAACTTCAGAGGAGCGTGAGAGTACTAGGGCCGTGTGTAGACAAAACGGCACGTGTGCACGACACTTTAAAGCAGGTTTAATGCTTTTGCACCACTTTAATGGTGTTGGTGTATGGCGCAGCAATTCCAGCTGCTGTAACAAATCTGGTGGTGTAATACGCCTTTAATGACTCCTCTAAGGAGTTTTAGTTTGCTGCCGTGTAGCCGTGGAGCGAAGCACTGGGCTCTGCGCAGCTCGGGGGCTCTGCAGGAAGCCTGTGCAGGCAGCCTGGCAGCAGCCTGGGAAAGCAGGCTCTGCCCAAGATCTCTTTTTTTTTTTTTTTCCCCCTGGAGCCTGCTTGCCTGCCTGAGCTGTGTGGGGGCCTGATGCTTCCCTCTGTGGCTGCAGTGCCCCCCAGGACTGTCCAAGCTGGGTGCCTGTGTGTGGGTGCCACCTGGGAGGCGGGGGGCCACAACTGTGGCAGAGGGAACCCCCCCAACCCTAATCCCCGCTCCCGCTGCAGCCCAGGGACCGTTCCACTCACTGGCATCTTGCCTTCCCTCGAGAGGCAGATAAGTTCGGGTGTGCATGACACAGGGATTTAAAGGGTCCTAAATTGAAGCTTTGTTTTTAAAAACCCACCACTTCAGTTTAGGGCCCGTGTTTCATCTACACATACCATAGGTTACCAGATCCTATGCATTACTCTTAGGCTTCTTTGAAAATCCTAAAGAAGTGATTAGATATTTGGTTAAATATTTCTTAGGACCTTAATTAGACATATTTTCCTTAGGTGCTCAGCCACCACAGCTCTTAAGCCATCCATGTATTTTCTGGCTCCGTCCTTAAATTAAGTGCTTTTTAGCGGTCTGTCACAGTCTTCCTGCACCTACCTCCTTCCAAGCCCCACCTGTTCTGGACACCTGACTCCTAAACTCTCTCCCTATCTATCACTCTCTGTAGCCTGTTTTGATACTTTATTATCAACACAATAGAAGTTATTATTGTTTGGTGGTCGTACCTTAATCTTGAAGTGTGTGTACAATACAAGTTCAGAGGACTGGAACTTTATTACCCATTTTGACTTAGGAGCCGTCCAGTGCTCACCATTGTTTACACAGCTCCCTGTGACTTATGTTTTTGGAACTGAAATGAAAAATATATAAAATTGAGGCTTATACAAGAAACCAAGTCATGGTTTTGCACCTTCTCTGAAAGGTTTTTCTTGCACCTAAGGCCATATTTTGAAATCAGTGACCTCACACCTGTAAGGCAAAGCTATTTCATTACATCAGAGCTGAGCAATTTGACTTGGATAGCTGATAGTTGGATCTGTTAAATATGTTTGTACTTAAAAACTGCCAGCCTTCAAACATGTTAGCATGGAAATGCCAAAATATGGGCATGCTCTTGGCCTCCCTCTTGCAGGCAGTTTGTGTGAAAATAAATGAATTGCAGCTTTCACTTCCTCCGGCCTCTCTCGCTTGGCTTCTAGGGCATGATGGATGATTCTGTCTGGGCAGCTGCGGTGTTTCATTACTGTTGGACTTGGTACACTGGTGAGCCATGCAGAAATACTTTTTGCTATTAATTGGGGATTACCAGCTCCATGTCATGCCACCTAAAAGAGTGTGCCCAGATGTGGTTGCAAATAAGTTCTCTTCAAATAAGCAAGATTTTCAAGAGCAAGCTTCCCTGTGGGCAGTTTTGCTACTCCGTGATCATTGAGTATCATTCAGGTGAAAAATAGGATAGCTTAGTATCCTAGGTGTGTTGCCATCCATTATGAAGAGCTTTAATAGTGAAGGGAGAGATGTCTGTACTAGATGGGACTGAGCCGTGTGGTCCAGTACAAAGCTGCTTTTTAGTCCCCAGTAGTTAGGCTGTGCTCTGAACCGTTGGTGCTATAACTGATGCTTGTTTTCCTGTTCTTATAAAAAGAATATGTAGTAGTCTGTCTGAATGAACAATTCTTGTATGCATCAGAATGTGCAGTCCTATTTGAATCCTGCCTAGCTGTAGCGGTAACTCTAGGCTGAAATTAGGATCGTTGATCAGCTTATAGCTTTTAACCAGCCATTTCCCCACTTATCAGCTCTTGCCTATTTTAATTAGTCAAGCCCCCTTTGCCAGCAGCGCTTGTGAAAGCATCACCCCATGCGATGCGGATCAACTGACTGTCTGGCAGCGTCTCCTGATGCCGTCTCCAGGGAACGACCCCTCCCTCTCCATCCCGAGGAAGGCAGCAGCAGCCTTAGCCTAACCCCTCCTCTGGCATCTTGCTGTTTAGTAGTAAGCAGGTCCCTGAACAGCGATGAGGACAGCGTTCCCCCAAGTGCTGCAAAGTGGGCAGCCTTAGAAATGTGGAGCTGTGCTGAGGGAATCTGAGCATGTTTTGCTGGCACTCGTAGGATGTTGCATCGCAGTCACAAGTGCTCGTTCTCCAGCCAGACCCTTGGGTAGTTCCACCCTGCGACTCCGATTCACGTGAGAAATGGGGGCTGCTTGCCCAAATGGTGTCAGATGGTTAGTTTTCAGCATCCTGCCTCAGATGGCACTGACCCTTATTGCAGCTGGTTTCACTTAGTGCATTTTGTTTAAACAAACCCTATTCCTGGAAGTGGTTTCAGAATAGGCTGTTCTCTGTAGCAATTTGTGTTTACTTTTTCTTATGATTTTATAAGGAGGAGGAAGAGAGCAGACTCTGAAAAGGGCGGTGTGAAATCAATATTGACAGCCATTTATGGAAACCATTGTATTTTCCAATTAACCTATTACCACTTTGTTGAAGACTCGTAGTCTTCACAGGAGAAGTGGCTGAGGGGAGATGTCACCACAGTGCAGAGCCTACCAACTTTGTTTAGACCTATGCTTTCCTATTTATTAAATTCAGACCCGGGGAAGCCACAGTGCATTTTTTGTAGGCCAGCTTGCTGTTTAAAGCTTAACACCGCTGCCCTCCTCTTATTTCCATGCCATTATTGTCTTGGAGTCCTGACCTGGGAAAAATCTTTTCTCCCCCTCTAAGAGGAAATACTGGTTCTTTTTCTGATTTTTGAATGCTCTTTGTCTGCCTTAGTTTCTAATATATAAACTGTTCAAAGCTTCAGAAGTGTCAGTGAGCATCATTTAGTTCAGTTCATTAGTGCTCTGTTATTTTGTGTCCCAGAGTCAGGCTGCCATAGCAAAGTGGCCATATTCCTTTCAGCAGTAAGTTGCCTTTTGGAAATGGGTGCAGAAGTTTTCTTGGAGTTGGACCCCGGCTTGCAATGGAATATATATCCATTGATCTCAAAGCATATTAATATCTTCCAGTGCAGGAGTCTTCCCAGTAGCTCCATGAGACAGAAACTATACCCCTGTTTTACTCTTGGAGAAACTGGGTGCATCTACATGTGCAATTAATTCAAAGCAATTAACTCTGTCACTTATTGCACCAAAGTTTATTTCTCCCAGGTGTGCCATTTAAACATTCACCTGGGACTATAGCATGCTGAGCTTGGTCAGAGCAGCCCTGGCTGGCAGGGGAGCCCTGGGGACCTGCCTGCCAGCCCAGGGCTGCTCCAACCTGGCTCAACATCCTGCAGAGGGGCTGGCTAGGGCATGGGCAGGCTCTGATCTGAAGTGCCTTTGTGCCCCAGCCAGCCTTATCAGAGTACATGTGCAGTGCTGCTGAGTAAAAAAAACTCCATGGCAGGATAGTACTTGTATTTACAAGTACTACCTTGCTGCAGCGTTTATTCCAGCCTAATAGCCCTGCATGTGTAGATGCAAGACATTTACTGTGGAGCTAGTTAGTCTACTCTGCAGTAAGCGTCTTGTGTAGACGCACCCAGAGGCACAAAGAAGGTGATTGGTTTGCTCGAGGCCACGTGTGTCATCCGTAGCAGAGCTGGGACTGGACCTCAAGTTTCCAGACTCCTAGCTTTGAGCTCCCTGTGTGATCCTTGCTGATTTCCGCTCCCCCCTTACAAACCCTTTTTCTTTCCCTGAAAGTGCTTTTCATTTTAAAAACCTGGACCTGTCTTTGGAGCTGACAGTCCAGGCTGTGGTGACATGCTCCTAACCAACTCCTAATCAGCCTGGCTAATCTGCAGAACAGCCTTGAGAAGTGACTGACTATACAACACAAGACCCAGGCGTGTGAGTAGACTTTTAACATGATAGCTTTTTCCACTTACGGTGTGACCCGATCTGTCAAATGGTAGGTTATGTGATTTGAAGCTGCTTCATTCTGGATGTCCGGCAGCCCTTCGTTAGCCTACACTAGGCAAAGTATTGGGGTCCTCCCTTCTTGACGCGAGCTCCTGGAGACTTCTATTTCCCAACCCCCTCCTCTTCCTTAGGGAGAATGCTTCTGAAATGGGATCACCTGGCACCCTTAATAAATCTCCTCTGAGGAGGTGAATACCCTACGAAAATAATCTGGACATCTTCCAGGTGCACAGTCTTGTAAAGGATTTGAGCTGAACCAACAAAAAAGCAAGGAAATCCAGACATGAGGCTTAACAGAGCAGCCAGCCCAAACTCTGGATTTCCTCAGTTTTGTTGGTTCAAGTCAGAACCTTTATTCCTTCTTAATGTTCCATGTGTTTTCTCTCTTCCTTGGGAAAACCGTGACATAATGTGTCTAATCGGGCTTTGCAGGTAGAGGAACTGAAGTACAAGGATTTTTATACCAGATGGGTTGGCGTTTAAATCTGCTCCGTAGCTTCAGGCTTTAAAGACTATATAAGTGCCATGCAGCATAGACTGATGCCTTAGTGCTGGAAAAAGGGAGTCCATAAACTCAAGACGTGTGAAGCAAAATAAGTGATTTTAGTAGAGATGAGCCAACCCTAACTAGTAAAAGCTGATGTGGAGATTTACCTGTGCCCCCTATTAGAGAAATCATTTCTTCAGACACCAACGAAGTATGAACAACCCAACAAAACTTCCATCCCTTTGTAATGTGTTGCAGGGAGAAAGATCTGCGCAGTTGTTATATTTTTTGAGACCGTCTTGAAGTTTATTCCTCACGAAGGATCTCTGAGATAAGACAGAAGGATAAAGAATCAGTTTTTCCTGATATAAATTGGTGGGTGTGTGCGCGTGTGTGCTTGTAGTGATTACACAAACCCAGCCTACTGCTTTCCAGTGGCTATAACTTTGGAAAGCTTGCCTTTGAAAGAGAATTTACAGTGGCTCTGTGCGTTAGATGAGGGATTGAGCCTGATCCCGAGCTGTGCTCAAAAGGAGGTTGCTGCAGCTCACGGGTAGAAGTTGTGCCTTAAGCCACCTGTGTCTATCCCTGGATAATCTTCACTGATCCCTCCTTCAGTAGCCGGAGATCACCGGAGCATAGGGACAGCTTGGTCTCTAACTTCCCATCAGCCACATGTCCTTGCCGGTCAAGAGCAGAAGGGGTGGCATGTAGCAGCACTGAAGGGGAAGAATCCCGAAGGGGACTGACTAAACACCTATAGTGTATATTGTTCCTGCACTGTTGCACAAAGCCAGCCCAGTTCAGCTGAGGGTCTGACCCTTTATGCTCTGTGCTGGCCCTTGAAATTAAATTTAACATTTGAAAAACAATAAATGTACAAGGCATGTCCCTGTCAAACTAATTGTTAAATTTAATGGGCTGTTTTGTCTATAGCTGAACTTCTAATATTTTATAGGGGTTTGGAGTTGGTGATAACATGGTAAAAACAGTGAGACTGCATTAAAGCAAACATATGCTAGAGATTAATGGTGTTTGCAGAAATGGTGCATGTTTGCAGTGTGCCAGAAATTCATGTCACAGTCATAAAAACCTAAATATGCCTTGGGTTTGGGTCAAAGAGAGGAAAAAGAACTGCATTTGTTTACAGAACAGTATCTTCTCTGGAACTCTTTATGGACCCTAGATAAAATCTGTGCGAGCGGGTAGATAGCACTTCTTTTTTTAACTGATGATCTCTCACAAATTAGAACTTCTCTCACGTGGCTGGACATTTGTCACTCAGCTCTCTAGGTTTTCAAGACATTTCCTTTGTCAAGCTTGGGTAGGAGCAAACCGAGTCTCAGTCAATGTTAGCTGTAGCTTTTTCCAGCTGAGTTGGGTTCAGGCCTGAACATGCTATAAATATGTAGAGCGCCTCTGAAGGTTGATCAGATGAATCTGAATGCTCGGCCTGTTCACACTGTGATGACTGTCACTATCTTGTGTTTCTTTTGGATTTGTTGGCAAGTTGACGGATGGGAAAGGGTCACTGAGATGAAGATGTCTGTGTGGAAGCTGGCAGCTGCATCCAAGTGCCATACTCCCTGCCTCTCCTCCCTGCAGGTAAAAGCCTTTTGCTTTGAAGGCTAATGTTTTTAAGTACCTGAAAACGCTTTCAGTGTTTTTGAGTCAAGAAGTGCTTCTGTCCTGCAGAGAAGGGGAGTCCTGTAGTGTAGTGGACTCTGCCGCATTAACTTTGGAACAAAAGTGTTTTCACAGCAGCTTTCCCTTGTGCCTGCTGCAGCTAGCCCTAGCTTTATTCAGCAATCTCTTTCCTACCCGTTCTCTCTTGCCAAGGGCCACATACCAAAGAACTAAGAGGGGTTTTTTCCATCTTTAACTATCAGAGCATCCAACCATTTTGGATTTTAACGCATTTATTGGGGATTTGGGCTAAAAAGATGACTGTCAGCATAATTAATGCACTTCATTTGTCATTATGGCTAAGGACAGACATTAAACATAAACAGGTTTAAGCTGGTTTAAACCTGTAACAGAACTGATTTGGGTCAAACTGGTTTATGCAATGTCTGTCCCAGACCCCTTTTTAGTTTAAGATAAACCAGAGTCCCCCAGCATCCCAGATGCTTTGCAGCTCTGCTCCCTGGCTGGAGCTTTGTGGCAGAGACTGCAAGTACAGCAGTGTCTGCATGGCTTCCCCTTGTTGCTTACCCCCCATTCCCTGCTCAAACAGGATTCCCCCCTCCCCTTGCCCACAGATCAGACCATAGCCAGCACATGGTAGGCTAGCTAATGCTGAGAGGTGTCTGTTTAAGGAAGACTGGACAGTGTCTGCTAAGGGCTTTTTGGAGCTAATCATCAAGTCAGCTTGACCCTCCATTCTTTCCTCTAAAAAGTTGTTAAGAAGAGTTTGAACTAGGACCCACACTATGACTAGGGTCCCAGACTTCAAAAGGGCCAATTTCAGAGAGCTCAGAAAGCTAGTTAAGGAGGTGCTGCGGGGACTGTAGGGTTGAGGACATGGGCGTCCATGAAGGGTGGGCGTTCCTTAAGGAGACGATCCTCCGAGCCCAAGGGGCGAGCGTTCCTGCCCAATGCAAGATGGGCAAAAGTGCCCGGAAGCCCCCATGGCTTAATAGGGATATTTGGGGGACCCTGAGAGCTAAGCGGGAGGCTTACTA
>JAGPOW010003310.1:18305133-18320123 GCA_030014935.1 Caiman crocodilus
TTTCCCCCTGCAAATGTTTTAAAATCTTCTAATGGAAGAGACTGAGAAGTCTTTTAGCAAGTAAGCAAAGCTTTATCTGATTTTGGATTTAACCTTGCAAGCTTCAGATGCATAAACTAATGTGCCATCTGTTTTCTTGCTGGCAGCGCATCCCCTCATTGTAACTTCAGATTATCATGATGAAGAGTCACCAGCAGAGATTAGTGTAACCTCCACCACCTTGAAAACAAGAATTTTGGCTTATTACTTGAAAGGCATTTCAAATAGCCTAACAACCCATGTCTGTAATCCCTACCATTTGTCAACTGAGCCCTTTAGTTTTAAGGACTGTGGTGAATAAGTCATCTATGAAATGAGGGAGGAAAATGCATCGGGAATATTGCAAACTTTTCTTTGTTCAATCAGGGTGTGTGACGTGGTTTATTAACATGTTTTGCAATCCACAATTCTTTTCTGCCTTATCTTTCTTTTTCATCAGAATGGCACTTGTAAAGCCAGAGTGCAGAAATTGCTGACCCGTGCTGTGTTTGTGCGTATGTTTGTGAGTCTTTTTGTTAGCAGTAAAAAAAATTTAAAAGGGTGGGGGGGGCGACTTTTTACTGTTCTGAAGAAACTGTGTTGTCCCCCCAAGCTGTTGAATATCATTCACTCATTGCATCAAAGTACGAAGGCAACTTTAGCATATGAAAACAAAGAATCAAATGTCTTTGACATTAAAAATGGAGTGAAACAGGAGTGTATCTTATCCCCCCTGTGCTTTTTAACATCACCTTTTCATTCCTGCTTCTTCATGCATTCAAGGACAGCTATGATGGCATTTATCTAGATGGATAGATAGAGACTTGTTCAACATTGCAAGGTTTAGAGTGAAAACCAAGGTGAAAGAAGTGGTTTTGAGAGATCTTCTGTTTGCGGATGATGTAGCTTTGGTTGTCCACAGTGAATCTTCCCTGCAAAATCTCTTGGGTAGATTTTCTGAGTCATGCAAGATCTTTGGGATGGCAATTAGGCTGTGATCATCTACCAAGGAGGTGGAAGAACCAATACCTGACATCACTTTGGTGAGTAAGTGTCTTGGTATCATAGATTTCATAGACTTTCAGGCTGGAAGGGACTGTGAAGGATCATTGATCCCCAGGGGCAGGTAGTCAGCAGAGATCATAGGATCCCAGCAAGATAAACATCCAAACGTCTTGAAGACATTCAAAGTGAGTGCTTGAACCACCTCCGGCGGCAGTCTATTCCAAACCTTGGGGGCCGGGACAGTAAAGAAGTTATTTCTTATCGACATTTTTTTGTTACTTGGGTTCTGTTATGAGCAGGAATCTCTACCTTCAGACTCAACTGGCTAACAGAATTGGAGAAGCAGCTAATAATTTTGCTTTATTATAGAAATGTGCATGGATTAACAGCAAACTATCACCTAAGGTGAAGATGCAAATCTGAGACTTGTGTACAGTCCTTCCTGCTTTCGGTTCAGAAATGTGGACTACATGGATTGAACAGCTTTCACATGAGATGTCTGCGTAAGACCTGAGAATAAAGTGGGAAGACAGAATACCAAACACAGAGGTACCAGAGCATACAAGACTGACATGGTTAGAAACCACTTATCAAGAAGAGGAGGTTGCGATGGATCAGCCATGGCAAAAGAATGGGAGGAAACCATATCCCCAAGAATATTTTGTGCAGTGAGATTTGAGATGTCTCTGGAAAGCCAGGTCACCCTCTATGGCGGTACCACAATGTGTGCAAAAATGTTATGAAGTTGTTCAGCATCAATGTCAAAAGCTGGGAGGAGCTTGCAGAATCCCATCCGATCCGGAGGAGCATCTGGCGCTGGGTGCAGCTCAACATGAAGCGGCTTTGATCCTGAGGATGGAAGCAAAGCAAGAAAGAAAAAAGCAGCAGCTGTAAACTTGGACTTCAGTTCAGACAACATACGGGTCTGTGCAACTTGTAATAAGCTGCGTCGCTCTCAAATTGGGCTTGCCAGCCCCAAGTGGATTCATCAGGCATCTGACTAGACCTCTTAGGTGTATGCCACGATCCAGAGGATTGGCGGCTGCCTACTCGTTAGCACCCACAATGTACCATGTGCTTTCCAGTAGAAAAGAAAGCAGAGTTGCTGCCTCAAGGATCTTGTGAGCTTCTTGGTGGCAAGAAGCTTCACCTGAGCAGGTGATAAAAGCACCTAACCTAGGCTAGTGCACCCCCTGTTACTATCAGTGATTCAGTTGTACTCTAGCATGATCAATATGAATGCAAGCTCAACAAAACCATTTAAAGGTTTTATTTTTATCCTCACCAGGAGAGGAGGAAAGCAAGAATTCTGGCTTGTTACCTGACGGGGATTTTTCAGTTAAACAGCCCATGACTTTATCCCTTCTGGAGTTTTGGCTGGTGAATGCCAGCACAAAACCTGTGTCCCAAGGACACTAGGGGTGTCCATACACATGCTCCAGAGTGGGGGCAGGTGCTTTAATTAGAGCAGTTCTGAGAGTCGCTCTAATTAAAGTACCCGCAGCATCATGCGTATTCAGCATCCTGGGCTTCAAAATGACTTCACTAAAGCTTGTTTGATGAATTAGTTAAAGCACCCCCATTGCCATTTTGAAACACAGGAATGCTGAATATAAGCGACACAGAGTGCTGGACCATGCTAATTAGCACGCTCAAGCAGATTTGATTAATTAGATAATTAGCACACGTCAGAGCAGAGGTATGTCACTGGAATTCTAGATGTGACTTGAAAGGTACAGCGCGCTTACTGCCTAGGATACAAGACTGTCCTTGCTCAGTCGTTAGATGCATGCCAGGCTTGGACCTGTCTTCAGCTGAATTCGCTGAAAGCCATCTGCACTCGGCATCATGGAGGATGAGGCCCAGACCTTGTTCATCATTTGAACAAACCTATTATGTGCTTTGCATGGGAGAGCAGCAAAAAGTAATTTTCACACCCGTAACTGGTATCAAGTGGCAGATACTAGCAACAAACCACCTTGTCTGCAACCATAATTGGCTCTTTGTATAGAAATGCAATTGTCAGGTGAGCGGGAAATGTCTGAGCGCTCAGTAAACCTGACTTTCATCCTGTAACAAGGTGTCACAAGCAGTTACCGAGACTAAAAAGCACCTGAGTCCAGAGACCATCATTTAAATCAAAGAGAGCTTTTAGTGTGATGCACAAGCTTTAGCCCTACTGATCATGCTGAATCTCATCTCAGATTTTGCAGTGCTTTTCTTGGCAGATATAGCTGAAGCTTTTGTTACTTCCTACATACAGTGCACTGAAGCTTTTATTTTATTGCAAAATGGTTTGAAACGTGGCTTCACAAGACAGCATTTTGTGCTGCAAGGGATTCATCATGCCCTAAGTCTGAGCCTATCAACCAGGCCTCTTCAGTTGCCACTTCCAAGTACCAGCGACCTCAGTGTCTGCCAGAAATTTTTAAAAAAGACAAATGAAGCTCAAGTCATCAGATGGGGCTGGAGACAATATTCACTGGAATCGAAAATGAAACCATGCCATAAGCCCTGTTCTACCATACTGATCTATATTGTGAAAGCCATTATGTTGGCAGAGGGCTGACTAACATGCAGTCTGGTTGGGTAAGCTAAAATACAAATTAGTCTTACTTATGTGTAGGAACAACTGTTTTGTTTAATCATGGTGCAGAGTCCTGTGGGAACCCAACATCAAGGACAGTTTTGCTCCTGTAGAGGTGTAGTAAGCTGGGTTGCTTAATAATGCTCTTCCCATTCTGTTGCATGCTGCGTCTAAGGGTCACACAGTGCTTTACGACCAGTAAAAAGGCACTGCTGCTACTGTGAGGTCTGAGCGTGTGAACTCTGTAAGCTATGGGATCTCTTGGAAGAATCAGTGCCCAAACATGGGGGAAACCAAAGGAAGCCAGAAATAAACAGCTGTATGTTTTAAAAAGCTTGGGCACTAAGATGTGCACAGAAGTATCAAGCTCTTTGTGTAATATAGCGATTGAGTCCAAGGTTGAATTGGCCCCTAAGAGTCCAGAAATGAGCATGCTTCTCTTGACCGGGTTTTGTGTATATACTATATTTACTTGAATACAAGACGAGTTTTTGTTTTTTTGTTTTTTCTTCTCCCCAGTCGGGAAGGAAAAGCTCCTTGTCTTACATTTACATACAAGTAAACCACATTAAATACACTGTGTATCTCTGAATTACTGCTAAAAGCAGCATGTGCTCTGTAATGGAAACCAACTATGACATTGATTAAATGCAGCCAACACTGAGCATGACTTATAAACACACTTTTAAAAAAAAAAAAAAGTCTCAAGCCAAATTAGCTAAATCGTTTCCAAATTCCATCACTGAGCAGAGCTCAGTCATTCAGGTCCATGTGGTGTTACCACCAGCAAGTATCCTACCTCCCAGACTCCTCAGCCTGGGGCTTCAGATACTCCCAAATCCATGGCAGGGCACCCTGTGGGCAAGCATGGGGGTCCTAGGGTTCAGATGCCTCTGAGTATTGTTCCTTTGGTCTTTTGGCTAAGCACAAGCAAGCTGGAGAAGAATCCCACACCTCCATAAGATAAAGTGCATAGCCAAGATCCTTTCATTGGGAGGCTTTAATAGACTCTTGTAGAGGAGCCTGTCTGCAGTGCAGTGGACAGGTCTCCATCCTCAAATACACAAGTCATTCAGGGTCAGGGAGAAGGGGATCTCCCTGCTAGGTACAGCAAAACCACCTGGAAAGGTACTACCTCCACTGTGGTGGTGATCATGACATCTCCCCCGCCAGGTAAGTCCACACAAGCAGTGCTATCTTGCTTGCTCGTAGCCAAAAGGCCAATAAACTATAAGCCAATGACTCTAAACACATTTTAAAAAACATTATTAAATTTTGTGTCTCAGGTCAAGTTAGCTCAATCCATCCAAATTCCATCGAGTGAGTAGAGCTCAGTCATTTGAATCTATGACACTACCTTTGGCAAATATCTTACCTCCCAGGCTTTTCAGACTTCAGATACTCCCAAATGACTATAAGCACATTTTGAATTTTTTTTAATGTATTAAAATCAACATCGTCCTCCCACATTAAAAGCATAACAGTTTACATCACTTTATATTTCTAGCACCACTTTACCTACCACCTACCTTTTTTCAAGCCATTTTAAGCCCCCAACATTGCATACGTTTTGATGCCTTCTTCATTAGCTGAGCTTCACCTTTCTTATTTCCAATGATCGCTGTTTCATCAGCGACCTTACTTATCTGGCAAATGGGGCCCCAAACTGTTCCCCCAGAATCCCTTTGTCACCCCTCTCTCAACCTGTCTCGTATGATTAGTGTGGCCCCACTTTCCATGAGATGATGCCAGACCAGGTTGCCCTGCGTCTCACCTGCACATACGTTTTTGGAACATCCCAAGATTTGTGACAGCTCCAGTCATGAGTGGGGGGGCTAACTAGCACGTGGGTCTGGAGTACTGAATAATGCTGAGCTGTGGGGTCACCATGACTTGAAACTCTGTTGACTCTGCTATGGCCCAGCCCAGTGAACCATGCGGTAAACCCATGAGCCTTTTGCCTTTGGACTAATATTGCACATAGTTTGTGCTACGTGCAAGTAGATGCCTAAGTGCTGGCTGAGTGTGTTCATGGAATACATGTGCTAAAACTTGTAGAAGTTTCAAAATAGGGAAAATGCATCAATTCTGGATGAACTAAATCTGTGGGTACCCTATGTGCAATACCTACAGCTGTGTTTATTTTAAGGTCGTTTTTTTCACATTTATTCCTCACTTCCACGTGCTCAAGTTGAGCAGGGCCTGATAGTGTGGGGTGGGGAGATTAAATGTGCACCGAGCTTTAATCTGAATGAATTCCCCTGTGCTCGCAAGCCCTAAAGGTGCATTAGCTTAAGCGTCAAACTGGTGAGGATGGAATTGCCTTACTGGCTCTGTGGTCTTGAGTATCGAATGCACAGTAACAGAGGATCCTGGAAAGCCACTAGACTGGTTGACCCATAGAATATCCAGACAAATTTGTAACTGTTGTGGTAGACAAGGTCCTTTGAGTACATGTGATATCTTTTACTATTTTGTTGGTTTAATAAAAGATATCACATTTACCCAAAGGACTTTTTCTGCCTATGTCCTTAGACCAACACAACTACAACCTGCACCAACTAACTACTGTGGTGGACGTTACACTTGCACATGCTGACCTAATCTCAGTTTTTGGATTTTAATCAGCTGGTTTCTTTGGAAGCCTATTGGGGCCGGGCAGTGGCTAAATCGAGGAAGGGAATTGGGGAAAATTTGAAAACTGGCATAAAATTGTTACGCTTGAACAACTTCAAACAATAAACGTAATCCTTGTTAACTCTGTTGGCATTCATTGTCTTAACCTTAATTATAATGAGCTTTGTTGAGCATTAATGGGGGCGGTGTGGGTAATTCCACTGGAATTTCACTGGAATTTTGCATTCTTGCAACTGCGGTCAAAAAGGGAGAGGGGAGGAGGGAGACTTTTCATGGCATGGAAAAGTAGCGTAATCAAGTCTAATAACACAAGACTAAGATCCACTATTTTGACACTCCTTCATAACAATTCCCTAAACACGATGCTCTGAGCATCAGCATGTGATGGCTGGGCCCCTCCTGCATCTTGCATAACCCTCATCCTCCTCATCTCCTGGCTTTGCCCTTCTTTTTGCAATCCTGCAGTTAAACTTACCGGCTCTGCCTTAGTTTCCTTTATTTGCCAAATGGGAATAATCATGGTCACTCATTCTCTTTTCTGGGAACACTTGGGAGACTTTTGGAAGGTGGGGGTGGCAAAAAGTGAGCCGCTTGCTGGATTGCTGGGCACATCAGATGCATCGTGATGGAATTTGCTTGTGTTATTTGTTGAAAGCAGTGAGGTTTTTTTATCGTTAGAACATGATGTTACATGTGTTCAGTTTTAAATCCACTGCCTAGATCAATATAAAAGCTTGCGTGCGTTTAAACAGAGTCAGCATGGACCAAGCTAGGCTCTGGACACGGGGGTCATGCAAGCGAGGAGCATGCTGGAGATGTAAAATTTGAGGAGCGGCAAGCCAGAGCTAGGTCTGAGCAGTCAGCAGGAGCAGCGTGCAGAGGAGGAGAGGCCACTGGGATTCTCCTAAGTGTTGCCTCCCACAGGTACCAAGAGTATTCAAAAAGCAGAATGACTCCCGGTCTCAGGGGGAGGAGAGCTCTGACATTAAGGTATTTATCATGGTCTGGAGCATGTGTCCTCAGGGACCGGTACCTGCTGCTCTCCTGCAGCCCATCAAAGCTTGGGGAATAGCTGTCAGTGTTGCTTTTTTGTACCACGAAGAATAGGATTGGAATGATTCCCAAAGCCTTGGACGCTGTTCTTTAGAGCCCAAACCACTGTCTGCCCTCCATCAGGCCGTGCACTTTTACTGCTGCAAAAGCAGCCTGCATGTCTAGAGCAGCCCGGGATTTCTACAACCTCCCGGTCCCCGGGAGGGAAGAGCGCGTCTCCCGGGACGGGGAAGCCTCACTGGGGTTTATCAGCTCTCTGGGAGTGCCGGAGGACGTGCTCCGTCCTGCTCCCGTCGGAAGGAGGAGGGTTAAGCTGTGCTGTGGGCGTTCACGAGCCTGTCTGATGTCATGAAGTCAGGCAGCCGGAGCCTGAAGGGGGCCCTTTGTTGGCAGTTCAACTTAAGCAGCCCTGCCTTCACGAAGTGCCTAACGGACTCGGAGGATGAGGGGAGGAACAGGAAAGTTTCGGAGCGGCTGCGGGAAGTAACTGCTTCCAACTGCGTTGGGTTTTATTCCCACCCCCCTCTCTCCCGCCAAAAGAGTTAACGAGAAGGGAGCAAGACTCGAGCTGAGTTTTGGGACCAGGCATTATGGACCCCACGGACCACCCGCCTCTCCAGCTCATTCTTCTAATGGTCTTAAGAGGGCTGGATTTTTAGACCCCCTAACAAGGAGCACTGTTGGGTTTTTTTTTGCGCACGCGTGTGTGTATACACGCGCAAAGCTGAAGGGGGAAGGGAGAAAGCAAACCAACCAAGGCCGAGCTCTAACAAATGAAAATGTTGGAGATCTGCTTGAAATTGGTGGGCTGCAAATCCAAAAAGGGACTTTCCTCTTCCTCCAGCTGCTATTTGGAAGGTAAGTTCAGGGCCGGAGCGGATGGTGGGGGCAGGCTTGGCTCCTTGAGGCCTAACAGCTGGATTCCTGAAGTCTGGAATCCCTTCGCTTAGGCCTCTGCAGTCGTGCGACTGCTTTGCATTGCGAGAGGAGCAGCCAGAAATGGAGCGGAGATCTTCTCCCCCCTCCCCGATCTTAACTGGCGGCTAGAACGGCGAGCCGTATTTTTGAAGTTAGCCTAACCCTGTTAGCCTGTGCTCTCCCTTCTGGGACGGAGAGGAGTCCCGTGGGCTCTGTGGATCCATGTGTGTTCACAACCAGGTGATTTTCATTAACTACAGGGTACCCAAGGCGCGCTGCTCTACCATTTATGGTTGTAGAATCGCAAGGGATCTTAGTCCTGATCCAATAAACAAAGCCATTTCTACAGGCCTTGAATTTAGTTTTGCCCGGAGTAGGATCTCCTTTATTTTGGAAAGGGGGAAAGCATGCAGAAATTAAGGGAGACATGTGAAGGAGCCCAGCTGCTTGGAAAGTGTCTTGCATTTAATTGATTTCCACAAGAATGGGAAACACCCAGCAGAACACTTTCTGCATCTGTTTAATGGTATTCTTTTATTTGGTTTTGGCGAGGCTCGGACCTCTTTTGTGTTTGCTTTCTGTGCGGATTCACACAACTGAGTTTTACTGGCAGGGATGCTCGGGGAAAGTAAATGTCCAAGCTGTGTGCATGAGTGTTTGTGAGGACTAAATTGTGAATTTGTATGCTCGAGGAGGTGGGATGGATGCCCCTTTGTGATCAGCTCACTGGCCAAGGACTCAAGTGTTCTGGGTTCGCGTCATGCATCTGGCGCAGTCTCCCGCTGTGACCTCAAACAAGTTGCATAATTGCCATGTGCCTCAGTTTTCCCATCTGTTCAGTAGGCATAATGTTTCCTCTTGCCCAACTTCTCAGCCCTATCTGCTTCAATTGTAAGCTTGTCAGGGCAGGGTATGGTCCTTGTTATGTGTCTGCTTAGTGACCAGACTGGCGTGTTCCTGATCTTTGGCATCTCTAGGTGCAATTAATATGCAAATACTATGCATGCCAGCGGTCCCGTGCTTGCTCATCAAATCAGTGAACGCAGATGGAACCATATGACTTGCAGCTAACTTTGCTGAAGTGTCCATTATTCCCAAGAGATGATCCTTATCATTTCCTAGTTTACTGTCTTGAAAAACATTAATCCCACTTAGCAGATCAATCTGAGGAAACCATGATTTCCTTGTAAACATTTTCCTTTTCAAGGGTTTAAATTTCTCAGATGCTTGTTTGACCTACTGTTCTTCAGGCCAAGTGGCAGAAGCATTTCTTCTTTCTTTCACCATTTCCATTCTTACTCCCTTTCTCATTTCTCACCATGCTATTTAAAATTAAGCATGGCTAGACCTACCCATGAAATAATTTGGTTTAGTGCCTCCTGCACAGGAAGGACCATTGTGCAGAACCACTGATTTTATAAAACCCTTTAGTACAGTTAAAGCTGGGTTCCTCTGTTTATGGGGAGACTTCAGCCATGTTGGACCCGAGTCATGTTTCAGCGGGATTCTTCCATACAATTTTTAGAGCCTAGATAGGACATTTGCATCCGTGCTGTAAGACTGCGATCTGAGACTGTATCTGGCTGTTGTCCTCCCAGGCCAGGAAAACATTTCCCTAATAACATTAGAGCCCCATTGCCTCAGTCCATGCTGCCAAGACCAAATTGTTACAATGGCCCTCTAATACAATAAATCTTAGGGCCTTACTTCAGTTTCTCTAAGATTATTTAAATGCTCATTTCTTGTACTGGGCTTGGGGAATGAGTTTTGAAAGCGTTTTAACACTCCTCCAGCAAGGTGATATCTAGAGCAAACTCATTTCTGGGCTCAGCATGGGACAAAGCCTAAGTCAGCATGCAAAGATCTTGATGGAAACTAATAGATATTGCAACCACAACCTTAATCATTTTTGCTGTCCTGCTGAGACCCGCGGGGCAGAATGCACACAACTTCATAGTTGCGGGTAGTTGTCCATTTCTCTGGAGAGGTGCACGAAGGATGGAAATATATTGGTGTCTTAAGGGAGAGATCATTCCTGAAGTTCAGACTGTAATCTGGTGTTTTAGATTTGGTTCATATAAAAATTACAGTGAATTAAAAAGTCATTTCTTTCAGAACTATTGTAGTTTTCTCTGATGGACTCATTAAAGCACCTGGTAGGTTGCTCCAAACCACAAATTCCAGAGAGACGGGTGGAAACTGTTTGTATTACCCAGAGGATGAAGACGGCTATTTCTCAGGCAGAATTATTACACTTGATGGAAGCAACAGGTCTTCACCTGAGCCAAGGGTCTAATAAAGCAAGCTGAGAAAAACAGCCAGGAGAGGAGGTAAACCCAAGTCAGGGACCACAAAGCATGCTCTTGGCTCCAAGTGAGCTATGTGCCAACCTGCATTTCCCTGATACTTTGCCTAACAATACCACCAAGACCTGAATAAATATTAACTGGACTCTTGCGCTGCTTCCTCTTCCACCAGGCTTGCATTGTGCTGTCCTAGCAATGCGCAGTTATAGGGGAGAAAAAGGAGAACACGACTGTAACTTGAACCTTCCTTAGCTAGCGTTGTGTGTGAAGTGCAGCGGCGATTGCTCACATGACAAAAGGCCCACTGGTCTCATGGGGAAGAGGTCACAGGTAGCTGTGCTGGAAGGTGAATGGGGTGGTTTGACTGGCCTGCACTTGAGCAATACAGTTTGTGCATGTAAGGAACTGTCACTATTTAACACTGAGTTGCAGATTAACCTGCCAGTTCTTTCCAGCTCCATGGTGAGTCTAAATTCTTGTCATCTGGAGTTCCACTTCTGCTCTTTTTTAAAAGACGCCCTGGTTAATAATTACATCTGTAATGAGAAAAAGGGTAATACATCATCTGTAGCGCTAATATTACCAACCATCTTCTCTCCTCCCCCCTATATCAGATCCTCTGTTTACCATTGACATTTTTCTCTGTTTGCCTTTTTCTTAGGTTGGGCGATACAGATAGGCTGCCCCAGTAACTAATTTGCAATTAGTTTAGTTTCTTTTGAAGAGTTTTTTTAATATGTTAGCACGCTGTTGCAATGTTTGGCTTGCAAACATGACTGGGGAGTGCAACACCACCAAGCCTGCATCGATGAGAATTTTGCACAAATTTCTGAAGATGTTTCATGAATGTGAGAATTACATAACAGAAACTGTTTAGATGGAGCAGTGGTTAGGAGCCACATACTTTCTTTTGGGTGTGTGGTGCCTTGAAGACATAAATGCTGTGTCCCAGAGGGCTGGTCCTACAAGACCTGAAGTTGTAGGGAAATATCTGTTGTTACTGTGTTAGTTGCTATGAATGAAGGTTGTTTGCATGTTTGTGGGTAGATGAAAGGGGTTAGGTATTGGTGCTTTGCTAAGTTGGCTTGATAGTTAAGCATGCGCTCTACTGAAGTTGGGACCTATAAGAGTTTCCTTGGTTTTTTGATCAATCAGGTGTTCCTTAAACTGATTGTCATGCTTGAGATTCCCCATTTGCAATGTAAACTGGGCATTTCTGTTGTTTAAAATAATAGTTATTTGTGCAAGTCAAGTGGGGAAAGCCTAAACATTTGTCATCTGTTCTTCTGGTCCTTTTTCCTCCCCATGTCTTTGGCAGTCAACACAGTCCCCCGCATGCTTTAAACCAAGAAAGGGAAGAGATGCAGCAAATGCTTGTGCCAATCTGATCTGGAAAGTGGAGTGTGCGCCTGCCCCAAATAAGGACTGAAATAATCTCGCTGCCTTTTTGGGGAGGCTGCACATTTTAACGCTGGGAAGCAGAAGCCTCACTTAAAAACCTGTAAACAGTCGCAGTAAAGCACAGGACTGTTTTGTGCCTGCTAGTAAAACCCTTTGTTTTCTGAAGGAACCAAGTGATTCCTAACCTCCCAGCCATCTGAGCCACGAAAATTGTGCTTTTTTGGTCAAGTGTCTTGTTACAGCTCCGCCAAATCAGCCTGGGCCGAGAAGCCGCCAGTAGCCACGGCCCTGTTCTTCGAGAGCTTTTCCGTGCACTTTGGCACATACCAGGCTGGGCTGATATCAGTAACCTTGAGTGACGTGGAGCCAGGCTTCTGCTGGGAGAACCGATCGGCATCTACTCTGCGGGGAATCCGTTTGGAACAAAGGAGGCTTACGTACATAGCCACGGCGGCTCAGGGAGTCTCCTTCCATTTGTTTTACCCACACAAGTGATTTTTGAATGCCAGATAACACTGCACATGCCTGTTCTCTCTCTCCCTTTCTATTCCACCCTAGCCCCTGATCACCCACCCCATTGCTGCCCATTGCGACTCTTTGCTTCCGGCTCTTGTAATGACCTCTTAGCTAATCAGTGATCACTCGCCGCAGTGCTTTTTGCCCACCCTTTACAATAGCCTTGACTTTGGCTTATGCTTGGTAACATTTCCACACGGGGCTGTAATGATGGAGGTGTTATAATTTCACCAAGAAAGTTGCATCCTCTTCCATCCAGGGGAATTCCTGGTAGTCTGGTTTCATTTCTGTTGTTCCAGTTAAGATGCTCGGGTGTAATTCTGCTTTGCTTTTTCAAGTGTTTTCTTGCCCCGGAGCTCTGAGATGAATGGAAATCTTTACTCCTGGCTTTATATATAGAGAAAAGTGCAGCTCAAGCCAAGGCAAGAGAAGTCTTTGGGTAGAGATGCTGTCCTTTATTAGACCAACTAAACAGTTGCTAAAAAGTTATTTGCAAGCTTTCGGACACATGTCCTTCTTTGGGCAAATAAAGACCAGGGGTGAGATTTTTTTCAGAGGTGCCTGTGTCCCTTGGAAAAATCAGTAGACTTATGGTGGGGGAACACTTAGTTAACTATCTTTAGAAAAGGTCATCTGTCAAGAACCAGGAATGAAACCCAGGTCATTTCTCTGCCACTGTTTCTCTTTGCATGGGTTGAAATATTTGATGGGTAGTAGAAACAGGAGTGATTTTTTTTTTTTTTTTTTTAATGGTACTCAAAGGGGCTGTACCCAGGATTAATGTGATGAACTGAAGAACACAACTGCAAGGATAAACCTCAAGTAAAGCTTCCTGTGACAGTGAAGCTGATTAGACCCTAAAATCATCTTACAGAAGGAAATCCCAGAAGCTGTATCTCTGGGGACATCAAAAGCTAGGCTGGACTGAACACAAAAATGCTCCGTAGTACTCATTCATGCCCTGGTGGAGGAAATAATGCAGATCGGGGTGGCTAAGCTGCAGCACATGTACCACATGTGGCACAAGTAGCTTTTGTGTGTGGCACGCAGAAGATCAGGGAGGGGACAGGCAGCATAGTAGCAGGTAGAGCAGAAAGCAGAGCAGTAGATCAGGCAGGGAAGGGGATAGCAGTAGCACTTGTGAAGGTGGCAGGGCTGATCTGTGTCCCCACTGAAGTAAACAGCCCATCTGGGCTCTTGTGTCACACTGAATGCGCTCATGTTGCCTAGAAAATATAACCACAGGTGGGAATCCCAGCAGGCGGAACCCACCTATTGATTTGGGGCTATGGATTTCCTTTCCTGGCACTTATTCCTGCCATTACAGACTGCACTAGGAGGGCTGGCAGTGGTGTTTGCATAGTTTTGTTTTGACATCCAGTGTTAATTGAAATTGTTAAGTGTGTGTGGGGAAGCGGGGGTGGCCAGGAGAAGCAAATGTTTAAAGACTGAAGTGCTTCTGCTTTTGTGGTGTCCCCAGTGATTTCTGCATCTCTTTTTCCCATTGTGAAAAACGGCATGTCTTTTTAAAGTTCAGCCAATGGAGCTGTGATGGCGCAGTTAAGAATGAGTGTGAGTGGGTGGAAGGGGAGCAGCTGAAATGTTGGAGTGGTGTATTTTGTTGTTCCTCTCTAATTAGGTGACACTTCATACCTGGGCATCTGCCATTGCAGTGGTGATGTTGGACCCAAATAACCAAAAGTTGGACAGTAGCACAACTTCTGTAGCAAAGGGAAAGGACTTTGCTACAGGAGTTAGGTGAGACAGCTGTAAACTGGCTGATGGGATAGCCTGAGCATGATGCGCAGAGTGGAGTGGGGTATGGAATAAACCTGCCTCCTTTTTGGAAGGATCTCTGTGTGTATGCAAGTGCGTGTGTGCGTGCACGCATGCATGAACGCACACACGAGGGCTGTTCAAAATGTATTGAGACTGGCACTGTAGGAAACGAAATATTTTATTTACGGGGGTTTTGGCTTAATCTCCTTCAAAGCACGCTCCTTCTGCAGCTGCACACTTCTCCCAATGTTTCTGCCATTGATGGAAGCACCTCTGATAGGCAATTTGTGGAACCGCTAAAAGCGACTCAGTCCCAGTTTGTTTTATGGTTTCCACATCACAGAATCTTCTTCCTTTCAAGGTTTTCTTTAGTTGAGGGAAAGTATTCGCCTGATGTAGCCCCGTGTGACCCTCAACTAAATAAAACTTTAGGGTCGCATGGGGCCACATCAGGTGATTATGGAGGTTGTGGCACTTGTGGGATACCGTGTGACTTTTTTCTCTTCCCTCAACTAAAGAAAACCTTGAAAGGAAAAAGATTCTGTGATGTGGAAACCATAAAACAAAATGCGACTGAGCCGCTTTTATCGATTCCACAAATTGCTTATCAGAGGTGCTTCCAACGATGGCAGAAACATTGGGAGAAGTGTGCGACTGCAGAAGGAGCATGCTTCGAAGGAGATTAAGCCAAAACCCCTGTAAATAAAATATTTTGTTTCCTACAGCATCAGTCCCGATTCTTTTTGAACAGCCCTCGTGTGTGTGTGTGT
>JAGPOW010003310.1:18336677-18359115 GCA_030014935.1 Caiman crocodilus
AGAGGCCGGTGGTCTGAAGTGATCACACAGCTCCCATCCCCTGAGGTGGTCTCTTCAGGTCCAAGTGGAGACGCAGCACTCTTGCACGAGGAAAGGATGCCTCGTTGCTCTACCTACGGTTTGCTGTTGAAGGAGAGTTTGCTGTTGAAGGAGATTGAAGGTGGCTCGGTCCTGGAGCTGTTGTGAACATTAGTCTTGCAGACGCACCATTCTTATGGTAATTCTCTGCCTTTGTTTCTGTTCCATTAACCTCTTCATTGAGGGGTAAGAGATTTAACACACAGGACCGATCATAATCTTCTGCACAGAATGAGCCTGGCAGAGTTTATAAATTGTCCATTAGATAACTAGGTATTTAGGGTCAGTTTTGAAACCCAGATTATTAACCCAATTTCCTTTGCCAAAGGAAATGGTTTAAGGGCCTTGCAGCTGTGTAGTATCGACAAAGAGCATAGAGGAAATTACAGCTGCCAATCAAATTAATTGGCAAGGAACAGCAAACGATGGTGTGAGGCTGTTTAAATAGGACTACCGCCGCTAAGCAGAACGCTGCCAGCCAGGTCTGTGGGAGCAGCCGGGCTCGGTGTTATCAGCCTCACCCAGCAGCAGCAAATCTCCTGCAATCCTGCTTTAAAACATGTCTTCCATGTGGACTTTCAGCATTAATCCACCAACAAGGGGAATGGTGATGTAGAAAGAAGAGTTACCTTTTAAAAATATATCTGTATTTTTGCACCACTTTAAAGCAACCTTCTGGCTATCTGGCACCTGCTTGTTCAGGAAGACTTGTTCCTCTGAGCAGGGACAGCATCTTCCTTTGCCTTGTGCAATGCCAAGCAAAATGATGGTACTAAATAAATAATTAGTAGGGACATGTCTGCCCAGAGCTTTTACCTCGCATATTAGACTCTAGGGGCACCTGTACACATGCCGGACATCTGCTCCGACGCATGGTAATTAGCATACGTCCGAGCAGACTCGATAAATTGTGTTTATTAATGCGCTCCAGCAGCCTCTGTGTTGCATCTATTCTGCATCCTCATGCTTCAAAATGGCAGTGGAGGCACTTTAACTAAAACTCATCAAACAAGATTTAAGTCAAGCCCCCCCCCCCCCCCTTTGAAGTGTGGGATGCTAAATACACGTAATGCTGCAGGCACTCTTGGAGCCGCTCTAATTAAATCACCCCCTTGACCACAGAGCATGCGTACAGATGCCCTAAAAGCCAGGAACAAACCTACAAGCCCTAAAACCTCATGTCTTTGATCATGGAGTAATTGCCATTTGCAGTTGAGTAGCCAGCAATACGAGTGCTCCCTCTTTTGAATGGCGCATGTGGTGGAGCACAGCAGCTTTAGGCAGCCTCAGATGTTTGCACAAATGGATGGTCTTAGCATTTTTCCCCCTTGTCACCATAGCACCATTTCTTCTGTCATGAGAGAGCACAGATGATGTTTCCCCTCTAAATTCTAGATGATTTTGTAGGAGAGGAGGCCAGGACAGAGGGGAAAATACCTTTGTGTGTCCAAAGAAAAGGATGGGATAGAAGAATGATAGTGGAGCAGAGAAGCAGACTTTGAAGCTTCCTGGCACTGGCATGGCTGCAGCAGGGAACAGTGGACCTGGAGCAATCATGGCTTATGCTGTCTGATTTTGATTACTCTTCAGTCCACATGCTGAGATCTGTTTCCCCTTCGTGGAAATTGTGCTTGCTGAAGTTCTCCTGTTTTGCTGCAGGAGGACACCATGGAGGTGGAGGAGTTCTTGAAAGAAGCTGCGGTAATGAAGGAGATCAAGCATCCTAACTTGGTGCAATTATTAGGTAAGTGATAAATACCCAGCAGAAGGATTTAAACTAAACCCCTGTGCAGTGATACGGATGTTTAAGGAGCACTTAAGCTGCTTACCATCCCAAGCCTTTAGATATGGGCACTTATGCTCTGGCAAAATTCACAATTCCTGAAAGTAGTACATGATTTTTAATGATATCTTCTTCCTTGCATTTAGGATGCAATTGCCTAAAGCAGGAAATGTAAAAGAGATTGCTAACCAGTTTCTAAGAAACAGTATCCTTTACCCCTCTGAGCACACACTTATAAGTTGCCAAGAAGGGCAAAATCCAAAGACTTAAGGCATTCTGGAAGCAAACGATTGTGTTTTTAAATGTTTCCCTCAATAGGGGTGTGTACGCGAGAGCCTCCATTCTACATCATCACCGAGTTCATGACATATGGGAACCTGCTTGATTATTTGCGTGAGTGTAACCGGCAGGAGGTGAATGCCGTGGTGCTGCTGTATATGGCCACTCAGATCTCCTCGGCCATGGAGTACCTGGAGAAGAAGAACTTCATTCACAGGTAGGAAGGCTGCAGAGCACCTTCCCATGCTCCTTGAGTTATCATAACACCTTTCTGAGTATCTCAGTATTGTATCCACATGCATTACATGTCACAACTCAACATCTTGGCATGTCTTATGCTGCTGTTGGATGTTGCGTGTTAGGTAATATTTTACAGGGGCCAGTCTTGGGACTGCTTTTCAGCTAAGGTGTTTTTTCTTACTTGCACACATTGTGAAGGTATTGATGTGTATGAAGAGTAGCATTTAAGTTCTGACCTGCTGATTTAAAAGCAAGCGACTAAAATAAACAGGGCTCTTTGTCAAATAGATTGCCTGTTACTCCTCTGGCATTAATGTTCAGCAGTAATGATCTCTTCCTTGAAACCGCTGGCATTGTTATATACATACTAGTAATCACGGTAAAGCCACCTTCTGCTGTCTTTTCATCATGCTTTTATTTTCTGTCACCCTAGTTTCATCCGCTCTGGGGATTGTTTTCTTTTATTTGCACGCATTTGTGTATAAACATCTTCAGAGCCTTAAAATCTGGATGATTTTGACCTTTAAATGTGCAGCAATTATGGCTAGTGCTTTGCATTCTTTGTCTGTGGAAATGACCTCCTAGCAATATAATGACACATCCTAGATGAAGACTTGAGAGTTTTTGCTGGGTTTTCTTTTTTTAATACAAGAAGTTCTCCATGCCACTGCCTGACCTTTCCTTTCCAATTAGCTGGAGTATGAAATCTGCACATGTCTGCTCATAGAGATGAATGAGGCTCATGTGTAAAACGTAGAGGTTCCTTGTAAGACATGCATTCCCTATGCTGCACACAAACCTGATTTGAGCTCTCCTGTCAGTCAGGAAAGCTAACTGTGGTGCTACAAATTGAGCTTTCCCAACCTCTGATTTGCCCGGTTGTATCTAGTCACCTCTGCTTGTAGCAAGCAAACTTTCTGAAATGTTCTGCTGAATCTCATTCCTCTGCCTTCTTAAGGTCTTCATCTCCCATTACTGGTAATGGCCCAGATAACTAAAATAAATAGAAACTCTTTTTTTCCTTATAACGTGCCACCCCCACGTCCACCAGGGCTGTTATTTCACAAGTGGTGTCACAGTTCACATTCACAGATTCAAATGCTGGGCTTTGACCTCGTTTAATGAATCGGGCAGGAGGAGGAATGTGATTATGAAAAATTGTTTTATATATAGAGACACACAGTGGTGATCAATACTGAGGAGAGGGGATGGTCAGAAACATTTCAGAGTGTTTTAATGGGCCTCTAGTGAAATTTTTCTTAAGTATGAGCTCTGCAGGAGTCTTTTTGAAGACCTGCTATCAGAGGCAGATCTTGCTGAGCTAGGAGGTAGGTGCCCGTTCTTATTTTGTGGAAGAATCTGTTTCTAATTTGATGCGATGTAGTCTGGAAGCTTTATACAAAATGTAACATTAGTAGAAATATTTTCACGTACCTGATCCCCTTACAAGCACGATGCACTTTGAGAGAGATTACATGTGAGCTAGAGACGTGGCAGCTGCTCTTCACACAGCCCTTTCTTAATGATAGGTCGGTTGTTGCCCTTTCTTCTGCAAATCCAAGTCTATGTGAAGGTGCGTGCGGGAATATTTTGTATCGTGGTTCCAGATCATGATTCCAGAGGTGTGGAAGACCAAAGAGAGCCGCTAGTCAACCCAACTGTAATGATCATCTGGAGCTTTAGGTTGGAAAGCCAAATGTGGCTGGATATGATGCTGGCCATATCACCCCCTTGGGAGCTTTTGGCTATGCCTCACAGCCTTAATCATGCTAGCACAGGTTCATCCATGGCAATGTTGGGTTTCTCTTCGATCATCCAGGCTGTCGAGATGCCCCATTCACGGTCAAAGTCCATAGGAATAGGAAGTCCGGCCTGCCCTGGTGGTGGTGGCGGCAGAGTTGATGGACTTCTTGGGCTTATTTTCAAAATAAAGGGAGAGCTGCGTCCTGAGAAGTAAACTAAATGTTTTTTCAGAAATGTAATCGCAGGGAATACATTCATTGTTCATATCTAAGTCGCTTGTAGAGCTTCTTGCCACAAGATACCATTGAGACCACGAACTCTAGCAAGATTGAAAAAATAAAACTCTGTGGGGTCTGAGAAGAGCATGCAGTATTGTAACAGCAGAGATGCAGCATGGAAGAGCTTTAGGAAGAAATAACCTTCCCCCTGATACGAAGATTTGAACCAGTTTCCAACTTCTGAAGGGAAAAAGGAGAACATCTCCTCTGTGGCTGGTTATTTCATAACTGGTTTCACATGATTTGTTGAGTCTTCCTCTGTAGCAGCTCGTGCTGGCCACTGTCGTAGCCAGACACCTGGGCTGGATGGTCTTGGTGGTCCGATCGGGTACGGCCGTTTGCCTGCATCTCCTTGTTGCAAGGAGACATGAGACTTTCAGCTCATGACTCAGCAGAGATTGTCCTGCTCTTTACAAATCATGCTTTGCACTTAGAATAAAACCTCTTGAATGCAGCATGTGAAAGTGCCTGCATGTGGCATTTGTTGCTTGGTCTGATCTGTTTGGAAAAACCAGTGCAGCTAGAATTTAAGCATGGTAATCCGGGAGGAAAATTGACTAGAAATGGCATGGGAAGTGACTTAGGGCATTTTGATTGCCTGGCCTGAGTGAAACATAAAAACAGAAGGGGGAAAATGGTAAGGACCTTTAAACGCTTATTGTTTCAGTAAAACAAGACAAGCTCAGGCATTTTGTCGTTTAGAATGATTTTTATCCTGGCAGTGGCAGCTTTTATTGAAAGTGAGCTTTTTTTCGGAAGGTTTTGATTTCTAATTTTTTCTTTTCAAAAAAGGAGGCTGATGACACTTTCACTAAGTAGTAATGACAACTAATCTGTTCCTCTCACACAGAGGTACTTGTTCAATTTCCCTGGAGAAAATACACGCCAAGCCTTGGGGTCCTTTGGTAACAAATAGCGGCCTTAGTTCTGCTCAGTGCGAGGTGTTGCAAAGACGTTTCCTGATCTGTGCTTTTCTTCTTGCTTGCTGTCGTAGGGATCTTGCTGCCAGAAACTGCCTAGTAGGAGAGAACCACTTGGTGAAGGTGGCAGATTTTGGCCTGAGCAGGCTGATGACCGGAGATACATACACTGCCCATGCTGGAGCCAAGTTCCCAATCAAGTGGACTGCACCAGAGAGTCTTGCTTACAATAAGTTCTCCATCAAGTCTGATGTCTGGGGTAGGTATTCGCCCCATCGTTGATGATAATGGTGATAGCTTTCTTCTTCCTCATCATCTTTGTTTAGGAATCAGGTTCGAGAAAGAGTTGGTGGTTTTACCACTTCAAGGTGGGACCTTGTCCTTATTTGAATGGAAGACATGAAAGGGGAACCTGGGCAGAAAGCTGCAGACACCCACATGCAGAAGTAGGCTGCCCGCCACAGCATCCAAATATGAAGTGTTTGCAGGGTCATGGGTGCCTGAGCCAGCCCCAGATCAGTGGTGCCCTAAGCATAGTACCATGGGGCACTGTGCGGTGGAAAATGTACTGGCTTCCTAAACTACTTCTGGGATGAAAGTGGGAGTCAGGGCTCTTTCACGTGCGCGGGTGTCTCTATGCAGTTGTAAAATTCCCTGGCTGAGATGAGAAATGAAGGCTGTGGGTAGACTGAACTTGCAGCCACTTTAAAAGGGCAAGAAGGTTACTACTCAGGAGCAAGCAACATTTGTTTGGGTGCAGCCGTTACATCTGCCTTTTCCTGCAGCGGTATCAGTGAGCCAGTGGCCATAACTTTATCTCTGGATGAAGTGGGCCTAAAGGTAGTAGTTTAAAGTGGAGCAAAACTGTAATACAAGAGCAAGCAGATATAATATTCACATGGGTATCTTTTATTGCAAGTGTGATTACTTTGTGTGTCCACACCAAAGAGAACTTGGCCAGTGACTGCGTCAGAGCCTTTAATGAAATAGGACTGATGGCCCCTGCAAAACAGCCAGCTTCTCTCCATTCCAACTCCCAAAGCTCCCCCTCCACTTACAGTCCATCTTCAGGTTTTCTCTTCCCCTTTTCTAGGTTATAGAAAGGTCTGCTTGGACTAGGACTTGATATTTGGGGCAGTGGGAGTTGCTTGGGGATACAGCTGACTGTTACAGTGATGATGGGAAAAGTTTCAAGTTTGTGACGGCTGGATAAAATGGTGCTACTTTCTGTGCAATGTGTGTGTTGTTGAATCGCTGTCACAAAGCACCAGGGGTGGTGATGTTCTCCAGTGGTGGCTGGGGCTTTTTCTGTGTATTTTTAATTTAACGTATTGGGAGAAGCTCTATCGTAAAGACATAAGGCTATGTTAATATCTAACCAGATTCTGCGTAGCGGGACCAGGGCTTACGGATTCTGGACTGTGACGCGAGATCAAGCGAGCAGGCCTTTTGTGGATGCTTGCCGCCGGGGCTGGGGGTTCAGAAGTTTGCATGCACGCACCTCATTGCCTGCAGACAGTATTCAAGCAGAGCTGTTTGTGACCATGTCTAGCATAGATTGCCCTCGGTGGTTACCATGTAAATTGATGTGATTTCATTACTTATGCTGAATTGTAATTGCTTTCTCTTCAGGTTAAAACCAGACTTCAGTGACTGAGCTAATTATGTGCAGGTTGTTGCTCTGGTGTTGAGTTTGTTTTTTAGGCTTGAGTCCTGTTTAGTGGCTGACACGCATTTCCAACCCCCCTGAACAGTTCTGTGACTCAGATGCCCCATCTATATTGAAGGCAGTTGCAAGCAGTGATTATACCTTGTGTTACAGTTTCTAGTGAACCCAGTGCCTCAGGTAGTTGGCAGTCGTCGCTGTGAAGTCCATCCTGGCATTGGAACTGCTGCTTTTCCCCCTGCAGGTTGTCAGGCTCCAGGAATGCAGACAACCCAAAGCAACTGAACCGTTTGGATATGGGAGTCCTAACAGGAAGGAGGCGGGGGGATGTGAGAGGAGCTGTCAGATTTGCAGGGAGGCTGCTGTGCTGCAGAGACGTAGTTTCAGCTAATCCGCTGTGAAGTCTCTTAATTGTGCCTTTAACGGGACTTGAAGGATCTCAAGGCATTTGGGTTGGAGACAGCAGATACGCTGAAAATTAGTCTAATTCCACTCTGTCATATCACAGGGGACTTGTCTGCACTGATAAAGAGACTTGTTATGCAATGGCAGCATCCTAGCTACTGTGGAGTGCGAGCCTCCCAGAGAAGGGAGCTTGCTAAATTCAAGGGAAGGTTGATTTTAGCCACGCGACATACGGCATGTCCCCATACCCTGGGATCGACCTCTCTCAGGTGTACGAGCTGTTGGAGAAGGACTATCGGATGGAGCGTCCAGAAGGTTGCCCTGAGAAAGTCTATGAACTCATGAGAGCATGTGAGTCTTCAGAAACACAGAGATGAGCTGCTGGAGCTCTGGAGAGATGTAGCAGAAGCCCCGGGATGTGGTTACAGGCAGGAGGGGCAGCTTTGTGTGCAGGTGCTTGGCTCCCGTGTTAACCTTGGCTCTCCCAAGAGGACGTCAGAAGTCTGAAGTAGCCCGTTCTTGTCACGGTGGGGTTTATTCCCTCCTAAGAATGGGAGCTGGGTAGTGCTGGATCATGTGTCCTGGGGATCTAAAGAAAGGATTGTACACCCACCTTTAGCTGTGGGAGGGGACTAAGCATTGCTCTGCCATTCAGGCTTTTTCTAACCATTTCTAGTCTGAAGTTGCAGAGCAGCCACAGCCCTTGTGCTTTGCTGGGTGCTGTGGCTGCTTCAAACCAGGCGTCTATTGTCTGTACTGTAGCTGGCCTCTCATTAATTATGAATCATGTTGTGGGGTTGGCTCCCCAGAAGTGCTGTGCAGCTTAATGAAAGTTTGTGAGGCTGGTTTAGAAGGTCTTGATACCTCTGCTCTTCCAGGCTGGCAGTGGAGCCCTTCAGACAGGCCCTCGTTCGCTGAAATCCACCAGGCATTTGAGACGATGTTTCAAGAGTCCAGCATATCAGACGGTAGGTCCACTTCCCTTTCTGCTGGCACCATGTTTGGAAGGGGAAGTGATAGGACAAATGCATCATAAATCGTGGCTGTGAGTTTTTCGCTGCGGTCGTGGAAACCGGATGAATGGAGAAACTCTGCGATTCCCATGTGGATCCTGGTCCCTCGAGGGTGGAACACCTACGCTCCTGGGAAATGATGTTGCCCTGTAGGAACGAACAGGGGCATTGTCCTCCTTCAGTACCACCCATTATGGCTGTGGCCCCCAGGTGGGAAACTAGGAGCTTCTTGTTTAGCAATTTTCATGGCTGTTACCTTCTCCGGGGACCCCCTCTCCTTCCTCACAAATACCCTGGCTGTGGAACTTGCTAAGAATTTCCATGACAAGGTAGTAACCTTAATCTTAATTTGTGGCTATTTCTGAATGGGCCAACAATGTAGCTTTGCAGTGAAACTTTGTGATTTGTACCTCCCAGTGTAGAAGAAAAAAAAACAAGTAGAGGAGACCTGTACATGTACGCGTGCATACCGCCTAGAGGTCTTCTGGTTGTACAATGTTAAGTGCCCCCATGCCATCAGCCTCTCTGTTTCCCCATTATTCCTTAATAGTTTAGTAGTTTTATCTTTTGTCTCTATCCTTCCAGTTTCCCTTCTAAACATCCTTCTCTGTGCCTTCCAGAGGTGGAGAAAGAGCTGGGGAAAAAGGGGATGAGAAGCGTCGTGAGTAACTTTCTGCAGGCTCCAGAACTACCGACCAAAACAAGGACGTCCAGGAGGGCAGCTGAAAGCAAAGAAGCCAACGAGAGCTTGGAGCCAGCACACCCCAGAAGTCAGGGGGAATGTGGTATGTCACATCTGCCGCTGCTCGGCCCTGTGCATGAGGCAACCTGAGACGGAGGGGATGCCTGAATCCAGAGAGAACCTCGAGAAGACACGATAGAAACGGGACCACCTTCCCCCACCTTGTGGATATTTCTGCTGCCATGCGGTGTCTTGGTTTCTCTCTGGATTGAGGAATCCATCATTGTAGCTCCCAACACTTTTGTAGCTGGATAAGGATCAGTGTTAGTACTGGGAGTTGCGGCAGCAAGAGATACAGCCCAGAATGGGAGATATCTGTGTGAATTGTTACCTAGTTCAAGGACTGATCTAACCCTTATCACTGTGTCTGAACTGCCCTAGGAGCTGTTGTGTATCCACTGCAGCTGGCAACTTCAGAGCAGTGCCAGAGGACAGAGTGCTTGGGTCATGCGCTCGTGATCCTCAGCCATCTGTAGAGCAGGACTCATCAGAGAGCTGGCCCGAGTCCCTATCCCCTCTCACCACCCCATGTTGTCCCAGTGCAAGAAAATTCCCAGCAAAGGGGACTTGCTTCGACTTCCAGTCTCTTGGTGCTGCCAGGGTGGTATAAATGAGCCACGCTGCCTTCTGCCTGAATAAGCTGGGTAGTGTTCATCATTGTGTGTGCAGTGTAGCCTCTGATAAGGGAGGGTTTTCCAGCCCCAAATCATACTGAGCATCTGCTTTGAAACGCTGAAGTGTATTACTTCTGGCAGGTACCAAATATAATTTCAGCAAGGGCCACAGAGGTATTTACAAAATCTACCATGAAATTAAACAACCTCTCAGTCAGGTTCTCAAAGCGTGTAGTTTCCATTCGGGGGCTGTTGAAAACAATGATAAAACATTGAGCACAGACACTTAATTTGTACCCAGAACCTTTTAAAATGAAGTTTGTTTTTTTTTAAAAAATAATATTGCAGATGGGTTATTTTTTGCCAGCTCTGGCTAAAGGTGCTGATTCTGACTGTAGTGGGCAAACCCCTTAGCTGTGCACTTTCAGATTTGATTGATGGAAAGCACTATATGAGAGCAGGAATGTTATTCATCTGTTCATTATGTTTTGTGTATTTGAGGCCCCAGAAATCTTTTCTATGTTGGGTGGATGTGTGTTTGGGGGGGGGCGGTGTATGGCATGCATGCACAGGACAGAAGGTTATCACCAGCCCTCTTTGGGGTGGCTTTAGTCCACACTGACACGTAGTATTTTTCTCACAGATGCTTTGTCATATCCCAGTCTGGTGAGAGATGACAAAGTATATAGAGAGATATGGCAAAGAGTGTGGGGGGGGGGCGCGCGCGCGGGCATAAGTGTGGGTGGGTGGGTGGGTGGGCATAAGTAGGGTGTATGTATCGTAACAACATCCCAATAGAGACCTAAAAAAATCCTTTGTCTTTTTTCCACGTCCAATTGCTCATGGGTATCCAGGGCAGGTGGACTTGCTTCTGAATGGAGCACACTTGGTGAGGAGCTCTGAGCTTGTGTCTCGACCACTGAGAGAGGCTTGTCCTTGGCAGGAAATGCAAGAAACTTGAACTGGTGTCTGATCCCTACCCTGTCCTTTCAGGAAAGATCTCTTTCCAGATTGTAGGAGGTTGAACAGAGTTGCTCAGAGTGACTTGTAGCCACTCTCAGGAAAGGGCTGCCCTCTGAAGATTATTTTAACGTTTCTTTTTGGTTGGGCAAACGTATTCAGCTGCACATGAACAGTCTGAATATGTGTTTACAAATGTGTGTGATCTGCTTCCTGGCAGGCACTGCGTTTCTTCTTGAAATATGCATCTCTGTCTTAAAAGAAGAAAAAGATTATCCCCTTCTCTCAGCTGAGACACGAGTATAGATATTTACCTTTACGTGACTAAGGAGGATCCCTTTCTCTTTCTTTAGCCCTGCTTCATCTCCTCCTCTTGCTGCCTGCTCAAGCTGTAAATGTATTTACTGCCCTGCAGGCAGCTCTGTCTCAAATTAGAGAGCTGTTTGAGTGCTCCTGTTGCAGTCCCTGACCTGTGAACAAGACCTCCTGTCATTCAAATGTGGAATCCTTCAGGACTCCCTCTAAATTTATCATAAACCACTATTCATTCTCTAATTTTTCTTGTAAGTGGTGAAAGGGTCACTCCATCCTCTTCTCCCAGAGCAGTTCCACTGGAGCAGTCCATTATCCCTGCTTCCCTCCATTGTCAAAGACTGCCTGTCTTCACCATGGTGCAGCTCATCGTATTCTGCTGCTGGAGTGATCCCGATTTCTTCTTGTGTCCCTAGTTACTTTTGCTCCACCGGAGATTGAAGATGGGAGAGGGGGAGATGTGTAGTTTAACCAAGCAGGGAGATGAGGAAGTGGGTTAGTGGGGAACTTCTTTGTCCCTTCACTGAATGGCTGGGAAGGAGCCAGCAGCAAAAGGACTAAACTGCCCTTGATACTCATTCGCAGTCTGTGACCCAAAGCTAGTGAGACATCCAGATGTATGTCAGGATTGAGCATACCTCGGGATTCTGGACCAAATCCAGCCCTGGCCTCGGTGGAGCCGTATCCACTTTGCAGCAGGTCTGAGCGTGGGCCTCCGTTTACAGAGCCGGTGCCTGTTAGGCAGTGTCAGAGCGTGGCAGTCTCGGAGGAGACCAGATTGTTCTGTTTCGTGAAGCGAAGCTCAATAGACTCTTCTCTGTTCCTTGCAGACCATCTGGAGCATGAACCGGCCGTGTCTCCATTGCTTCCACGGAAGGAAAGAGTCGCCCTAGAGAGCAGTTTAAATGAAGATGAGCGGCTGCTTCCGAAGGACAAAAAGACCAACCTCTTCAGCGCTCTTATCAAGAAGAAGAAGAAGACAGCCCCTACCCCTCCAAAGCGCAGCAGCTCCTTCCGGGAGATAGATGGCCACCCGGACCGCAGGGCAGGGGGTGAGGATGAGAGCAGGGATGCTGGCAATGGGGCTTTCACCACGCCGCCTATGGATGCCGCTGATCCTTCCAAATTCCAGGGCCCAAGCAATGGGGCTGGGGTCATCAACGGGGCAGTCACAGGGAACTCTGGCTTTTTATCGCCCCACCTGTGGAAAAAGTCCAGCACCATGACCAGCAGCCGAGCAGCTGCCGGTGAAGACGAGAGCAGCTCCAATGCCAGCAAGCGCTTCCTGCGATCCTGCTCTGCTTCGTGCGTGCCCCATGGAGCCAAGGACACTGAATGGAAGTCAGTGACACTACCCCGGGACCCGCAGTCCACGGGCAGGCAGTTCGATTCATCCACCTTCGGGGGACACAAAAGCGAGAAGCCTGCCCTGCCACGGAAGCGGGCGAATGAGAGCAAGGCGGATCTTGCCACCAAGGGGACGGCAACCCCCCCGCCGCGGCTGCTGAAGAAGAGCGAGGAGGCGACTGACGATGTGTTCAAAGATGCTGAGTCAAGCCCTGGCTCCAGCCCACCCACGCTGACACCCAAACTCTTGCGCAGGCAGCCTGCCGGTCCTCTGTCCTCCGGTGTGGCTCATAAGGATGATGGTGTCAAACTGAGTGCCTTAGGTACCCCTACGACAACGGACCAAGGGCCTGCTGTGAAAGTCAGCTCTGCCATGTTTGTGGGTGCTAGCAAGGCTTCCACCGAAGAGCCCAGGATGAGGAGGCTCAAACAGACTTCAGAGAAGGACAAGGGGAAGCTATCGAAGCTGAAGCCAGCCCCACCGCTTCCGCTGTCTTCGTCCTCTGTTGGCAGGCCTGGAAAAGCCTCCCACAGCCCTGGGCACGAAGCAGCAGCGGATGCAGTGTCGGGTCCTAAATCCAAACCACTGCCTCAGGTTGCAGACGCTGCCGGCAGTGATGCTGCCAAGCCAAACCAGCCAGGGGAAGGGGGCAAGAAGCCAGGGCTCCCCTCCATACCAAAGCCACAGTCCTCCAGCAAGATGCTGACCACAGCAGCCCCAGCCCCCTCTTCAGCAGTCCTTTCAGCCTCAGGTGGCGACCAGCCATCATCCACAGCCTTCATCCCTCTTATCTCCACCAGAGTGTCTCTGCGGAAGACCCGCCAGCCTCCGGAGAGGATCGCTAGTGGCACCATCACCAAGGGAGTGGTATTGGAAAGCACGGAGGCCCTGCGCCTCGCCATCAGCAAGAACTCGGAACAAATGGCAAGCCACAGTGCCGTCCTGGAGGCCGGCAAGAACCTCTACACCTTCTGTGTGAGCTACGTGGACTCCATCCAGCAGATGAGGAACAAGTTTGCTTTCCGGGAGGCCATCAATAAGCTGGAGAACAACCTCCGGGAGCTCCAGATTTGCCCGGCCACAGCTGGCAGCGGCCCCGCGGCCACACAGGACTTTAGCAAGCTTCTCAGCTCGGTGAAAGAAATCAGTGACATTGTTCAGAGGTAGCAGAAGTCAGGTGGCTGCTGCTTGTCATGGGCCAAAGCCAGCCGCAGAGAGAACTGGGAGCACACATGCAGACTGATAGGGGACCAGGGGCCTTGGGGACTGGGATGAACCCAGACGGTTGAACGCTGCCCCGCTGCCTAAGCCCGGGTGTCCATCGAGTGCACTTTTCCTCCCTTTTCACCCAGGCTCCCTGCGACTCACGTACTCACAATCCTCTTATCTGTGGAGTTCTTGCCTTGTGGACGATGAGGCGAAATGCCGAGGTCACATCATGCCTTCTTCTTAATATTCTGTAGTTCTGGACAGAGCTTTAAGCTTGAAGCTGGACTGACGGACGTTGATGTTCTGCCCCCCTCCGGGAGGGAGTCCTACTGCCGTGTCGTTCCCTCCCCCCGCCCCAGAGTTGAGTGTTTGAATAGCAATATGCCCGCTGCTTTCCTGGGGGGGGTCACAGCGCACGTCCCCTGCCTGCGTCTGATGCTTCTGTGAGTGACATTAATGTGTCAGATTGGGGCTCGGGGGGTGGAGTATCTATGTAACTCGTTCGTGAAATAGGACGCTATGAAAGATGTTTACCAAAATCTTCCCAACGGCTCCATCCGCAACCCTTAGCTGCCAGCCAACAGATCCGCGCTTCTCATGACTTCTTCACGGTGGAGAGTCCAGATGAATCGCCGGAGGTTTGGATTGCTGCGGATGGTCCCTGTTAATGCTGTGATCCCGTTTGTGAATCTCTCTTTGGTAGCAATAAAAGACAGACAGGTTTGGGGAGAAAAGAGCAGCTCACGCTCTCCCAGTAGTCGACACTTGGGGGAATTGCCGCCCGTCACTGAGCGAGGGATAGGAGGGTTGCAACGGGTGGGGAGGTCGCCAAACCCATCCAAAAAGATTCCTGTGTGCCTCCAGCAGTTGTTCCAGCCCAGCTGGGGCATCCCAAGTGCTCTTGAGCAGATGCACCAGCAGAGCTGTTATTTGCCTAAAACTTCCAGCCGCTTCAATGACACAGGAGCAGTGAGCACATAAGGGCTGTATCAGACCCGGCTACCACTCCCCCGTGCAGTCCCTGTGAGGAGGAGGGAAGCAGCATGTTGCAAACCCTTCCTTTCAGCATCAACACTGAATCCCACTGAAGTGCTTAGGGTCACCCTTGCCGGTTAGCGTAGGTTGTTCTACTCCCATTGGAAAACTTGATTGCCCCACTGATACTCCGACGGTTCTGGTCAGGATTAAAGGACCTGGGGAGCCTGCAGACAATTCTTCCCCTGGGTGTATGTCCCCGAGGGAGCTGTGAACATGTGCCTCCAAGGAGCACCTTTCCCAGGTCGCTTTGACCTTCCCAACTAATTCAGCCAACTGGGAACTAACTGCAACACGCCTGTTAGTAAAAGGACAAGGTTTAGGGCTATTAACAGTGCAATTTAACTCCTTGTAACCGTTCCAGACGAGAGAAGAAAGCAAGCTCCCCATCCCAGGTCCCCTCCTTTTGTGTATTTTTAAACACTAATCGCCTTCCATTTGTATTTTATTTTGTGTTTTCCACTTAGGAGCTCTCGGTTTTGTATACGATTTCCCATAGCGCGTTCTGTTGTGTGCTCACGCCACCTTGCGACCTCATAACCAGCCGCGACTTAACGCACGACAGACGTTTAAACAATAAAAACAAACGAGAACCACACGCCACAGGCTGCCTTCAAAGAAAAAAAACCCACAAGCAAAAAAATCCAAAAACCCCATGCCTTGGACTGTTGTTTCTGAGGTACTGTTTTTTACGTTGTTGATAACCTCTTGTGCCACTATATTATACACTTGTATCTTGGTATTACACACTTTTGTAGACTCCTTTTGTCCTTTTTTTACTACGTGTAAATAGCTCTGTCCTTCCTCTTCGTGATACCCAAGGGGCTGTTCCCTTTGGTTTTGGTCCAATACAGATGGTTTCTGTACGTGGCTTTTCCCCCCCGACCTCTCTCTCACTTCCTCTGTGTTTGGTTTTTTCGGGGGTTATTTTTTATTCTGGTCTCTCTTGCATAGTATATTTAAAAATAAATCATTGTTGAGGAAAACCAGGAGCGCGTTGATGTCTTGCTGAGGGGGTTGTTGGCCCCAGTGGCTTGTCTGGCAGGTGATGTGCGCTCCTGACAGCGGCCTAGAAGCACATTTGCTCTGCGAGGACTTGTGGAGGCCTTCAGTGCGCTGTGCTGATCGTGCCCGGGGGACAGCGAGCTCCTGGGGCTGTTGGAGCTGCCTCTCAAATGCATCCGACAAAAGCTAAAGATGTACAGAAGAAAGACCAACACGGGCCTCATGGGCAGTTGGAGATGTGCTGTTGACGTCCGTGAGATCCATACGTGGCCCCGGGCGTTCCTCCCTCTGTCACCAATGCACGTTCAGGCTCTGTCCTTGGTTCCTTTTGCCTGGCGAGTGCCTGGCATGCCCCATTCTTTAGCCAGACAGCTTGGCTTCTCCCTACCTGGTTCCTGTAGCCCATGAAGCCCATGTTTGCAAGTCAGGAGGGGCTCTGCCTTCCTCCCTGTCAAATCCCGCAGGTCTCTGAGCCCCCGGGCCTCATTTCTGAGAAACGGAGACAACGCTGCTCCCAGGAGGGTGCCCACCTGGTGCTAGCTCCCGTCTCCCTTGGTGTGCACGTGGAAACACCCAAGCCCTGAAAGGTACTTTGGGCCCTTGGGGATGTTGGCCCTGCAGCGGAGCATGAACCAGCCTCTCTGCCACCTCCGAGCTTACTGCCCTTGGGCCACTCCACTGGATTCACTTCCCCATGCATCAGCATATCATGGATCCAGCCTGTCCTGGTGTGCCATTGTGCACAACCACAGTCCTCATCCAGATAGCTAAAGAAACAACACAAAGGGCAAGAGGGGCGCAAAGAAGAGACATGATGGCCCAGGCTCACACAACGACCCAGGGATAGAGCTGTGGCTAGAAGAGTCCCCTATATCCCCATGCAGCATCCTGACTCCTGGAGATGCCTATGCACAGCGTTCCAGCTATGTGAGGTAAAAGCAAAGTTTGAGCTGCAGGGGCTAATTTGCAGGTGGGTTTGTACCATTAAGCAAAACGAAATGAGAGTCAGAGTATGCAATAGGCAATATTACTTTATTCCTGGCAATATTGGTGCCACTTCTACCAAATCATGAACCAGGTTCTCTCACTAGGGTGGCATCATGCGATAGAAACATGCATGAAAGCGCAGGAAGGTTACAATACTTCTGTGACAATGCCCCTTATATCAGAATACTTCCCATTGACGTTGCCAGCATAAAGACAGATGCATGAACAACCCTAGGTGAGGCACTAATTAATGCCTTTGGATCCGCTGAGGCAGAGCCATGCAGACCAGGCAGGAGGTGGGGGATTTCGTCCCATCTGCAAGTGATGTCCTTCCTGGAGATCTCCTTGTCATGGGAGACCGGTGGTGGGCTGACCTGTTGGGCAAAGTACCGAGAAGTGCAGGGGCAGGAAGGAGGAAGGGGGATTCAGGACTAAATTTAGCCATAGCCAAACACAGTGGGAGTTGATTTAGCAGATCGATGCATTTAACAGTGTGATGGTGCCAATTTTCAGGGCTATTGAGCCTGAAAGAATGAGTACTCTGGGGGAAAAAAAATTGCTTTGTGTTGTGTTGTGTGTGAAATGGTAATGCTCCCTGTCAGGCTGCCTCCAATGCCAGGCTGTCCTTTGAGCTGCAAGCTCAGCTGAGAAAATTGCTTGTTGCAAAGACATGAAGCGTGGTCAGTGTTTTCTCAAGGAAGCATCCACCTACGGGGGCCGGGGCAGCCTGACCTGCAGAGAAGCTGCCAAACAAAAGGGTCAGGGAAGGGGAACCCGGCTGGCTCCTGGGAGGGGCTGGGTACCAGCTGAGAGCGCTGGGAAGTTGGGGGCTGTTTGTTGTCTCTGGCACCTTTCCCATTCAGCAGGAGCCCTCTGATGATCAAATGCCGGGGGAACGTGTTCCTGAGCCTGTCCAGACCTTCAGCTGCCTGGAGGGCCATCTGAGAAGAAGGCATGGGCAGATGCTTGGGACCCCCAGGCCTTCCCCCAGATTTCGTCCCCTTGGCTTGGAGGACCTGGGTGTTTGTACGAGCAGGTAGGCTGCTAGTGAGTGAGCTTAAATGCCGTTAGAGCTAGCAGACCGCCAGTCCTAGTAACTTGGCTGAAGGCATCATTTGCCCTGACGGCTCTGCAGAGAAGCCCAGCCCCGTGGCTGCAAGGGCAGTGGGGATGGGGGATCCAGCAATCCCCCGCACCCCGGACATGATGACAACAGCCTTGCGACTTGCTGTGTGCAGGTCACGCTGGGGCTTGTGATGGCAGCTGCACCCTGGGTGTTTGCACGGCTGCCCCTCGGCTCAGCACAGAGTTAAGACGCGGTTAGACCCACCCTGCTCTGCAGCCTGTTACTGGGTCTCTCCACAGCACGGGGGGCACCCGGGTCAGGTCTGCTGCCAATGTGCATCTGGCACAGCTTGGCCAAGGCCACATGGTACATAGGCCCCTTCTGCTCCTTAGCGGTTCCCCGCAGGGGCAGAGCATCTGCTGAGGACACCCCAGCTCTGACGCTGTCGGATGGGCAATCATGGGAGCACGGCCCCATGTTCCCGTCAGAGGGGAAGCATTGCACTGGGCCAGGGAGCAGCAGGGGGATCCCCCAGTGAGTACGGCGGGGTAGGGACAAGGTGGGCAGGGAACAGCTACCCAGCTTCCTGGGACTCGCTGACGGGAGAGGAACACGCCGTGCTGAGCAATGCAAGCTGTACGGCAGGGACTCCGCTCCGCTCCCACCCCACACTTCAGCCAGGAGCTGGCAGGACCCCCCCTCTGCGGGCTGCCACAATGAGCTGCCCAGTGCTTTTCTTCGCAGCACCCCTCCAAGGAAACCCTGCATGCCGTGCTGGCCCTGCCACCCAGCGCTTGGCTTCCTGCCGAACCCGGCAAGGCGGCTGTTGCCGTGTGGCATGAAGTTGGCTGAACCAACCCAAATACTCACTCGGATGGGCTGATTCCAGGTGAGCAGAATCAGAGCTTCCAGCTTGTGCCTTGGAGCCAAATGCAAGGGGTGGCTGAGCCTTATAACCTTGCTATACCCAGACACTGGCATCCAGCCCCCTCCTGGCAGTAGGTCTCCCTCCCCTGCTACAGCCGGGAATAAGAGACCCCCTTGCTCCAGCCCGCTTGACCCACTCCCCTCCTAGAGCGGGGACCACAGCTCAGTGCTGACCGTTGGACCCCGTGTCCTCTCCCAGCGTGCAGCCGACGGGCCAGCTCCAAGCTGAGCGTTGTTATAAAGCTCTCTGTTCCTCACCTTTGTGGGTAAAATCGACCAGCGAATATCGACTGATGATTTGGGGAGGGAGAAACACTGCCATAGCAACATCAATATGAGCTCCAGGTTGGAGGCCGGTGCCTGCACGTTCCCTGAACTCTGGGCCGTCTGTGGGGTGGGATTTGAGAGAGGCCAAAGCTGTGATATTTAAATGGATCTGATCCCCATGCCATTGCCCAGAAATAGCTGCCGGAGTCTGTCGGCCGTGCGAGGCTGGCTCTATTTATACTCGCGATGCTGCCGGTGAGGCAGGAGCAGAGGGGAAATGGAGCAGGGAGGAAAATCTCCCTGTTTACGTCAACCCTTGGAGGCACTTTCCAAGCTTGAGCTCCAGCATGTTCAGCGTGTCGTGCGTGTGCGGGTCATGAGAGCGCCAAAGGGCGCTCTCGTTCCCGTCCTCGCAGACGGGGAGTTAGGGCCGCTTCGTGTCAGTGCAACGGAGCTAGGAATCTGCCCCGGTGTGCGTGCCCGCCGCTTTTCCTGCTCCCCACTGGCCTCGTATATGGCGATATGCCTCTTAGGGCCCCGTTCCCCAGCCTAGCTCGGGCAGGCGCTGGTTTGGAGGGGTGCGGCCTGGCACCTGCAGGTAACGATGCTTGGGGCCTGCAGTAGATCATTAGCTGGCTGTTGTTAGGGAGGAAATGCCCAATGGCATCAGTTTGGTCATGGGCACCGATGCAAGGCTGCAGCTTCCCCCACCGACCTGCCTGCCGCTGTGGCCGTGCTGCACCAGGCCCAGACCGGCAGCCAAGCCCCGCGCTCGGGCTGAGGCACCACGGGTAAAGAGCTGCGGGCAGACCCGGGATGGTTTGCAGGCGTTGTAATGACACTGAACAGCTCGTCTGGGCCAGGGGATGGCACGCGTGATCGAGGCCCGTGCCCCACGGCTGGCAGGGTGGTGGTTCATCAGGCGCTGCACTGCATCCCGGGTCGCCCGCAGTTCTGGACGTGGCGGCGGGACTTGGGGAGAGCAGCCGGAGCCCGGCAGGACCCGTTCCTCCTCCGCCGCCTCCTGCGGGCTGTCAGCTCCCCGCGGTCCCTGCAGAGTCTCAGCACTTGGATTATCCCACCGTGATCACTCAGTCTGCCTCCCCTCCGGCTAATCAGCTAGCTCAGCCTAATTTCATGCATGGCATAGCATGGCCCCCGGGGCTGCCAGCATGATGCGTGCCAGGGGCAGGGGAGCTGCGGGGTGCCATGCTTGGGTTTGGGAGCCTCCCTTTAGGCCCCCCTGCCTGGGTGCGAGGGGCTGCCACATCCAGAGCAGGCAGGGATGGGATGCGAGACAGAGCAGCGTGAACCCCGTACTATGAAACGTCCCGTCCTCCCCCAGCCCCTGTAGGGAGCTGAAGGGGCAAGGAAGGAACAGGGCGGCATGATGGGCTGATTTGGGGTGAGCCCCCCACCTCCCCGGGGCATCCCAGGACCAGGCAGCCGGTCGCCTCCTGCCGAAGCGGCAGCTGAACCCCCCTTTCTTGCGGTTGTAGCCGTTGAGCTCCTCGGCCAGGCTGCCCAGCGCGCCGCTGCGCTTCTCCCCGTCGCCCCGCGGCTGGAAGCGGATGCCCTCGCCCTCCTCGCCTGGCCTCTCTTGCTGCTGCCCAAAGCCGGGCTCCTCCCGGTCAAAGCCCTGCAGCTCCTTGGCCATGCTGAACAGCGAGCTCAGGTCCTCGGCACTCCTCTTCCAGGCCCCCGCGTCCCCCCAGCTGGGCTCGAGCAGGAGGGCTGGGCCCGGGTCTCCTGGCCCTGCTGGGTCATCCGGAGGGACGCAGCTGCCCCGGCTGAGCAGCAGGAGGCAGGACAAGGAGTAGGGTGCCTTCATCTGCGGGGTGGGAACGGAGAAGGGTTACGGGTGCGAGCGTCTCCCCAGCAGCCTTCGCTCCCGGGTTCGGCTCCCAGGGACAGGCCTGCTCAGCCCCTGGGGGACCAGACGGACTGGCAGTGCCTCGTGGTGACGGGTCATGGCTTTTTCTATTACAGTGGACCCCGGCACTGCCCGGTAGCCCTGCCGGAGTCCCCTGTAGCCCCTGGGACTGGCAGTGGGACCCCAGCTCGGTCCGGGGGAGCCGACAGCAGACCTGCTCTCGCTAGGAGCTCTGGCGGGTTAAGGCTGGGCATCACGACCTTGTCGCTACTCGGTCTTTTGCAGCCACGTGCGGGCAGCGGGCTTCTCTGGGACCGGCGGGGAAGGCAGATTGCACTCCAGAGCTGTCCCCGGTGCACAGCGCTGGCTAATGGATGCTGAAGGAAGGGGGCATGAAGACCATGCCTGTGCAACCAGCTCTGTGGGGGCGACCCCAGGGGGTGCGTGGTCTCCGCCTGCCACCTCGGCAGAGGTAAAGTTCAGAGCACGTCTCTGCTCTTGCAGCAGGAGGAAGCTGCTGCCGGCTGGCCGTGGGGCCCTGCGCCTCGTCCTCGGAGAACGAGCCACGCTGGCTGCAGGCTGAGCCGTGGGGCTGTGGAGGGCGAGCTCCTGCGCTGCCGGAGCCGGGGGTGACTCCTGTCTTGTGAGCTGCCCCCGGGGTGGGGGGCTCGTGGTGCGAAGGCCTTGCACAAGGCACCCGGGAGGGAGCGATGGTGAAGCCTGGGTGTGGCGTTTGCATTTGGAGCTGGGTTGCAAAAGCCCAGAGCAGCCGATTGCTTCAGAGCTGCTGCTTTCCACCAGCTGGGGCTGCGCCCCCTCGACACCCGCTCGTACGGGCAGCCCCTGCTCCTCTTCAGAGACACGAGCCTGTCGGCTTCACCCCCTCGTCGGGGCAGCTCGAGCTCGTGGGGGGTGAAGGGGGTGCCCAGCAAGTGCAGATGCCTGCAAGCTCTGCAGTACTCGAGCCTTGTTCTGGCTCCTGGCACGAGGTGAGGCCTGTGGAGGGCTGCTGGGGGGGCGAGGACCTGGGAGCTAGTTGGGAACCGCTGCTAGCTCCAGCCCCCACAGGACGCAGACCTGCCTGCAGCTTTCCCTGAGCCCATGGAAAAGGGAGACGGGCGGCTTCTGCAAAGCATTTGCCTCCCGAGCCCCCTCTCCACAGAGCAGGGTTGCTCCCAGCCAGCGGCAGGCAGTGAGTCACATCCAGCTGCTCTGCTCGAGAGGCACGTTTTGTTCCCGTTGCAGAGAATGGGGAGGAACGGGCCTTGGTCCCTGCTTTGTGCACCGGGCGGGCATCCTTCACCCCCAGACCTCCCTGCGTGGCAGTGGTGCCGCCCGTGTACGTGGGCACTCGGGGACTGCAGTGCGATGCAGCAGTCTTACCGCTACCCGCCTGCCCCTGCAGCACGTGTACCTCCTGGACGGGTCTGTAACTGCCCCTGGTTCCCCGGCCTTGGGGAGGGGCCCTTGGTTCAAACCTGCCCCTTCTCCTTTAGCAGGAGAGAGCTGTGGCAGAATTGCCACCCTGGGCGCCCTCCTCCACAAGCATCTCTCTGTGCCAGCCTGAGGGGCGGCTGGAGAATCCCTCCGGGCAGGGATTTCAACCCGGGTCACATGACAGAAGCCCGGAAGAGGATGCTGTCCTCACCTGGGGGAAAACTACGCGACCCAGAGGGCCGCGCTCAGGT
>JAGPOW010003310.1:18368866-18406089 GCA_030014935.1 Caiman crocodilus
GGCACCGGAGCTGCAGCGAGATGCTACGTCTCTGGCTGCTGCCTTCCAGGCACGTGTGGGTGCAAAGCTTCATTTGCAAATGTTTGTGAAGTGCTCTGAGGTGACGGAAGGTGTCACACGCGTGTGCAATGTGAGGCTGGGGCGTGGACAGAGAGCTGCCTGAAGGGGGGAAGAGAAGTGGGGAGGAGGCCTGGTGTGGACAGAAAGATGGGGCAGGAGGAGAGCTCAGTCTGAGGGGCTGGGGGAGGAAGACGGCAGGGGTGGGGAGGCCGCTGCCTGGACAGGGAGCAGGGCTACCTACGGGGCCGGGGAGCGCAGCAGGGGGTGGCAGGGGACATGGTTTTGCCATCATCTCAGCAGCTCCATCACAGTGCGTCTCCTCCTCATTAAATATGAATCTTCCCCTCTTAAGCAAAGAGGATTTCTGCTCCCCTTCCCTTCCCTTTTAAGCCAGGCCTGAAATATTTATCTTTCCCCACTTCAGCGCCCTCTCAGCGTGGCACCGTTCGCGCCTTCCACGTGTCACGGCCGAGTTACTGGAGCACAAAGCCAGTCCCAGCTCCGCCGACTGCAGCCAGGGCCAGGCTCTCGGGGGCAAGAGGGGCCGAGCGCTGTATCCCCGGGGCAGCAAGGCCCCTCTCCCAAAGCTGGGCCATGCCCTTGGCCACCGCTTGAACTTGGTACGGAGGGGCGAGGGCAAGCGCTGGCTTGTCAGAGGGGTCCCGTGGGGCTACGCTGGCATGGCGGAAATGGATTCAGTATGGGAGCTCACCCAGCGAGGTCCTTTGCAAGTCTGGCTGTGTAGAAGAGGCTCTGCCCGCGCCTGCCTTGGTTTGCTTTGCTGCAAGGAGTATCCCCGCAGTCCCACGCTGTCCTGTGGAGCCTGGTGGCACCAGGTGAGCCCTTCACAGGCTCGGGGTGTCCCGTAACCATGTCTTAGTGGGCAGCTGCTGCTGGCACGGGTGGGTTTCTCTTCTCTAACGGGCCTCCTTCGAGCTGAGCTCTGCTGTGCTGGTGGGAGCGTTGCTCTGGGCACAGAGCTGGGCAAGCTGGAGGGGCTGAAATGGTCATCTTCGGGGTAGGCGTTTGCGGCACTCGGCTCTGCGACGTGTCCGCGATGGGCGCGTTTATGAAGGGAAGGAGGGTGACCTCAGAGGTGCAGGCCTGGGTGGGATTCCAGAGACCCCATTTGAGTTTGCATGGAAACACAGAAAATGAGGGTCGGAAGGGACCCCAGGAGGTCACATCTAGTCCAGCCCCCTGCTCCAAGCAGGACCAGCCCCGACGAGCTCATCCCAGCAAGGCTTTGTCTAGCTGGGTCTTAAACACCTCCAAGGACGAAGGTTTTGCAACCTCTCTGGGGAGCCATTTCAGTGCTTTTTCCTAGTGAGAGAGTTTTTCCTAACCTCTAACCTGAATTTCCCTTGCTGCAGCCTGAGCCCATTGCTCCTTGTCCTGCCATCCGCCACCGCGAGAACAGCCCAGCTCCGGCGCCTTTGCAACCACCCTGCGGGGAGCTGAAGGCTGCTACTCAATCCCCCTCGGTCTTCTCTTCCGCAGCCTAAATAAGCCCATTTCCCTCAGCCTCCCTCAGCCGGCCAAACTTCAGGAGGCTGCAGGAAGGAGTGGCGTGTGCGGGGGTGTTTGCAAGGCCACCCTAGTTACCCTACGGAGAGCTCTCGGCTCCCTGCTCTCTTGAACGTGGCAGGAATGGAGCACCTGTGCTCCAAGGCCCTCTTCCAGCCAGCACGTGGTACCGTCCTTCAGGAAACAATAGGCAGAGAAATCTCTCCTCCCACGCGTGCCTTGCCGGCTCGTGCTCACGGCAGAGGGCTGCCGGGACACGCTTTGCACGCTCCCTGGCTGGCTCCATGAACAATGGGAGTTTCTGGCGGGTCTACTGGAGGCAGCAAGGTGAACTCCAAGAGCTTGATCGAGATGGGCCCTTGGATTCAGTCGCCAGCATCTCTCCTTGGAGGAGCCCAGCACAGCCGCGGACAGCCATGCATCCATGATAAGGTACCTCTGCGGAGAGGGGTCCCTCCTGCCCGAGAGCACCTGTTCTCTTCCCGCAGCTCCCACGCACTCGGTATGGGGCATTCGATATTTGTCAAGTTTGAACTTGACACCGCTGCAGTTCGGCCTCTTCTGGCGTGTCTGCACACATGGCTGGGGTCTCCTGTGCAGGTTCTCATCTTTCGAGTCCCATGCTCCTGCCGTGTCCAGAAAGCCTGCTGCAGGATTAGGAGGGGCTGCTGCGTTCCAGGATGCCTGGGTTTGCCCTGTGACGTTTCAGTCCTCAGGCCCTCTCTTTGGGAAGCTTATTGCCCTTCAGTCGGTTCCCATGCCCTGACGCCCACTGTGACAGAGGACGGACCAGGAGCACGTCTTCTTAAGACGGTCGCCTTTTCCTGAGCTGCTCTGCTTCCTAGGGTAGTGTTTGCTGTTAGCTCCGCTGTCTGGTCAAGGCGGCAGCATCTAGCCAGATGCATGCCTCTGTGCCTGGGATGCCACAGCATGGCTGTCCTTCCCACCTCCTGGCAAGGTGCCCCTCAGGGCTCCTGAATCAAAGGAGCTGCCACCGGGATGCAGGGTCTGTCCTGACCGTGAACCTCCGCCGATGGAAATGGGCTGTAGCTTTAACCACTCCAGTTTGATCCGGGACAGAGCTATCAGCCCTCCCGAAGGAGCCTGCTGGAAGAAGTGCAGAGTCCAACAACACCCTCCCCCCGGTCACTTCGGTACAGCCGCGCGGGTCTCCTTGCTCCCCCGCGCTGATGGGCGCCCACCACGAATCGCCTTGTCCTGAAACACCGCTCTCTCCCGGGGTGCGTGTCGGCCTCAGGCGCATCACAGCCCATCCGTAAACGTACCAGTTCTTGCTGAAAGGCTCCTGCACGTGCTGGGATGTCACCACGGTGTGACAAACGGGAGGAGAGCGGCAGGCCGCATGCAAACGGCCGGGCCAGGCGAGAGCCATCACTTCTCATTACCGCGGGCCTCCTCCTGCTGAGAGCCTCTCGCCAGCCTTGGCATCTGCCGCCGCTCGCTTAGCACCTGCTTGTTACGATGCGGTGCAGAAGAGCAGCCCGAACCCGCTGCAGCAGCCAGGGTCTCCTCTATGGCGGGACTGGATAAGGATCTGGTCCAGGCAAAATCTGGTGCTGCCCTCCTTTCTCCGTCGAAGCCTGAGGGCTGGGCTATGCCTTCCCCATAGGTTTCCTTCAGACCAGTGAAGCCTCTTCTCCGTCTAGGGGGTCAGTGCACCCCAGGGCTACCCCAGGGCAGTCCCATGCCCATTCTGCTGATGTCTAGCTGAGCCTGGGCCCCCCATTCCCAGGGGCTTCCCCGTGCCTGTGACACCCAACAGGCGAAGGCCTGCTGTAGCTCAGCCGTGGGGCTCCGGACTGGAGTTGGAAAGGGACTGTCAGAGATGCTCGGGTGGCTCAGTCCAGCCTCCCACTGAGAAGAGCCCTTGTTACAGCCAATGCTTTCCTCGGCAGCAGCATTTGATGGCAGTGCTTCCCTTCCTGATAATTGCCCTTGCTTTACAGACCAAGTGTACCAGGCTTGCTAATCCTTCTGCAGTCTCAGGAGCAGACGAGAACCCCTTTCTCCCTCCTGCACCTCAAACGTGGCGCCGGATCTGGTGAACGTGGCACAGTCACACTTGGAGAGAGGACTCCCCTGCACTGCAGAGACTCTCTTGGGGGTCATTCGGTAGGGTGGCCACAGCTCTTGGGCTCCTCGCTAGCGGCTGCTTTCCTTCTGGGGCTGCGCTGTGATGGAGATTCGGGTTCCCCAGCCAGTCCCACAGCTCCCCAGAGCTCCTCCGGCGTCTGTCTGCTGACTGCCACCTGCAAGTCCAGCTCCAGCTCCAAACTGGTTGATGGCCAAATCCCCTGGAGGGTCCTAGTTTGGTATCTGGATGTGACAGTATCCCCAGTCATCTGCCGGTTCAGGGGAGAGGCTCTTCTCCCCGTCTCCCGCTGTCTTCTAGCGGTGCAGCGGCCAGTTCAGATGGATGGCTGTCTCCGAGCTGCCCGTCAAAGGCTTGTAATGCAGCCGGATGGCTTTTTCCTGAAGCACCAGCAAAGCTGGGTGACTCGAGCAGGCTGCTAGACATCTCCGTCCCCTTAGGGCTGTGATGTCAGGCTGAGTCGAACGCTCTCTTGTTCTGCTTATAAATCTACCTGCTTTTCCTCTAAAAGAACCATAAAAATCATGCTCGGGTTATACACGGGGGCAGCCTGTACTCGGGTCCCGACAGCCTTGACCCTGCATCCGCAGGATTTCTGTTCAGACCGTGGCTGTCGCAAGGGAGAAGTTTATTTCAGTGAAGGTCTTATTCTGTACTTTTGTGGTATGTTTAACCCTTTGGCAATAGCAGTTCAAGGTCTTTCTTTGAAGTTCGCAGCTTATTCAAGGGAAAAATTCCTGTGTTTTCCTAAAATGAGCTGGAAAATGTGGGGGTGACCTATGCGGGGTGGACTTATCACCGGTGCAGTGTGGTAAACTGCCCAGGAGTCCCTGCATTGCTTGAGCTGGGGACAAGCAGCTTGTCCCCTCCGGGTGCTGTAAATACCCGGTCGTCCTACCCCAGCTCTCTGGCTGGCCCAATTTCTCATGCAGGCAGCTGGCTTGCACGGTGCCCTGCGACCCTTTAATTTCCTTCTGGAAGGGATGTTATTTCCCCAAGCTCCTTCAGCCCTTGCTACAAGTCATCCTTGCCAGCAAGTTCCCAGCTGGCTGCAGCTTTCCCAGCCTCTGCCCAGTTCCCTGCAACATGGTCTCGATGCTGGAAGCCAGGTGCCTGGTCACCTCATTGACCTGTCTTGCCGGTCTAGCCGGCAGGTTTGTACTGAGGCTGTGTCCGCTCAGGCTTCCTCGGGATGCTCAGGTGCCTCGTGCCCCGGGGAAGCTCCGGATCTTGCCTCCATTCCCGTCATGAAGCCTCTCGCCCTTTCTCCAGGTCTTGGTTTTGCTTCTGTGTTTCGCTCTTACGGGGCTTTGCATCAGCTCAGACTCTCCTGGGAAACTATCCCCTGGCTTACCCTGGTAGTGCCCCGTTGCCCTGCGCTGTTAGTGGGAACGGGCGTCCTACAAGCTGTCCCAGCAAAGCAGGGGGTGCTTTTGAGACGACCCTGTTTGCTCACAGCGAAGGTACAAAGTCTGGCTTCCCCAAAGAGAGCCGGCGGCAAACACCAAGAGCTTGTCTTTGCCCACTGCTCCAAGCCCCTTTCCCTTTCAGCACATGGCCCAACAGCCCTCTCCACCTCCTGAGGGCCACGTCCCCGGACCTTGCTCTGATTGTGCCGTAGACTGCCCTACCCTTGCTCCTCTGGTGTAGCTGAACGGTTTCTTACAGCTGTGCACGCCTGCTTCTTGCTGCAGTGCTTCTTGCTGGACGGATGCGACTGTGCCTGCCAGCTGACTGTAGGTGCGAGGGGGCGGAGGGTTGTTGCAGCAAGGCAGCTGCAGGGCACAATCCTAGCAGCTTTGCCCATTAAGCCCAGAGGGCAGGAAAGCAGACCCAGCGCTGGGAGGCTGCAGAGAATTTGCAGACTTTTTAAGAAACCAGAGAGAAACCTAATTTTCTGGAGGCCTCCTTAGGCATCTACATCTCACTCGCACCATTATTGCTCTGATGAAATGACAGGCAGCGTTAATCAAATGTGGGGAAGTCGCTGGCACAGACAGCGGTATTGAGGTCAGGCCAGCAAATTAATTCCTGCAAATACTCCATGGTGCAATTCTTAAAAGCAATTTATTCCGGCCCTGTGTTATAGTGAGCATTGGCGCAATTCAACTCTGCGCGCTAAGGATGCTCATTTTCCAGGTCCCGCCTGCACGAGTCTGAGAGGAAGAAGCTGGGTCCTGGGAAACTCAGAGTGGTTCTTCAGAGATGGTCCTGGGTGATGGACATAAGAAGACAGAGCATAAAAGGGCCCTACATGAACCTGGGATTTTGTGACCGCCCCCCCGTGCTGTTTCTGCCGTAGGCTGCTGATGCTCCGCTGATGCTGTCCTCCTTGCAGAATACAGGCGCAGGGGAAGAGGAGACCCAGAGAGGCGCAGTGACTTTCCCAGGGACACAGAGATGGTCAATGGCAGAGTCAGGCCACACTTGAGCCCCGGCAATACAATCTGGCCGGTCTGAATGAGACCCAGCCAGAGACGCTGTCTTTATGATGCCAATGCGACCCTCTAGGCTACAGGTCGCCGCCATCCCTGCATCTGGTACCTGACCCGACACAGAGGAAGCCTGGGGAATCTCGCAGTCTCCACGCCGTCTGCAGACAGCCCGAGTCAGCAACGCTGACGGTGCTGTGGGGGCTGCAGAGCCCCTGGCGATGGCAGGGAAGCGACTGGAATAGACAGACATTGCCTTGGGCTCGGGAATGGGGGCTGGCTTTCCCTCGAGGTTTGCTGAGCTCTGGCCCAGGCTCCCCTGGGGGAGGGATGGGGCAGAACGAGTGCTGCTTGCGGGTCTGGTCCCTGTCGGCTCGGAGCCTCCTGCACAACCCAGGGCGACGCTCAGCCAGTCTGAGCCTCCGTGTCAGCCTGATTCAGCTGCTGCCACCCACCTGCATGCAAATATCCCCAGGGTCTCGCAAGTCGTAGCTGGAGAGAGAAAGAGAGCAAGCGAGCAAGCGCAAATCCTGAGCCCCCAGGCCCCCAAACTGGCTTGCGGCTGCTACGGACATGGCCAGCTGCTCTGCTCTCTCCCCCACTGCAAGAGACCAGGCGTCCTGAGGAGCCCCTGATGCCAGCAGAGCCGGGGGGATCCGAGCACTGAAGGTACCTTTGAGCCGTGAAACAGGCAGGGAAACTGAGGCACAATGCTACAGCGCAGCAGCAGGGTCTCGTGTTCGATAGAGAAATGGTCCTGACTCGTGGGCAGGGGCCTGGCATTTCCTGATTGAGCCCTGCAGGCATGGCGGGAGGGCGGGTGGAAAGGATGATGCCCCGTGGGCTGGCAGGTTACGGGGAGCCTGGCAGTCTCCTAGTTTTTCGGCCAAGCTGAGCATGCCCAGTACCTGCTGCTTGCTGAGTTCATGGGCAAAACCTGCCCCCTGGGGCACCCCTTAGGGATCCTGCCCTGTCTTGTGGCCAGGGGAGTGCATTCGGGGGCACGGGGCTCAGCGCTGAGCCCATGGCCTGCTGCCCCATGAGTTGAGCATGTCCAGTAGGGTCACGCGTGCTCCAAAAATCAGTCTCAAGCCCGCTCTGTGCCTCAGTTTCCCCCTCTGACTCCACAGCACGATGATAGGGCTCTGCCGGGTGGGGGCATTGAAGGCCCCGTGAGATGGGCCTGGTACGAGCAGCAAAGCGTCTCAGCCTCCTGAAGGCAAAGCAGCTAAGCTGCCCCCCACCCCGCCATGCTGCTCAAAGCTGCTTACGGGAATCAGATTTGGGGGGTTTATTTGCTCAAGTGCCCAGCTGGAAAAGGGGCTTCTGTGGCTCGGATCCAAGGGGGCAGCTCAGCCCGTCCTTGGCGGGGCCGTAGCTTGCTCCTCCGCCCCCCCCAGGCTGCTCTTTCTGCCCCCAGCACCTGCACAGCTCATCTCAGAGATCACCAGGTCTTTGGCTGCTTGTCTTCAATACCCTTAAGGCTGCCCAGGTAATTCGGCTTCCCGGGCAGGTATCACGTCCCACCTAGTGATTACTCCAGCCATCCCTGCATCACGGGGCGAGGCAGCCAGGCTGGGCTGGGACTAACGTGTCCTCCCAGGACAGGCCTCGGTGCTTGCTGTGCTGGCCTCCTACTTCCCCTTGCAGCAGGGATACCGGCATCCTTGCCTTGCCCAGCCGCTGCCCGTCTCCCTCCCTGTGTCCCTGCAGTTCCCCTCCATGGTCGCTGCCTCCCCCAGGTGCCATCACCTCTTTTCTCCAGCTGAAGGCTGCAAAGGCCTAAAAGCTTTGCAGTGAGGGGTCCAGCTCCTTCTCCCGCTGCGTGAGCAGGCTGCCCATCTCAGCGACATGCATGTCAGGGGCGCTCGGACCCGCTCAGCGGATGTGCTGAGAGCGGAGAACGTCCCCTCCTCGTCTCCTCTCCTCTCCCTCCTTCCCCGCCGGGTTTGCCAGCCTGTCTGTCTCCTGGGTCCTGGCACAGGCAGCCGCCACGCTCTCTGCACAGCCCAGTGCTCCAGCCCGCAGGCCTGGTCCCACCTGTCGGGGCTGAGGAGGAGGGCTGGCCGGAGCCTCTCCTGCGTGTCCAAGCAGAAACGCGATGCTGCTAGAGTGCTCCGCACTGGGCGATGGCCACGCGCTTTCCAGACGCGCCGCCTGGAGCGGGGAAGTCAGCCCCGCTGCTCGGATGGGCGAGCAGCAATCGCAGAAACAGGGAGCAAGTTGCCTGACCTGGCACCACACAGAAATAGAGGCCAGGAGTCCTGGCTGGCGGGCGCTGGCTCTGCCCGCTCCTGCTGCCCTGCTTATTCGAGCCCAGACGGGTCAGCCTCTGTCCCTGAACCCACGTCGTGTCCTCAGCACCGGGCTTCTCTCACCCACCCAGGACCACGGTATTGTATCTGTGTTCCGGTAACACCCAGAGACCCCAGCGGAGCCAAGGGCGCTGCTGCGCTAGGCGCTGTACAAACAGGGAGAGGCAGGTCTGGCTCCGAGAGCTTCCGAGCTGAGCACTGAAGACAAAGTGTGGAAGGGGAGAAAGGTGCCCGTTTTATACAAAGGGCAGCAGATGCAGGGGGTCTATATGACTTCCCTGCGACGTTTTACTCCTGTTGTGACACCTGGAACCGTCCTCCAGACACCCAGCGGCAACCTCGTCCTTTCTGCTGCCTGCCACGCAACCGGTGCTAGCGGCCGCCGCCACGCTTGCCCATTCTCCTTGAGGCAAGAGCAGGGCTGCAATTACCGCAGCCTCGTAAAGCAGTGACTGGAGCACTCGCTGGCCTCCCGTGGCGGTGAGGGTCGGCTGTGCGCCTCCTCCCACCCCCACCATAAATCTCTCCCCAGCCCTGCCGGGGCTTCGTAGACCTCTCGGTTAAGTGGTTTCCCTTCAGGCCAAGGCCATAGGTTATGATGACTGTGCTGCCACTGCCCTTGTTTCAGGATTATCCTCAGCCCCACTGAGGGCAAAACATGCTGGGGGCATGCAGGGCAGCATTCATGAAGTTTTCAGCCCAGCCTGGCCTGTGCAGAGAGCTGGGTGATGGGGGAACATCCTCACTTCAGAGCCCGGTCCTTCCCACGGGTGATGCCTGTTGGCTTTGCGACTAGGAGCAGAACTGGAGCCAGCCCACTGACCTCCATCACTGGCCCAACCCATCTGCCTGCTGAAGACAGAAAACAGCTGTCTCCTTTCCCCCCGGCACAGACCTCGGGGTCTGTACCATGCCCTCGCTCCCATCCCACGGGGAGGTTGCTACTTGTCAGGGTAGCCCATGAGGCTGCAGAGCTGTTCCTCAAGCAACCATGGGAGTGAGAGCTGGAAGGGAACCTCCCAGGGTCCCAGGACAAACCCATGGCTCCAAGACAGGATCACCGGTCTCCACCATCCCAGACAAATGCCTGTCTAATCTGCACTAAGGGAGATGCCCAAGCCTCTGCGGGTAGCCTGTTCCCGTGCTTATGCCCCCACCCAGTTAAACCTGTCTTCCAGGCATCTACCTTGAGTCACCCTTGCTGCAGCACGAGCCCATTACATCCTGCCCTGCTCCCGGGGGACAAACGGAGCTTTCCATCGCCCTCCTTTTAACAACAGCCTCCTCTATATTTGAAGCCTGCTATCAAATCTCCCCCCGGCCTTCTCGTCCTTAGACTAAACAATCCGAAGTCATTCAACCTTTCTTCACACATCAAGCTTTCTCAGCCTCGTTCTTGTTCCCCTCCCTGAGCCATCCACATCTTTCTGTAAGCCCGGCACCCAAAAGTGGCCCCAGAGCTCCAGGCGAGGCCTCTCCTCCTGGGATTTGCACATCATGCGCAGGCTAATGCATCCCAGCATGCTGCCGGCTTCTCTTGCAGCAATGTTACCTTGCTGACTCAGAATCGGCTTGCGTTGTGATCCAGCCCTTTCCCGTGGCACAGCAGCCCAGGCAGGCATCCCCTGCCGCGTATTTGCACATTTGATTGTTCCCTTCTCAAGTGCAGCGCTTGTTCTGACTCGGTCTGATTGTCTGCCTAGTGTAGACTATTTTCCCACTGTACTGAGGTTGCTTTGAATCTCAATTCTGCCCTCAGAAGTGCCTGCAACTCCACCCTGCTCGGTGTCATCTGTTCATTTAGGAAGTGTATACCCCATCCCAACGTCCCTATCATTACTGAAGATACTGAACCATCCCAAGCCTATGCCAGCCCCTAAGGGACCTCTCCCAACAGCCCACTCTGCACCGCGAGCGGCCGGCTTACCGTCCAGCCGCCTCCATCCGTCGTCATGTCGCAGTAGACCTGGAAGCCCGAGGGGTAATGCGTGGGGAAGACCGAGTAAATGCCATCTTCTTGCTGTCCGCTCGTGTAGATGTCAAAGCAGTCCCGGGGCCGGGAGCCTGGAGCACCGCATGGGAGGGAGAAGAGCAAAGCCAAGTTAATTAATTGTTTAAATTAGAGCCGTGCTGCTGGGTTCTGGCCCTCGCCTGCGACGCTTGCTCTAATTGCCTGCTCGCCACCCCCTCGCTCTCCAGCTTTCCCTGCAAGGCGCTGGGCAGCGCTGAGGTCTCAGCGGCTTCTAGGGAACCCGTCGCAGCAGCGATCAGGCAGCGAGCGGGAGTCCCGGGAGCGGGCCCGTTGGGCTCCCAGCTGCAGCTTCTGCCAGGCAGAGCAGTGCCAGGAGCCGGGCTGGCTGCCTCCAGAGCCGGTGCAAGGAGCCAGGGTGCACGTGCCTCTAGAGATGTGAGATGGCTGCAAAGTGGGGAAGGCTACCACTTGCCTGGCACGGCCTCTGTCCTGCTACGGGGAAGGGCACAGACACGCCAGGCTCCTTCCCTCCCACCCCTTCTCCCTCGTGCAGGGTCAGCAGGCCGATTCTCACCATTGGAGCACCCCCGGGGCCGGGCTCCCTTGGCCGGAGCTCGCTGCAAGTCAGCCTTGAGCCGAGGCCTGGCCAGGCCACGATCCTTCTGCAGGGTGTCCAGGACGTCGCTGACCGAGCTCACCAGCCGCGCCATGTTGGTCTGGCTCTCCGAGAGCAGCTGGCAGTGGGGACACAAGTGGGTCAGGGGGAGATGCTGGTTCTTGGCTTTCCCCCCTCCTGGCACTTGAGGCAACAGTGCTGCAAGTCTCTCCCGAGGGTGCGGAGGTGTGGAGCCTGGCTGGCTTATGTGGGTTGAGTGCCCCTTGCAATGGAGACTGGCTGGTGGGCTGGCATTGGAGAGGCAGCACCTTCCAGTGCTTCCCAGCCTGTGCGGCACCTAGCAAATGCCCCCGAGGGCATTCGTTACCCTTCCCTTCCCTAAATCCTTCCCTCCAGGAGCTGTTCTGTCTGCTTCCAGCAGGACTCAGAAAGCCCTCGCCTCATTTCCCGGGATTCCTGTGCCACTTTAAAAACACCCGTGACCTAAAGCAGCTGCTCGGCATTGGCTCCAGACTTCTGTGAAGTGACCCAAGTGGAGCAAGCGACTTGGGGTAAGTCTACAGCCCCGGGGTGGCAGCTTGCGTAAACCCGCCGGAGCAAGTGTTGAACCAGCAGCAGGTGCCGAGAGCTTGTTCTGCGCCTGAGCTGTGTTTTTTCACCTGTCTCTCCACGGTGTCTGGCAGCTCTCACTCCATCTGTGCCGTGACCGCACATCCACCGACACCTATGCACTACTCGGTGCTCGCTGGGGTGCTCCTGTCTGACTGCAGTCACAGCCCGTCTGCTCCGGGAGGAGGAGGGAACAGCGCTCCAGGGAGGGATAACCCAGAGAAAGCGCCTGCACATTACCAGGCAAGCCACCAAGCAGGGGGCTCCGGCTGGCGAGGCCGCCGACTGCGGGAGATGGGTCATGCCCGGGGGTGGAAAACCTGGGCCTGCCGTTTTGTTGCTTGGTGTGTGCTGCCCTGCTGCCACCCACCATCTAAGTTTCATGTCCCCTCCTCCCCGCAGGTGATCGCGCCAGCCCGTGATGATGATCTCCAGCATTAAAGCACGTGCCCGGTGGGCATGTGCCCAGCATGATGGGGACCGGAGCCCAGGTTGCACCGGGGGGGAAGGTAAGCCACCGTGAAAGCTTTCCAGGTGTAACCCCCTGCTGCTCCGACTGGGGCTGGGCTCTGAGGAGGGATTGGGGTCACTGCTTGCTTTAACTATGTCCAAACACACATGGGACCCCGCGCAGCCCATGGGGGAGCAGTGTCCTCCCTGCAAAGCTCCACTTAGCCCTGGGGGTGACCGTCCCCTCCTCTGGCAGTCTCGGCTGGCACCAAAGACCGAATGGGCCGTGGGGTGTCTGGCAAAGCCTTTCCTGGATGGTTCAGGTCTCCAGCTGGGTGCTGCCAGCCTCGGGCACACCTGGAGACTGCAACGACTGCCCAGCCCTGCTCACCTGTATCAGCCGCCCCTGCTCATTCTGCAGGGCGCTGAGCTCCTGCCCCATGGCGCTGTGCCCCTTCCTCAGGTTGTCGCTGTCGGCTCTCAGCTGGGTGGCGTGGGTGAGGAGCTTGGCCACCTCGTCCGCCAGAGAGGCCAGCAGAGCCCTCTCCTGCCCCTTGGACGACTTCATCTCAGCGCTGTGGTCCGTCACGGCTCGCAGCATGGAGGACTGGAGGCCTTCCAGGCGTGTGAGGCTGCTGGCCTGGTCCGGGCAGTTGGGGTCGATGAAGATGTTGATGCGGGAGCTGTCGGCCTTCTCGATGGTGACCAGGGCATTGGCCTCATCGGGGTTGGTGCTGATGATGGGCGGGGATTCGGTGACGGGCGTGTGGTAGTGGTTCATGAAGAGGATGGCGCCGGTCACTGTGACAGCCAGGAGGACGGCCACGGACAGGAGGACCGTGCACAGGATGTAACCGCAGCTCATCCTCTGTGGGCACAGACAGAGCCGGTCATTCAGGTGCAACACAGCAGTGCGGTACCTCTTGCTACCCCTGTGGCCCCATTGAGTACCTTCCTCGCCTGCTCGGTCTACGAAGATGCCTCCCCGCGATCCCCAGTGGCAGTCTCTCCCCCCGGGAGAGCACCGTGTCTCCGCTCCGAGCTCCTTCCCTCCTGCAGCCCTTGGCACCGTTTCTCCCGACCCCACCTCAGCTGCTGGCCCCTGGAGAGCGACGCTCTTCAATCGCCTGGCAATGCCAGGCACGCCGTCTCCACCCAGGACTGTCCTCGCACAGCACTGGCTCTCTGGGCAGCAGGGAAAAAGGGGCCCTGAGCCAAGTGTCTGAGCCTCTGGCCTTGAGCTGGGCCCATTGCTACACGTCTCCCTTTGGGCAGGTGGCTTTTACTTCCTCTGCTAAAATGGCCAACAGCAAATGACCCTAGTCATGGCACCGACGCATTCGTCATTAGGCTTCAGAGTTAACATCCGCTCCGGCGTTGGGTGCAGTCAGAGCTCCCCATGGGCTGAGTGTCCTCATGCCCTGAACTCACCAGGCAGTGCTGGACCACGCAGAGGGGAGCCAAGAGAGGCTGAGCGCACAGGACTTCTTCCCTGTGGCTCCCAGCCCTGCGTGTAGCCCCTGGCAAAGGCCTCCACCAGGCCCCTCTGCCCACTGAGCTGCGCCGGTTCTTTTGGCACCGCAGCTCCCTCCGGTACCTGTTGAATTAGCCTGCAGGACTCGTCGTCTCTGCAAACCACTCATGCAGAGAGGTAAAGAGCTTTCCTTTATCTCCAAGCCTAACGCGCTGATCCCGTTAGTGCCAGCTCCCTTCACAGAGGGAGCCGGCTGCGCCCCGCGCCGCGCTGCCTGACGCGCGGCTGCACTAGCTCCCCGCTTCCTCGCCGGCTGCCTCCCCTTTTCCTTATACCTGCGGGACTGAGGCTACGATTTTCCTCTGACCCCAGCCACGACTGTCACAAGGAATTGAGGGCTGGGGAAGCATTGCATATTCAAAGCGACAAAGACTACTTTCTCCAGGAACGGCGAGGAAAATTGCTGCATCTGCAAAGATTTCCCCAGCCCTGTCCCCTCCTCTGTACATCTCTCTGGAGTGACACCTTCCTTCAAGCACCCTTCATTCATGCTCCCGCAACTATTTGCATTAAGGTGACTCTGGCTGCGGGCTGGATGAGTCCGTGGAAAGCAGAACAGAAGCCCTTGCCGCCGCCCCCAGCCCCGGTACCTCCAGCCAGAAATAAAACTCTCCCTGGTAGAGACACGCAACAAATCAGGACAGATTTATCCACCGACGGGAGGGCCATGCAGCAGGCGTGAAAGCCACCCCTGGCGCCTGGCTGTGTGGGAAGGCTGTCCGTGGGGACAGCCTTGGAGAAGGCAGACTTCAGCTTGGCGTGCATTAAAAAGAAAAATGTCTGAGACGATAAGTGAGGCTTTGAGCTGGGAAACAGGTTACCAAGTTTGCTGCGTGTTTGTCACGTGGCTCCATACCTAGGCAGAGAGCCTGGCTGGTGGCATCGCTGTCATCAGCCACGGCCTTGGCTTAGTTTGACCAACTGGGGAGTTTTGTGGGTTACGTGGGATCTGGGACCGTGGCCTAAGGGACTGAGCAGGTCAGATGCTCGAGGACCTGCAAGGTTGTCGCCACTGGCAAAAGGGCTGCAATGGGGAGCTTGGAGCCCCGGCGGGGAAATCCAGGGGGCGAACACCTCGGCATTCGTGGCTGGAGAAGGAAGCATTTGTTCAGCCTGTTCAAAAAAAAGTCGCTGTGCAAGTCCGGCTGTGGTCACGAAGCCATCCGGCTGCACGGGCCGGGGGGGAAGCGAAGGCTGGATGTTTCTCACGTTCAAAGGGAAAGACCGAAGTTGGCGGCCATCTCTCAGCAGCCTGACACACAGCTCCGCCGCTCACCTTTATCTGTCTAATGGCATGTAAAGCAGAAGCTTAGGTACGTCCCCTTGCTAGAAGACGATTTGGTCCCCTGCGCCACGAAAGCCTGAGCAAAGAAACCCAACCAAACATGTAAGAACATTGGTAATAGCAGCACTGGAAAGGACTAAAAATATCCAGCTGTCGGTGTTAGGTCTGAGCTAATAACCACCTCTTATGGATCAGCCGGGCTGCTCGCTAGCGAGATGCTGGTAGCTCTCGGTACGAGGCCTGTCGGAAACCCGAAGCGGGGGCCGTGTGAGCAATGCCCAGTGTGAGACGGGAGCTGTTCGGGCTCTCCCTTTCCCCAGCTCTCGCTACAGGAAGGATCTGAGCGCTGCCTTGACTGACAGATCACATCCCAGAATGAAAGGAGCCGTGAGAAGAAAGCCGCTCTTCCCGCTCGGGGACTGAGGAAGAAGCTGTCTCACCAAAGGGGAAAACAGACCAGGGTTTGATACGAGCGCCTCGTCTCAGCCTCCCAGCTTCCCAGGAGCATGACAGCAAAAGGACAAAACCCGTGTTCACTCGAGGCGAATCTCTGGTAACGTTTGATCCGGAGGACCGGTGGAGAGAGCAGCCGCGCTGCGCACGGGGCTGCCGGGGAGGTGATCGGCCCGTGGTGCTTCCAACTCACTTTGTCTCTGTATTGGTAGTGGCACCCGGGAAATGGGAGAGAAAGGGCACGACGCAACACTCCTGCTCATCTGAACGCATCTAGTCTTCACCCCTAGACCCACCTCGTCCTCCCCTAGGCCTGACTCAGCCCGTCCTCATGGCAAACGGGGGATCAGGATGGCAACGGCAGAGAGACTAAGCCACTAGCGAGGCCCTCCTTCTTCGGGCACACAGGAGCCAAGCACCGTGTCTGCCAGCCCCAGCCCCGTGGCTCTGCCCAGCAGCTGCGTGGGGGTGGGTCGTCTTCCAGCCTCCTCGCCGAGCTCACACGGCACCTTCTCCCGCTCCCCGAGTGAGGGGCAGGGGTGTGCTCGTGGGGAGGAAGGCACCTTCCTGACGGACAGGGATGAAAGAAGAATATAGGACAGAAGAGATCCTGGCTCACAAGAGCTTTCAGAGTCCCACGGTGTTTTCCTGCCACTGTCACTGTCGTTCCCAGGATTTGAGGGGATGACCCCTTGAGCTGATGCCAAGACGGGTCTCCAACTGGTGTAGTTTATGCAGGCAGTCAACAAAAGCCAACACGGTGCTGCTGTAGTGCTAATACCCACACGCCAACACAGCCAGGCCTCTACAACAGCTGGTTCCTCCGCCACGAACCTGACCGCGACACCCGCATTTCCGTTCCCTTATAAGCACCTATTGCCTTCTGCAGCCGATGGCCACTGCCGCCCTTCTGCGGGCCTGGGGAGGTGACTTCTGCCTGGAGACTGCTGTTGCGTTAAGCAGGTGAGCTGGTGACGGGTTGCCCGGGACATTTGGTGCCGTTTCTGCTTGCAAAGGACGCAGTCTGCGGGACCCGCAGCTGCTGCACAAGACTTGCATTCAGCTGCAAATCGGACTCCGGGCAAAACGGGAACCTTGCTTTTCTCTCAAAGGTTTGGTGAAGCCACTTTCCTCTGCAGCAGCTGGCACTGATCACTGCTGGAGGCAGAGGAGGGCAGGCCAGAGCTGGGCTGGCGAATGCAGGCGTGAAGTGCTTTGAGGTCTCCTGATCAAAGCAAGAGAGAAGAGCTCGGTAGGATCACCACAGCCAATATACGTGAGGCAAGGTCGGACTCGAGTGGCTGTGATGATTGTGTATAATCCCTCTCCCTCTCTTCCAGCTGCTCCTGTGAACCTTGTGGGTGCTGGGCACCGCACAAACCCAGCTACAGGATAAGAAACTTGGGCAAATCTCTGCTGAAATGCAGAAAGACAGAGGCAGCCGGTGGGGGAGACAGAGAGGGCACAACACCAAGTACGACGTGTGTGGTGAGCTGGTGACCAGGCTCGGGAAGCTAGAACGGGGCACGTACCAAATTTCCCTAACCGCACCGCAGCCAGAGGCCTCCGATCCAATGTCTGGTGGTGCAAGGGCTTGGTCATCAAAGCAGCCCTGGGTCTGATCCTCAGTGCTCTCTCCCACTCTGCCTGGCGAGCCCTGCTGGTGAGTGCACGTGGCAGGGAGGAAGCAGCAGGGCCCTAAACCAGCTTTCCCCTTCCGGCCCAGAAGTGCAGGGTGCAGCACTCGGCCTGGCAAGCGTCGAGCCCCACTGGGACAAGCTGTGTCAGGGCAGGGGCTGTGGGACTGGATGAAGAGTCGGTGGGGGGGAGGTGTTGCCCACCGCCTACCCCACTGCGTGGCTCCTCATGTGGCTTGCAAAAAGGGCACCACAGCTCTCCAAGCACCGCTGGCAGAGGGGCAGAGCCAGGCCCAATTTCCAAATGTGCATTTGGGACCATCGGTTCTGGGGCATGCAGAGCCCCCCTGAAACAGCAGCCCCTCGGCCAGTATGACACCTGAACACCCCTGGCACACACTGACAGAGGGCAGTGGTGCCCTGCAGAGTGTGCACATGGCGTGGACCCAAGGGTGGCAGCTGCCTGTCAGGAGGGAGACGGGCCGTCCCGAGGGGCACCCAGAGCAGAGCCACTAGCTGGCTGCACTGAGGAGCCAGGAGGGAGGCAGCTGCTCTGCTCTGACCTCCGGGGCAGGTGTATCGGCAGCCTCCGGGGCAGCCAGGCTGGTGCGGAAGATGCCGCGATGTCCCCATAGGGGAGATCGTCCCAGCGGGGAGGCAGCTGTCCCTGGCAGAGCTGCTCTCATGCGTTGAGGATGTTGCCCCCTTTCCGCCCTGCACCAGGGGCTGCCGCATCTTCACCGTGACCACGCTGCAGCACGCACCGCTGAGCTTGGAGAGTTCCCCCTGAGCATGGACAATCTCCTCTCTGCTGCCAGCCCCAGGCGCTGCCCTCCCTGCCCCGGCTGTCCTGCACGGCTGCCCCAGGTGAGGCCAGGGCCCTGCTCTGTCGTAAAGCCAGCTCGCTCTGCTCAGGACACCATGGCTGGCTGCCTGCTCTCCCCACTGGCATCTCCCAGATCGCTTAGATGGGGAGGGAATCTGGGCAGAGACTGTGGCTTTGCAGGGCCTCAGTCCTGCCACTTTCCCCTCTTGTATTCAGTGGTTGCAAGGCCATGTTGCACCCCGCTTCCTGGCTCCCCTCTCAGGCCTTTCTGACTGCCTCCCCCAGTTCCACCTGCCTTCCTCTGTCCGACTGCCTTGCCACCGATGGCGCATGAGCTTTCTCCTCTGCAAGCAGCCTGCCCCTTCCCTGGCATTGCTGCCTGCCCTGGGGCAGCAGGCTCTGCCGGGGGTTTGCACTGGCGCATCGCTATCTCTACACGACCTCTCCAGGACAGACAGGACCTCCCCCTCTGTCCCTACACCCCAGCTCCCCGTCTCGTCTCCACAGACCTTTGTTCCTGCACCTCTTGGGAACTGGATTAATTGCTTTCCGTTGCACGCAGCACCGTCCTCCGTAATCCAGCATAAGCCCCCTGCCCTGCCTGGGAATGTTTATGTGCTGTGCTGCTCCTCTGGGGGCCTGGATGGCAGGAGCACTGTTATATAAAATAGCTGGGTTGTGTTTAAATAAGATCTAGGCTGCGGTTTTCAAAGGACTTAAGATCCTAATGCTGGCGGAGTTTCAGCGCAAACAGGGCACTTTACTCTCTCGGCTCCTGCGGAAGCTCTGGCTTTAATGCATTATCGGGGCTCCGGAGGGTCTTATCACTCGATGGGGCCCCGGCGCCCGTGGCTTGCATCGGTGCCGAACGGGGCTCGCTCCTGCTGTCGCCGACCCCGGGGAAGACGCGGGGCTGAGCACGGAGGAACTCCAAGAAGGGCTGTTGTGGGACTCAGCCCGTCCCGCTCAGCTCCCTGCCTCTCCGGGGAGGGTAGAGCCGCGCTGCACGGCGCGAGCTGCTCCCTGAGGCGTTCCCCGGAGGGAAGGGACGAAGGAGGGCAGCCACGGCGCGCCCCACATCCCCCGGGCGGCTCCGATCCCGCTGCGCTGCCGGCGTGGGGAGCCCAGGAAGGCCCATAGCTGTGCCCATGCCCGGACTGAAGCCGTATCGGGGCAGGAGGGCTCGGGCTGGACCCCGCCACGACCCCCAGTCTCACTCCCCGCTGCTTCCTCGCTGCCCCCAGCTCCGGGCAGGCGCTCCCGCGGCACCCCGGGTCCCGCATCCCGCTGCCCCCGGCCCCGGTACCTGCGCCTTGTCCTGCTGGCCGGGCTCGAGCGGCGCCGCGCCGCCCACGTCCTTCCAGCGGTCGTTGCCCATGGCCCGGGTGCCGCTGCTGGCCCGGCCGGGCACCCCGGGCTGTGCCGGAGGCCGGGCTGCGCCGCGCTGCCGCTCCCTGCCCGCGCCCCGAGTGCCGCGGCGCCGCGCGCGGCTGCGAGCGCGGGGGGAGGCGGAGCCGCCGCCCCGGCCCCCCTGCTCTGCCCCCGGAGCCCCGCACCAGCCCGGCGCGCCCCCCTCCCCTCCCGCGCCGCCGCGCCCCGCCCCGCCCGTGCGCCTGGACCCATTGCACAGATGGGCAACACTGAGGCGCGGGGTTCCGAGCCGCCTCGGGCCCCCATCGGAGGGGCCGGGCCCCCGGGAGCTCGGGCTGCCGTGTTAAGGCGAGGCCGGGAGAGGGCCCCCGCCCCGCTCCACACACCTCGGCCGCAGGCCCCTGGGAGGATGCCGCCGTCCCGCAGTAGGGCCACCTTGGACAGAGCCTCTGGTGAAGCAAAGCTCGGGCGCATCTCTGCTTGGGTGCCGGGTCCCTGCCTTCTGCAGTCAGACCGGAGGGAGACGGCAGCTGGGTTGGCAGAGACCCCTTCGCCCCCTGCTCAAGCGCCTTCCAGGAGCGAGCGCGGCCGGTCTCGGGCATCGCACATGTTCTTGGAGCCAAGGGGCATCAGGCGCTGCGCGAGACCCTCCCCGACCTCGGAGGCTGCCGGGGGGTGAGGAGCAGCGCAGAAATGCCCTGGTCAGACCCAGAACCCGCTCCCTTCCAGCCTGGGCCGTGCAGGAGACCGGGCAGGTGGACCTCGGGTCTGCCCCAGGCCGCGGCAGTTCTTATGCTGTCGTGGAAGGGCAGTGCCACGGGGGTTCAGCCCTGGAGGCGCGTTTCAACTGGCCAACAGCCCGCAAAGGAACAGTCCTGCTCCCCCGGGGGCTGCCTTCGTTTCCACCCCGTCATCTGCAAAATGTCACGACTTTTCTGCGCGCCATTCAGTGCCTCCTTCCCCTGGACGGGAGCCTTTTCCCTGGCACTTGGCCCCATCAGATGTCTTGCTGTTTGCTGCAGGCTACAACGGCCTGGTCCTTCCTGGCTGTTGGCAGCCGGGCAAAGGATCAGGGCAAGAGGGCGGCAATGTCCCCTGGGGGTGATACTTGTCCTCCTCGCCCCTTCTCAGTGTCCAGGCAGCATTGCTGGAGGAGAATCACGAGACACTGCCTGGCAGTAATTACCTGCACTTATGGCCCAGAGGAACTGATCGTGGTCGGGGGCTTCTATCAGCGCAGAGGCCTCAGCCAGGCAACAGCAGGCGGAGGAGAAGGTGATGGAGCAGTTCTTGTGCCCGTCCTCCCTCCGACCCCCGTGACCTGGCCCCGAGACATGGTGAATTGTGCGGTGGTCAGTGGTAGAAGCACCAGTGTTTGCCCTCGTCTCTTCTCTATGCAACCCGTGCTAGAAGGGCAGGGGGTTTCTGCCCCTCCACAGCCCATGTTAAGAGGGTCTAGAGCCTGCTACTGCAACCCTGAAGAGATGGGACCAGCTTCTTACAAGAGCTTAAAGTCCTCTGTGCTTGGGAGCTGGCTTTGTGACAGGGCTCCATGCCCAGCATTGATGCTCCCTTCACATCCGCCGTGTTGAAAACGCAGCAGCTTAGCGCTTAAATCGGAGCTGAGATCTCTTGAAAACCCTGGTCCTTGTCCTCAGACTCAAGCAGCATTCGTGCTTTTGGCTGTGCATCTCTCACGACCAGATCCGACTGCCAGCCCTGCACGGCATCACTTACCGTTGCCCATCGCAGGCAGGTCTCTGTGGAGCTCGGCTCCGAGTCGAGACTGCCCAGCTCATCTCACCCGTGGCACGTTCCCCAGCCTGCCAGTCAGTCAGGCCGCTCTGACCCTGCGGCTGCCGTCTCTATGCAGGCAGCCAGGCTCCGCACGTAAAGCTGTTTCGACTTAACTCCGACAATAAAATTTATCATTAAAAATAAATTTATCTTGGCTTCGTGTGGCTGGGAAATCTACAGAGGAGTGATTCAATGGGCTTGTCAGGCCCCAGCGTTAGGCATGCTGAGCTGAACAACTGGATATTCTCCAAGTCCGGCAACTCATTTTCTGCATCTGGAGCCCGGGCCGTACAGCAGGCTGACATTTAATTTAGAATCCAACATACCTTGACATAAACCCATAATACAATCGCAGGGGTGGGGGGTGCTGGCGGGGGCGGGGGCGACTCCAATTGACAGCGTGGATTTTTTTTTTTTTTCAGATTTGCTTTGTCAACAGTTGCTGAGTATGACAGGCTGAAAGCCGCAATCGAAGGGGGATTGCAAAGGGAAAATGAGAGTGGGTTGTGCGTGCACACGCTTGGCTGCTTGGAGGGGGGGTCCGTGCCCAGTGTTGCTCGCGTGCTGTGTTTGCACTCCGCGTGCCGTGTGCGGAGGGAGCAGCAGGGTGCGGTTGTGGCTGTGGGGAAAGGACTCCTTGAGCTCTGCGGCGTGGATACGGATGGAGTTGTGCACTCTGGCTGTGTCTCGTGCTGGGCTGGCAGCGAGGGTGCTAGGTGCTTGCGGGGGGAGCTGTTTTTCTGTAAGTCCTTAGAGTGACTGGCTTTGTCCAGTGCCTTTGTTGGTTGTGGTTTGTGACCGGCGGCAGGGTCTGTTGTGTGCAGTGCTGTCTGCGCCTTGCTGGGACACTTATGGGACTGTCCTGTCCCCACTTCTCATGGTAATCCTGGTGTGCGTGTATTCACACACAGGGTGTTGTGAGCGAGCACAGATGCTGCTGCATGTGGAAACAGGGAGGCCAGTGAACTTCTCCTCTGGGGGGTAAGTGAAAGCTGGCTGGATTGCCCCTTAGCCTTGGCTTGTCATGACCACTTCAGGTGGGCAGTGCCCGGTCAGCTGCTCCTGCCAGGCCGGTGGGCAGTGATGGTGCAGCTGGGGGCCCCAGCAGCCAAAGCACCTGCCAGGCTGGGGGCAGCTGTGTGGACTTCCAGCCCCTAACAGTGTGGAGGGCTTGGCGCCGCCGGGGCACCAGCTGACTTGTCCTCGTTAGTCAGGTTCCTCAGCAGGCCCGCGGAGATGCTGGCATCTCCTGGCTGGGAGGCGAGCCTGTGCCACATCACAGGCCTGGCCTGAACGGACCTGCCAGAGGCGGGCGAAGGAGAGAGGTGTTGATGATCTCTCACACCTCTGCGTGGGATTTGGTACAAAGCCCTGGCCTGAAGGAGGGGCGGCAGGGCAGAGGGAACGTGTCTCTGGCTGGCCGGGCCCTTCCTCGCACCCAGGGACTTAGTGGCAATTCAGCCAAAGAAAAGCAGAGCTGTTGTATGCTTTGCAGAGGTGCTGAGCACCCATGAACTCTCTGCAGGCAATGGGAGCTGGGGAGGATCCGGCCTAGAAATGTGGGGCAGAGCTGACCTGCCTCTACACCCCCCAGGGGTGCAGCGAACAGCTGTGCTGCAGGGCCGACCCTAGCTGCCGTGACCCCGTGGTCTCCCATGAGCTTCTGCTGCATGCCAGGTCCATGCTGCCCGGGGGCTGGCAGGGAGGGCTTTGGAGCAGAGTCCAGCAGGAAGAAAGGCAAGAGAATGGATGTGGAAATGGATATGTATGTGGGATCAGGAGAGAGGTTCAAGCCAGAAAAGCCAGCCAGCCCGTGCTCCTAGAGGAGCTTCATTGACCTGCAGATTCCCCCGACGGCCTGCCCGCGGCTTGGCCCCTACCCATGTGAGGGGGCCAAGTGAGGCCACGGTCTGACGCTGTGGCAGGGAGCTGTACTGCCCCCCTCGCCCTCCCAGGCCCCACTCCCAGCTTGCAGCCATGCACCGCCAGCCCTGTTGCACCGCCGTTCCTTGTGGCTGCATCCATCTGGCTTGCAAGCGGCAACAGGTCTGTGCGGGCTGGAAGGAGCTCAGGAGCTGCAGGCATCCAGGGATGCTGCGGCTCCCTCTTACATGAGGCATCTGCAGCTCTGGTGTCCTCTCTCCAGACACACTTTTACTGAGGCTTTCTATATTTAGCCCTCTCTCCTCTCCCAAAGCCCCCTCCAGCAGGGAAAGCAGCTGGCCCTGGCAATATTATTAGACCCTCGTACAGCAAGAGAGATGTGAGCCTCAGAGACATGCCACTTGGCTGCGAAGAAACCCTCCCTGAGTTGTGGTCAGGCCTGTTATGGACTGCTGCAGCCTGGGGAGCTGGGAGGGGGCAACTGGTTCTCTTGGAGGGGGTTAAGCACCTGTTTCGTGTCAGGGCATCCCAGCCAAGCTGGCGACTGGGTGTTGGGTGCACCCAGCCAGGCTCCTCGCATCTCTTGGGGAACGTCTCCAACTCGGTGGAAGAGGACAGAGGCTGCGGTGCCTTGGCGTGGAGCTCTTTGCATTATCTTGGGTCTGTCTCTGCGAGGCCGGGGCGCTCTGCCCTCTTGTCTCTGAAGCAGAGCATGGCGCTTTTAGGGTGTGAGAGTCATGGCTGCAGGTTTTTTGTCTCCTCCCCAGTCTGGGCAGCTTACTGCCTCCAGGGCTTATACCCAGGCAAGTGCGCCAGCGCTCTGTGAGCTGTGCCAGGAAGCAAGCTCTATCCTGCAGTGCGATGTCTGGGGTTGTGATGACGGCTATCAAAGTGCCATCTTCCTGGCGGGCACACAGGCGTGAGGGGAGCGACGGCAGGAGCACAGCACTTCACTTCACCCTCTGGAGAAGCCCAGGATCCGACTCAAATCGGACTGAGCCCGGAGTGACTGGTGACCTGGGAAAGTGCTTGCTCTGGCCTAGGGCAGTGTGGTTTTCTGCAGGATGGCAGGGAGAAAACCAAGCCAGGGAGTTCAATCAAGTCCCTTGTCTAACTGCTGAGCTTGAGTGGTGGCGAGGGGGCTGCATGCCAGCCAGCTGGCGAGGTGTGTGCAGGGAGCTGTGCCGTCTGGAGACCCACTACCGTCTCTATTACACTGGCGTTTGCCTTGGCTTCTCAAGTGCCTGCCTCTGCCCGGCATACCCTCCTGGCATATGTCTTTCCACTCCAACATATGCCCAGGGCCAAATCAACCCAGGTGTCACTCCAGGGGAGGTGATTTGGCCCTAACCCCAGTATCATCAGTAGAAGGAGCCCAGTGAGACCCAAGGAGTTTTTCGCCCTGCTGGCACACAGCGGGGTCCCTCGCTGGCAGGAGTCCCTCCACTGCAGCAAGTTGCTAATAGAGATGCCAAGCAAGGGGGAGGAAGGGGAGACAATGGAGTTGTCTGCGTGCACTCCCTGAGTAGCAGCGCACGCTTCTCTTGGAAGCCCGCCATTAAAGCCGGCGAGCAGTCACTGCACACACACATCATCAGACATCATAATAATATTAATAATGAAAGGGCAGCTCCTTCAAAGATCTTAGACCCTCGCGCTCCACAGCTGGGGAGAGTGCAGAATGCAAAGGAGCTGCGTGAGCCTCATGCCAAGCAGGCTCCAGGGAAAGCACCGAAAACCCCTTCCATAGGTAGTGGAGAAATTGCATTGTACGAGTTAAAGAGGAAAGCTGGGAAACAAGCCCCGCTGCCTGTGTCTTTTTCTCTCTGCTCTGGGGTCAGCTGGCAAGGCCCCGCACGCATTGCCCTGCGGAGGGACAGGCAATCGAAGGCAGCTGGGGGAAGGCTGACGCTTCCTGCTCACATTGCGGGAAGGTGCAGAGGAGACCAGCTGGCCTGCAGTCCCAAATCTCTGCCTTGAGAACGGCCTGTCAGCTCTGTCTCTTGTCATGGCAGAGTGATTCGAGCAGGCAGGTCATGCGTGCTCCCAGCGAAGGCAAGGGGCAGGTGCAGGCTGCCTGCGTGCCCGCTGTGCTGAGGTCATCTCTGCCTGCTTCTTGAAGGGTCAGCGGCTGCGCATGGCGTGAAGGCCAAGCCTGCGCCCTCACCTGGTCCGGGCAGAGGGTCTGTGAGCAATGCTCTTTGCCAGGAAAGCTCTTTCCAGCTCCTGGTGCGTGGGAGCTGAATCAGGCCCGTGTTACTCTGTAGACCCTCTGCAGCCTGAGAAATGAGGCAGTGCCTTTCTGGCTGTGCTCACTCCCCCCGGAGTGGGCAGCCTCTTTTAGCACTGCAGAGTTAATTCGGGCTTCCTGGAGCTGCTGTCTGCAGCGTGCTGGGCTGCGGGCCTGACGTAGTGCACCTGGTGTGGACCCAGGTGAAAGGCAGAGTGCTGCTGACCCAAGAGCTGCTACCACAGCCCCCCTGAAGCCCAGACACAGGCTACGTGACCTGGGCAGTGCCAGTCCTCTTGAGCCCTCCACTCCATCCTGCCTCAGCAGTCACGACTACCTGCTCCTGCACTGTAAGACTGTACGAGTGTGGCAGGGGTTGCAAGTCTCTCTGGGCTCCTTGAGCATCAAACGATAGTGGAGGAAAAGGCGTGACCCCAGATCTTAAGGCCAAGTCATTGCAGTCCACGGGGATGGTACTGCTCCTGACTCGGTGCCTGTGCCTAGCTGTGGTCTGAGGCCTTCCCAGGACAGCGTGCCGGCTGTGCCCGAGGTTAGCGCAGCTTGGCTGCTCTTGCCACAGTCTCCTTGCCGTGCCCCTGCCGCAGGAGAGGCAGGGCCTGGTGAAGGCAGAGCACTCAGTCACTCCTGTCTGCAACACTGTTTTCCAGGTTGGGGTCCTTCCTCTCTGCAGGAGGAATCGCTAGCCCAGAACACGACACAGGCTTCCCACGAATCGCCTGCTCGGGCTGCAGCCGAAGCCCAGGTAGGGGGCTGGGGTCTTCCCGCTGGCTTAACCGGCTTCTGCATCAGACCTTGACACAGCAGGAAAAGCAGAGCATGCAGTGGATGCAGAGGTGTGAGGCCATGCCCCGGGTTCAAGTGCCCGTGCTCTTTCCCCCCTTGATGTTTCATGCAGGACAAAGGAGGTCCTTTGGAGAGGAAAAGCCAAAGTATTCGTGGAAACTGCCGGCCTGGTGCGCGCCTGGCAGCAGAGCACGGTGAAGGCCTGGAGGGAAGGCAAGCGGGAAGGAGGATCCCAGCTGAGCCAGCGGTCCTTTTGGGTCCAGGGGCACTTTGGCAGCATCCTTGCTGCCTGGAGCCCCTGCCCAAGTATGTCACTGTGCTGCCACAGGCCCATATCAACCTGGGGCTGTGTGGGATGGCTTGGTCCCTGCTGCCCTGTGTGCAGCTCCTCTGGTCCACTACAGGCTGTCTCTTCTGCTGCTGGAGTGAGCAAAGAGGCGCGCTCAGGATAGCTCAGGCTGCACGCAGCTCTCAGATGGAGTCAATGGCTCTCAAGTGCCAGCGTGCGCAGGGGAGGGGACAGGTGGTGCCCGGGTCCTGCCACGTTCCGCCTTCAGCTTCTGGCTTCCCTGGTCGAAGGCTCCCAGATGCTCTCAGCTGAAATGCACCCCCGCCCTTGCTCTTGGAAAAAACCCTCTGCCCTGATTGTCCCCTTGCTAAACTTTTGGATCCTTCAAAGAGACCTTAAACCGCTGAGATGAGACTTGAGGATGCTGAGCGCTTGCTTGTGAGGGCACTCAGCACCTTTCCCAGTGCAGGGTGGGAAAGGTGGGAATCTCTCTTCTCGCTGAACCTCACCCAGGCTCAAGCATAAACCCTTCCAGTCTCACAGCGCTCCACGGGGGCCGGGTTGGGCGAGGGGGGATCTCTCTCTCGACCCCTTACCCCAGCTTCCCAAGAGCCCCAGGTGCCCAAGTGAGCCGGGAGGAGCGAGCCGGGCGGGGAGGCAGAGGTTAAACAAATACCCGTGCCAAGGAGCCCAGGAGCCCGGCTCTCCCCCGTGTTGCATGTGTTCCCAGGAATTCCAATTAGCAATGGTAGAAATTTGCTCTCGCTTGCTCCGGTGGGGGAAGCGAAACCATCTGTGGAAGATTGAGAGCCTGCTGCGCGCCAGCCACTGGGGCCTTTGTGCACAGCTCTCTCGCGCTTGCTCTTTTTTTTTTCTCCCATTCCTTCCCCAAACATAACAAAAAACCCAAACCCTCAACAGCCGAGAAAAATAGCTTTTGTTCTCTCTTCCTCTTGCTTTTTTCCTCTCTCTCATTCTTTATCTTTTTTTTCCCCCCTCTCCCTCCCTCTCTCTCCCCCTTTCGTGCTCTCTACCACAGCAGAATATTGATTGAACTGCCTTGTTGTATTCCATTGTTTCTAGGAAAATTTGGCGTCGACCCGTCCCAGGTGGGAGCAGGGGAATCTGCCTGTGTTTCTGCCTTGCGTGAGCGGCTGTGTTGGTGAGCTGGCTTGAGGGTGGGTGGGCTGTGGGGGCGAGGGAGGCACCTGAGCACAGAGGTGGGGGTGTTGGGTGTGTGCGGCCAATCCTGCCCTTACTGGAGCCAGTGGCCGAATCTGGCTGGAGGATGGAGCCCCCCCAGCAAGGGGATGGGGGGTTGCAGGGTAGGGAGGGGGGCTGGTTCAGAGAAGAGGACCCTCCGTGTGAGGTTCTGCCTTTCGCTGCAGGATTTGGCGCTCTGGATTTTAGCCGGCCCAGCACTTGAGGCTTGGGGAGATTCAGCCCATGATCGAGAGACGAGCTGTTTGCCTGGGGGCCGGATTTCCAACCTCTCCGCGTGCTTGTCCTGCAGCTTTGCCTCGGCCCATTTGAAAGCCTCACGCTCCAGGTCTGGATCCGGGTTGCAATTCGGACTCGCGTGGCTTCCCTCCGCTCCCCCGTGACTCTTCAGGAGCGTGCCGCTCCGCTGCGAGGCCTCCGTCCCGGCTCGCTTCAGGCTCAGAGCTGATGACTTGGTTGCCCAAAGTGCTTTGCAGGCCTCTGCCCGGGAGAGAGCACTTTGAGCCACTCCGGCTCCGAGCGGGGAGCTGGAGAAAGGCAGCGTGTTGGCTGGAAGCTGAAAGGGGCTGATTAGGAGGCTGTCCAAAGGGCTTCGCAGGAGGGAAGAACAGAAAAGAGCACTCTAGCCTCTCTCCAGCCAAGGAGGGAGCCAGAAGAGCAACAGCTGACCCTGGCTTGAAAGGGGCTCATTATCTGGCTACCTAGAAGTCTCTGCAGGACAATGGCACAAAAGAGCTGAGGCCAGGCGCACTGGACCCTGGGGGAAGGAGGCCGCGCGGAAGCCCCGCTGGAGGAGCTCTCATTTCAACAGCGCTTTCCATTTCCAGCCGCGATCATTATAGGTTGCCACCCCCTGCTCTGCCTCTCCACCACATTGCTCCATCTATAGCTAATGACAGCCAATGGGCCATCGTTTAACACCCCCCCCCAAAGCACAGGGAAGATTTTAATTTAAAACTCTCTGCTGCATGGAAACCAGCGCCGCCGAGCCATCTGGAGCAGTGTACGCAGGTGAAAGGCAGGCAGCGGGGCCTCCCCTAAGTGCCACCACTGACGGTGGGGAGCCAGGGGGCTGGGGCAATACGCTGCATGGGCACCCAGATTGCAGGCAAAAGCACGGGAGCTTCCAGCTTCTCCTGGCAAGGTTGCCAGCTTCCGTGGTTGCATCGTTATGTTTGCAGTAAAAGTAATTACGAGTCCCTGTGCAAATTAAAATAACAACCGAGTTTATTGCGAGAGATTAATTCGGCGGCTTAATTGAAACCGCAGGAGCCGGGCAAGAAAGGATCCTCTCCGAGCCGGAGAGAGGTGGCTCTGACCCGCTTACAGCAATATGCCACCTGCCCTCTCCCACCAGGCAGGGGATCAAGCCAATACACTCAATCAATGGAAGGCAAATTAGAGGCCTTATGTTGTCAGAACATGCTCCCATTGGCTGATCACATCCGGAGGGCAGGCCACGGTTACCTAGCAACTTTGGAGCGCTTCTGGCTTCCCCCAATTAACCCCTTCCTGGGAGCCGCATGGGCTGCCTCCCCCCGGCTGCTGGGCAAAACCTCTCCTTCGGGGGAGAAAAGTCCATCCTCTGTTGGCGTGAATATGGACATCAAGCACCTGGGCTAGGACTGGGGCCTGCAGGGTCCCTGCCTGGAGTGAAGGGAGAGAGACAAACTCCTGAACACGTGTCCCTGGCAGCTGCTGGTGATGGGGATGCACCACCCAAGCCTACCTCGCCTGCACGGGCCAAGCCAGCTGAGCGGCAGGGCCTCGGCAAGAGGCATGTGAAGGAGCCTGTCTGGCGGGGCAGCAGGTACCACGCTCCCTGAATGCCAAGAGCCGCGGGATGGGGAGGCTGCAAGGCTGGGGGGGGGGGGGGAGGCTGCTGGACTCCTGCCCTTGCCCTAGTCTAGAGGCAAATGGCAGGTGGCAGGGTTGGCAGAGAGGTGTAAGGTGGATCGCCCCCCAGCAGCCTGTCCAGCTGGACGCAGGGCACCGGGGGAGTCTGGACATCCCGGAAACAACATGCTCTGAGCCTGGGAAACCCCAGCGGATGGGTTTCCTGCTGCACCCGTCTACCATCTGATGGTGCAGGTCGGTTCCTGCTCCACCTTGGAGAGGAGAGTCCAGCTCACTGCGATGCCCATAGACGACCACACTCGAGCGGATGAACTAGAAGAGACGCATACAAGGGCAAATTCCTCGTCGAGGAACGCTGCCCTTTTGTGGCATTCGCAGCCGAACTCCTCGCAACGCAGGGAGTTGAGACCGTTTCGTGGCGAGCGAGCTCTGACGTTCAGCCCCTCTGCAGCTTCACGCAGGGCCGGGGCCGGCTTGCAGGTGAGGCCTTGCCGCTGGAGCTCGGTGCTGCACGGGGCGGCACAGCTGGAAGCCCCAGAGGCATCGCTGACTCCTCGAGCGGGTCACTTTCTTCCCCTGGCTTGGGAAAGGTCTGCTCTTGGGCATCTGCGATGATGCAGCAGGGTGATTTGAGGCAGGCCTCTCTTCCTAGCCGTCACCTTTCCAGATGTGGGAAACCTGGCTGACTTGAGCAGGAAAAACGGAGAAATTTTGCCCGATGTTGCTATCTGATATGTGGTAGAGAAACCCAATCAGATACCTGAAGGGTGTTCATGCCGACACAGCCTGTCTGGGCAATCAAGGCTGGTTGATTATTCCAGGCTTTGCGTTTTCTCTGGGGATGAACAAAAACCTATTCCTCAGGTTTATGTTTCAGTGACAGATGTTTGGTTTCTAAATGCCTCCGTAATTCTGAATCTGTCGAACGCCAGGCACGCGTGGTTTAGAAAGACAGGGCTCCACCCAGTGCGAGCCCATGCGTTGCGGATTTGTCATCCGCGACGGCTCCCTTTAGGACCGTCGCTTCCTTCGCGGTGGCCCATCCATGCTTCCCAGCCGCGCCTGAGGTTTGGCAAAAACAGGATGGGATTTGCTTTGGTCCCCAGAGACTTCCCCATTCCGTCCATTTGGGCCTGGAAGCGCAGGTGGGGAGAGCTGTCTGGGAAAAGCCCACCCTCCTACTCTGAGCTGAGCTTGCGTCCTTTCTTCTCGGCTATTTATCCGGCCGTTGAATTTCTCTCGGAGTTCTCCGAGCTCCCGCGCAACAATGAAGATCTTCTCGTGGCATCACTTTCCCGGGGAGTCGTGAAAATTAGAGCTGGAGGAGACTTAATGAGACTGTCCTGCCCCCTTGCCTAGCACAGGGCTGGTTCTTCGCTACGTGGCGGGCTAGAGTGCTTTGTCAAGGTATTATAATAACGTCTCAAATTATAGCACTTCCATCGCTCCCCTTGGGAGACTATTCCACAGTCTAGCAGATCAGGCTGTCAGGGATTTTTCATGATAATCAGCCTAATTTTTTTCTTTTAGCTGATTTCGCCTCATTCCTCCTCACTTTGCCCCATGCTACCTTCCTCGATCGCTCCCCTCCCACCTTGTACGCACCCCGTTTCTCCTGCACCGGCGACCTTGGGGTGAGGTCCTGGCGCCACTCAAGTCAAAGGGAGTTTTGCCATTGCCTGAACAACAACTAAATCAATGTGCTTGCTGTTCGGCCCAGGACTGTAGAGGCAATGGGACCTGAACCAGCTCCTCTGGACGTCCTCCCCTTGGCCGTAGGGGAAACAGGACCCAGCCCACATCCCCCACCCCAAAGGTCTGATCTCGTAAAGACACAAGAGCAATAAAACGGAGGCATTCAAGGGCAGTGCAGTGGCCGTCGTTGGCTGCCTGGCACTTCAGCGTGGCAGGAGCTCAGCGCCGCTGCGTGTAAGGCCCTTTAAGCACTGGGGGCACCTGTGATCCAGTGGTTAGAGCAAGCACCCAGGCACCATCTGCCATAAATCCAGCTGTGTCAAGGCTTTGTCCTCTCCCCATTTCTCATAAGCTCGCCCTATCTCTTTCTCCTTCCTCTCCCTATATTAATAATAAATAAAATTACCACCTCCTTCCTTTGCCAGATGGATTAGCAGTGCTCCACTCGCTTCGCTCCTAACCTCCTCTACAAATAAAAATGTCCTTGAACGCGTAAAATTGTGGCAAGAGAAAGTGTGACGTCCCGGCTCCATCCAGCTTGTTTGTACAGCGCTTTGAAGGCGCAGAGCCGCCCTGTATTGTTAGTGCTGTTGTTCGCATGGGCCGTGCCGGTGTCTCTCCTTTTCATGTAGAGTTGGGGGAACTGGAAGCGGTTTTATGGAGGTGGGGGAGAAAAAAAGATTTTTGTACCGTTTGATGTGGAAACGATCAGAGATTCTTCCTCGTTTGATATTCGCAGGCTGAAAATGCGCCTAAAGATCAGATATCACTTAAAAACCCTGAACACACGCTCTTCTAACGGTTAATGCAGTTTTGCTGTGCTTTACATAACAATCTTCCATAAAATGACTGAATTGAAATTTCAAAGGGGGGTGCATATCTCGGGGCTTTTTGCTTCTTTATTTTCTTATTGCTGAATAAACTACCCAACTACAATTAAAGCAACATTTTATGTGCCAGCCAGCATAAATAATATTGGTTTTCTGACAGCACGCGTTGTGCCAGCCAATGAAAATAAACGAGGCAAGATAACTAGCTACCAGGCAGACCCGGCGGCTGGAGGGGTGTTTCAGAGCCGCGATCATTAGAGTGCAAGACGGAGGGATTTGAGTTCTGCTTTCAGTCGAAATCGTCATGCAGGCTTTGCGGTGGAAGCACCACCAGCTTCTTCCATAATGATGTTCGGTCTTTATAATGTTTTTCGCACGTTGGAGAAGAGCTCCCCGCCAGGGCCTATTTGAAAACAGAGGCTCGATGAGCAATAACACCGAGCCTTGCCACGGCACTTTTCAATCAAGGATCTCAAAGCCCTTTGCAAACACTATTTAACTCTGACGGCAGCTCTGGAAAGCCAGCGTGCACTCACATTAGACGGGTGCTGCAGCTGGGCAAAGTGGATTTGCCGAGAGGTTGAAAGGGGCCTGAATTTCAGAGCCGCGGTGTGGCCGTCGTTGGCTGCCTGGCACTTCAGCGTGGCAGGAGCTCAGCACCGCTGAGTATAAGGCCCTTTAAGCGCTGGGGGAATCTGTGGTCTAATGGTTAGAGCAAGTACCCAGGCACTACCTGCCGAAAATCCAGCTGTGTCAAGGCTTTGCCCTGTCCTTTTGCTGGGGGCCAAAGCTGTGAAGTGGCTCAGATTTTTGGCTCCGTTTTCAGGCAGTGCTTAGCATCCGTACTCCAGCGCGGTCAGTGCAGGTGCCCGGCACCCGGGAAAGCGAGGCCCAAAACTCAGTGCCCTCCTTTGAAGATGTGGGTCGAGGGCTGGGGCTGTGTCCCCAACTCATCTGGGTGCAGAATCTGCCCGGTGCCTCTTGGCTCTCTCCACCCAGCTGCCTTGGGATCCTACCTGCAGCCTCCGTGCTCTTTCGCACTCCATCGCTTTGCTCCCTAACAGCCTCTCTAGAGCCCTCAGACCTGTCCCTGCTAGTAGCTGGTTTCCTGGGGTTGCTTTTAGAGGGTGAATTGCCTGGGCTAGGGGGGTGGATGGGGGGCACCCCTGGCAATTGTGGAAGAAGTCAGTCGCCATGCTCCTCTGGATTTCCCGGGACAGCTCTCTTTCCCCAGGGCAGCTCAGCCGCAGCCCCCTTCCCTGCTGCACCCAGCTGCAGACCTGACTGGGGATATTAGGAAGGGTTTTAATCTCCCTTTCCCTCCTCTTCTGGCCTTGCTTTCTGGAAGCCAGACCAGGGAGATGAGTCAAAGCTATGGCCAGCCCTTACAGACTTATGGCTCCCCTTCTCCCATCATGCCAGACTCCCCTTTGGTTTTAGGAAGGGGAAGATAGCAAAGAAACCCAGGCCCCCTTTCCCCACACCCAGCCTTCGCCTCAACCCATGCAGCCCTACTTTGCCTTTCTCTGCCTCCTGGAAGTGCAAGAGCATCCTGGCTGGGGATGACAGAAGGAGGAGACTTGTCTCCCAGCTGTCAGGCCAGCTTTTAATGTGAAGCTTTAATCGAAGATGCAGGTTTTAGCGGAGGATTTTGTTCTGAAACGGCTCCGGGCTTGGAATGTAAAGCAGAGGGTTGGAGACTCCAGGCCTCATCCCCGTGCCGCCCTGGACCCCTGTCCCTCCAGACTGCCATTGTCTGGGGCTTGGGCTGTGCTGCCGGATCTCAGAGCCTGGGTCTTGGGCAACTTTTCTGCTCATATGACCATGTTGGGTGAAACCTCTGCTGCGCTCCACCCCAGAGCAGGTTGCATTTTAGGAACAGATGACATAGGACAGGGCAGGCGCTGGGTGGGTTGCCTCTCAGTGGCAACCCCTTGCACTCCCCACACCCCTGGCTCTGTGAAGCCTCTCTGCTGCTTGCCCTTGACGGGCCGCAGGCGAGAGAGAGACATGAGTGAGGCTCGTACCCCCTGGTCCCTGCTGTGCTTGATGGACTCACCCACCCGCCCGTTTGCCCCATCTAGCTCGTGGCACAGGTGGTGCCTGCCTTCCAGCTGTGCGGGATCTATCTGCAGCCGAAAAATTGCAGGGGAAAAGGTGGCATGAGGCCTCTGGCCCGACCTGGCTGGCATCGGTCCCTCCTCGGGGAGCAGAGGTAATTCAGTCTCTGCGCTCGCTTTCTCCAGCCAGGGCCGCCTCCATCCTGCATCTTGACTGCTGACTGAACCAAAAGCCCTGTGGTAATTGGATCAGGGCACTATTTTCCATGAGCATATTAAATCAGGCCCGCAGCCCGAGTCCGGAGTGACATACAATAGGATATAAAGACACGGTAGATCACATTATCAGGGCTATTTCTCTTGCTTTAAACTCAGAGCGAGCACAGCAGCTCTTTAGTTGTGACAAAGTCAATTGGGTCCAGTTTTTATTGGCAGGGGAAAGAAAAAGAAAGAAGCGTGGGGGGGCTGGTGTTCACGAGATGCAGTCGGTCACCTGGCCGGTCTGAGGCACGGAGAACGGGCATCTCATCACAGCCAACAAGGCCCCTGAAAAGGGACCCCCGAGAGCCTTGTCAGGGGAGGCACTTGGATCTTCAGGATGTGATCCATCAATGAGGGCTTGTTTGGGCAATCATGAAACTGGCTGTTATTTAAAAGGGGGAGGAAGGAGCTACAGTGCACGGCATCTCAGCAGACCAGGTGTAGCGTCCTGCCAGCTTGGCCGCCAAGGTGATGGGCGCAGTGCAGGGCCCGCAGAGAGGAGGGTCTGCATCTGCACTGCTTAACCGCAGCTCGGCCGGCTTCGCCCCGCTCTCAGTAGTCTCTCCTGCTTGACTCCGTCGCCTCGGACCATCGCTTCAGCCGCGCCAGGGCCCGAACAGGTGTGCCGGGAGTTATTTAATAGGGGGGAGCAGAGGCTAATTGAAGAAAGGCTGAGATGGCAATTTAACAAATGACCCATAATGAGATATGGAGCCTTTCACCTCCAGGTTATTGGTTTAGCTGCTTCTCAGGTTGGTGGTGACCATCTGCTACCACCTGATGGCTCCTCCGTGGCCTGTCTGGGAAATGAATCGGTCTCAGCCCAGGGCTGCCTGCTTCTGTTGCCAAGTAAACTGTGCTCAGCAGTCGGTCGGCCCCCTTTTGCCGTGGTCTCAGCACAGGGTTTTGAGCAGGTCGTGGAGTTGGAGCTCAGCCCTCCAGCTGAGGCCTGCTGCAAGGGGCTCTTGCTGCCGGACTACCTGTGCCGGCTCTTTTCCATGAGGCGGACGGGACTGGTCCCCTGCCGTGAGCTAAGGAGGGGTCTGAGAAGAGCTAACCGATTAAAACCAGCATTGGATCTGAGCCCAGGCCCTCCCGGCGCACGGCCCGTCGGCATCATGCTGCATCAGCCCTCATGGGATAGGCATTAAATACAAGAAACGCGTATGATGAGTCCAGGTGGCTCAGTTCCAGCAGCCCCGTCTCAATAATGCCCCATAAAGCCTGTTCACACTGCGTGGGGTCTGGCCTCTGGGTTAGGGATGGCCGCTGGGCACCGATGCTGGATGAGGCTAAGGGAACCGGAGCAGTTTGAGGGTGGGGTGGGAGGAAGGGAAAGGATTAAGGGCTGCTCTGAGCAAGCTAGCTCCTAGGAGCAAGGCAGGGGGACCCCAGAGGCACCCGTTGCAGTGGGAAGCGTCCAGCCCCCCAGCAGCACAGCTGGCAGCCATGGGTGGAGCAGCTCTGTTGGCAGCATTGGCAGATCCCTGCCCAGCCTGCCTGGCTCTGAGAAGAGACAGATGAGCCTTGTTAGCAAACGAGGTAGCCTCAGGTTATGCTAACAAGCCTATTAACGAAGCTTATAAAGAAAGCCTGGTGGGGCTGGGAGCTTGGGTCAGGGAGACAGCTGTGAGGGAGCCCATCTGGGCAGCTGGCTTCGGTCCTAGCAAGGTCTCGGTGGGCGTTCGGCTCTCCGGGGCTCCCTGGCAGGCTGCTGCTATGTGGCCAGTGATTAGGGGCTCTGGAGGCTTTTCAGCCTGAATCATTAAGCTGCTGATAAGCCCAAACGGAGGGAAAGGGCCTTTCTGGCGCTCTCCAACTCTGGAAGAAATGCATCGGTTCCACCGAGCTGGCCTTGGCTGCGGCCGCTCTCCAAGCGCCACCTGGGCACGCGCTTCGAAGCAGAAAGTGAGACTGAGCCATGGGTGTAGGCGCTGCCGCAGGGAAGGCTCCTCGCAGGGGACCTCACCCTGCGGACACTGCCATTTCCCGCAGGCCTTGCGCCATCTCCTGTCTCTGTCCCTCTTGGTGGCATTTGCTCCCTTCTGCTTCTAGCTGGGGCTGGGAGGCTTTTTAATTCTGCAGCTTTCAAGACGGCCTGGATGCACGCGTCCTCCCCAGAAGGGAGTGTTGTTTGGGGGAGCAAAGTGCACCCGGTGGCCGAGGCAGCTGCGTAACAGGTAGGTGGTTCCCTCCAGCCCCGCTGCGAACAGCTCTGCCCCGTCCAGCTGGCACGTTCCTTGGCTAGTTCCCCTGGCACAGCTCCCTGCCCCTCCTTGGCACGGCCTAGTCTGTCATCGCCGGAGTTTTATTTATGCCAGCATTAATTAAATACCTTTTCCGTGCAGCGCTGCGCGTGAGCCCCTCTGCCTAAAGAGGGAATTAGCCATAACACGCCATTAGCGCGATAGAATATGATCGCTGTTATCTCGGGGAATTCTAATAGAGACTTAGCTATTCCCAGGCCTCGCATAGAGCGATTCCTTGACATTTGTAAAGTTCAGGTTTACAAAATAAACCCACATGAAAAGGGAGAAACTCCAGACATTATTTACACATCATTTCCCATTTTCTGCTCTGCTGAGCCTTTGTCCTAAATCTGAAAGAGCTGGTAGATCATACGAAAGCCTGAAATGCCTTAGTTTTAATTGCTTTGTACGCACGTGTCGCCCTGATGGGAGGTGCCTGACTGCTAGCCTGGGAGACCATAAAGTGTGGTCAGCAGGGACCACTCCGGCACACGCACAATATGCGGTTGGGCGTGCGATATGGGTCCCTGCGCTGTGCCTGATCTACAGATGACCAGGGGCTGTCATGGCTGTAGCAAGCCTGGCCTGGCTCCTGAGCCACGGCTGCTAGTGTGGGAGGTTTCTGGTTCAGTCCCTGGTCCATCAGCCAACCGGGTTACCTACCACCTAGGTGCCCCCATGCTGTGATGGAGAGATCAGTAATCCCAGAGAGAGAGGAAATTAGCTTCCATGGCCTGTTTCATCCCAGCCCCATCTCTGACTCACCAGTTCCCTTCCAGCTGTGGCTGCTCAGGTGCCCCAGCATCTCAGAGGCCATTCAGGTGAGAGAGGTGGTGGTCACGGGGG
>JAGPOW010003310.1:18416779-18439995 GCA_030014935.1 Caiman crocodilus
TTGCAGGGCAATGCAGACCTATGCTAAGGCCGAGTCTTACAACGCCTGACTCCAGTTCGGGGGCAAGTGCCAACCACTGAGGTGTCTGCATCCTCCGCCGCTCCCAGGAGCATCTGTCTCTGCACCAGCATCCTCACGGCTCAGCCCTGTCGTGTTTCACAGCTGCCAAGCCAGAGATTGAGCTAAATGCCCAACGGGAGGCAGCCAGCAAGGTCCAGGAAACACTTGCTAGAATCCCAGGGTGGGCTGGAAAAACGGCCGGCAAGTAAATGCTTTCTGTTACAGTTCATAGGACTTTTCCAGGAGGAGCCTGGGACGCAGAGAAACCTTCTGAGCGCTGCTCGGGTGGGCTGAGTGTGATGCCTGGGAAGGGGGAAGCCAGCGTCACTGCCACAGCATGGTTTGGACACCAAGGTGAACCCGCACCAGCCCACAGGCTGGGTGTCGGGAGACGATGGGGCCAGGGCTCCCCAGCACATGCAGCCTTGGGGCCAGGTGAGGCACTTCCCCCCGGGGAGCCTGCAGACAGCACTTGCTCGCTGGCTGACGAACACGTTGTCACCTCTCGCACTGCTGCCAATGCAGCTCCTGCATCCCCAGCTGTAGAGAAAACATTCGCTGGACTCGGCTTCACCCCTGCTTCAGGGCTCTGGGGACAGGATCCTTCCCTCACAGCTGCTTGATGATCTCCAGGGTGATGAACTCATCAGCCTCATGAAGCACAGGGGAAAGTGGGGTGTCTACCTGGCAGACGGGCTCGGGTACCCTCGGACTCCCACTCCCCAGCTCTGGGGGTGCAGTCCCCTGCCAGCGGCTGCACCCCGGCAGTGCTTAGCGCTAGCAGCTCGAGCTGAAGGACGGTCCCTGCCTGCCATCTACCGGAGGCACTTTGCCCTGCAGGCTTCCCAGGGCCATGAAGACGGTCCCTGCTGAGCGCAGAAAACTGGGCAGCAGGTCTGCAGAGCGCTCCAGCATCTCAGGGCTGGGGATCCTGGAGTAGCCAGGCCACGAGCAAGGGGATGAGGGAGAAGCAGGGCCTTCTGGCGCGGCCATGGGGGGGATCCCAGGGCCGGTGCATCGAGGTGCTGTGGGTCCCCGCAGACCTGTGCAGGAGAGAGCCCAGGTAGGGCCAGCCTCAGGGCTCGGGGAACCGGAGCGTCTTCCCGTGTGTCTCGATTCAATGCTGAGCAACAGGTGGAGAATCTCTGCTGCCCCTCACTAGACGCTATATAAAATGCAGATGTAGCAGGCCCGTTTCTGGGGCAGAGAGGAGCCGACAGCTTGGGTGGGAGGTGGCGAAGGAGAGCCAAGCATCCTTACTCACAAGTCAGCTGGGTGGGGGGAGGCCTCCTGCCACCGACCCTTACCAGCATCCTTTGGCCAGGTCTGGGGGGTGAGCATAGGCTTGCAGCTCTGAGGCAAGGCTGGAGCAGTGACCCCAGGGCTCTGGGGGTGGCTCTAGCTTAGCCCGCTCCCACGGGCTTTTGGGATGTCCCAGGGACTCCATAGGTGCCCTGACCAAATGGGGATGGGACTCTCATCCTGGCAGTTCACGCTGCTACCTCCAGTGGGGAGACCCCAGCCCCCAGGTGGGTAGTGGGCAAAAGCAAGGGGGTTTAGGCACGCAGAAGCCGGTCCTTGGCCTTTCCAGCAGCATCCACAAGGTGGAACCTGGAGCGAAAGCATCCAGGCCTGGGGGCCGACCCATCCAGCTTCTCCTGCTGCCGACGGAGGGACGGCTGCGAGGCTCCAGAGACCGCTTCGGACACTGGGGAGGAAGCTGAGCGCCCTGGCTGGCTCGCCATGCCGCGAGCCCTTTGCCTCTGCCTGCTGGCTGCTGTGCTGAGCCTGGGCCTGCGCCCCGCCTCGGGGGGCATGGACTCCTGCTACAATGCGCAGGGGCGAGCCCGGCGCTGCATGCCCATCTTCGAGAACGCGGCGTTTGGCCGGGAGGTGCAGGTGACCAACACGTGCGGGTCCCCGCCAGAGGACTACTGCCTCCAGATGGACGACGGGCGCTCCGCCCAGCTGTGCCGTCGCTGTGACATGGGCGACCCCTTGCACCACCATAATGCCACCTACCTGACCGACTTCCACAGCCAGGAGGAGAGCACCTGGTGGCAGAGCCAGTCCATGGTCTTTGGGGTCCAGCACCCCAACTCTGTCAACATCACCCTCCGCCTGGGTAAGTGCAGCCAGAATCCCCCCATCCTCCCCGTCCCCAGGGACCTGCCCAGTCCTGCCTCCCACAAGGGGTAGTAGGAGCCCCCCAGGTCTCCTGCTGGCTGCTCCCCACCCCGCCAGCAGTAGGGGCTCGGCATGGGGTGCTGGAAAGAGACAGTCCTTGGAGGGAGGAGGGCGGCTGGTGGGTCCGGTCTGTGACCTGGCACAGAGAGATGGGATTCATTTGCTCAACAGCTGGGTGGGGGAAGCGGGACTGTCTAGTTGCGGGGCACTAGCTGGAGCAGCTGGGCTTCTCCCCCTTGCTCTGGTGCTCCCCAGGCAAGTCCTTTACCCTTCCCTGTGCCTGCCTAACCCAGTGAATGGCACGGCCCTGCCTCCCGGGCTCTCGGGAGGAGAAACACTCGAGCAATGGGGGTTGCTGGGGTCCTGCAGTGGCAGGGGACCACGAGATGGGGGTGAGATGGGGCAGGGCGCTGGCAGGGAGACTGGAAAGCGGAGCTTGTTTCTTGCTGGGCTCAAAGTGGCCAGGGCAGAGCAAGGATGTGCCAAGGGGCTGATGTGATCCAGGAGGCGTGCGAGCATCGAACCACATCTCCGTCACGTTGCCATTTGGCATCGACATGATGCCGCTACAGCTGGGGAAGGATGGCCAGGCAGGGTGACTCAGCCTCGGCATGGCTGGAGCACTTTCCTTCCATCATCGTACAGGGCTTTGCAGAGTGGAGGCCAGAGAGCTTGGCCCAGCCCTGGGGGAGTTGCCCGTGTCATGGGTGTTGTGTCACAGTCGGAGGGATGGAGAGATTATGTGACTTGTCCGAGGCCACGTGGGAAGACAGTGGCAGAACTGGGAGGCCTCCATGAGGCTACGAATGTAACGTGGAGCCCGCTAGACCCCAGCTGCCTCTTGTCATCCAGAGGGAAAACGTGTGTCAAATAGTTAAATATTGAACAAAAAGTACCGCGGGACAGGGCAGCCCAGGTGGGGCTCTACAGGGGCAGCGCCGCCTGTCTCTGAAGTGAACGGGAGTCAGTGTTTGCTGCTTCCCGTGACTACGTGGTAGCGGAGGCGCTGGGTGTAGGCTGAGCAGCCCAGGCAGGTTGCATCAGCACCTCCCAGTAACTCCATTAACTCCAGTGCATTTACCTGGAGCAACACGACAGGGGAATCCATTTCCATGGGCTGGATCCTCGGCTGGCTGGAAGAAGTATAATTGTCATTGCTCTTGGGCCCGTTAGGCTGGTTCTCACCTACCGAGGGCCTGACTCCGCACGTCTAAATTATTGCACAACCGGCCCGCCTTGTCTGGACCCTGACCGTGCGGAGTGGTGCCCGGAGTGTTTAAGAGCTGGATGCGTTTCCCTGCTGTGCGAACGATGCTGGCGATTGCCCAAGCCTGTGATATTTCCATTGTCATTCCTAGCCTGGCGGCCACCTTTATGGTGCAAGGAGGAACAGAGGCACCATTGTTCGGAGCTAAACAAATAGTACGCAGGGGATGATGTCCAGGGCTGGAGCTGTGTCGGCTCGTTGCGACCGCTCCTCGGAGACGCACGCTGAGCCTCCCCCGATGGAGTAGGTCGGCAGCGCTGCCCTCCACCCCGCTGATGGGGGAAAGCTGAGGCCACAGCCGCTGGTTCCCAGGGGAGGATGGAGGGAGACGGGAGTAGCTTGTTTCTGCAGAGGTCACTCCTTTCCCAACCCCCCGTGAATCGACAGACATCTGGTCTGAATCCCGGCAAGGGCTTCCTGCCTGGGATGAAAGATGCCGCCGGGTGAGCCAAACCGCCCTCGTTCCAGATCCCAACACCTCTGCAGAACCAGGGTTTTCCTTCGGACATGCGGCAAAGATCAAGCCAGAATAGACCATGGGCATCATCTGGCCCAGCCTCTGTCTCGCCCAGGCTACAGGACTTTTCAGAGTCAGGGTCCATCTGTACGAAAGCAGCTCTTTCCCCCAAACCTCCCTTTGGATGTGAACCATCCAAATGTGAACCATCCAAATGTGAACCATTTCCTGTGACGCTGGCTCCGCCACAGCCCTGGGTAAAATGTTCCAGTGGTTAATTACCCCCCCATCCCGTGACAAATTGAATTCTGCTCTGAATTTGTCTCGAGTCTCAGCCGTGGGATCGTGCTGTAGCTCTGAAAGATGGCAGAGTCCTCTGCTGCCTGCTTTCCATTCCCTGTGGAGATCTGATGCGCCGGGATCTGGTCCCCCGCCAGCCTTCCCTTGATTACGTTGAATACACGGGGTTCCTTGTATCCCTCGCTGGAGGCAAGTTTCTCAATGCTTTATTTAAATTCCCGTGGCTGTTCTCTGAACCCCTGCACACTATCAACATCCTCCTGACCTGTGGGCCCCAGAGCTGGACGCAGGTTTCCAATGGGGCCGCAGCTGTGCCAAATGCAGAGGTACTCCGGCCGCTCTGCTCCTGCTCCATGGTCCCCTGATGATGCATCCCTCTGGGTTAAAAAGTCATGCTGGGAGTTCACAATCAATGGGTGACCCTCCAACACCCCCAAGTCCTTCCCTGTACAGAGACCCCCTCTCCTGCAAGGTGGCTTCCCTTCTCTTCCTTAGACATGCAGCGTTACATTTGGCCGTACAAAAATGCCCAGCTTGCAAAGTGGCCCAGCTGTCGGCACCCTGCCCTCTTAATCCCCCACATCTTTGCATCATTTTCAGGACTTCATTGTGCTGTCTCAGCCTTTCCTTTCAGGTCATTCATAACTAATATTAAATAGTTTAATCTCTGCAGGACCCCATTAGAAAGAGCACCTCCTTGATTGTCTGTTTAGTTATGCTTTGAACTCTGTCAATTAACCAATTATGAATCTGTTTAATGATGCCATTTTGGGCTTGTGCCACCCTGGTTTCTTAATCAGTATGTTGTGTAAAACCAAGTCAAATGCCTTACAGAAGCTGACACTGTCACTTCTACCAATGGAGGCTTGTAATCTCGACCACAAAAACATCAGGTTAATTTGACAAGATCTGTTTTCCAGACACCCATGCTAATTACCATTAATCATAGCATGCTTCTTTCATTCTGTATTCATCAAGTCTTCTATCTGCCAGTCCATCATTTTGCCCGTTTTGATTAAAGTCAAGCTGTCAGGCTTATAATGACCTAGATCATCCCATCTACCCTTTCAAGACACAGCAAGACATTAGCTTTCTTCCAGCTGACTTCACCAGCATTTCAAGGTGATGGAAGATCAGGCTGAATGATCCAGCCCTCTCGGCCAAATCTTTTAAGACTCCTCGCACGTGAACTTCTTGGACCTGCCTGTTGTAGACTGCCCGGTCTTAGCGGCATTCCTCGAATCTGCCAGTCTACGAAACAACCTCCTATGCCCCCGGGGACCAGGATGGACCCGTTGCCTCCTACATCTGAATCCTTATGCAGCTGCTTTCTTTTTTGTGACGGAGGACTAGTGCTTGGCTTCTCCGCTGAAGACCTTTCAGGCTGACAGTAATACTCCATCTGCCTGTCATGTTTTGCATCAGGAAACCATGGGGAATTTTACACCCTTCGACCCCTTTTGCCTCTTGTGGGATGGGTAAATATTATTCTCCCCATCTTACACCTAAGCAAACTGATGCACAAACAGAAGAGAACGCAGGAGTCCTCCTTTAACGGCCAGATCACAGGCCCCGCGGTGCTTGTTCTTTCCTCCATCCTGCGTGTCAGGTCTTCTTCTGACATGATTTAAGGGAGAAATCATCGTGTGCTCGAGTTTCTCCCTTGGTGACAGCCATGTCTGCAGTCACGGGTCAATGGGGAGTACCACTGGAGGAACAGAGAGCGTTGTTCAGCCCATTATCTTGAAGCCAGTTTCTGGATCAGGAGCTAACTCCAAAAGCTTCCTTGATGGTCAGTGCTTTGTTCCCTGGACAACCTGGATGCCTGAACCTGGGAACTGCACTTTTCCTCTCCTCCCCGCTTGCCCCGAATCGGCGCTTATCCCACCAGGGTTTGGTTGCTGGTTGTTTGTTGACACAGTGCGGAGACCGGCTTCTCTCCCAGAGGAAACTGCTCTGCCCGTTGACTGCTCTGACCTCCCTCTGTTTTCCTAGACACCCCCCAAGGAATTTCCTGTCTGGGAATAAACCCACCCAAGACACTGAGTGTCCCAGAGTCCTCCAAGGTGTGGGGGACGCCCCCAGCACAGAGAGCAACACACGCTTTGCACCCATGGCCTCTCGGATCCACTCCAGCCCCCCGTACCCAGTGCTTGTTCCCTGCGGGAATGCCCATTCGTGCCAGCCACCCTCGACGCCTATTTTCTGCCTCCCTGAGAGCTGTATTGAGCCTCGCCAAACTAAGAGAGCTTTCCCAAAATACTGTATTTCTCTCTGGCTAAACACGCGTGTGCATCAGAAAGAGCAACCAGATGGAAACAGGTCACGGAGCCCAGAGGTCATCAATGCATTCATCCCTCAATGGCATCGCTTTAGGCAGCTCCGGGAGGCTGACAGAGAGGAGCAGAGGGCAGTCGGGGTGGCTGGAGAAGGTGGATCGAACTGCCGTGATGGGCCGGATCCGGGAAGGGGCTGCGTTTGCATTGTCACTGAAGCTGTGGGAGCGGAGGGTGTGGGCAGGAGCTTTGGCGCTTGGCTTAGACCCGGCCTTCATGTGAGGCTGTGTCTTCAGGGAGCTGAGTTGCGTCCAGCTTTCCCCCCAACGCCTGTGTCTCTTGCAGGGCTAGTCTCTCGTAGGCTGTGTGGCCTGGCCGGTCCAGGACTGCCCAGTGCCTCGCAGAGGTCCCCCCCTGGCTTGCAGTAGCCCGAGTTAACTCGGTTGGGGATTCTTGCAAAGTCACAGTCCGTGGCTGACGTGGTTCATATGGGCCCAATTAAAGGTTTGTTTTCGTAGTCCCGAAATAACCCCTCTAACATCCCAAACTCATTATCTTTTCAAATAAAGCCAAGGCTTGTAGCTAATTATGCAGAAAGCCAGTCTTTGAGCTGGCCCAGCCCTTTGTCTCGTACAATTAAGCAGTTTGATATTTGTATTTAGGCTTTTTCTTTAACTCTTAGAGGTGGTTTCAGGGTTGGGTTGAAGGCCCTGGAGCCTGAAGTCCTTTGCCGCTCCTCTGTACAGCCAATGCAACAGCAGTGCTGCACAGCCCTGGCTTTGAGGGCATCAAGATCTGCTCCCCCCAGACGACCCCTGTCCTCGTGCTGCCCAAAAGAAGCCAGTTAGTGATGCTGGACCTGATAGGCCTCTCCTATTCACTGGTTTTGCACTGCTCTGGCTCCCTGGGGCCAGCTCAAGAGCTGGCATCAATTAGCATGATGGCATTGGCCTCGTCACTGGGGCAAGTAGGTCATTGGTTTGGTGGCATTGCTTCTCAGTGGCATAGGTGAGATCTGAACTGGGTCCAATGCACAGGAAGGGTTTTGTAATGGGGTATCCGCACCCCAGACTTGGGCTCAAGACCCAGCAGGCTTGTTGCACCAGCGTATCTGGGCAGCGGCTTGGGCACAGATCGGATCTCAGCTGGCACCAGGATCTGAGTGCTTGTGTCCCAGCTCTGACCCCAGTGTGGATGGGCTGGCCAGTTCCTAACATCCAGTCTCTTCCTTCCCGGTGTTGGCATGCGGCAGCGTCTGAACAGCAGCCGCGTTGCTTTCTTTGGACTGCCATATCTGGTTGTATATCAAGAGAAACAAAAGAGGAGGAAGGAAGTAAACACGAGGCTTGGAGTAGCAGGCTGCAGGAGCTGGTATGTCCTGCCCAGAGCTGATGCTGTGCTGAGCGAGAGGAGCGCGTGGCCGCTCTGTGAGCAGCCCCTGCCCACCTCGGGGTAACCTGGCCCGTGCGCAGAGGAGGGAGCCCTGGCTGCTCTGACCTCCTGTGTTTCTCAGGGCAGCTTGTCTTCCCAACTGGCCCACCCCCCCTACTCGTTCTAGGCATTAAATCTGGAAGCTGATTTTGTGCTTATACAGAAAGCGGCAGTCCGGGAGCTGAAGTCTTCCACCCAAGAGGTACAGCAGGGGCAGCCATGTGTGGCTGGGCATCAGCAGTCCTGGGCATCAGGACCCCGGGGTCCTATTTCAGACCCGTAAGATGAGGTTAATGGTTCTTAAACTCCTTGTAGTTTAGAAGTACATGTCAGGGGTTTCTTATGACCCAGTATGGGGCATAGCATGTACAGTGTGTCCTGGTTACCCCTTGACCCCATCTGTGGTGCAATATGTCACCAGATTTCGGCAGGCACGTGGAAATCTGAAGTCCTTCATGCCCCAAGGAAGCTCTGCAGGCGCTGGGGAGCTCACTCTCCTCCTTGCGTCTCCTCTTCTCTCCTCTCTCACCAGGGAAGTCGTACGAAATCACCTATGTGCGGCTGAAGTTTCACACCAGCCGGCCGGAGAGCTTTGCCATTTACAAGCGCAGCCGCGCCAGCGGGCCCTGGGTGCCATACCAGTACTACAGTGCTTCCTGCAGGAAGACGTACGGGAAACGGGAGAGGCAGTACCTGCGGCCCGGTGAGGACGAACACGTGGCCTTCTGCACCGAGGAGTTTAGCGACATCTCCCCGCTGAGCGGAGGGAACGTGGCCTTCTCTACCTTGGAGGGCCGGCCCAGCGCCTACAGCTTTGACCACAGCCCCGTTCTGCAGGTACCGGGGTTGGCTGGGGGTGGGTGTATGGATGGTGGTAGCTCGGGGGAGTTGCCTGTGCTCAGAAATCAATACTATTGATTATCATGGTGTAGAGATACCTGCTCAAAGGCAAAGAGAGAGACTCCGCTCCTAATGCCTTTAGGAGATGCTGGGAGCCTATGTGCATCCACCTGTGCATCCACAGATGAGCCAGGCTTGCATGGGTTAGATTTATAGGGTCCTGCTGGGCTATATCCCACGGTCCAGACTCCCATGGTAGCTATCGCCCCTTCTGTTCCACCTTGTAACATTGCTGCTGACTGTTTCCTACTTTAGAGGCATTTGCCTGAGCCGTTGCTCATATGCTGTGCCCTGGGTTTTGCAGGACTGGGTGACTGTCACCGACCTGCTCATCTCCTTGAACCGACTCAACACATTTGGGGATGACATCTTCAAGGACCCCAAGGTGCTGCAGTCCTACTACTACGCCATCACGGACTTCTCCGTAGGCGGCAGGTAGGGGGGCTGCCGGGCTGGTGGAGGGAGCAGTGTGGAGCAGGAGGAAATGTATCTCTGGGCATAAGACCCAGACTCCTGGGTCCTGCCTCCAGCTCTGCAGTTCAGTAGCTGTGTGACCTTGGGTCAGTCACTTTAATCTCTCCATGCCTCTGTTTTCCCATCTGTAAAATGGAGCTGATACCATACAGGCGTTTGTGAGGCCCAGAGCTCTTGGAGACCCTCCGGTGAGAATCCTTTACACTTGAGCTGTCCCGTGACACAGGGCACCACGTACATTCATTGGCCATCCTCCGTCCTGGTCCTTCCAAAAAGCCCTCTTAGTGGCATGAATTTCAGTGGGGTTCAAGGGTCATCCTTCCTCTGCCTAAATGTCCCTCATTACAGCCCCTTCTTCCCCAAAAGCTGGTGCTGTTTGAATGTTCCTGCTATGGGAGGGACGGGGAATTCCAGGTGCAGCTGATGGAGACCCCTTTCTGGGAAACAGAGCCGAGCATGAAAGCTGGTTGTGGGAATCTGCTTGCGTGGGATGGGCCTTTGCACAATTCGAAACCTAAAATGCAGCTTCACTGTAGCCAGAAGGAAGGGTGCTTCCCATGCCGTCAGCTGAAGCAAAGCCCAGAGATAAGCGTGGTTGGTGGTAGCTGCAGACACCCTCCAGCGCCTTACAGATTCAATGCCAGCCCGCTCAGACCCGTAAAGCATTTGGCCACTTCCTTTCTGCCCCTGGCACTGAAGCCTGGGGGCACACTGTTGGCAGGAGGGAAAGGCTGTGGGTGGAGGGCTGAGGGATCCTGTCTAGCCGAGCTCATTTTCCTTTTATCTGCCACGTCAGCCCAAAATTACCCTTCTGGATCCTGCAGAGGACACTTGGCATCTTGAGGATGAGCTGGGCAAGGGTTGTGTTCAGTGCTCATGAGGGACCGCCCTGGATATGCCGGGCTCCTCATGCCCTCTGTGCCCTTCCTCTCTGGCTCCCAACTGGAGCAAGTCTGTGTCTACTCCATCTCGCTGCTCCTGCCTCATGTCCCGGTGACTCTGGAGAGCAGCGCCCTGTGCTCCGGGGCAGAGACTCAGCCAAGAAGCAGGGTGGGAGAAGTGCTGCAGGCTGCGGGAGGAGCAGCCTTGACCGTCTCTAAGACCCCGGGCCCAAACAGCTGGAGTTTGTTAGTGCTAGATTTAGGCCACCCTCCGTCTGAATGACCTCATGGCTCGATCTGCCGGGGAGTGCACTGGGGAAGGGGCAGCAGCTGGCTGGCCTTGAAGCAGCCTGGCCTCTGCTCCTGGCTCTCCCCCTCCAGCGCGGGTGACGTCCATCCTGTCCAAAGCCAGTCACAACAAATGACCTTCCAGGGGGCCCAGAAGCTGCTACCCCAGGCTCTTTCAGGCTTCTCCGTTCCAGCTGCTACCGTGGACTTGGTCTGTGGGCTCCATCCTCCCTTCTTGATGCGTGCTGGAGGCAGTTGCCCCATCCAGCAGACCAGAGCTGTCCCCTGCCAAATGGCTGGGAGCTGGTCTCAAACGGGCCTTGCTTTGCATGCTTCTGCTTACCTTGGCCCAGAGCAGGGCACCTACAAGAAATAGCCTCCCTTTGTCTTCTGGCTGAGATTCTCGACACCTCTCACACTTCTGCCTCCATCAGTCCTTCACCTTTTCCCAAACCCTTCCTGGATGCACATGTGTTGCCCCAGCGTACAGGCCCGAGGGGTAGCTGATCCAGGGTTGCTGCTCACTCCGCCTGCCACCTTGAGATAACACCTTAGTGCAACCTCTCTGCGTCCATCACGGCTTGGGGCACATCCTCCTAGGGCTTCCCTGCAGTCAGGGCAAGCTGAGTCCAAATGGGAGGGAATGGCTCTGCTGAGCTAGGTGCTCCCTGAGGTTTAAGGTCTGTAGGAGATGAAGGCAGGTGGAAACCATAGCTCTCCTCCTCTGGCCCCTTCCAGGTGCAAGTGCAATGGCCATGCCAGCGAGTGTGCCCTGAATGAGGCTGGGCAGCTGGCTTGCCTCTGCCAGCACAACACCACCGGTGTGGACTGTGAGCAGTGCCAGGCCTTCTACCAGGACCGGCCGTGGGCACGCGGCACAGCGGAGTCTGCTAACGAATGCCTCCGTGAGTACCCCTGATCCTGTGCCCTGTGCCTGTGGACCCTCTCTTGGCTACGAGGTGCCACGGTGATATTTTTTACCCATACTTGTGGCAGAGTGGGAAAGAAGCAGCAGCGTTCAGGGAAAGTCACTGAGCCTGCTGGCTGCACTGCAGGGCAATCTCCTCCCAAGAGCACTGTCCTACTGGGGGTAGGATGGAGGCCCAGCATCTCTGGCCTGAATGCATCTCCCGTAATGCCTCTGGTGCCTCAGGGATGTCAGGGTGCTTTCTTAGACTCGTGACTGCCATGGAAGGCACAGCTGGAGTCTCCTCTCTGCTCACTCCACACTTACCAGGTCGAGCTGGTGCCCTTCCCTGCTCCAGGTGGGAAGCTCTAGCCCTGCTACCAGCACTGGAAAGCTGTGTCTACTCTCTCAAGGGGGCTTTTCTCCATAGGTTGCTGTGCCCAGTGGGTCATGGTTGACCCAGGAGGTTGTAGTGGGCCATGGATCATAGCACCTGATGCCCAGCGAAGTCATTTCAGGGTCTTTGATTGCCTCTAGGGCAGCCACGTCTCCTATTCCCCTGGCACAAGAAAGAGACCGGCTGCCATATCATAGGGATGTGGTGGAAAAACGCCTGCCCTGGCACCTTTTGTGACCAGAGGGAAACCCCCAGAGCTCTCTGTTGTCAGCGCACTCAGCAGCCAGGCCAAGGACCTGCACAGCAGAGCACAGCCCTTCACCACCATCTCTCACCAGCATCCCAGGAGCATGGGAGCAGATTTTGGGAACAGGGACCATGCAGTTTGTGCTTAAGACTCCTCGGTGTTGCTGCAGCACCACACAGAGCGATGCTGAGCGGTGATGGAGGGAAATAACATGAGCCCTTCACTGCAGGGGACCTAGGCTGGACCCAGCTGCGGTCCTTGATGGTGTGTCCATGCTGAGGCCCGGGCCCTCCTCAACCTCCTCCAGCCTTGCAGACCAGCCACTCTGGCTGTCCTCTTCATCCTCCGTGAAGTTCCCGTTTTCTCTCCTTCCCCTGGCACAGCATGCAACTGCAGCGGACACTCAGACGAGTGCTTCTATGACCGGGAGCTGTACCGCAGCACTGGGCATGGCGGGCACTGCCGCCACTGCCGGGACAACACAGACGGGCCACACTGTGAGCGCTGTCGGCCGAACTTCTACCGCTGGGATGGGTGGGCAGCCTGCCAGCCCTGCAGCTGCAACGTGGCAGGTAGGCAGGGCAGCGGGGAGCACGCTGGCAGGGGTATGGCTGATGCCACAGCCCCATCTGCTACTCTAGCCACCCTTGGGGTGGGTCTTGGGGCAAGTTTACTCTAGAAGAGGGTACCAGCAGGGCTCAGGGCTGCTGGAAGCCCAGTGCAGATGGCTAAATGGGCCATGGAGGGATTTTGCCAGAACATCTTGTTTCACTCTCTGCTCCAGAGTCATCTGAACCTTTGGTTATCCCAGCACACCTCTCTGGGACCCCCAGGCCCAGCCCGTGCATTGCGGAGCTGGAAAGAAGCATGCTGTGGGCTGGGGGCAGGGACAGGAGTATGGGTGCCCGTAGCTGTGGGGCAGGCCTAGCTGAATTCCTGGGTGGAACAAGCCTTAAATGTCCATGAGTGTGTCTCTCCCACTTGCCCGTACTCTCCTCCTGACTCCCTGGCTTGCCCACTGTCCCGGCCTTGGCACCCCTCGGTCCCCCACAGGGTCCCTGCAGCTCCAGTGTGACAGCTCTGGAGCCTGCCTCTGCAAGGCCACCGTGACCGGCTGGAAGTGCGAGCGCTGCCAGGACGGCTTCCACTCCCTCAGTGAAGGGGGCTGCAGGTGAGAGGCCTGAGCCCAGACGCCCTGGGCTTTAGGAGGGCAGACTGGCACCCCCACACCCATCCCATCCCTCTCCTGGGCTGTGGGGAGGTGGGTTCAGTGCTGGGCTCCTCTCTGCATCCTGCCCCAGAGAGCAGCATCTACCTGGCCTGGGCAGCAGGAGGAGGGGAGGCCTCACAAGTGCCGGTAAGGGATGAGCTGGGGTGCGGGGTTTGCTCTTACCTTGTTGATTCTTGCCCCCGCAGACCCTGTGACTGTGATCCCGCCGGCAGCGTGGGGACGTGTGACCCCAACTCAGGGCGCTGCACCTGCAAGGAGAAGGTGGAAGGGCACCTGTGCAACATGTGAGCTGAGCAGCTCCTCAGGATGTGCCCGGGCCAGTGTAGGATGGGGGCAGGGGCAGGGCTGGGGAAGTGACTTCCCCTTTGGCAGTGGGGGTGGGAGCCCAGGCTGCCTCTGTGCAGCACCTTTTGGCTGTAGGGGGGACCAGGAACGTCCTCCTTGCTTCCAGTGGGGTTTGGACCAGAGATGGGGGAAGGGGTGTGCTCCCCACTTCTTGCTGGAGAGGAAAGGACTGCCCTGGCCTTGCCTTCCCCAGCCATCTGCAGCCGGTGCTGCCGTGATGGTTCGTTTCCCCAAACCCTCTGCAGCGGTGCCTGCTTGAGGAGCTGGCATCAGGATTGGCTTGGAGCAACTTTCCTCCTGCTTCGGGCTCATGCACACACCCCCTCTCCCTGTGCTGCATGGGGCTGCGAGGGAAGTGGCTGTGAGCTCCCCCTGCCCCGTTCATAGCAGTGCATTTCTTTTCCCCGGTGCCAGATGCCAGCCTGGCTCATTTAACCTGCAGCCCCACAACCCTGCTGGCTGCACCAGCTGCTTCTGTTATGGCCACTCGAATGTGTGCACAGCGGCCACCGGGTACGAGGTGCATCGCATCCACTCCAACTTCAGCCAAGGTACCCGCCTGCCGGTCTGGGAGCAGCACAGCTGGCTGCTTTGGGGGAGATGCACACAGGCAAAGAGGTCTCCCCCCACAGCCCTGGGCCCCTGCGCTCCTCTGGGGCATATTCACTGCGTTCCCACCCCTGGCCCATAGCGAGGTGCAGCAAGCTCCTGCTCACCCTTTGCAGAAGCGGTAGGAAGGGTCCAAAAGGACTGCTCCCTCCTCTGAGCTCTCATCTCAGCATCACAACCTCAGCCGAGTCGCTGTGCGTAGCCAGGCTCATCCCCGCGGGGGAAAAGCCCCTGGATGAGCACAGCCTGGAGAGGAAAGGAGCAGGACGGTCTCCACCGGCTGGAGGGGCATCCGCGGGGCTGAACACTGGTCCCCAGGCTCTATATCTGAGGAGACTCTGCCCTCTGCCGAGGACTCAGGGCAACAGCAACGTCAAACCCTCCAGCTGGTCCAGAGGCGGCTCTCCCGCCACCCTAGTCCAAGGGCTCTGCCTGGGAGCTTGTCCCCTCTGACGGGGCTTGTCCTGTGGCTTCGGGATAGGGGTATGCAGAGAAAGGCCTGAGAAGCTGAATCCGCCCCTGATGGGATGAAGGCTTCCTGGCCCAGGGGAAGCATATCCTTATGGCTTTGCCAGCTGGTAGCTCAGCTCCGCTTATGAATGCTCCCCGGCCTGGGCACTGCTGCCCAGGGACCCAGTGGGTGAAGATACCTCAAGAAGAAGCTTGTCCTGATTGAACTGGAGATGTTGTGTCCTTCACGGTGTGGACGTGGCGTGTCCCCTAGCTCTGGAACGGACATAGGGCCTGACCTAGCCGATGCAAGGGTGGCCCCAGGAGGGATGTGACTCTCAAATGGGCCAGACAGTCAGGGACTCAGCACCCACCACTGTACTCTGTGCTTCATGCGTCCCCCGCTGATTTGGGTTGTCACCACCGTGCTGTGCTCCTGGGGAAGCCAGAGGGTTCGTGGGATAAATTTGGGCTCATTTGGTCAGGGGTTCCTTGAATATGGAACGGCTAGGTGTCCGCGTGGCCTCCCTTCATGAGCCTCTGGCCAGGTCAAGACCTTTTGGGGGCGGCGGGTCGTTCCTCATTGAATCCCCCACGCCGGCTCTGCGGTCAGGCCAGCGGGCCACCCAGGTGTTGTGTACCCGTCACGCAGGGCCCGAGGGCTGGAAAGCTGAGGCACCAGGTGGCAAGGAGGCACCTCTGCATTGGGCCAAGGGGAAGATCTATCTCGAGCAGGAGCCAGTGGATTTCATCGCGCCAGGTACGGCCTGGGTATCGGTGAGGGGTGTCGGGACGGCAGTCACTATGTGGCTGCAGCAGAACCCACTCTGGGGTCAGTTGTTTAAATCATCATCATTAAATCATCGGTGGATGAAGTCATGGTGCCTTTAAAGCCAGGCAGAGTGCCCTGATGCTCAGGTTTACGCCCTGCCCTGCTGTGGATTTGCTGGGTGAGCTCAGGCAGCAATGTCCCTTCCTGTTCAGTACCTCCCTATCTAGGAAATGACTCTCACCTCTGTCGGGGGGGGTTGGAGACCTGCAGGTGAGCAGCACCGTGTAGGAGCTGGGCATTCCCCCTCGTCCATAGGAGATGTGGGTCTTCTTGCCACGAAGGGGAATTCGTGCTGCCAAGGGTGTGGTTATCGGGAGGCCTGGGGGCTGCACACCGGCTGACACATAACACATAAGTGGCATACCGGTCACAGATTCACAGACGTTCAGGGCCGGACAGGACCTCGGGTCCAGCCCCTGCTCTGGGCAGGAAAGACTGCTGGGGTCAAATAACTAGCCCAGGGGTCCACCTAGCCCCATCCCCAACAGCGGCAGGGGTGGATGCTATAGAGGGAGAGCACTGAAATGGATATTTCTTGAGTGATCTGTCCCCTATCCAATACCCTCTCTGGCATCCACCATTATTGGCTTAGAGATGCCAGAGGAAACATCTCAAATCGCTCTGCTCAATAGCCGTGAATAGATCTATCACCCACAAATTTATCCAGTGCCTTTTTGAACCCGGCTCTGCTTCGTCCACCATGTCCCATGGCAATGAATTGCAGAAGCTAACTATGCATTCATTACAAGTTCTGCCATTGACCTTGCTGAGAGCAGGATCGGGCCCAGAGGGTGGGAGAGTCTGGTTCATCCCCCGTCTTACCGACTCTTCCCCCCTTGCGTTCGCTTCCCCAGAGAGGTTCCTTCACGACCAGCGCCTCAGCTACGGGCAGCTCCTCTCGCTGCGCATCCAGGTGGAGGGCAACGAAACTGGATCCTCGGCGTTTCCCATCGGGCTGGTCTTGGAGGGACACAGCATTGTGGTGTCTTCGAGCTCCTCGGCACTGCCAGGCAGGGACAGCCAGTCCCTCCCCACCTTCAGGTACAAGTGGTCTGAGTCCCCCGCCCAGCCCACGAGCATCCACGTCCCCAAAACCCAGCAGCACAGCTGGCCCCACTGTTGGCAGGATCCGGCAGAGAGGGCGCGGGGGGAACAGGCCTTCGAGACCTGCGGAAAGCCGAGCACAGGCCAAGAGCTCGAAGTTGCAGCAGAGTAAATTGAGATTGGACCTCGGCAAAAACTTCTTCACTGTTAGAGCAGTGAGGCAGTGGGTGTGCACCTGGGGAAGATGAGGACTCTCCATCAGTGGAGGTGTTCAAGGAGAGCCACTGGTCCGGGGTAAGATAGGTGTAGCGATGCCTGTGTCTCACTGTGGAGATTCCCCAGGCGTCTGGGCTTTGCTGGGGCTGGGAGGGAATTTCACTACATGTCTCAGAGGTTTTATAAACCTTCCCCAGAGGCACTGGGTGTTATCTGTAGTCAAAGCTGGGGATTGTGACTGGGCTGTGCCTATGCTTCTTCTGGGATTTAAACCCAGAGGGTCCTGGCTAGAGGGTCTTGCCCGTCTGCTTGGGGTCAAACCGATCGCTGTATTTGGGGTCAGGAAGGAATTTTCCTCCATGGTCAGATTGCTACCAACCGAGGTGTTGTAGCGGGGGCACAGCCCCTTCCTGGGATCTCTGGAGGGTATATTAACAACGTTACAGAAGCAGGACATTGGCCCCCATGGTGCCCCTGCTTCACCTGGGGCAGGTTCGGGTGTGATGTCTGGTGTTGTGTCAGGGCTGACTGTAGTTGTACTAAGGGGCCAGACGATGGATGTGCTGGGATGGTTTGGGACAGGGAGGATCCTGCCTCAGACCTCTGGAGGTCCCTTCCAGCCCCACTTCTGTATTCTTCTGTGACAATGAACACTGCCAGCACCTTCCCCTGGGGCTGACTTCGCCTTGCTTTTCTCCCCAAGCAGCCTCCTTCTCTATTGCCTGTGAACATGTGCATGCATGCACCCACACCCACACCCATACCCGCGCACACCCCACAGGGAATCGGGGCCTGAGCCTCCTCTGATAATGCGTAGACGTGCCTCCTGCCATTCCCCTGTGTCTCTGATGCAGCTGGGCCTTCCCCCTGGCCAAGGGATTTCTATTCCCGTGAGCCCAGCCTACCCACCCCTGTGCGCGCAGGGCATTTGTAGTGGGTGACGCCACACCACTCCTTCTGGGCTGGTTCCCCGTAGGCTCCACGAGGCGGAGATGGAGCCCTCGCTGTCGTCCTTCGACTTCCAGTACCTGCTTTCCAACCTGACTGCCCTCCGGATCCAGGCTGGCAGCAGCCAGGCACCGTGTAAGTGACCCCTGGCAGCCAGGAGGCGGCTGCTTTGTAGGGAGCCTGTCCCTCCAGGGAGGGGCTGACTGCAGCTTTTTGCTGACAGTGGGCACTGCAGTGGGTAGCCCTGCAGTGAAACAGGGATATGGGGTCCTGGGAAGTGAGGTTTCATCTTGTCGGGTCTCCAGGGAAGAGACTGTCGCCCCCTTTTTGTGTGTGCAACCCCTCCCTAGCACAGGCAAGGCCCTGGCTGGGATTGTGGGCAGCCCTAGACGGGGCATTAAACAAGACAGCATTGGGTTCCCCTCCCAGACTGACGGTCCATGGGAGGGTTCCTCTACCCACTTTAACTCCCTTTCCTCCTTCTGCAGGCAGGGTCTCCTTGCACGAGGTCCAGCTCACCTCTGCTCGGCCGGGGCTCTCCTCGCCCGCGACCTGGGTGGAAGACTGCGTCTGCCCACAGGGCTATGTCGGGCAGTTCTGCGATTCCTGCGCACCTGGTTTCAAGAGAGAGGCTCCCTTCGGCGGGCCCTTCTCCAGCTGCATCCCCTGCACCTGTAACCAGCACGGCAGCTGTGACCCCAACACAGGTCTGTGCTCCCTCCCGGTGACTTGTCTTTCCCACTGCGTGATCTCACCTTCCTTTGCAGGAAACCATCCTGGCCATCTGTTCATTCCTTGGCTTCCCAATTAGCCATATAATCACCTGGCAATTGCGCTGTAAAACGTAGATAATAGATCTGCATAATTGCATGTTCCCAAAGAATAGTGGGGAATGATGCCGGGAGCTCTAGCACCCGGTGTCTCTAAGGTTTTAATTGCTGAGTAAACTACAAGGGGCTACTTTCTGGCAGAAATACCTGACTAACTGCAATGATACTGGTGATAGTAGGTGATAAGAAGCCATACATCTACCGCTGTGAATATATATGGGGCTGGAGAAGAGAGAGCATAAGGAGGAATGAAAGGCATTGAAAGGTGGGAGGTGTTGGTTGTAACCGTGTTGGTCTAAGGACATAGGAAGACAAGGTTCTTTGGATAAATGTGATAGCTTTTATTGGAGCAACTAAATGGTTGGAAAAACTGTTCCTTACAAGCTTACCAGGCAGAAATACCCTTCTTCGGGCATAGGAAGAGTCTGCTGTTTTGTGTTCTCCTTGAAAGGCAGGAAGCACTGATAAAGGGTGGTGGAGCTATTGGAAGGAGAGTGATCCAGCAACAATGCTTGGGGTAGATATGAGGAGCAGAGATAAGCGGCAGAGAGTCTGCTGCAGCAGAGCTGAGAGCAAATCAGCATGGGCAAGGCAGGGGAGAAAGCGAGGAAGAAATGGATTATGGGGGCTATGGAGGAGGAATGAGGGGTTTAACAAAAGAGCTGGAGAGATCCCGAGACTGCCAATGGGGCCGCGTGCTGCAATGCAGCTATGGTCCTGCTACAGGAGTTTACATGTGTGCACACATGTGCACATGGCTGGGATGTGTGGCTGGGATGTTTTTCCGCATGTGCATTAGGACTTGAAGGTCCTGTGCAAGGAGGTGCACACTGTCTGCATGTCACTGCAGTTGAGAGGCTTGGGCTCCTTGTCCTGCTCTGGAGGGTGGCTCAGAGAAGAGATCATGAGGTTGTTAATGAGGCATGTGTGCCTGTGTCCACACTGGGCAGGTGCTAGAACGTGTGGCAACAGAGCCTGAGACCATCAGCCCTGTGCTAAGCCCTACTGCTTTCTGGTGTGCCCCGTGGCCATTTGGTGGTTTGCTGGGATGGAATTTGGGATCCTTTGGTCAGCATCACTGGCTGAAAGCCCTCTAGTTAGCTGCATGCAAAGTGGGGCTTACATGCTGCACTGCTACTGATGAATGGGGAGAGAGCTTCAGAGGCAGAGGTAGACAGCCATGGAGGAGGGAGGCAAGTGTTGATTATCAGGCTTGCCCCCAAGTTTCGCTTGCCCTCAGCTGTACGGCTGCAGGAGCAAGCTAGTTACAACGAGTTACACCAGGCTACGGGACAGGCGCTAAGCCCTGCTAGTTTGGCCAGCTAGTTTGGGTGCCAAACATCTCTAAACTGCCCTTCGAGAGTTTTGCGTGTGGTAAGTAAAGCAATTAGGGGTGAAACATAGGTGAGAACCCAAGTTAACTGTGCGCTGAAGACCTTCTGTCCAGTTTTGTAGTTCAAGGAGTGGAGGATCATCTGCATCAGCACTCTAGGTTTCTAGGGATCAGCCCTGCTGAAATGGGGTCAGTCACGCACACGTGATGGTGCATAGCAGTACTCTCAGGCAAGAGGCGGCTTTGCACAGGCACAGACTCCATCTGCCGGGGGCTCTGCTGCCCACTCTGTGCCAGGGGAAAGCAGGCGGGCACATGCCGTGTTGCAGCAGATATGTCACTGAAGCAAGCCCGCCCGGCCTGCCAACTCCCAATGAATTGCAGCTGGCAGGGAGCTCCCCCCTGCACTGAGAGCTGCTTCTCCAGGGAAAGTGCCTGGTTTTCTTCAGCTCTCTGGCGGGGAGGGGAAGCTGCTGGTTCACACAGACACCCCAGCCTCCTGCCCCCAGTTTGACTGGGATAACCATGTTCTGCAATTCCCCTGCGGTTCCAGCTGGACTCCTTGTGTGCTCTCAGCTATTGGTAATGATCGACTGTGCCTGGGATAGCAGCCAGCCCGGCCAACACGGCCCTTGGTGTGAATGGAGCTGTGGGACACCCACCCGGCCCTTCCCCTGCTGAACCGGACTTTCATCAGAGAGTAGCCCCACTGAGTCTAGCAGGGGTGCTGCGCTTGGAGCAAGGCAGCATCAGGCCCTTTGCATTGTCTGTTGAGAATGAACAACAAACCTGTGGCCATCTAGGACTTCATGGTTGTGGCTGTATGTGATGGTGAGGATTGTACCCACATCCCAGCAGCCTGGGCTCTGAAGAAGACTCACCATTCGCACTCAGCAATGTATGGGCAATGACATGTGGCTGCTCAAGTATAACTTGGCAGGCTGACGCCTAATGTTCTTTCTCCCTGGGCTCAACACAGCTCCTGCCAGGCATCAAGGTATATATATCCTGTGTGCTGTGCTGCTATCAGCTTGCTAATCCAGGGGCAGGCACTTGGGGAACATCTAAGTGTTGAAAGCAAAGAACCTGGTTGCGCCACCAAGGAAATAAGCTTCGACTTCCTGCGCCTCCGCTCCAGCAGTAACATCTGTGATGCAGGAGCCGGGAGAGCTTGTGGCTGGGCTTCAAAGAGCGACTGTTTAACGAGTGCCTTGGCCCTGCCCTGCGGAAGCATGGCAGGGCTCTGCCGTGCCGCAGCCTCTTTTCTTGTGGAGCGCCGGGTCTGGTACAACCCCAGGGGCCCTTCCAGGCCTTTGATCTCGCAGCCCGGGTGGTGCTACTGCCTCCCGCACACAGCCTTGCACTGCGGTTCCAGCTCCCCTCTCTCGCTTCTTCCTCCTCCTCCTCTCTACTTTGGCCCAGCTTAGCTTGCAATGGTCCAAGCTACTGTGTGCTCTGCTTGGGGAAGTCCGTGTTGCTCTGACCACCCTTGGCAGATCTTCTGTCACCTCCTGCCTTCATCCTGTGTCTCCACGGGGCTGATCCGTCCCCAGGCCTTTGGGAAAGTGCCTGCCTTCAAACCTCATCCCCAGCCCAACCTGCCTTATAGGTTGCTCTCTGCCGGCCACCAGTGATGGGGCTGGAGTGGTTCCAGCCCCAGGGCAAGAGGCTCATGGTGCCTTTAAGCCTGTGACATTGCGGGTGCATCGCCAAGGATGTTCTGCTCCTCTGCCACGTGCTGGGCTGAGCTGCATGATCCATGACGCAGGGCATGCATATACTGGAAGTGGCTTGGACCATCTCAGAGAAACCTGTTGCCAGTGACTTCCACCTCTGGGCACGGGTGATGTGGACACAGCCAGTGCTTTTGCCTGGGAGCGATCCTTTTGCCTGGGAGTGCCTGTGTGATCCTGCTGCTTAACTCATAGTGCATGACTTCAGGGCTCCAAGCTGGGAGGTCACCGTCCCTCTGCTCCGTCTCCCACAGGGCACTGCCAATGCGTGCACCATACCGAGGGTCCCTCCTGCGAGCGCTGTGCCCCCGGCTTCCATGGCAACCCCTTTGTGGGGCACGTCGATGACTGCAAGCCGTGCCCGTGCCCTGGCGGGTCGCCCTGCATGGAGATCCCGGAGAGCGGCGAGGTGGTGTGCACTCACTGCCCGCCAGGGCAGAGAGGTCAGGTGCTGCAAGGGAAGGGGGCAGGTAGTGAAGCCTGGGGCAAAGAGAGGTTGGCAGGTGGATGGAGAGACGGGGGCAAAGAGGTGCACGGGTGTGAGAGCGTGGAGGGAGGTGGTGAGGCCTTGGTCAAGGATGGATTGGCAGGCGGTGAAGTGTTGCGATAGCAGGGGGGCATGTGATAATGCCTCGGTTAAGGACAGATAGCCGACGGACTGACTGAGTCCCGCGCACTGTTACTCCCCTCTTCCCCCCTCCAGGCAGGCGCTGTGAACTCTGTGACGATGGGCTTTTCGGCGACCCTGTGGGACGGGACGGTCCCATCCGCCCTTGCAGCCCCTGCCAGTGCAACGGGAATGTGGACCCCAACGCTGTGGGCAACTGTGACCCTGTCTCTGGCCGGTGCTTGAGGTGCCTGCACAACACGACAGGAGAGCACTGCGAGAGGTGCCAGGAGGGCTTCTATGGGAACCCGCTGGCTAGCAGCCCCACGGGGAAGTGTGCCTGTGAGTACGGCTCCCCTTGCCCCATCCTGCCAGGCCTTCCCCTTCCCAGAGCCAGGGTCCTGCTCCTCAGAGCCCACTTAGCTGAGAAAATAGGCATGCCACCATCTCAGCTGGTATGAGGGGGAGGAGAGCCTTGGAGGGGCACGTAGGCTGCACCCATTGCCTCCAGGGCTGGAGACTGAGCGCGGTGGGGAGACATGACCCATTCAGTCAGGCAGCGAGTGAGCAGCAGAAGGGAGCTTAGGACCTAGGAGTCCTGATGGTCAATCCCCTGTGCTAGCCTATTGACCATAATCCCCCCTAGAGCCGAGACCAGAACTCAGGCGTCCTTCTTCCCAGTCCCCTCTGTAGACACCAAGGCAGGCGGCTGGTTGAGCTTGAAATTGCTGCAAAGCCCTGGGCTCTCAACCCCCGAGTGATTGTTGTCTCCCCCTAGCTTGCAGATGTGATCCTGGCGGTTCGGCCCAGGGGCTGGAGACCTGTGATCCCATCACTGGCCAGTGCCCTTGCCTCCCACATGTGACCGGGCGAGACTGCAGCCGCTGCGAGCACGGATACTATGACCTGCAGCCGGGGGCTGGATGCAAGAGGTAGGCTGGAGCTGGAGCTGCTGTCAGGTGCCTG
>JAGPOW010003310.1:18440095-18470855 GCA_030014935.1 Caiman crocodilus
TATCAGTGTCTGGGGCACAGGAGATCCCCCCCAGGACGTGGTGTGATGGGTGTACAGTTCACACAGCTCTCTCCAGGCCTGCACCTTCCTCAAGGGGCAGCTGTGGGAGCTGGGTCCTGCCAGCCCTGCAGTGGGTCCTCGATCACAGAGCCCCAGAATTGTGCAGGGCAGGGCAAGCAGCAATGGGCTTCGTTAGCAGGGTTAGGTCAGATGCTCTCACTGAAGGCAGCCAGGCAAGGGGCCAATCCCTGGGCAGGTGGTGGGAGTAGCATGGGCGCAAGTGTTTGCCTGAGAGGGTTCAGAAAGGGCTGACTGTCACAAGCAAGGGGTTGGACCCGGCTGATGAGCTCTCCTAGCCCTACGGTCCGATGGCTTCCACTGAAGGTCAAGCCAGTGGCACTGGTGTCACCTCCCGTCACCTGGTCACTTTAGGGGTTGCTGCTGTTTTGACCCAAAGCCAGCCCCACCCTGCAGGGGTCCAGAGGGACTGGCTTGCTCTTGGAGAGAGCTGGAGGTCAGGGAGCCTAGGCCCTGACAGGGTAGTGGGCATGCCCTGGCACTGCCTCTGAAGGCTTGGCTGGACTGGGGCCGTTTCTGCTCATCCTCTTCCATTTCCTCTGCCCCAGCTGCACGTGCAACCTGGTGGGTTCCCAGGAGAGCCAGTGCCACCCGCTCACGGGGCAGTGCCCCTGCCGCCCAGGTGTAGAGGGGAGGCCATGTGACCGCTGCCAACCCGGCTTCTTTGGTTTCTCCATGAAGGGCTGCCGAGGTAACGATGACAACGATGGCCTGAATGGCGCTGATATCAGAGCACGGGGGGTGGCTGGTGCCGAGGGGTCTGAGGCACTGTGCTGTGGGAGCCCAGGGTCTGGCATGGTGGAGCCAACTGCAGCGGGAGAGCCCTGGTTTGTGCCCTTCCTGGGTCTTGCCCCTGCCCCACAGGTCTCTCCCTCTGCCTATGGCAGCTGCCCACAAGAATAGCCCAGTCCCAACTTGACCGAGCCCAGCGGGCCGGGGGGAGTCGGGGAAGGAGACCCTCAGTGGCTCTGGGGTCTTGTTCCATGTCATGAGTCACATCGCGTGGCTCTCTGTGCCCCAAAGCCCCTCTGGGCAGTGGCTGTAGGAGCCCTGGCCCAGGCACTTGGGCTCGTGTTTGTGACGTGCTGGGGAAGAGGCACTGGGAAGTGGCAGAGGCAGCTGTGAGCCTTTGGGCCCCTGCTAGCACGGTTGTGCAGATCTCCTGCTGCGTGTGCCACTCTTTGCTTCACCCTGACCCAGCAGGGTGGGGAGCAGGGTCTCTCCCTTGACCCTCAGGGTAAGCGATACCTGCCCCAGCCCTCGTTTGTGGCTCCAGTTCTCCTGGTGACACGGATGTCGGCCAGTCCGACCTGCTTAAGCGCCTGCTGCATGCTCCTGGGATCTCTCTGCCTTGCTTCCAGCCTGTCACTGCTCCCCGCTGGGCTCCGTCACGCCCCAGTGCCACGAGAACAGCACGTGCATCTGCAAGCGGGGCTTCATGGGCTACAAGTGTGATCAGTGCCAGGTAAACTACTACTACAACCAGGAGCGGGCCCAGTGCCAGGAGTGTCCTGTCTGCTACAGCCTGGTGCAAGACGAGGTACGAGCCCTCCCTCCCTCGCTGACCCTGCCCAGCCTGGGCCCTGGCCCCAGCTGCCATCCTCTCTGAAGCCCCCTGCTCCCCTCGTAGGCTGACAAGCTGAGGGCCAAGCTGCAGAAGATGGAGGAGTGGCTGCAGAAACCAGACTGCAGCAGCCCCCAGCCCCATTCCCCAATGCTGGGAGAGGAGCCACGCGGAGACAGCCTCCCTAGTTGGTACCTGCTGCAAGGTGGGGGCAGAGGAGCAGGGCTGGCATCTGGTGCCCGGGCAGGAGGGGTGGGATGTGGCATAGGCACAGCCCCAGAGGGATCTGGGTACAGATGCACCCCATCAGGGCATCCCCTGTTGGAGCTCCATTCTTCCTCTCCCATCAGCGAGGGCCCGGCCTGATAGCCTCTGTGCTGCTTGCAGGTGCCAAGGTGATGTTCCTGGAGCAGGTGGCCCAGCTGGAGGGCTCGGTGAGCGCTGCGTGGGGTCGGCTGAGGAACGCCAGCAGGACCGCGGGCTGTGCCAGCAGCGGGAGTGACAAAACCTGCATCTTGCTGTCGGAGATCAGCGCCGTGCTCCAGTCCGCGCAGCAGGAGATCCAGCGAGCTGCCGACACGCTAACGACAATGGTGCCCAGCTCCAACCCAGCCCGCTGGGCATCCCTCTCTCTCTCCCTTCCCCCTGAGCGACTTGAAGTTGCCCTGGCTCCCTTGTGGGACGGGTCCAGTCCTACCTGGGCTCCGGTCTGATCCTCAGGCCGGCAGGGTGCTGGCCATGTGAGCTGGGTCCTGGTTTGGGAGCTGCACCGGTGGGGATGGAAGGAGCACCCTGCACCCCATCCAGGGGCAATGCCCTGCTTTAGGGCTTTGGGGGGGTATCACGGGACAGGTGGGAGCAGCAGCCTAGCGAGATGCCTGTGACTATGAGTGGCAGGCCCCAGGCTGTGGTGTTGTCCCCAGGGGGAGGTCTGGGCCCTGACTTCTGGGATTTCACTTCTGTTTTCTGTTCGTGTTCCTAGGTTTTCCCTCAAGAGATTTCAAAGGAGCCCACGACCTGGGGCCGCCTGGCGCTGGAGTCCCAGGCGCTAGCAGAGAGGTACGTTGTCTGGCGATGGCTGCACATTTCCTCCGGCTTGTGTATGGTCCGCGTGCTCTGATCGTGCCCGGTCCTGAGTCCCTGCCAAGACTCTAGCCTTGTCTACAGCCCCTGCTCCCACTTCTCTCTGCACCCTCAGTTTCATGCCTCTTCTCACGCTGCCCCTACATTTGCAAACCACCCTGGTCTACACGGGCTTGGAGCTCTATCAAGTGTGTGCACCATGTGGCACTACCCCATGTGCCCTGGGCATCGTGTCCTGCTATGGCAGCAAGATGCTGTGCCCCGAGCTCTCAGGGATCTCTCAGAGCTCCTCTGGTGCTGTGGTGGAGACCAAGCCAGACAGGAAGCCAGCTTAGCTTCCCAAGGCAGGCAGGTAGTTGGTGCGCTGCCTTCCTCAAGGAGGAACCTGTGGGCTCATTGCTGAAATCCTCTCTCTCTCTCTGCCTCTCTCTCTCGGCTCTTGTCCCTGCAGCCACAGGGTGACAGCAGCACAGGTGGAGTCTGCAGCTAGGAGAGCACTGCTGGCTTCCAATGCCAGCTATATCCTCCTGCAGAGCATCCTGGAGGACAACGCGACCCTGGAGGCCAGGAGTGAACTGGAGGACAGGTGAGAACTTGGCAGTGTCTGCGGGAATTTGGTGCAGGATGGTGGGCATGGACAGCCCCCTGCCAGTGTGTCTCAGCCCTGGCCTGGAGGGAGTGGGGAGCTCTGTCTTCCTGGCCCATTCAGCCCTTGGCCCGTCTGCTGAGCCTGCCAGCTGGGAGGGGCCCATTGTGGTGATTTTGGGATGCCAGCACCTGTCTGCATGGAGCTGGACTGAAACCAACCCAGCTCGTTGCATACAAGCCTGTAGCATTGGGGGGCTGTGGGACCAGGCTGATCAGGGGTGGCATCTCCTGTCGCTCCGAACCCCCAGGATTGGGAAGGGAGTGGAGGAAGAGGAGCTCAGAGAGTGCACCTAGGGGAAAGCACAGGGTGGCCCTTAGGTAGTGCTGGCTCCCAACCACCGTCAGTCTGGAGTACACTCAACACTTGCAGGCTGGAGGCGCTGTCCCCCGAGACAATTCCCAGAGCCCTCCATTGCTGGCCAAGCCCCCAGTCACACTTTGCTCTGCCTACCCTCTTCTTTCAGGTACCAGGACATCCAGCAGGCCCAGGAAGAACTGGCTGCCAGTGCGCTGGAGGCAATGACCGAAGCCAAGATGGCCTTTACGTCCATCCGTCAAGCCAACGCAGACATGGCCAAGAACCTGTCACAGTGGAAAGCCCCCGAGCTGGTGGGCAGCAAGTGCAGTGCCTCGTGGTAGTAGGGCTGGGGTGTATTGCCCATCTGCTTTCCCCGCCCTGCCCGGCAATGGGTCAGTGTGGGCCCCTGGGGGGTGGAAGAAGAGCTGAGTGTCTGTGGATGAAATACTTATGAAACCCATCAGCGTGGCATGCGTGTTTTGGTGTCCTTATACTCCAGTGTGGGGGGCATTTATCAAGGGCCACCAGAGACAGAGGGGCTTGCGCTGTCACTTAGTCTAGTGGTTCTCGACCTTTTTCGTACCAGGACCCATTTGTGAATATTGATGACCAGTCTTGACCCAGTGCCCCTCAGTCCTGACCCGCTGCCCACTGACCCCAGACTCCAGCCCCCAGTGTGTGCAGCAGGGAGTTGGTGTGTGAAGCTTGGGGGGGCGAGGTGCACTATCAGAGCTCCTCTTCCTCCCTCCTTCCCTGATCCTGGGGGTTTGGAGCAACAGGAGATGCCACCCCTGATCGGCTTGTTCCCACAGCCCCCGCTGATGCTACAGGCTGGAGCCCTCAGATGGGAGGTGGAGGAGCTGGAGCAGGCAGTGGAGGAGAAGGGGCATCTGGCTGTTGAAAATTCCCATGCTCTGGCATCTGCCTCGCGCCTGGAGCTGCAGAAGGCTCTGTCGTTTGAGCAGGTGAGTATGCTGGGCTGCTCTCTGGCAGGCAACTGCCTCCCAGGTATCTGCGTCAGCTGCAAATTTGGGGGTGGGAGAGAATTGCAGAACACAGCAGCACAAACCAAGGCTGGCAGAGGGGTGAAGGGGTTTTCTCCTGGAGCCTGCCCGGACAGGCAGAGCCCTGTGCAACTGCAGCCGCAAGGACTGCCCCATCCCCTGCCTGGTGCTAGGCCCCGTGTTACAGCATAAGGAAACCCTCTGGCCATGGAGACTTGGGTGAGCCCTGAGGCATTTGTGATGTCCCTCTTCCAGTGGGATCACACCTGCAGCTGAATGCACTCGGGGAGCAAGGGGTCAAGGGCAGCGAAGACAGTGGATATTTCAAAGGGAGATGTTCTTCCCCTGGGAAAGCCAGGGCTGAACTTGGATGTCGGTCTTCTCCGAAGGGCCTTGCAGAAGCAGAGGGTCACCCTGCAGTAGGTTCTGCCCCTCTGCCACCTCTGTATAAGAAGCCCATGCATTCAATAGTCAGATGCACACCCCAGATCTCAAGCCTGCCTTGCCTTTCCCCTGCAGCTGCGAGAGCAGGCAGATGCAGCTCTGACCCTGGCAGCCTCCTCCGTGTCGCATGGGAAGAACGTGGTTTCAGAAGCCAAATCCCTGCTGTCCAACCTGGAAGGTATAAACTGCTGCCTACAGCCTTCCCCTCCATCCCCTCTCACCTGGCCAGTGCTGGAGGTGGGAGGGTAGCTTTGGCTCTGTTGGATCCTCAGGGAGTATTTATAGCTCAATGAAGGGAAGCCCTGTATCCCCAGAAGAGGACATACAGGCTTTAATAAATATATACATAAACAGCATCAAGCGAAAGCTTTTCTTCACATGCTGTTATAATAAACGCACCTGCAGATCCGCGCTCCTGCACATCCATCTGCAGGCCTTTCCCTAACCCAATCTCAGTCTCTTAGTCCTAGCCCCGATTTTGGGGTTTACGTTCTCAGTTCATTCACTGTCATTGTCGCTGTTGCTATCACAGTTGTTTCCATTGCCCAGAGGAGAACATGCAGGCTTACTTTGTGTGGCAGGGTCCCAGGACAGAGAGATAGAGAAGGAGAGGGAGAGAGAACGCCTGCCCCTGCTGAAGAGAATCACTTTATGGGAAAGCTAAACAACAAATTAACTAGTCTTCAGCTTGGGCGGTGGGAGTGTCCAAGCAAATGCCCAGCAGAAGGGGTATAGGTGATGCCAAAATCTCTGAGCTCTTTCTCAGTTCCTCCAGTCATCAAGCCCTCAGAGCCTGAATTCCTCATCCTCTTCCCCACCGCTGTGCCTCCCCTTCACAAGCACAGATGTATAATCATTAATGGCATGCATCTATCTATGCTTGGATTGCGCATATGTTAATGAAAGGCGTTGGTCTTGAAGACACCCCCTCCCCTGTTAAGTGAAAAATTTATGGTAAAGCTCCTCATTCACTGATTAATAATGACCCTTTACCTATGAGAGGTTATCAGTTAAGTTTCAGCTCTTTTAACACTCCTTATAGTACTGGGTTTCAATTACTGTGTGACTGTGGTCAAGCACTTCTGGTTCTTCCTGTTGGACTCAGTGAAAAATAGAGTCTGGCCTTGGGAGTTTGCTGTTACGCAAGGTTACCCCAGTATTTCTACTAGTTTAGTTATACATTTACAGCCACCTTGTGTGGGTGGAGACGCTTATGCCAAAGCCTGGAGAGCAGTGACTTTCTTTTATGGATCCCTAAAAAATTTCGAATGGACGTGCAGATTCCTTGGGATTGAAAGTGTGGGTATTCACATACATCTGATTGATCATAGTCATCTTACACAGAGCCCTTAATTAGTCTGCAGACCCCCAGGGGTCTGGGGTCCACAGGTTGAAAACCACTGCTCTGAGGGTGGTTGGAGGATGCTGAGTTCTTGGTCTGGTTCTGCTGGGCTTGGTTCTCTCCTGCTGTGCAGATCAGGATGGCTCCCGGAGGCTCCTGCGGTGTCCTGGGAGGGTAAAGGACGGGGTGTGTATCCTTCTGTGTCTGCAGGGGCAAAGAAAGCGCTGGTACGTCAGAAGAGCCAGGCCACCCTGAGAAGAAAGATGGCGATGGTCCAGGACAGAGCCTCCCTGGCCAGTGCCCCTTCAGCATAGCCTGTCACCCTCCAGGATCCCCACCTCCTACCTGTTTGCAGCCTCCCGTTTCAGGGGCCTGCCCACAACTCCGTCCTCCCCAGCAGTGCCCCTGCCTTTCCTCGGAGGAGGTCAGGGCTTTTCCCCTGCTGCAACCCAGATCTGCCAGTCTGCCTCAGCCCTGCACCCCTGGCCTCCACCCAGTCCTGCCCTCTGGCATGCAGCTAGCTTCCTTTGCTTTTGAGACCCAAACCCCACTGCGGGCAGTGGAGATTAATCACAGTTCTCCAAGGGGCCTCAAACTCACGGTGCCTTTGCACTCAAGTCTGGTTTGAACCCCTTTTCTTGGAGGGACAGGCCAGCGTACAAACCCCCCAGCTCAGCACCTTCCCCCTCACAAGCCCTTGACTACCTTCATGGGGGCACCAACCTGTTGGATCATGCTAAGATTTCCTTCCATCCAACCTGCCTGGCTGCAGGGCTGCACCCTCCTTTTCTCAGCGCCTGAGGCCAGAAGGCACCATTAGGACATCTGCCTGCCTCATATCACCCAGCTGTGCTGGCATCCTCAGTGTCTGAGCCACCATGGGGCTGGAGGTGGGGAGGGGAGTCATGCAGGGCAAACTCTGAACGCTCCTTTCACCTTCTAACCCATGCAGAGAGCACAGGCATTGCTGAGGGAGGGGAAGCAGGAGCACAGGCATAGCCGTGAGCTTGCCAAGCGCGTAAACCGGACCCTGCTAGAACTCTCCAGGCAAGAGCGGGCATCCGAGGAGCTCCGGGGCGAGCTGGAGCAGGCCGGACAGGTGAGCCATGTCCCGTGGTGCTGCAGGTGACAGGCCCTCTTCTGTCACCCACACCCAGTCCTCGCTGCCCACAGAGGTGTTGCAAGGTCAGGCATGAAGCTGGAAACCCTGACAAGGTCTATGTGTTGTCTGCAGCACTGGGGAGAGACCTGGAGGGCATTGTAGCAGGCACAGTACCAGGCTCTGAAGCATTCCTGCTTGAGGTCTTTCCCTCACAGAGTGCCAGGCACCCCCCTGCAGGGGGTTCACCTGTTGGCATAGGCAGCAAGACCCCCCACACAGGAGTGTCTTGGGCATGGCTGATGCCCATTGTCTGTGTTGGAAGGTGCTGCCGGATGTCAGCGATGCAGACAAGAGTCTCAGAGAAGCCCAGCGCTCGCTGGAGATGGACATTCAGACCCTGAACAACCTGCTCAGCAGCCTGGGTAAGAACCTGCCACTGGCAGAGGCTGTAAATGCCTTCACAGCTCTGCCGGCTACCCTTAGGCAGCAAATGCTGCTGGGGGACCCTGATGTCCTTGAGCCCTGAGAGGTTTCTAATCATGGCAACAGGTCCTAAGGGATCAGGATCCTCACAGGATCTCAGCAGGAGGGGCGCCCTCCTGCAAGGCTGCTCTTACTGGAATGCACTGGCAAGATCCTCCTCTCTGAGCCGAGGTATCCAAACGTTCCCCTTGACTTCCAGGAGGGCGCTGGCTGATGTGCTGTCCACACCCAGAGCTGCCCTTACTCCCAGCCCCGATACTGGCTTTGTAACGTTTTCCCCTGGGGGATTGCTGTAACTTGGGTGGAGCCTCAGAGAAGGCAGCCAGCAATGAGTCAGGGTCTTGGGAAGCCAGGAATGCAGGGTGGGAAACCCAAGTTGTTCTGTGATGATTTTAATGCAAGCTTGTTCCCTCTCCCCTGCCCCGACTTATATCTCCCTAGTACCACTAACCCCCGGCGGTCACTGAACCCCCGCTGCAGGTGCCTGCCCTTTCTGGGGTGTCCCTTCCCCACCCCCCCTGGACCTGTCTTCCCTGTGCAGTGCGTGAGCTCTGCAGGGCCAGGGCGATGGGGTCATTCGGCTGGGATCCGTTCCTCCTCCCTGCAGCCTGCCTGCCTGACCTCTCTAAGTAAGCTGACAGCAAATCCATGGTGATAAAGGCCTGTGAGCTGTACAGCTGTGCTGTGAAACGTCAATCGTAGTTCACCTGCCTGCCCTTGGGGGTGCTCTTAGTCCTTTGAGCCCCACTGGAGCAGGGGCACTGCTTTGGCTGGCTCGGCTGTTTGCTGTGGGTCGCTTCCCCGCTATCTGCCACAGGTAGCACAGCCTGGAGAGAGAGGCAGCGTCAGACAAGGAACTGCAACTCCATTTCAGTCTCAGTTTTATTCTGTGCAGTGAATGCTCCAACCTCTTTCTCCCCCTCTTGAATCAGTCATCTGATGCATGGGTCCCAGGCAGGTGTAAGGCTGCTTTCACCTGACTCCAACTGGGATGTCCCTGGCTCCACTTCTTCGCTCACTGTTGCCCTCTGCTCCTCCACCAGATGCAGCAGCCCCCATGGAGGCCATGCTCAATGCCAGCCGCCTGCAGCTGGCCCATCTCCGGCTGCGCCTTGCCGAGCCCGGCTCCCTGGCAAAGAAGTTGAGGCACCTGCAGCGGGAGGCGGAGCAGCAGCAGCAGCAGATCGAGGCTTTCGAGAGCGACCTGGCGGAAGTCCTTGCCGACAAGCAGAACTTGGAGGCCATCCTGCAGAGCCTGCCTGAGAGCTGCTCCAGCTGGCAGTGAGCAGAGAGCATGCCTTGGTCCCGTGCATGCCCCCATCCTCAGCAGGAACTTCAGAGCCAAGAGCAACCCGCTGGCTCTCCCGGGGCACTTCTCCCCTGCTCCTTGTCCCAGCTTCCTATCCAGTAACGTGTCACAGTCAAGGTGTCTGGTCCTTCCTTTCGCGGAGCACGCTGGGATGACAAGCGCAGCCCCACTCTTCTCCCCATGCCCCCTGGAACTGCGACTTGCAAGGCTGAAGCTTCTTTATGGAGGACATGGAACTGTATGAGCGTGTGGGGAGCAGAGGACCATCATGTACCTCCCAGCCAGGTGCGCTGCTTTGACCTGCCTTCCTCCAGCAAGCATGGAGCACGGTGCACGGAGAGGATTGGATACACACAAAATTAGGGATAAAAAATGGTGCTCTCCCAGTTTCTCCTGCATACGGGGCCTTCCCATGTGTGCCAGAAGCTGGTCACTATGGGTAGTGTCCTGCACTGGCTTTGGGCATGGGGCTATGAGCTGCTCTCAGTAGGGCTCCTCCAAAGGGAAGTCTGCAACCTGTCTGCTCCAGGAAAGGGAAGGTTAATGGGCACTGGGGTGGGGCAGAACAGGAGTTTTCCCTGGGCCTGGAGCAGCTGCAGGTGGCTAAAGTTGCTGGTTCTCCCCTTACCATGTTCTCCCTTCACCAAACCAGAGTGAGGCCAATTGCGGAGAAGGCCCCTTTTGTGCTCTCCCTTGGGTTGGTTTTGCATTGGCATCACTCCTGAGTCCCGTCGCTGTCAGGAGGAGCAGCATCAAGCCCTCAGAGGTGCTTAGCTTTTAAGTTTGTTCAAATGGGCACTGGTGCCCTTCCCAGTGGGAGCCATGTACTCATGTAAACCTACAAGTCCAACTGCTGGAGCGGCCTGCGGGGCCCTGTCTGGCGGTGATGTACTTGGCCTGTTCCCTTCCCTGTTGTCCCTAGGAGAACAACTGGGCATCTTCAATCCGTGCACAAGCTCTCTGTTGTTGATCTAAATGTCAAGCTATTGCCACATGCCCAGCACAGAAGACAATGTCATTCTTGCTCCTTCCCTCCCTCTCTGCAGACCTGTTGTCTCAAAAGATGCCATGTGTAGCTGTATTCATTTTAAAAATCTTAATATAACACATAGATCACAATTGGCTTTCTAGTAGTGGATGGGTTGTGCAGTGGGGAAGAGGACAGGTTACCCCTACTGTGGCTTTCCCCAGGAAGGCTCCCAAAGCTCTGCCTGACTAGGGTGACGGTACCCTACTCTGTGACCTGGAGTCCCAGCTCCAGCTAGGGGTGAGGCAGGCCTCTTCTCTTTCTCACCCCCTGCTTCTTGCAAGTCACCAGCAGGAACTTGACCCTCCTGAGCTCCACCTAACAAGGTCACAAGAGGCCTACGGGCCAGGCTGGTGGCTTGGGACCCTGGAGACCTGGGTCCAGTGTGAGGGTATGTGAGGATAAATGCTTAGTGGCAGGTGCATGGTAGAGGGGTTGGTAGCAGCACAGCCGCAGCGAGGGTCTCCTGACCCCCAGGCTCACGCTTCAGAGCAGCAGGGCTCTATCTACAATACTATTAAACCCTGGGGTGCTGGGATGAACAGAAGCAGCTGTCAGCATCTAGCTCAGGTTTGAAAGGCAGAGCGGGATCTCTGCTCTGGTAGGTCTCCAAGAGTACTGGGGATCATAGGCGCCAACTTTTATTTTTGCTGGGGAGGGGGCTAAGATGATGGACATGTGGAAAGTGTTATGTGTTTTAGGTGACAGCCTTCTTCCGAAGGTGTGCCAGGGCCCTTGGGCCCCCACATACTCAGCACCTTTGCTGGGGGTGGGGGTGGGGGTGGCACAGGGAAAAGGAGCTTGGAGCAGGGATGTAGGAGCACTTGCTCAGCAGGGTTACAGCCCCCCAGCTCTGCCTGCATATGGGCAAGTCGCACCTCCTCCGAGGGGTGTGGGCTCCCAGCTGGTGACTCAGAGCCTTGGCTTCTCCTGCCATGGGCCAGGCCAGAGGCCTCACCCAGCTCTATTGTTCTGCTGCCTTTCTTTGCTTTTTTAAAAGAAAATACTGGGATGGGAGGGGACTGGAGCGCACAGCCCAGGCCAGGGCCAGCCTTGGAGACTGACCAGAGAGCTGCTGGACAAGATCCACCTTACGTCCCCCCCCATTTCCCCAGCTCTACTGGGGTACCTCTGTGCCTTCTGGCTGCCCCACTTCTGCCATGACAATGCACCCTCCACCCTGGCCCACGCACACTGCATAGCTCTGTGCTGGCCTCTCCTTCCCATCTTGTTTCGGTTCTCGGCAAGTGAAGTAGAAATCTTGCTGCAGTGCCCTGCTGTGGCGGTCCTCCCTGAGTTCACCTCACTTGGCCTCCTGCACCTCCCAGCCAGTGCCCTCGAGCTCTGGGGCACCCACCCTGGCGGTTCCCTGGGCTGGACTCCAGATAGGGAGGCTGGGTCCCCAGGTCTATTCATAAGAGCTCAGGGGGCCTGAATCATTCATGGCCCACACTAACCTTCTCTTTGCTGTTCCCTGGGGCCCAGTACATTATCCCCACTGGGCTATGAGTGCTACCACTAGCACAGCTGTGGTTGGATGCCCGTAAGGGACCCCTGCAGCCTAGACAGGAGCTGAGTGGGTCCTAAGGCCAACGGAGAAAGAGTCAAAAAGTGAACAACATAACCCCTGTGGGTTTCCTGTCCTCAATCAGCTTCAAGCTGGACGATGCCCCCCACCAGCCTGACTAGCAGCTCTCATGTTCCTCCACATGCCACTGTTCCCTGTATGCTGGTCAGAGGATGTGTAGCTCTGGTAGAGACTGGTGGGTCCAAGGGTAATGGACTGGTGGGTCCAAAGGTGGGTCCTTTTGACTCTAGGGCAGTGCTCTGAGGCCAACACTGATCAGCACCCTACCCCAGCTGATGTGTGGAGGTGAGCTGAATTGCTCTTTCTTATCCTTGGGCTTAGAAAACAGGTGTCTGCATCACCGAGCTCCCCTGCAAACAGCTCTTGCCTTGGCACTGGTGCCTTCATGGACACCTTAGATGTATCTCAGAGCAGGTTAGCAGGGGCCTCTGGGCTGCAGGCTTCAGTCTGACCCCTTCCACCTGTGCCAGGTGTATCATCTCCAGGAATCCTAGTTTTCTTTGATTCAAAAAAATCCCCACTTTTTGGTTTAAAAAAACTAACCCCAAATCCACATTTTTTCCATGATTAAAATGTAACATCACTATATATGTATGTATGTGTGTATATATACATATACGTGCATATATAGTGATGTTACATTTTAATGTAACGTATAATGTACATATATATATAGGTTGGGCTGGAGGTGAAGTCGGGAAGATGCTCCCAGCCCATTTCTCTCTGACTGTCTAAAAATGCAACCTGCCAGGCTGCGAAACAGCAGGAGCACCTGCAGCATGGCAGGAGGGGCATGAGAAAGGAGAGAGCGGGGTGAGCAGCAGTGGCACGAAGCTGCCAGGGCCAGGTAGGTGTGTTCAAGCTTTAGGTGCTGCCAGTCAAAGAGGGGCGCGAGGGCACCCGTGTCCCCGGCAGAGAGCTGCCAGTTCTGAATCAATTGCTGGCGGGCTCTGTCAGGTGAACGTGCCCAGGACGCACGATGCCAGCGCGCCCGCGTGCATCAGCTCCGGTGTCTGGTGCGCTGCCTTTACAGCAGGCGGGCGAATGCGCTCGACTGTCACATTTGAAAGCCCCACCGGACTCCTGCAGACATGGGATTCAGCATGTCCATCTGCATTTGAATCTCTCCCGCACCTCCATGCTGCAGCCCAGCGGGGAGCCGGGCGGCAGAGGAGCCGCCAGCCCTGCCCTGGAGGCGGCGGGGCGGGTCGGTCCCGGCCGGGCGGGAGGCGGCCCCGGGGCGGGGATGCACCGGGCCGGCTCGCCCAGCAGAGGGGCCCGCGAGCCCTACTTAACCGGAGCGGGGTCCGGCCGTGCGCTCGCTGCGCCCGCAGCATGGCCCTAGCGATCAACAGCCGCGTGCAGGGTAAGGTCGGGTCGGGTCGGGCCGGGCATGGGCATGGGCATGGGGCCGGGGGCGCTGCCCCGCGCTAACGTGTGTCCGCTCCGTGCAGGGGGGAAAGCCTTCGGGCTGCTCCGGGCGCGGCAGCAGGGCCGGCTGGAGGAGATCAACAAGGTAGGAGCCGCGGGGGAGCCGGGCTGCAGGGTAGGGCTGGGGAAACTGAGGCACGGGGCCAGGAGCGGGTTGGGGGAACTGAGGCAGGGAGCTAGCAGGGTTGTTTATCCAAGGGAAGGGATGGGGGAGGCTTTCCTTGGGGTGGGGGGAGGCAGGGCTGACTGTTGGGAAAACCAAGCCACTTATCTGGTTGCGGGGAGCAGGGCAGCCTTGCTCAAGGCGGTAGGGCTGAGTTAGGAGGTGACTGCTGGGGAAACTGAGGCACAGAGCCACTCATCCAAGCGGGGGAATGGAGACGCTCTTCCTTTAGCTGCTCCCCTGTTACAGCCAGAAAGCCTGGAGCCCTGGCCGGGACTGAAGCCATCGCCTCCCCCTCCCACTTGGCTGCCAGACTCCAGTGTGGGGAGCTGTGGCTCTGCTTCATTGCTCACACAGGGTGGGTGTTGCGGGGTGGGGGGCAGAGGGTCCCCGAAGCAGAGAGGTTGGTGGAAAGAGCCATCCTAGTGCTGGCTGCAAGGCTGCACGGAGCAGCCGCTCCTTGGGTGCCCACAGAGCCGCAGGGTCCCTTGCGCAGCCCGGGCAGGGCTCGGCTGCTAATTGGACAGGCCCCGGGATGGGCTGGCAGGACACTAGGAACAAGCAGCCAGGCCTGTCCTAACTCTTGGCTCTTGGGGCCATTGGCTGGAGTCCTAGTGCTAGCGCAGCAGCTTGCAAGCGCTGGCGGGGGTCACGGAGCTGGGTCCAAGGCTCTGTGGAAATGAGCCGCCCACATCCGACAGGACCCCTGGAGATAAGCCAGATATCGCCCTCTGCCCCCCCTGCCAGCTCCACTGGGACTTCCAGCAGGTGCAGCAGCCTCTGGGGCATGCAGGATGCTCCCCATGCCTGTGATGCCCACACCTCAGGGCTGTGCTATGGAGGGAGGGCTGGGCTGGCATATGGCCACAAGCAAAGGGAGCTGGCATGGGATGGGGCAGCTCGTCTGGTGCTGGGGGGAGCCAGTGGGGCAGGGGATCTGTTTTGTACCCCAAGGTGTTGGCAGTTCCCTGTGCTCCTCTGGGCACAGGAGACTCTCCTGGGTGCTGGCCTTTCAGGTGGCTGAAAGATTAGGCCTGTCTTATTAAGGGGCATTCGATAGCCAGGTGCCAGTTAGAAGAGACCAAGGGTCTTTCTGTCCTTGATTTAACCAGTGCAGTCTGTGGCCAGTACTAGTAGCACAGCGATGCTCCCCGACGCTCTGCCCTGAAAGAGCAATGGGATGGGCTCCATGCCTACACCTGCCTCCAGGTCCCCTGGAGGGGAGGGTGGCTGTGGGGGGCAGGTGGTGGCAGCCCAGGGGGGCAGGTGGAGCCATCTTCCAGCGGAGGGTGTTGGATCTTCCCTGGACAGGGAGCTCTTCCTTCGCTCCCGAGGCCTTGGAGCTCGGAAATCAGCGGGGAGTGGGATTTACTTGTGCTGGTGAGAGGGAGCATTGTGCACCGGTGGTTGCTGAGTGGCCAGCTGCCATAACGGTCCCCTCGGGAGCGCGCTGGGGGAAGAATGGGGGCTATTGTTCTGTGGGAAGGGCTTTCAGCTCTCTCTCTGATCTGTGTGGAGCTGCTTTGATTTCCTCTCCCCGGAGTGCGGAGTTTCTGCTCGTCGCAAGTGCTGACTTTGTACTTTCGTCCTTCTGATCGGTGGGGTGGGGTTGGGACGGGTGCAGGATGGCCTGCGGAGCTCGGCAGGGTGGTGGAGGGAAAGACAGCACACCCAGGATTAGAGAGCAAAGGTGCAGTGGGGTTAAACACTCCTTATGCAGGTCAAATGAGGTCCCTTTTGCTGGGGTATTAGCAAGCAGGCTTCTGGCTGGATGGAGAATCCTTTTCATGTCCTGGAGATTAGGCTGTAAGATCCCCCAAGCTGTGATCAGAAGAGGGGAAGGAGAGAGGGAGAGAGAGAGGGGGTGGAAAATCCTATGCTCTCTGTAGCAGGGATGGCAGCGGTCCTTGCCTAGGCATTGGAAGGGTGAGTTGTGTCACGTGGCTTTGGACCGCCCCAGCAGGTGCATTGCAAAGTCTCTGCAGCCTGAGTGGAGAAACTGAGGCACAGAGTGTGAGTGAGTTACCCATACCCAGTGCCCCAGGCCAACTTTTGCTCTACCTGCTGTGTCCACGATCTGCATCCAATCCACTCATCTTTGTGGGCTTGAGTGAGATCAGTCAAGACCTTTGTCCTGGGATGGATTGACCTGGGACTTCTCAGTTCAAGTCCTCCCCTTCTGGTCTGCAGATGACAGAGCTTAGCGGGGAACCCTTTGCTGAGGATAGATGGGGACAGTGTGTGACATGCGGGAAGTGTGGGTGTGACACTAAGAGGTCTCTGACTGCAGGTACTGAGAGGTTGGGGCTGGGAAACAGCCCTGAGCAACAAACCCTCTACTGTTTGCTCTCCCCACTTGCCTGCTTGCCCTGTCTCTGGGTTTCCCCTCTCTTCTGCATGTGGGTGACTTGTTTTTGCTTTCTAATCTGTGCAGCTGTGCAACTGCAGAGACTTGAACCTGCCCCAAACCTCCCAAGGGCAGCATAGCTGACATACCAGGACACAGATGACATGGCTGGGAGCGGGTCGGGGCCTTATATGGGAAAGAGGCTTTCTCACACTTTCTGAAGGGACTTTGCAAAATCCCCAAAGCAGTCAAAGATCCACGAGGCGGTTTCTTGGGAGCACCTATTGCTGCTCCCTTCCTGCAGGCTTGCCTGTCTTCCCCTGTGCCCTTGACCGCTCGGTACGCTTGGTCCCCTCTGGATGGACTCCGCTCTACCTGGCTGGTGTCCCATGCAGAGATCTCTCCCTGTGGTGATTAGGATCTCTGGCTCAAAGCCGCTCTCTACCTCTGAAGGGCATTTGGGACTCTCCCCTTTCCAATACATGTCTCAGGATGAAAGGACTTCTTTCTGCCATCTACTCCCATTACAGGCTGGTAATGGGGCACTGAACTTTTTGCCTTGGGTCTAGTCCAATGCAGATGGGGTAGTGGCCAGGATTTTACCTCTGGCCCGTGGAAAAGAAAATTCTCAACCCCTCTTCCAGGGGTTGGTTGTTTCCCAAATGCCCCCAGGTGAATCCAGTTCCCTTCCCACTGGCAGTCTCATCTGGAGGCTCAAGAAGTCAGGATAGCTGAGCCTCCTGCCGAAACAGCTCTCTGCCGAGCCAAGGATCTGAATGGGCTGGGGTGGAGGGGGGGTTGGCTGATGCTGTTCAGGTTGTGTTAGAGTTAGAGGGGGCTTGTGGGACTTGCAGGCCATAGGAAGCTCTGCATAGACTGCATGCACATGCAGCTCCACTGGAGAACGAACCAGGAATGCTAGACCAGCAGCTATGTCCCAGGGCTAGTGCTGCAGCCAAGGGCTGTCGGAGTGAGCTGCCCGCTGGAGTGGGGCTGGGATTCCTCTGGGATGTTGCCAACGGTCAGTGTTGGAGCCATGTGAGTGTCCAGGAGCAGCCCAGGAGAGTCCCAGGCTGCAGCACATGCCTCCACTGCCCTGTCTTGCATGGGGAAAGCTCTCGTCCACCCAACCCTCCCTCCAGCAGTGCTTCCTCTTGTACGCGGTTTGTGTTCCCCCTGCAGAAAGGGCAGGAAGGGGTGTGTTGTCCCTCCCAGCTGCTACCTTTACTGGGTGAAACCTCCAGCCCCTGCTCCTGCTCCTGCTCAGTGTGGGAGCCTGAGATCTCTGACTCCATTCTGGCTCGTCTGCTCCCTCCTTGAGGGTGACTGGAGGCAGGTCACGGCTGCCAGGGTTGTTTATGCCAGTAACAACCCTCCTGAGCTGCCTCGCAGCACAGGATCACTTGGCAGACTTCAGGTCTGCCATTGTATACCACAAGCCCATCAGATCACCGCCGGGTGGTACGTTGCCCTCCGCTACTGCATGTAGTTGTTGTGCTCCTGGAGCCTCTGGAGAGATGCAAAGCCAAGGGCGTGACCGCTTGCAGACTTGGAAGTCCCCTGGTTCCCTACATTAAGAAGAGAATCTCAGCCTTAGCATCGTGGCTGCTTTGCCTGAGGTTAATGGTTTTCAGCCTCCCAGGAGCCCTATTGCTGGGCTCCAGTGCTCAGTTTGGTTGGACTGGGAAAGTGCTCGCCATTGTGTTGGACTAGAAAGCGATACCCTTGGGGAGAGATAATGATCAAGGTCTGTGGAGCTGCCTTGGCTCACTGGGAGCTGCTGTGTTGTTTGCACCAGGTATTCCGGGCTTTCTCCAGCCTGCAGCAATGCAAACGGATACTCAGGAAACACCGATTGGTATCGGGCAGTGTGTGTTGAACACGGGCGTTGTATCGCTCCCCTTGAAGCAGCTGTCCAGTTTGGTTGCCCTGTCTGGACAGAGAGGGGACAGACAATGGGTTTTACTATGCTGTCTTTGTCTGAACTGTGTTCACGCTACAGTCGTATCGCCTGCCTCAGTTTCCCAAGCTAACTTGTACGGGGGAAAGAAGGGGTTAAGGGACGCTAACGCTGGCGCTGTGACTTGAAGGCCTCTCTTAGAGCAGAGATTCCCAAACTTTTTTTCTTATTGCATACCCTCTTCCAGATTTATCAGCTGCCCATGTACCCCTACCAGCACGTTTTATATTTTAACCCCTTAAACGCCAATTATTACAATGAAAATGAAGTCCACCTTTATACAGTTTCTCTTGCGTACCCCCCAGAGATGTCTTGCATACTCTCAGAGGTACGCATACCATAGTTTAGACACCCTGGTATTAGAGCATTTGAATAGCCACGTACTGGGGAGGTGCCACCCAGAAGGTTTCCAGGAGAGATAAGCAGCAGGGAGAAGAAGGGTCAGTGAGGAGAGGGGGCTTGGAAACAAAACTGGGAGCCAGTTATTCTGAAGGGCTCTGGGGGCTGCTCTGCAGTAGGGGGAAGGGATCAGGAGCTCAGTTGAGGCCTTTAGGAGGTGCTTAGCTTTCCCTTGGCCCTTTCTCCAGCCAGCCTGGCCACAGCCTGGCAGGATTGTATTTGTAGGGGTCTAGGACATGTATAACATCTCCAGGCTAGAGATGACCTGCAGCACCAGACACCCCCAGTGCTGCGGGCTGAGACTTGGAGCCACCCAAGATATCCAAACCCATGTGCCTGTTCGATTGCTGCTCACGCAGCTGGCAGTGTTGCAGTACTTGGGGAGGAAAAAGGCTCTTCCCCCAGTAGCAGCGCCTGGGAATATTTCTCCCAGAGACAAGCCTGTGTTTGCAACACGTGCGTGCCGCGTGCAGCCACTGCTGGTCCGAATCCCTCAGAGGGCCCTTATCCGGTACTAGCAAAACATGAGCACAGCAGATGTCAGTGACTTCTTCGGGGAAAAATGTGGCGTTTGCTGCCCAAGATGCACCAAAGCCATCTGATTCGTTTGAGTTCCTCGGAGCTGGATGGGTGCAGGGGGCTGGAAGGGAAAGAAAACCCCTGTGGTGTGCAGCTGCAGGGTGTGGGCTGTCAGCGGCATGTGATGGGCAGTGATGCATGGGTTCAGCTCTGACCTTGCCTTGGGTTTCTTGGGCACAGAGAAAAAATCCAAAAACAAAAAAACCCAACAAAACAACAAACCAGTCCAGCTTGGATCCAGCCCTGTGCTAGCAATGGGGGCTGGAGATGGCTGTACTGCTTGAGCACGGTGGACACGGGGCCTCTACCCTGTGAGTGGTAGTGGGGGAAGGGAGCTGTCTCCTGCCTCTGATGCATAACCTTTCCCTTGGCGTGGGCACAAACTGTGGTAGTGTGAACTCTCAGTGTGGAGAGCACACCCTCTGCACCCCGTCCTGCATCCAGGAGTTTAAAAGCTTGGAGACCACTGTGTCTGTCGCAAGGGAACCGAAACCATCCCTATGCAGAGCGTGTATATCAAAGTCTCCTAGACTTCAGGACCAAGATGAGGGTTTGAGACCCCTTGCATTTACCTCCCCAAACTCCACTGGGCTATTGGCAGAGTATTGTCTTCTATATCACTGTGCAGCACCCCTGCCCCCAGAACTAGCCTTGTTGCAGTTCACGAGAGGACGGTTGTTGCCAGAAGGAAATCCCCAGCCCCTGTGAAGCATTTCTGCTCACACTGAGATCCTAGCTGCTGGGTGTATTTGGAGGGTGGGTGGGAGGCTGGCCCTGTGTAGGACTCTGGGATAATAAAAAACAAGCGTGGCTTTTTGGCAGTCTGGTGGAGGCGCGTGCATGCACACACACCCCTCTCTGCCTTCTTGGAGATTGGATGGGCTTTGTCTCGTGGGCCTTAACCTTTGGGAACTGTTTGTCCTCCACCCCCCTCAGGAATTCCTGTGTGACCCAAAGTTCAGCGATGAAGAGGATCTGGAGGAGAAGCTTGCCGTGTTTAAAGGTGAGATTTCCCCCCCCTTGCAGCTGTATTCCCTGTGCCAAGTACAGCTTCTCTCCCAGCAGCTGGATCCAGCCAGACTATGCAACTTGCTACCAGAAGAGATAAGTGACTGAGCTGAGATTAAAAGCAACCTCCTCTCATTCAGCGCTAAACAAAACTCCTCTGTGGCGCTTAGTTTTCCCACAATGAGACTTCAGACGCCCCCTCAAGCGTTCCCTCCCTCCCACACGACTGGGGAACAATAGCGCTACTCTGAAGGTATGTCGGCATGCAGGCGCAGCCCCGTCTTCTGTCCCCGAGGCAGCTTCAGTGCTAGCGATGGCTGTGTCCTTTGTGGGAAGGGGTGCCAAACCCAGCCCCAGGGTTTTGCGTGTTAGGTGCTTGGGAGAGGGTGCTACAGCATCAGCAAGTTTCTCACTTCGGGGTCAATGAGCCTGTGCCACACAGCTGGGATCCCCGCGCCCCTAAATTACCAGACCTTTGGGTCAGCCCCACTATCCCGGTTTTTCCCTAGTGCACAAGTCACTCGGCTCCATTGCTCCAGAGCCCACCTCTGCTCGGCCAGCCTGGGGCGGATGCAGGAGATGTGCCTTGTTAGTCCTCATCAGCACATTCCTGGCTTATCAGCAGCTCTGGGGGGTTGATTTGGGCCCGGCGAAGTGCTGGGGAGGATGAAGAGAGAAGCAGGCACAAGGCTGGGACCTGGGGCGGGGGGTGTCTGCCAGGCCCGGACCCAGCCAGCGCCTCCGGTTCCCATTATGCCTTTATCAGCCGACACCGCCTCTGCCCTTGGGAGCTCCGGGAAATCGTGCCCTCTGTGTCATGCTCCTCTGAGGCATCCAGCCCTCGCCAGCTCCTAACCAAATAAAGCCTGGCTGACTGCAGCCCCAGGGACAGCTGCCTGACCCTGCTTCCATTCCAGGCACTGGCTGCTCCTTCCACCTCTTCCTTTGGCTTTGAAACGGGCCCTGAGGATGCTGACTGGGACTTTTTTTGTGAGGGAACTGGATGCAGATGTCCTCAGGGGCTCCCTCTCCCTCCCCTGCAGCCTGCCTGTTTTCTCATGTCTTTGCTGAACCCCTGGATAACTTTGCCTTTGACCTGGGCACCCTTCAAACATTGCATTTTGGAGCCCCCTGTAACAAGAGCCTTCGGCATCTTCCCCGCCCCCCTCTCCTGCATCGGGCTGGCTGGCTCGCCCGCCTGCCTTGCTGGTGTCCCGCTTTGCACTGCCAGCACCTCCTCTGGCTCTGCCAACAATCAGCCCATTGTGCCTCTGGCCCCCCCCGCCCCGCTCCCGCCAAACCAGAGCGCGCAGAACCAGCATTTGTGTAAATGCACCGGAGGCACAAGGGCAGGATTTCGCCTCATTGAATCTCCACAGCATGGGATGAAAGGGGAACGCGGTCGTGTGAGCTCCGGCTCGGAGAGCGGTGGGATAAAGCCACCTCTGTTTTCTGCGCTCCTGTTCAACAGCATCCGAGGAGAAAGGAGAGTGTGTGCACACAGCATGTGACACGCATGCAGGGGCTGGGATGCGTGGCCCCGATGCTGCAGCTGGGACCAGTTGCTTTAGCCTTTACTGGCTCCCGCAGAAGCTGCTGCTGTGTTCCCCTCCCCCGGGAGCCTGCATGCCAGTGGCCAGCTGTTGCCTTGGGGGTACAGCTGCTGCAGCCAGGGACTGACAAACAGCTTGTTGAATCAAAGCGTGAATCAAGGAGGAAGCGTGGCTCTAGCACCTTAACCTTGGTTACTTAGGCTTGGGCAGCAGGCTGCTATCTCTCTGTTGCAAGCGGCACTAGGCGTTGTCCTGAAGAGCAATTATCCTGGAACAGTTCTGCAGAAGGAATTCCCGGAGGCCCATTCCTGATGCTTTATAACACGGATGGAGGAAGAGAAGTGATCTCTTCCCTATCGTGCCCCTCACCTTGGCTTCTGGGCATTTCACAGAGCTGAAGGGCAGAGGAATCGGGCTTTTTCCAGGTCATAATGTTCTGCTGAGTCCGTGCTGGCAATGGACAATGATCCCCAGAAATGGCACTTCAGTTCAGAGCAAGTTGAAGCACAGCAGTGGCCCAGATGTTCTGGGACTCATGCTTTGCTTTGCAATGGCAAGGTGTGATAACAAGTAGGCCAATGCCATCCTGCACACCACAGCAGGTTGAAATATGCTGGCCGAGAGTCCAGATCCTTGTGTCCAGAACACTTTCTCTCCAAAATACTCTTAGCACTTGGCCAGACAGCGTCTTGGATATATGTGACTACAGTGCACATTCACAAAAGCCAGCTCATTGTAGAGTACTAAACAGTATCTGTGGTGTGTTTTATACCCAACTCCAGCTGCAGCCCAGGCCAGGACTGTCCTGATGCCTTAGAGATGTGAGAGGCTGTGGTTTCTTCCCTCTTCTTGGCTCCCCAGCCAGTCCTGGCACACTGTCTTGCCTTCCTGTTGAAACGGTTCCTAGCTAGAAAGCATCACTGAAGTGACTGGTGATTAGTTAGCTGGCAGCTTCGTTTGAATCTCCAAGTTTGTGGGCCAGTAAAACTGCCCTGAATGATATAACCTCCTGCATTCCCTGTATTACCAAACCCAGCTTCCAAAGGTTATTGTGGAAACCAGAGCAGCCAAATAAAGCCCTAAGAGGGTCCTTGAACACAGTGGGGAAGGCAAGCCTTTAGTACACCCAGTTCATGCTTGCATTTGATTGCTAATGAGGGGGTTGGGTTCCCTGGGCTGTATGGCATGTACGTGGCTCCTACTAGCACTAATGAGCTTTCTGCCATCCCACCAGGTGACCCTTTCAGCTCTGAATGGGAGGCTAGGGCACTAATTGGCACCTCTGACCTGGCATTTGGCCTAATTGTTTTTTGGCCCATTGAAGGGGCTTTTTGTAGCTGCAGAGCTGCTTTGAGACCCCCGGGTCCTGGTTTAATTGAGGAACCACTTGCCCAGTTCTCCATTGTGTCCTACATGATTGTCGGGATAGTCTCTGGCCTGGCAAATGATGTGACTGCACTAGTAATATGGAGAAAGCTTTAGGAGGTCCATGCCAAAGCTCTGCTTCCAAAATGATGTTAGTGTGGAACCATTTGAGGATCTAATAATGGAGCTGCTTAATGGCTGCTAACCCTCTGCGTCCGCTCTAAGCACTAGGGCGAATAGCCCTCCCAAGAGAGAGTGCTATCCCTTTAAGGGCCGCTAAGCCTCACAGAGGTGAGGAATTATTCATGGCGTGCCCTCTTGCATATCCCTTTGAATTCCTGGAGGATGCACAATAGAGAAATGCCCATTCTGGATTCTAGCTCCTCAGAAACTGGAACTAGCCCACAGGGAAAACCCAGCCTTGTTACTTGTGTAATTGGCAGTCTACCTACGTCTGTTGGTCTCCTACCCGTAACCTTTGCATGTCCTCATACATATCCCTAACTTGATCTGCTCCCCCACAGTGCCGCGTCTGCCACGCAGAGGGGCACCCCAGCAAAGGATTTCTCAAGTCAGCGAGAGCTCATGGATGCTGGGTTGTTTTAAAAGGCTGGACATTTCCAGGCCTTGAGAGCGCTGCCTGTGAATGCTACAGGTGGCGGTGGTGCTGGGCATGTCTCCTGTTTGGGCTCAGTACCTTGACTGAGGTCGTAGCCCCGGTGCTGGGTGCTGGACATAGAGTAGCTAAGGCAGTCCTTCCCCAGGGAGCTTGCAGCTTCAATGGAGGGCATGGCCAGCAGCTTGAGAGAAGAGAGAGGTGGTCCTGACCCAAATGCAAAACCCAAGTGTGAGCCAGGAGGAGAACCAGCATCCCCCCATCCGCTAGACCATACTACCTCTCGCTTCCTCCCTATGGGCAGAGTGCAACGATCGGCCAGACACCCATGGCCAAGCGATTTGTCTTCTGAGAAGGCATCTGTGTTGTTCCCTTCAAAGGAGGTGTGTGGGATCGGACTAGATGGGCAGGTGCCTTGTTACAGCCTGACTTATATACACTCTTCAGCATATCCTCTTGGTGATCTGGTCCCTGTGCCCAGCCATGAAGCAGCATCCCCCATTGCGGCTCCATGGTGGCACTTTGTCCTGTCCTGCTGATCCCAGTATAACCCTCTTTCCCCTTCCTGCTGTTCCCCCAGGACAGCGCCGTCCTACCAGGCTAAGCAAGCCAAGCTTTCTCCATCCCTGTGAGTGTCCTAGTAGCTGTTGCTTGAAGCTGCTGTGACCTGCTAACTTGCTTCTGTGTGTCTTTCTTCCAGAGAAGTACATGGAGTTTGACCTGAATAACCAAGGCGAGATTGGTGAGTGACTCCTGGAGGGACACTCTGTTGGTAGGCTAGAAGGGGGAAGCCATCTGGGGCTGACTAGGACTGAAAATCCCTTACCCGGGCTCTTCAGGTTCCCTTCTCAGTTGTGGCTGCCAGTCCTGGTCCCTGGCACAATGTTAGAGAGCCTTTCCTCTGCTTTTTGGCCCTAGAGCATGCTGTCCCTGCACATCCACTGTCTGTCTTTTGTGTCTTTGCTGCTTCAAACTCTAGACATCTCTTAAGATCTTGGTTTCAAGCTTCATTTCTCTTTCTCCTGGATCTCTGCTTCACTCCTGCTCTTCCTCTCTGTTCTGGGATCTGCACTTTTCCCCCTTGCCCTCTTTCTCCCAAAGGCCCTCTCCTGCCCAGCGGTATTGAGAAGAGCCAGGAGCCAGGTTTGCTGCTCAGATTAACCTGCAGCCTCAGGGTACAAAGCTGTACAAAACACCCAGGCTTTGTCATGGTTATTGAAAATCCAAGCTGGTGCATTAGGTAGTGGGACCGGGCTCCCTTCTGAGGGGCAGAATGACCTGGAAGGAGAAGGTCAGAGGATGAACTGGTCCCTGGTTCTGTTGGTAGAAGGTGGCTTTGGGCTTTGTGAGGAAGGATATGACCCAGTTCTGGTACAGGTATCATGGCTTTTCCCGAGTGGTAGCCTCACAGCTAGTCTTCCCACGAAAAGAGAAGAGGCTGGCCCGCAGGGTCGGGATCCAGGCCTCCCCACGCTCCAGTGTTGGTGTGCTGCACTTTGTGTTGCGTAGCCAGCCCCGCCAAGGCAGAAGGGTAGGGTGGTCGTCCTACATCCCCCGGCCCAACACCTACTTGGGAGGCTGGAGAAGGGGACCTGGCTTTGAACCCTGCTGCTGTTTACGGGGAGGGAAGGAGGCTGCGGCTCATTGTTCTCGCTTGAACAATCCTAAGGAAATGACCTCAGGCCCTGCCAATGCAGGAGGGGTTCAGGGCTGGCTCCAAGGGGCCTGTGTGCTTCTTGTTTGGTCTCTAAAACATTGGTGCTGCTTTTCCCCGTCCCCACCCCTTTCCTTCACTGTGATGTTTGGCAGCACTGGACTAGCTAAACAGGGGGAAGCTTTTCTAAGAGGTCCTGTTGCCCTTTGCTCCAAGAACCAACCTTGAGCATGTCTGTGACACTCTTCATCCCCACGTCTCCAACCCGATGCTTAAATTTGACCATGCAGAACCAACTGCCCTGGGCTCCCATGTCCCTAGGCCCATGGCTCCCTTTGCCATCACATTCATGAGGCAGAGGCGTATCCTGATATTAGATTTCACGGCTGGAGACAAGGAAGCACGGCCGTCACGGGTTCCCCTCTGTGAGGCAGCAAGCCCGACAGAGTTGGAAATAGGCTCTTGGGGGGCGGCTGGTCCCCTGCTGTGCATCCAGGAGACAGCACAAGCTGCAGCCCAGGAAGAGGGGGCTGCAACAGTGCCTTCATCACCGGCACTGCCCAAGTGGGGTTTCTGCATGGGCCAGTCTCTCCCCCTGCCCCTTTCCCCCATAAAACTAATTGTCCTAATTCTCAGATGCCCAGCCTGAGCTGCCTGATGGACTCTGGCATGGCACAGTCTGTGTAATGGCATGTACTGTGTGCCTGCTTCCACCCTGCAGCGGCGTACATTGTGTTTGCCAGGAGATCCTCTTCCTCCTCCACCTAGGCCAATTATACCACTCTTGTCTTTCAGAACAGTGTCTGAGGGCTAGGACAGGAGTGAGCATCCATGGCCTCTTTGTCTAGCTCCTAACAACCCTGCTGTTGATTGCCGGGAGTAGTGGTTAGGGTGAATGGGCTCCCACTCCACGTGTGCTGCACCCCAGCAGGCTGTCAGGAGAGCCCTCGGTGTGGTGTTAGGGCTGCACCTCAGGTGCTCCGTCTCTGGCAGGCTTATTGCTCATTAGCACAAGACCTCCTTTCTGGGGTGTAGCATGCTTAGCTCTCCCTAGCATGGCCCTTGGATGGTGCCAGCGTGTCCAGAAAGGCCCTGTCTCCCAGGGGTTGACCCCTGTTGAGCACTGCTGCCCTCTTCCCCACAGCACTGACCCTCTGGCTCTCCCTCTCTCAGACCTGATGTCGGTCAAAAGGATGATGGAGAAGCTGGGGGCGCCAAAGACGCACTTGGAGCTGAAGAAGATGATCTCAGAAGTGACGGGCGGGGTGAGCGAAACCATCTCCTACCAGGACTTCGTCAACGTGATGCTGGGCAAGCGGTCCGCCGTCCTCAAACTGTGAGTGTGCAGCGGGTGAGGGAGGATGCACGGGCCGCTGGGACCTGAGCTTCGGGCATCGAGCCTGGTGCAGACACTAGCTGCGCTGCCTGGGAGAGTGGGGCGGGAGAGGCAAAGTTGGAGCGAGAAACTGGCTGCCTTGCACGGGCTGGAACAGGGACAAGACCCTGGAGGGCACTTCACAAAGGGAGCTGGTACCCATCTGGGGCTAGGGCTCACTCCACGGGGTGCTTGAGGCTGAAGTATTCTGGCTTTGAGGTCCCTGCTCCATTCAAGCCACCTTCCCAAGCTGACCGTGGCTGGCTCCAGGAGGAGGACCGTCCTTGGTCTGAAGTTCCCTCACGCTGCTGGACAGGCATGGCAGAGATGCTAGCTGTGTTGGGAGAGGTCTGCTCCCACGTGTTCGTGGCAGGGTTAAAGCATGCAGCATACCTGCATGTGCAGGACTCTGAGCAGCCCATCCTTGCTATGGGCTGCCTTCCCAGAGCCCAAGCAGGCCGAGCATGAAGCGGGCTCCCTTGCCGTGGCTCCTGTATGTGCAAGATACAGGCGGCATTGCCAAGGAACTACCCATTTCCTTTCCGGCTCCTGCCTCCAGCTGCTTTCGACCCAAACTGTTTTGGGGGCTAAAGGGTTAGTGCTGCATCTCCACCTCTCCCCCAGCTCCTCTATGTGAATGGCTCTTGGCATCAGAGCTCCTTTCCATTTTCTCCCTCCTCCTGGGTGTTTCTGGGGTTGGGGGAGAGCAGGGTTTCCCCTCCCTGAATAACGCACTCCTCTTCTCGCTCCTTGGGCTGTGTCCAGAATCCCACCTCGTTTCATCCCTGCCTTGTGCTGCCGTTTCCTCTTCCCTTGGCATCCCAGGGGCTGGCAGGGGAATGTGAGAGTGGGTGAGGGGAAGGGGAGGCACTTCTACTGAGGTATGAGCCCTCAGTACCAGCCTCCCATGGCTCCTTGTGCCCTCCTGACAGGGCTATGAAAGCCCTGCTCTAACAAATGGCTGCTGGGCCCCAACTTGGCTGCTGAGTGCAGTGGGATGGGTCTGCTGGCTCCTTCCCAGCCCTGCTAATGTCTCTTTTCTTTTCCCGCATTTCGTGGCCACCAACTAAGCTTAGTCCCATTCTTGTCTTCCAGTGCAATGGGTACGTGGGTCCTTTCCTTCGCTCCCCTTGCCTGTTCCCTGGGGGTATAGCCCATGTAACTGGCCACCCCTGGGCCTGTAGAAACGTTGTCCCTTAACCTGCTGGGTATTTCAAGGCAGCGAAAACCTTTGCAAGTTTCCTTCAGTGCCTTTGTGTGAATGTGTCAGTGAACGGGGTTTCCAGGTGTCCTTGTCCCGGGGATGGATTTGTTCCTGATTTCCTGTGTATCTTCCCTAAACCCCAGCAGTGGGTTTTGTCCTTGGCCATCTACTTTCTCCACGGAAGCAAGCCGGTCTCGGGCTTGTTCATCACCTCCCATCTTCAGCCCCACTGCTGAATAGGTCGAGAGGATGGGTCCCTTTTCAGCACATGCACAAACAGGCATGCCATTGTCCTCCAGCTGGTTTAAGTTTCCACCGAGCCCCAGCTGAAACAAAAGCTGCAGAGCCAAGGTGGCAGCTGGCCGTAGTGGTGCCGCTCCAGTTCTTGGGAAGAAAGTGGCAACGGTGGCAAAACATTCTGGAGTCATTCAGTCACTGCCCCATGCCACCGGCTGCTGTTCCTCCTCCGTGCCTGGTGCACAGCTACAGTGGCTGCTCATTCTTGCTTTCAAATCTGAGAGTGCACAATTTGCAGCAGTGGCTGTTTTGGTTCAGCAAACCAGATGCCAATGGTTTGTCTCTGCCCACGCAAAGTGCTCTAGATATGCAGTGTATTTGCACAGAATTTCAGCAGCAACCCCCTGAAATGAACCTGCAGGTCCCCAGCACTGGGGGCTGAGGAGCACGTGAGTAACTTTTGCAGACTTTGCATTGAAGTTGGGATTTTGGAGGCGCCTTAGAAACTGCAAAGCTGGATGCGGTGGCAATACTGCCCTCTGGCGCTGATTTGAGAAAGTAGCGTATATAATAATTTTTTTTTTCCAAAATGCTAAATGCATCATTGGTGATGAGGCTATAACATACTGTTCTGCCCCCCTACAGAGCCTGGCATCTGAGGCTCTCCAATATTTGGCTAAGTTTAATGCACAGTGGGCACATCTACACATGAATATTAGATTTCCTCACATGAGAGGAAGGCATCATTATGTTTGTTTTGGGGTTGTTTTTTTTCAGCTGAAGCTGTCGACTTTGGCCATGAGGCAAAGGCAACCCAATTTTCTTACTTCCCACTCTTGCTTATCTCTTTCAGAGTCATGATGTTTGAAGGAAAAGCCAATGAAAACAATCCAAAGCCTTCTGGCCCACCTCCAGAGAGGGATATTGCCAGCCTTCCCTGACAGCGAGCAGCTGGAAAAGCAGAACGTGTCAGCACCACGCTGCTTGGTTGGGCTGTCACGAAGGTTACCTGTCTGTTACTCTTACTTTGGACAGTCTTAGGTGTAAACTAATCTGCCTTAGAGGAACAACAAGGGAAGCCCAGGGACCCCCTCCAGTCTGCACATAGCCACCTCTCTGCTGCATCCTCAGCCAGTCTCTTCTGCTAGAGAAGCTGTAGTAAAGGCATAACGTGAAACCAAAAAAAACCCCAACCTCACTTATCAGTTGAGAAATCGGTGATCACTTCCCAGGGTCATTGGCCTGGATCTCTCAGCTCTTTCTATCAGGTGGGTCCTTCACTGGGGTGAATTGAATGCTGAATCTCTGCCCGCTCCTCACATGGCTTTGCTGCCAGAGATTGCTAGGGCACCCCAGCAGTAGCTGCCGCACGGACGCCGGGAGCTAAGTGCCTTCTGAAGTTCACCCTGCAGCTCCCATCTTCAGATGGGTTCCTGTCCCCTTCCCCTAAACCAGCAGCTTGCCAAGCCAAAATGCCTCTCTCATCTCCCACATCCTGTACCAAGTCTCCAAGAGGAAAACTGGGAAGAGGGAGGTCTGCATGAGATGTGCAAGGGGCCAGCTTCTGGAGGCTAGCTGCTGGGAGAAGGGCTGGTAGGTGAGGATTAGCACAGCTTGGGGGGCTGGGAAGGAAGCGGTGCAACTCCCCTGCATATTGAGCGATAGGTCTTTAGTGTCTGCTCCTGGGACTGATCCCAGACGGTCCCAGCCAAGGCCGCACTGAATCAGCAGTGCTCCTCTCTGTCCCTGTTCAGTCATGCTTGCTCTTCCCTAACCAACACAGACCCCAATTTTGACATCCAGCCTCCCTGCCTCTCTTGGCATCTGCTCTTAGGGAGTGTCCTGTTGATAAATGATCCCAAAACTTGGTGCTGACTGCCGTGGTCAGGCTATGAAGGCTACGGCAGGGCTTGATGAGAAATGAGGGGGTCTGACTGGATACTTTTGTCTTTCTGTCTGTATAGAAGTAGCTATGGTAAGACTAGGGAGGAGAAACCGGAGAACCCTGCGAGTCTCTAAGGCACAGGCCTCTTGTGGGTGTTAGAGCAATTGATTGCAAATTAGGAAATGCATGGTGGTGGGTATTGGGGTGCTTGTAATCTTAATGTGTTGTGAAGGATTGCTTATTGGAAGTGAAGCATTGGCTTTAATCAATGCCACCCATTAAGCTAGCTGTCCCCATGAAACAGAGAAACTCTCCAAACCACGTGTTTCAGGATGCATTGGCTCTGGGATTGAGCTGGGTTAGATCCTTGGATGTTTAAGAGCCTGGAGAGGCCTTTCCTGCTGGCTGAATCAAGGTGCAAACCCGTAAGTTTCTAGATGTGCTAAAACATCTGGCTGAAATTGTAGCATAGTAGAAGCTTAAAACCTGCAGGACAGGGGAAATCCTCCCCACATTAAGGCAAGCTAAAGTCTCAGTGACTTCCACCTATATTAAGCCTGCTAAATGTGTAGGATTAAACTTGGAGTGTGCTCTACAAGCTGCTGGCAGGAATACACCACTACTGTTTCTTCATACAGAAACTACAAAAGGAGTTACTTGACATGTCGAGGCATTTCTGGGCGGCTATAAGCTGAAGCTCATGCCAGAAGTGAGACAATGGGCAAGAGTTGCCCCCAGATAGCAATTTTGCTGGCTGCTGACTGAAGGATGCAGACACGAATGTTGAATCTGTGAAGAAGCCGCAGAGCCAGACAAGTATCTTGGTGGGCCCCTCTTTGCCCGGGGTGAATGTACTCGTGTGAGCCTGATGTCTCTGGAGATGATTCTACTGTTGGTTGCAAAAGGTGTTGCTGCTTCTGTCTATTGAGTTTTTAAAGGTAGACTTCCAATATATTGGGTTTTCTAGGAGGCTCCTTGTAATGTGAATAAGCGGCTGGCCCCTGAAGTTTGGTC
>JAGPOW010003310.1:18471265-18490785 GCA_030014935.1 Caiman crocodilus
GCCAGTGGCCAGTTAGTTCAGTTCCATAGCATCAAATCTAAATTGGCTGTTCTCTCTCACCTGAAACCTCAAGGGACGGTGGGAAAACCAGCCAGCTAGTCTTGCTTTGGACGGTCACAGAAAATGCTGGGGATGTCCTACAGCTGCACGAGAAAGTGAGATCAGAGGAGTCCAGTCTGAGCCCCTCAAATCCATCCAGCCTTGCTGTGGGGGAGTTTACTTTCTTTATACAGGTGGCCTCCGAACTTCTGGGATCCTACAAATGAATGCTTTTGTTTAAATGTATTACAATGGGACCGTTCTCATGAGTGAAATTCAGCACATTGGAAAGGTCGTCTTTGCAGAGCTGGGACCTTTCGAGGGCAGAGAAGGACTCATCTGATGCCAGTGTAGCTGGGACCATGCTCTGATCATTCAGGACACTGATGCGATCATTGCTTTCTACTTAAACTCTTGGAATCTGGTTGTTTGCTGCTGGGGTTTCACTGCTTACTCTGTTTCTTCTTTTATGTTCTTGGCAGCTTTTAACTTTTGTGGTTTTTAAATCCTTGTATAAATAAAAAGTCCAAATAATTGTAACTTGACTAGACATCTTGCTCCTTCCAAGGGCTGTATTTTTTTTTATGTCTCGCTATCATCTTTGTATGAAAACTTTGGAATTGTGACAGGGGGAGAGACTGCAGATGAGGGTGGCACAGCTCTGCTTGTCCAGGTGGAAAAATAAACCTTCTGAAACAACCTGAAGTTGGAATGTCCTGTTCTTGTTTGAACCAGGGTAAAACCAAACTCTAACCCCCCCATGTACTGACGGGAGGGTTTTGCCTACCTTCTGCCAACTCATTTTGGACCCACGCTTTTGTCCTGGGTTACAAACAGGAGGTGGAAATCCTAAATCAAAGCACATCTGTCTGAAACACTTGTTACCACTGCTTGTTTTCCACTGCAGGAGCAAGAAGACTTCTCTTCAGGTATGACCCTGCCTCCTGAAGAATAAGGGCAAAAGAAAAGTCCTTCCAGCTTAATGCAAATCACCAAAGCAGGGCCCAGGAGATGTGGGGCAGGTTTCTCAGCTGGCATTGCAGAGGGCTGCACAGCTGCCCTTGTGCCCCAGCACGGGCAGGAGAAACAAGTAAAGGACATCTGCTAGAGCCTTTCTAAAGAGCGTGTGTACTCCCCTGGGGCCAGCACTGACTTCAAGTCTTGGAGAATTAGAGCCAGGAGGGCAACTGATTTACCAGTGGGAGATTTTTGTCCCCCTTGCTTCAGGTAGTTTATTGAATGTAATCTGCACATCCTGGCACTATTGTAACAAGGACTCTTATCCCTGAGCTAGAGTGAAACTAGCTTAGCTGGTACTAGCAGGTCTTTTGTACTGTCTGGACTACCTGCTATGGACTGAAAAGACTGCATACTTATGCTGTGTTACAGCTGCCTCCAAATCCTCTAGTGCAAGCAGGTGGACTGAATCTCCCCCACTGAAAAGCCTCCTTGGAATAAAGCAATTGGCTGCAAATCACACTGGGCTCTGCTTTGAGCAATTAGTTTTCTGCATCCTGAGCCCAAGGTGGTCAGAGACTTAACTCTGTGGCCATTTACGCTGCAAGCCTAAGCGTAAGAGGCCGTCATGCCACTAAGGTCAGCGCTAATGCAATTGTATTTGCTTACAGCAGGGGTGACGTCGGCCTCAGGTGTGGAAAAAGGCAAGTAGGATCTAACAGCTGGTGTCCTGAGGCAAGGCTGGCTAATGAGATTGCACAGGCAGCGCTGCTGCGTTTGCCCTTCACATGCTCTTGCGTGTGCTTCTCTGCTCCATTTAAACACTACAGCACATCGCAGCAGAGCATTGGCTGACTTTAAAGGGCTACAATAAAGCCACAGCAGGTTACACATGATGCCTGGTGCCAATGATGGGAGTGCCTTGGGCCAGGGGAGCATGAATTGGACTAAAATAATTCAGCTAAAAACAGCATGTCGGTAGTGGCTGACAGAGCTAGATCACCGGCCTTCTCAGTAGTAGCAGTGGGGACAGGTACACAGCCCTGCCAAGCCCTCGTTGCACCATTAAAAGGATAGTGTCCTCCATTCTCTTTGTGCTAGGAGCTGGAAGGGGGTGGCTGGGGCACTGTCCCCTGAATGGGCACAGCCAGGTCCTGGAGAGCGGCTGGGTGCGTAACAGGACTCCAGGAGCTGGCGCCTTAAGATTGTCCCCAGCGCATCATTCTGAAACTTTGGCCATTGCTCCTGTCCCTGTTTTGTCTTTGAGTTGTCCTGAACAATCAGTGCTATGCCCTTAGTGGCCCCCATCAGCAAGCGGGGCTTATAGCTCTACATGTTGAGCTTTGGCCCATGTTCCCAAATGGTACATCAAAAGGCCTGTGTCACACGCAGGGCCCCCAGGGACTGCAAGGTCGTTTCCCTGTCCCTGCTCCATTCATGTCTCACCAGGCAGCGTCCGCCGGCTCCTTGAACACATTCGAGAGCCAGCAGGCAATATCCGCTGCGCTCTGCTCGGCGTCCTGCCTTGGCACACTCTTTTTGGACCTTTGACCATTGTTCCCATCCCTGTTATGCCTTTCTTTTGTCCCAAGAAATTAGTTGTTACTTTCTCAGCTGCCTCCTGTCCTAAGGAAGTCTTCTCATTCTTGGTGGGGGACAGCCCACGAGCCCTTGGAAGTAACAAATAAGCCTGTTTTACGTGGTGGCAAAGAACAAATGCTGAAAGGAAGCGGGAACTGAGTCTAGCCAGGAGTTTTTCCCAATTGTCCCTCTCTCTCCTGCAGCCTCCAGCATTTCAGGGCTTAGGAAGCGCCTTCAGAGGCTGCAGCCCACACTCCCAGGCTCAACAGCGACTCTCCAAGAACGGGTCCGGGCCCTTGGCTGAATCTGGCTGGACAGTCAGCTCCCTGCACTAGTGACCCTCTGGGTGCAAAACAGTGTCCTGACGTTCATTTTACACTGATGACCTACTTGTTTCATGGTCTGGGCTAGTGAGAGAGACTCAGTGCTCAATGCTGGCTGACTTTCTCTCCACCATCTAGGGTGGTGTAGATGCCTTCTCCTCCCCAAACAAGTGTTTCTCTTCCCAACAATGAGGCCGGGCTTTCGCCTCCCTTTGCATGGGAGCCCCTAATCCCCCTGGTTGCCCTTGTGGGTCCATCTCTCGTTCCTTTCTGTCTTACTGGGGCAACCGGGCACAGCAGCCCAGGGCTGGGGGCACCAGGGGCTTGTCAACGGGGCTCATAAGCAGGGATCCTGGTTGTCTCGGATTTAAAAAAATCCCCAATTTTCAGTTTAAAAAGAAAGAACCGCAAACCCACTTTGCTGTGATTAAACCAAAAGTGTGTGTGTGTGTGTGTGTGTGTGTGTGTGTGTGTGTGTGTGTGTGTGTCTATATCTATCTATCTATAGATAAATCTACCTAGATCTGTATAGATAGGTATATAGGTAGATTTGTAGCTATAGAGAGATAATCGATCCGTATCTATAGATATCTATATATATCCGTATCTATAGCTAGATATAGTGGTGTTTCATTTTAATCATGGGAAAATGTGCACTTGGGGTTACATTTTTTTAAACCGAAAATTGAAAGAGCGAGGGTTTGTTTTTTTTTTCATCCGAGAAAACCAGCGCCGACGCTCGCAATATTTATGGGGCAAGCCCCGCCCCCTATCCTGAAGCCCCGCCCCTTATTGCTGCCCCGCTCCCCTCCCCGTTCTCTAGTCCTCCCACCCGCAGCTACCATCGAGCGGCGCGGCTAGAGTGGTCTCCGGCTGAGCCGGAAGTGGAAGTAGTCGGGCAGTGTCAGTGGAGTGCGCAGCGCGCGGCGGCGGCGGCTCGGCCGGGCCTGGTCACCATGGGCGACGACATGGACGTGATCCCCGAGCGCGACATGAAGGTGGGGGAGGGGGCAGAGCCTCGAGGGACCCTCCGGGGTGCGCGGCGCTGCACAGCCTGAGCCCCAGGAGCCTGCCGTGTGGGGGAGGGGCAGGGGAAGGGTCAAGGCCCCGCTCGGGGCTGCTGGGGGGATTAAAGCCCCCCTTGAGGGTGGTGGCTGTTGCAGGTCTGAAGGGCAAGGTGGCCCCCTCCGACAGCACGGCACCAGGGGCTCGTGGCCACATCGCCCTGTTCAGATTGGTCCCAGTGGTGCTGGGTGGCGGAGGGGGTGCGTTATCTTCCTCTGTAGCAGGGGGCTAAACATTTCGCATCAGGTGCCTGCCTCAAATTTTTCGAATAAGACGTGAGGACGGGGTGGCGAACGTGGAAGTGTTACGTGGCGCTGGTCTGTCATTCGTGGGAACGTTGATGAGTAAGACGTGACTCGGGTGGCTTGGTCATGTCAAGAGAATACCAGATCGCGGGATCCTGACGAACGTGCTGTACGCTGAAGCTCGCACAGGGTCTAGAGAGGGAGGCGGCAGGCGCTGCACAGGTTTCGGGATGCTTGCAGAGGAGACTCGGCATCTTTTGGCACCTCTGTGGCTGACTGGGAAAGCGGTGCGGAGTGCTGCTCTGGTTGGTGGACTCAGCTTGCAGGTGAGCGAGGCGCTGCAGGGTTGGCTGGATCAAGTTTTGCGATGATCAGCATCAGAGGAGGAAAGAATCTGCTCGGATTCAGAGCATCGCTAACGGTTGGGTGGCGTGCCCTGTCTGTGGGCAGGACTCTCACACGTGTATTGGGTTCAGCAGCCATCAAAGAACTCATCAGCGCGTACACCATGCTCTGTAAAGAGCAATGGTGCTAACTGAGTGATTGTAGCAGGGGGTGTGGCCTCCACCAAGATCCCTTGGGCATATATTGGCAACCTTTCATAGAAGTGAGACATTGGCTGCCTCGGTTTCCCTGCTTTATCTGTGCCAGGTTTGGGTGCTATGTCTGTGTTGGCTCAGGATTGATGGTCTTACAGAGTTTGGATGATGGCTGCTATAGGATGGTTTGGATAGGGGTTGGGCCTGCCTCAGGTAGAGGTTGGACTGGATGAGCTCTGGAGGACCCGCCCAGCCTGACTCTTCTGTGGTTCTATGACATTTCCAAGCGCCCCCCTCCCAAGCCAGGTGATATGGCCCCCTGTGTGGGACATGACCCAGGGCTTGCCCCCCAGCCCCACATACCCTGTATCCAGCTCCCAGACTAGGGGTGAAAGGTTGGGAACAGCTGCTTCAGAGAGAGAGCCTTGTTTCACCTGAACAACCCTCGAGAGGGATTTTGGCACCAAGCAGCAAGGCCTCTCTTGAGCTCTGGTCATGCAATTTCATAGGAAAGGGGTTTTGCCCCCTTTCCATTGCTTATTTCCTGTGTGCGGCCCTTATCCTTGTAGGTGATTTCTGGGAAAGTCTGTGGGTCTTTCCATGCCGTTGGAACTTCTGGAGCAGATCGTTACAAAGGGTTTGGCCTTGGCTCTCTTGGAAACTCAAGCGTTTTGAGGTGTTTGAGCTATTTGCGATGTATTCTGGTGGTTCTTCATTTGAGAAAGTGAGGAACAGCAGTTCTGTTAGCATAAAATGAAAATGGTCAAAGGTCAGGCTGAGAGCGCCTTTACAAAGGATATTAAAGAACAGAAGATTAATTTTAACTTCCTAAAAATAGGAACAAGGGAGGAATGGGAGCTGCTTTACAGTAAGGCTGGGGTAGAAATTAAAGGTAACCTAGATGTGGCCTAATACTTAAATGAGTATTTCAGTATTCGTGTAAGATGTTGGTACAGAGCCTATTATGTTCCTGTTGTATTATGTGGGTCAGAGACTTTGGGTTTTAATAAAGAGGGATTTCTGCAGGCTGTAGCAATAAATAAAGGTATGTATTGGGAACCTGAGATCAGACTGAGTGAGTGCTAAGGAGCATGTTAAATCAGCAGAGTTGAAGACATGGGTTGAAAGACAAGAGCTGATGTAGTTGAAGCATACAGGAGAGAATGCAGGAGGACAGGATGCTTCATGGCATGATGAAGGTGCATACTGAGGGCAAGAGGCAAAAGGAAAGACTGGAAAAAAGCTGGAAGCTGACTACGTGGTCTCAGGGAAGAGAGTATGTATATAAGATGGCAGGCAGTGGAGAAGAAGTGGAAGGAGATCTATTACCAGACCCAGGGCAAATTTCATGTACTCAACGGAAATTTGTATGTATTTTGTCCTTATACAATGGGAGCTCATCTTTTGGAGATGACGGAGAAAGAGGAGTGTCTGCATATACTAGTAAGTTGTAGATTGACTGAGGCTTCTTCAGTGTGATGCAGCCATGAAAAAGGCAGCACAGTCCTAGGAACTATCAGGAGAATTTCCAATAGGAGGAAGTACTGGCATTAATGCTGTAGCACTAAGCCCTGGTACCTCATTGGAAATATTGTGTGTTTTTTCTGGTTGTTCAGATTAAGGAAACCAAGGTTTCAAACTTGGACAGATGCAGAGGAGAGCTACTAGGTTGACTGGAGAATAGGGAGTCTATGTTGAGAGGAGACAAGAAAAAGCTTGGTTTGTTCAGCTTAGTGAAGCAAAGGCTGAGTAGGAAATGATCACTTTTTTTTAAATACATCCGGGGAGGGGAAAAGAGCTGTTTAAGCTGAAGGACAGCATTGGCATGAAATCAAATGGGTATAAACTAGTTGTGATTATATTTCGTTTAGAAATTAGGCTTGTGAGCATTGGAACAGTTAGCTTCTGGAACAGCCATCCTGTAGGTGTGGTGGGGGAAATATTTCTAAAAAAAAAAATTTAAGATGAAGTCAGGTATATTTATGGAAGGGATGCTATGATGCAGTTCCTTGAATAGCAGGAGAGTGGATTCAGTGATGCTGTTGTAAATCACATGTTTCTAATTGAACGACTGTGTTTGGATAAAAGTATGTTTTAATCTGGTTGGTTTCTCCCTTCTCCGTGTCACTTTGAGTCACTGCTTAATTCTTTTGCACAACAGGATTTTCAGTTCAGAGCGCTGAAGAAAGTCCGAATTTTTGATGCTCCTGACGAGCTCCCCAAAGAGCGTTCCAGTCTCCTTGTTGTATCTAACAAATATGGGCTGGTCTTTGCTGGTGGAGCAACTGGCCTGCAAGTCTTCCACACCAAAAATCTTCTTATGCAGAATCAAGCAGGAGAAGATCCCAATAAAATTGGTGAGCTTTGTCTGATTACAGTGGATGTGCAGGGAGCCCCAGTAAGAGTGATGTGGCATGGCTGATCGGTCTAGGTTTGCCTCTTTCTACTTATCACACGGTGGCTGTAATGATCCAGGCCTTTGAAGTTGCCAGGCTTCCTTATTGAATGTGAATTTAAAAGTGAAGTAACATATTGTGGTGCAGATCAAACCAATAATCCACCTAACCTAGTCAGGATTAGGGGCAGGATTCAGTGTCTTAGGGAAAATTGTCATCTCATTTCTGTGATTCTGTTTTTGTAACTTGACTTCCAAAGTAATGGTAGCTTCTGAGATATTGTCCATCAAATTGAAAAAAGAAGTCCTTCCAGTTTTTGTATTAAAATTGCAAATAAACTGGGTTAAGTCTTGAGTTCTCCAATTTTTGAGCAAAGCACATGTCAAAGTCAGATATAAGGAAATTCCTCCAAACTCCTAATAATCATTCCGCTTGAAGATAGTCAAGGCATTTAAAAGATGCTTCCAGAAACTAATGGGTAGCCTATCTACAGCTTTGAGCAATAGACTCTTACGGTGGTGGGGTGTATGTGCTTGTGGTAAAAATTCTACTTGAAATGCACATGATGATTGTCTAAAAATGACCACGCCATTCTGTTCCCCTTTCTTCTGTCTTTGTTTTCAAGTTGAGAATGTTCAAGGCATACTGGTTTCAATGAAGTTTCCCGTGCATCACCTGGCTCTGAGCTGTGATAACCTCACACTGTCTGTGTGCATGACCTCCAGTGAGATTGGTTCCTTCGTTGGCTTTTTTGATGTCCGAACGTTTTTAAATCAGGTAAAGCATGTGTTATGGCAGGGTGATTAAATCAGAATGTGAAAGGAAGGATTTGACAGTAGCAAGGGCCTGTCTAGAAATGTTTGAGGTTTTTTTTGTGGCGGAGTGGTGAGTGTCCACAAGAAAGCACACTTTGTAGGGAAAGTACTGAGGGCTATATTTAATGAGTCTTCAGTTATAATCTGCTTTAATTTTCCTACCTGTTAAACAAGACTAAACCAAGCTGATAGATAGGTGCTTGGGAAGATGAATTCGTGTTTAAACAGCACAGTGAAGAAAATACTAAGTGTTAAGGTCACTATTCACAACCTGAAATGTGGTAGACAGGAACTAGAAGTCTTCAGTTAGAGCTATCATATTTCTGCAGCATGTTGATCACCTTTTAAAGGGACATTGTTAGGTTGTTCAAGCCCAAACTGTCGAATGTAATGTATATTAATGCTGGATCCTAAAAAAAGGGACTGTATTTTGCCTTGTGTCTATTTAAATAATCATGCAAGAATACCGATATCTTGTAGCATTCTCATAGATGTCCTTTGCTTGTATATTTAAACATTCCTATAGGTCTTTGTGGCCCTGCCATTACAACACTGTGAAACTGGGATCTTTTTATACCAGTGGTAAATCATGAAAAATGAATTCAATTTTTAAAGTTCCTTCAGTGATTTTTTTGAAGAAACTTGCGTGGTACTAGGAAGGTGTGTTCTAATGGACACAAAACTTTTAGCTTTTCCTAAAGTTTGGGCACACATTGGAGCAGTTAAGGCCTATAAACAGCCATTGCAGATGAGCAGGTTCAAATATCCAGGGATTGTGACTTTGAAAAGATTTGCCCAGCACATGGAATTTGCATCCTGTGATATTGTTTTCTCTTAAAAAGGCTAAACAGCAGAAACGCCCATTTGCTTATCATAAGTTGGCCAGAGACACGGGCAGCATGGCGACTGTCAGCGATCTGAAATGGAACCCTACCATCCCCTCCATGGTGGCCATCTGTCTGTCCGATGGCAGCATCTCTGTCCTGCAGGTCACAGACTCTGTGAAGGTCTATGCCACTCTTCCTTCCTCGGTGGCTGTTACATCAGGTGGGTAAAACAGCTGTGGCTCAGTGGGAATTCTTAAGGATGCATGATGCCTAAAGAATATGAAAGGGTTTGGCTGGCCACAAACAAACGGTAGTCATCTTTCAGGAAAAAAATTAACATCTTTATGGAAGCAGAGGGATTTTAATTTCCTCAGATTTTTTTAAAGCTTTCATTAGGGTATAATTTCTCCTTGGTTTTTCTTGAGCAATGCACCCTTACAGTAAAAGCTAACTATTTCTGCCCAAGTGGTAAAATGTAACAGGCTTTTGTGGCTGCATGCAGGAAATATGCAGTGGCCTGTTGTACATATAAAATAGAATTGCATTTTTTATTGAACCAGTCGTCAGTGGATTGTTAAGTTCTGTATGACCGGGGGGTACCTGAGTACTTTGGTATGTCACATGCATTCTTTATACATAACCCAAACCAGGTCTGTTCTAAAGATGTTACATTGGTTTAATAGGCATTTAATAAGCATGTTTTTTTTCTTTTCAAACCAAATATGGTTAAATCAGTATTCTGTTGCATCTTTCCTCCTCTAAGGAATTTTAAACTTGGCTGTATCTGTCTAGCATGCCCCTGTTCAGGTAGGGCAAGCACTCAACTATGTGCCTCCAACAGGGGGTTTGCATCAGCTGAAATTAATGTGGAAGTGTGTGTAGAATAGCTGTAAAGCAAACATAAAGAGCATTGGAAGGTTGCTGCAGTTTTATTTGAACCGAGTTATAAAATTTCTTCTCAGTCATCTTTTTGCTAGAACGAGCCATATGGTAATAAACATTATGGCTTCTATTGAAGCAAAACGGCTTTATTGGAATTAACTGTTTGCTTAGCTGAGGAGGCACCTGAGTGGTGTTTAGTTTAGCGATGCTGCCCAGAGGTGTATGAGAACTGCATGAATCTTCCCTGCTATTGTGACTGTTGCTGATGAAGTCCTCTTGTTTCTGTCCAGTGTGCTGGAGCCCCAAGGGAAAGCAGCTGGCTGTAGGGAAACAGAATGGCACTGTGGTTCAATATCTGCCTGTAAGTTTTGTTCACACTATTTCTTTGTTTCCTTTCACTGGCTTCCAACCAGCTTTAATTTTGTCTTCCATTAACATTAATCTGCAGTTACCGCATTGTCTTTCCTGGAAGTTGTCCAAACCGTTTCATAAACAGTTAAGCATTTACCTTTGTATGTATTCTACATAGGAAGCTCACTTGATACTGAAATGCAGCTTTCCCTAGGTTGGAAGATGGCAGGTATAAAGAGAAAGAAAGAAAAAAAATAATGTTTTGAAACAGCTCTTCCAAGCGTCTGCCCAACTGAGTGTATGGGGTCATTTCTTTGTTGTGAAACCTTTTTTTTTTTTCTTTTCTCCCCAGAGTCTGCAGGAGAAAAAAGTAATTCCTTGTCCTCCATTTTATGAGTCAGATAATCCTGTCAAAGGTACGGCTTTTCTTTGCTTCAGTTTTGTTTCTTCCATTGAATCATCACACCCATTGGCTTTTCTTTGTGCCTGTTCTTCTAAGTGTTGCTGTACGTTTAGGACATGTCAGTGTCGTGGACACCTGTTTAAGGGTTTATAAGATGGCCATAAAAACTTCCTCCAGGCTAAAACGTAATGTATTAGGTTGAATATAGTTATGTTGAAATAAGGCATTAACTTGTAACAGCAAAGGTCCTCAGCCCCTGAAACAGCTTACCAAAAGTTGTGGTGAATGTTTCATCAGCAATTTTCAAATCAAGATAGGATACTTTTCTAAAAATGCTATAACTCAAGCAGACAGTAATTCAAGGAAGCCCTATTGCTTGCCTAAACAGGAGGTCAGAGACAAGGGTCACAGGATCCTTTTTGGCTTGAGTATGTGAATACACCAGGCTTTTTTAGAAAAATAATTGCTCATTGTTTGTTTTTTACATGCACGTGCCATGTATGAAAGAAAAGCTTCAGCTGTTTAAAGAGGAGCAAGGATTTCTGCAGGCGATAACTCTTGTTGAACCAACTCCATGTTAAAGCTATTTAAAGAGAAATTTGAGCTGAATTAATCCTCAGGAGCAGAGGGAAAAGTTGCAGAGTCCAAGTTGTTGCACACTGAGAGTTTTTTAAAATATGCATCGTAAAATTACATTTCATAAAAGTAATCGTTACCTGCTGGCTTTTCGAAAAGTGCAGTTTTCAGTTACTCAGCGACAGATTAGTCTCTCTCTCGGTCTTTATTACTCTTTGATTATTAAAAAAATGAAATCATCTTCATTCAAAACTGCAGTACTGATATAAATGACACAAGCTTGGAGTAAAAGCTGAAATGTCTTTTATATATGCAAAGCATTAGGAAATGTTGGGGTTGTCTTTCTCTAGTGTCCCAAAATGGGTAAGATTAGGTGTGTACTTCAGTCTTGCCTCCTGAATTTCCTAGGATCAGATTGGTCCTCTCACGTCGTATGTGGTATGTTTGTCATGTGGCTGGCTAGATGGTCCATCAGAACTGTTGCCCATGCTATTGCAGAGGTAAACAATTTCCACAAAAAAGTCTTTATCCTAGTGGCATTTGTTTTATTTTTTTTTTTCACTGCAAGCATAATAACCAATCTGCAAGGAAGGGCGCTCTCAAGAAGACTTGGACTGTTGATATTCTTGTTCCTTCTTTGTCTTCCAGTCCTGGATGTACTGTGGGTTGGCACATACGTCTTCACTATAGTGTATGCAGCTGCTGATGGGACCCTGGAAACAGCTCCCGAAGTGGTGATGGTCACGTTGCCAGTACGTGCTAAGAAAACACAATTTCTCTTTTCTCACTGTCTGAGTTTTCTGTTCCTGAAGTCAGTGCTGGTGCTGTTTGTTCTTTTGACCTGCTTTTTATAGCAGTCTGTTTCTTTTATTCTCCTTCGCATCAAATAGAAGGTCAGTTTGATGTTCTGAATTCAGGAGCTAATTCTTTTATGGCTAAAAAGGGAAGTAGGATCAAATTTCGAGTGCATCCTTTGTGCTGGATGCTGTAAGGAGGCCTCCATCAAGAGACCTTTGGTTTGTCACAGATGTGTTGGCTACTCAAAGACTGATTTTTCTTGAAACTTGCCACTGGACTATGATGCTGCATACAACATCAGCTGCTCACTCTGGGGCTATTTATGCATCATGACTCTACCCCCTCATATTATCTCTTATTGTTCCTGTGGACTCAACATATTTGGATCCGGTTGGCTTTGCAAGAGGCCTTAATTGCCTCCTAATGTGTATAGTATCATTATTATTGCACCCAGATAGGTTTGTTTTTATGCAGGCTGAGTGGAGTGGTTTTAATGGACAGTAATTCACTTGTTAATTCGTGTTTCTCTTGTCCATGCAGAAAAAGGAAGAGAAACGACCAGAGAAATTTGTGAATTTCATGGAGCCCTGCTATGGTAGTTGCACTGAGAGACAACATCATTATTTTCTCAACTATGTTGAGGATTGGTGAGTGTAAGGTCCCATGACTGAGATTATCTGCCTTAAAATATTGTTCAGAGCAGTCTGTCCCTATCTTTTCTTATTGTTTAGCTTATAGTGAAGAGGGGTATGACATCTGCTTGTTGAGCACATGATGTTGGGCTGCACTCTTTAACCTTTGCAAATGGACGCATTCATATGTTGTGAATGTACAACATAGCACAGATATACTAAAGATTTTTTTAAAAACTTTCTACTGAGAATTAAAGCAATTGGAGTATGGGTTTAGATCTACCTCCTCATGTGTCTTTGTGAGGTTGCTAGGTTCTTTTTGTTAATCTGCTAGATTCTTTTCTATTGCGAATAGTTTAGGATAACAATGGTGTGCGACTCGGCTACATTGCTAACAGATAAAGGAAATGATTTCCCCAATGGGTAATAAATTGTCTTTTTGAAATGGTGTAGACATAATTATACTGATCTGTTTTAGATCACTTACAGCTCAGTTTCCTATTTGATACCTGTAGCTTGGCTATGAATTTGGGCTGAGGAATTCCAAATGGATAATTATCACTTTTGGATTTAACCCTGTTTTGATTCTTTACTTGAAGGGATCTAGTCCTAGCAGCTTCAGCAGCTTCCACAGAAGTCAGCATCCTTGCCAGACAAGGAGACCAGGTAACCTTCCCTTCTGTGGCATTTGTACAATTGTACCTTTTTTAGGAAAGAGATCTGGATCTCAGCATGTGAGGCATGAGGAACACTTTGTTTCAGTGTTTGAGATGCCACAGCATCATGAGATGAAAGGAATGCTTTGTTACCTCTCTATGTTGCCTGTGGGCAGGAGAATTCTCAGTGACTAAAACTTCACATGATTGGAGTGGAACAAAACATAAAGTGAACAATGTGCAAAAGGAGTAGTTTTGCATCATTGGCTTGCTGCCAGCTTAACAAACAGAGTTCCTTTTCACCATGGTGCCCTGTTTGCTGCATCTACCAGTTTAAACCAAACCTTAAAGACAAGTCATCTCAGCAAATATAGATGTTCCATGTGAAAGTCATTCAGCAATTTGTGACAGTTTCGGATATTGGTGCTAGTCTTGTAAACTGATAGTTTTTGACAGAGAGCGTGTCTTGTTGCAGTCTGTTCTTTCACCACATTGTACTGGCGCTCCAGAGCCAGGATCACAGCTCTTTGTGAAATACGAGGGATTTTTGCTGCTTGTTACTATGAGCGAGTTGTGCTAAGAATGCTGAAAAACAAAAAAAAACATTGTTAAATTTTGTTCTTTCTTTACAGAGCAATTGGGAATTATGGGTTCTGGAAGACTCCAGCAGAGCAGAACTTCCTGTGACAGATAAGAGTGATGACACCTTACCAGTAGGTGTGGCCATCGATTATACCAGTAACATGCCTATACCAATCAGTAAGTCTGACCCAGGTGCTTTGCTAATAGGGAATACTGCACAGAGAGCAGATCAGGCACCTTTTGGGGAGGGGCAGAGTGATTACTTTGGGAGACTGAGTCTGAAGGCATCTGAAATGAGACCGCTACAAGGAATCTGTCCTGGGCTTTTATGCTGAGCCCAGTGCACTGTGACTGATCAATGAACAGTTAACACTTGAATGCATGTCCAAAAGCTCATTGTCCAGTGTATAAGTTGTCTAATTAAGGAATCTGGTGTAGACAGGAAGCAAAATGTATGCCTTATGCTTTGTTTTCCATCATTTTCTTGATTGTTGGAATTAATATTATAGTGGCTTTAAAAGCTGGATTCAGATTAACACCCTGGGCCTCAAACTAGCTGTAGAATTTCACTTAGGTATTTGTCCGTGAAAATGGTTTGCATGCTCTTGTAGCGTGCCCATTCCTGCGGGGCTATTTTGTATTATAAGCACCCCCATTGATCTACAGGAGAAGCAGGTTAATTTCATTGCCAGAAGAAACATGGCTCACTGATCTATATGCTTAGGTTTTAGCTCTTTATTAAAGCCTGAACTGACTTCATCCCCTGCTGTGCTCAACATGCAGCCAGTGGCGTTATTGCTCTACCTTGTGCTCAGCCTGAAGGCTTCCCACCTTCAGTCTCTGACAAGGTCTTTGAAGACGCAGCCGAGCTATTTTACCATTCCTGGATAAACTATGAGAACTCTCCCTCGAAGCCCAGAGATAGTTTGAAACAGAGATGCCTTTGGGCAGAACAGAAGGTAGATCAGTGACAAGCTACATGCGAAGCACTGTGGGGTGCTGGTTTAACTGAGAACCATGGTAGCTTTTGTTATAGCAGTAGGTTCCAGTAGGAGATTCAAGTCAGAATTGATGCAGAATTGAAGCTGAGGCATTTTCTCTGTTAATCTGTCCACTGCTTTTATTGGATTAATGGATCTGCTGCGACCAGCTTAATTCCACACCTTACCTGTTCCAAGTCTTTTCAGAGCCCATTGTCACACAGTCCATACCCTCTTCACTTACCACTCGGGCCCTGTTTGTTTGCACTTATTCTTGTTTTACCCACTTGATACAGTTTCTTATATAAAACATGAGGATTTGCTGGGCACGATTCCAAAATAAAGCATCCTTTCCCATGGTGTTAATGGGAAAAGGGATAGAGTCATGGGGTGTTGGAGGGACCTGAAGCTATAAGAAGAAAACCAGAAAAATTTTATGTTTGGATTCCTTTGTGCCCTCCATCCTAAGCATTTAGTGCAAGTAGGGTGCAAAGGAAAATGTATCAGTCTCAGCCGTTTCCTATTAGCAGCCTCAAGTGGAGGATTGGAGAGATGGACTTGCAAGAAGAGAAATCAGGCTGTTGGACACAGAGGTGGGCTGCTTCTGACATCTTGAGTGCATAATAGTAGGCTTGGTGCAAGAATTATTGGGTGAAATGTGCTCTGTGGTGTTCAGCAGGTCATGCAGGATGATAATTGTCTTTCCTGTCCTTCAAGGTCTATGAATCAGTGAATGGCTTAAAGTCAAGAATAGGAAAGAGGAAGTGAAGTGAAAGGGGGCATTTTGGAGGCAAATGGAGCAGACAAGTACAAGGCGAGAGGCAGGAATATATGTAGCCTATGGGTAGAAAAAAGTGGCCAGTGTTTGAGATGTAAGAGAGGAAGTTGCAGTGGTGACATCAGTGGCAACACAAACAGATGAGTGTAGAAGTGTCATTATCGTGTGTGATCTCATGCAGGTGATGAGAAGACGCTTGCTCCAGCTCCTGTTCTGATCTTGCTGTCCACGGATGGAGTGCTCTGCCCATTCTATATGATTAATCAAAACCCAGGTATCAGATCACTCATCGTGACCCCGGAGCCTCTGTCAATAGAAGGGGAGAGAGCATCAAAGTCGGCAGGTGGGTACCCATGTTTTGGGGAGAGCTTTTTGTTTTCATTTGTGGGTCTGTGACAAACCTGGGCATGAAGCTCACTTAGCTTCCACTGGCTCTGTGAGTTTATGTAACATCATTCGTTGTGAATGTCCCCCAGAAGGTTTCATGGCATGTACACCTGAAATGCAATTTACCTTCTAAATGCAGGACAACAGGCCTGGCACGTAGCAAACCAACCCCTTGAACTGCTATCCATCAAGGAAGCACCTTGTGGTACTTCCAGGGGTCCAAGGCACTATTGGACTAGGTGACATACAAAGACTCCTTTCCCAATATGTGGGGGCTTTTCGCTGTGTTATATGTACCTGGGGCCACACCACCGGCAGTAATATTTCGCTTATGATCTAAAGGCTTGTTTAAGCAACAAGTTTCTGTCAAACTGCAGCAATGTTAGAAAGCTGGTGGGAGGTAAATGGTTTTAATAGGCATGTGAGTATGTCTCACCATATAGGATATAAACTCAGTGACTCCCTTTGCTGCTGTGGGCAAAGTAATCATCTGTTCGTTCTGCATTCCAGCATATGTGGAGTGCTGCTCCACTACAAAGCTATACTTTCTTCAAATCTACAGTTCTGCTTCACCCTCTCATTGGGCACTGTGTCTTGCTCCAGCCCTGACTGGCCTGTGCGCTTGACAGGCTGCTGTATTGGAGATGGGCTGGACCACATCACAATTGATAGAGAAATAGGGAAGCCTTTTCACTAGAAATTCCCAAGCCCTTAAGTCAGATTTGGCTCAGGGAAATTGTAGCATTGATTGAGTCTCAAACTTCTTGAGCTTTAGGAGTAGGTTAGACAGACACTTAACTTGGATGGTTTAGTTAGGGATGATTCTGCCTTTAGCTGGGGCTGAACTAGATAATTTTGTGAGGTCCCTTCCAGCCCTACTTTACTGTAATCCTGTTATTCTTGCATTTAGTATCTCAGTTCTTTGGATTCGTGGATTGTAAAACTCCACTTCATCTTCCCCCCTTCTTTCACACGTTGACAGTATTCAGAGTGCCAGGGCATTTTATTGTCTACGTGGAACAGAATTTGGGCAGGAAGCATTACAAGCCATGTGAGATTGAACATTAACCATGTTTCTCCCTGCCCCAATTTATGTTTCTCCAGGAAGCACTGCCACCACCCCGACCACCTCTCCTACTTCAAAGCTGGAAGCCACACCAGCTATTGCTTCTGCTTCCTTGGCCTCAACTCTGCCTCCTGCAGGTGGTGCAGCTGCCACCTTTTCCTTCACCCCTTCCACAGTAAAGGCATCTGGCTCAACATCAGGGGATCCCCCACCATATCCCTTTGCATCAGATGTGTCCAAGCAAGCCCCGGGTGCCGGTTTCACTGGAGCAGCTGCATTCTCTTTCTCGTCTGCTTCTTCCAAAGCTTCCACAACTGCTTCCCTCTCTGCAGGCCCCATGGCCACTTCTGCTGCCTCCTTCTCTTTTGGTTCTACAAATTTTAAACCGACTACAGAGAGCTCACCTGTGCCACCACTGTCTGCTGCACCCGTTGGACAGAAGCCATGTTTTACCCCTTCAGCTTCTACTGTTAAAGTAAACCTCAATGAGAAGTAAGTATAGTTTGAACATATCAGATGCTGGCCAGGCATTTTTCAATCAGTGTGAGAAGTGGTGGTTGCTAAGGTGGCGTAGCCATTTCAGCTTTTTGAGAGGGGTAAATGTTATCATGGCCTACATAATTCTTTTGCTTCTGAGCCGACCTACAATCGTGTCAGTGAATAATTGGTATTTTTTGAAGCAGATACTTATTTACTGGGGCCTGTGCCTGAGGCCTTCAAACTCATTCCACACAGGCAGTTGATGGATAACCCACTTCTGGTCACTATCCATTAGAATAGTGTACAGGTCATTGCTGTAAACATTACTGCTGATGCCTATCCTTGCATCCATCTCTTGACTGTAATTCCCTTAACTAATTGTGTTTTCAAAGAAAGGGACTAAAAAATTAAGGGAAATGTTAACTAAATCTGGGGTCCAGAGAGACATTTTACAGAAATTTCCAAGAGTTCTAGGAATAATTTTTAAATTATGAAATTTCCCCTCTTTTAAGATCTCCCATTATAGCTGTTGATGCTTGTTCAATTTTAAGAGTAAACTGAGCTGTCCATTCCTGTATCAGCTGAATATTCATCTTGCCTACCTTGAGAGTTCTAGTATTTGATGCTAAATGGCAGTTCCTGTTGTCTTGCGGCATTTGACCTTTAAAAGAGGCAGCTGTTACACATTTCAGTAGTCACTGTAGTGCTTTGCTTAATATGTACTGAAGCTATGATAGGACTGGTTGTATTGCAGCACCCCAAATAATTAGAGGCAAGGAATGATTCTCAGAGATGAACAGTTCCTTGATAAAATGCTGACCTCTTCTCACAACTGGCAGTTCTAGGGGGAAATATTTCCATATAGACCTGTTCTGGCAACTGGTACAGGGACAGCCAGGTGCTGGATATGATCACTGTGCTACAGCAAGCAGCACAGTAACATTCCTCCTTCATGACGTTCTTGGTTGGTTCCCATTATTATAGGAGCCGTGAGACACCCTATGGGCAAAAGCCCTTAACTTCCAACAGTCCCAGCATACTAGTGCTGAGTTCCTGTGCTCTGAAACTACTCCCTGCTCATTCTGCTGTGGAGTCCAGTCCATATTCCTTTAAGGTTTCTATCTATCTTTACCCTAACAACTAGGATTGTACTCGCTATCTGGGCATGGAGTTTCATTACTTGTCCGAAAGATAGGCAACTGTTTCCTCTAGATATTAACACGTCCTCTTGGCTGTAGAAAAAGAAGTTGGGACTAATTGCAAGTGCTATTAATATTTTATGTTCTCTTCTAGGTTCACTGCTCTAGATATGTCTACTCCTGCTAGCAGCAGCAGCAGTCACAACAGCTCTGCAATGTTTTCATTCTCCACCTCAAAGCCTATTTCTTCAGGAGGCCCTGGAAGCCAAACTGCACCCCTGCCAGTCTGCACCCCTGCCCCTCCACTGAAGGCCGCAACCCCTGCATCTGCAACAAGTATGACCTAACATGCAGTTTAAGGCCCTAAAGCTGTCCCCATTTTCAGCATATTTCTACCTTGCTAGGTATAAAGTGAGCCTGGGAGGTTTTCTCTGCGCTGCCTTAAGCTGATGAAACTGTGCTGCAGTGCTTGGATTCCCACGACCTTCAGCCTCTGCAGACTAGATGGTATTAGGCATATAGTACACAGTCATTGGAAAGGTTTTCCCTCTGCACCTTTTGTTTGCTACAGTACAAATTCTCCATTGTTTTGTGTGATAGTTAGCTTCAAAGAGAAGTTGTTGCACATCACACATTCCCAAAATACTTCTGGTCTTGTCACTGAGTTGATTTATGATCTTTTCTCTCTAGTGGTAAAAGAGATCACAAATGAAAATGAAGCAAATCTAATCCTATTTATAAGTGAATGTTACTCCACTTTTCAGATCAGTTTGTGACCAGTTGGTTTTCACAGTATCATAGTATCTAGGGTCAGAAGGGGCCTAGAGCAGGCCATCTAGTCTGACACCCTGCCAGTGGCAGGAACAAGTGCCAGGGTCACAGGACCCCAGCCAAGTACCTATCTAATCTATTCTTAAAGGTGCCCAAGGTAGGAGCAAGAACAACTTCCCTAGGAAGCCGGTTCCACGTCCTAGCCACCCTAACTGTGAAGTAGTATTTCCTAATGTCCAACCTAAACCTGCT
>JAGPOW010003310.1:18494276-18554157 GCA_030014935.1 Caiman crocodilus
TTTTTTTTTTACAGAACTAATTGCAGGTTTGTGCTACTAAAAATGAATACTGTAAGCATTGCTGACACAGCACGGCAGAGTTCAAGACTGTCCTGTTTCAGATTTCTCTTAAAGGGAAGATGTCCATCTTCCTCAATCACGTTACTGCATATCTGTACAGAGTCTTTGTACTGAGTGCCCCATTTTTACCTGGTGTTCATTGGCAGTTTTGGACCTGTTGGAATTCTACTTAGCACCAAGAAATAAATACCTATTCTAAGCATATTAATTCACATACTACTTTAGTGGCACATCCTTCTTCAGATGTGCTACTAAAATTCCCCTGGGTGTTGTGTATTAATTCACTGCCCAACTTGTGTAGTGTTTCTCTCTCATAAAGCTTTATTTCTCTGTTGCTTCTCAGAATAGTGTGCATGACTTAAACCCAGGTTATTCCTCCCTTTAAAGAGCCTAAGGCACTGACTTTAAAAGAGGAACATGGGGGGGGGGGGGGCATGATGGAGGGGAAGAGAAACATGAAGACTGGGACCAAGACAGGAATTTTCTGGAAGGGAAATGAGGGGCAGGGCTGATGACTGACATAAATTATCATTATATCAGGTTCTGCCCCTATAGAGAGAAGTGGCTGGATGAGGTTATGCGCTCCCTGGCTTGATTTTAGTTAGCTTAAACGGTCCTCACTTGGCTTCACGGAAGCTGAGCCTCCAAAGAGAAATGGAAAGCTGACTTTGCTTTGCTCAATAGGAAATTCGGCGCTTACACCAATATGTGAAGTTTGCTGTTCAGGATGTGAATGACGTTCTTGATTTTGAGTGGGACCGGCATCTGGAAGAGAAGAGGAAACAAAAGTGAGTGACTGAAGTTAGAATAGAATATGAGTCTGTTTCTAAGGAGTGCCTGAATGAGTTGAGCATCTGACACTAACTGGACAGAGGGGACCTTATTCTCAGTGCTCCAGAGCCTTTTTGAAGGCTCATAATGAAACTAACATGAGTCAAAGCCCAAATTTGGGTAATGCAGTGGTGGCTTTGAGAGATGCCTTTCAGCATATCCCTGCAAGTTCCACCAACACAAATGCCTGTAAAACAAGCTTTGTCCATACTGAACAAACCCTTTAGTAGTTGGTCATGAAGCCCTTTTCTTAAACGCATGTGCAGAGAAGGAGCAGATTGAGTAAGATTGATGGAGACCACAGAGATTACATCTCTAATCTGCTCTGCCTTGGTGTGTGTACCAAAGTACCCTTTTGAGTAGTCAGGTCCACCTAAGTTTATAGATGAAGTCAATGGTTTAGGGTTTGGGGAGGTGCTTGCAGCCAGGCTAAGTATCCAGCGGCCTCCCACTCTACTCTCTGTTTTTGTTCTTTATGTTTCAAGGCGTCTGGTAGTTCCTGAGCGCGAGACTTTGTTTAACACTCTTGCAAACCATCGTGAAATAATCAACCAGCAGAGGAAGAGGCTCAATCACCTGGTGGACAGTCTGCAGCAGCTTCGCCTGTACAACCAGACATCTCAGTGGCACGTCCCCAGTGACACGTCTTCTCATAGTAGTGCTCAAAGGTATGTGTCAGAAAAAAAATGAGGGCAGTTTTTGAGTTGAGGCTCTTCCCATAGTGCTATAGAAAGGTATTTGTCCAAGGGAGACTGCCCTTTAGAGCCATAGCATCTGAGGATAGAGATGTCATGTGTTGGGAGTTGGGAACAACCACAAGAATGGACCGTGGCTGTGAACATTCTTGTTCTGTTCCTAAGCAATACAGGTGTTCTTCATAATGGCTTGAAAATCATTCTTCCTTAATTTGCGACAACCTAATTATTGTATATTGGATTTTCTGAAAGATATGTGCTTGCTATAGTGTAAACATTGCAAAGACATGGACTCCCACATGCTTTACTATTGTCCTGAAGACAGCAGTTGTATTTTTCTTGGGATTGGAGATGGTGTTCTTTGTGAGTAAGGTTTTGTTGCTTGCGTTTAAATTGTACATAGCATCTGGAGAATGCCCTGTGGTATGCACTCTTTATGACATATTGTAGTCTCTTCAGATGAGTTAGTCAGTTATGGTCTTCTCCATAACCCCATGGTCTTTTTTTCTTCCTATACAGCTATTTGGGTAGAACAACATATGGCTCCTCTTCCTGCCATGCATGTTTGTTTCACTGTTCTGCCTTATTTCAGTTCTGACAGTGACCTTGAGAGCTTGCGAAATGCCTTGATGAAAACAACCTTGGAATCGCATGTCAAGCCCCTTCCGAAAGTACCTGGTAATTGTTCTGCCCCTTCCCCCCGTGCATGTGTTATGCATGACTTGTGACTGGCTTTCCCATGGTACTCTGGAGGATAGTGACTTTTTTCCCCCTGTTTTCCTAGCTAAATTGTCCCCAGTGAAACAGGCGCAGCTGAGGAATTTCCTAGCCAAAAGGAAGACTCCTCCTGTGAGATCCACTGCTCCAGGTAAATATGTGATGCAGTAGGTATCTGAAGTACTTGCATCTTTCCAGGAACTGTTAGGATTGTGCTGTGTCTACAATAAAAATAGATTCCTAAACATAGCTCTTTTAGTCTTCACTCTTTCTCCTAGTCCCCACCTTTTTTTGAAAATATGGGGGGCTTCTATCAATCTAGTTTCTGACTGGAAGCTTCCTTTTCCTGCACAGATGGGACAAATGGCACTATTTCAATTGGGCCACCTTATCACCTTGTCATTCACAGGTGTACTGCTTGCTTAGAAATCTGACTTTCAAATGGAGAAGTAGGAATCAGGACTTTGTATTGGTGCCTAGAAGTTTCTGTCAGAGGCTCCTGCCTTTCATCACGCTACACACTGTATGCCTCAAGCTCCCCAGAAATATGGTCCCTATTGTATATTGCTTACAATGTTGTAGGAAGGTCATCATTGTGCAGTGCATCAAAATGCGGCTCTGTCTCCTCTCTCATCCTCTGACTGCATTTGTCAGTGAGATGCATTCAAGCTGAATGTCTAGTTTCTTACTGACTGAGCTTTCCAGCTTGAAATCCAAGTTCAGAATAACTTTCTAATAGATATGTTAAACCAAGCTCCTCTTTTATTTGTGTTACCTGACATCATCCCAAAGTATCTGGTGTGAACATTTCTGATTCAAGCACCACTTGTTATGTGCTCTGAAGTAATAAGTCGGCATACATCTTGCAGATTAAATGGTAGCAGACCTTTTCCATATAATAGCAGCAAAGCAGGTGACTACAGGCACAGCACTTTCTCTGCTTTTGTGATCTTCCTGCTACAGCCTCCCTATCTGCACTGCGGCTCTGCAGTCTGAACAGTCTCATGGCGCAAACACACAGCAGGGAAGGTGTCATTTGAACAAAAGCCTGTGAGTGAGAATTGCTGTCACCTTCATTTTTAAACCTGAGAAACTGGATCTTTTTCTCCTTCCTTTCTAACAAATAGATGTTTTGTTTGTCCCAGAATACATCCTAATTATGGTTTGCCAGATGAAGATGTACTAACAGTTTATCCTAGGACATCGCAAAGTGCGTCTGAATGGTTATCTCAGGACTGCATCATTGAATCAATGGCAGAAAAGCAGCAGTACATTCAGCCACTTATCACCCTTCTAATCAGGAGTTAGTATGTGTACATGCCAATCCTGGGGTATTTCTATTCTGGAACCAGACATAGGCACAACTTGTCCAGGGACAAATGAGACTTCTATACCTACCTATAGAGATTTTCCAGGATCTCTTGGCCCAATCCCTATTCAGTTACTAGTCAAATCAAGTAGTATGCATCTGGTGTCATTCGCCACTATAAAGAAAAATTTTGCCCACTGCATGTTGGCAGGGAAGGAATAGTAGAGATGTGGGGTCCTAATTTGCACACTAATAAACGATTTCAAATGAAGTAGGCTGAATTTCAAGGCAGGAGGAGCAGTTGGTCAAACAGTTGTCTATCAGAGCTGCAGAGGTTGGCTATACAGCATCTGTGGGTCAGAACAGTGGCTCTTATAGCACTGGAATGCCTTGGAATATTACCAGCTCAGATCTTGAGGCCAGTTCAAGAACTACATCACATTGTTGGGGCATCTTTGACATCCAGGCTTCTAAGGGTGGAATCCTAAAGGCCCTAAATATCTTGGAAGCTCAGTGTTTTGAATTATACTGTTAGCTTCCTCCACTTATAGGAGGTGTGAGGATTCTTCCTCATGCCATAATTAATGTCTAACCTTTACCTACTAACCTTTCCTTTGATAGTACGTTGTCCAACATCATGCTTGTACTTGTTCCTTTCATGATCAATGTCCATCTAGATGTATGAGTATAATGATAAAACAGGTCTTTATTTTTGGAAGGGAATAGGTTGAGAAGTTGCACATTTAACTCCATGTGGCTCTTGGGCATGTGGCATCTGGCACCCTAGTTGGGAAGCCAAATCCTTTGAACTTAAAGCAGACTTTTACTTTCATAATCAACATTAATTCAGTATAAACAGAGTGACTCTTTCCTAGCCACTGAGAGTAGGTTGTGCCTCTTCTGTCTTCGACTGACAAAATAATGTTGCTCTTCCAACACTGCAGCTAGTCTCTCCCGGTCAGCCTTCCTGTCGACGAGGTTCTACGAAGATTTAGATGAAATCAGTTCGACGTCCTCCATTTCCCAGTCACTGGAGAATGAGGATTCACCAGTTCTGGAGCAGGAAGAGGAAGTTGCTCCACTCCAGGTCTCACGGCACGCGCCTGTGGTCCGTACTGCCTCCATCCAGCCTGGCCTGCTGACACAGTCTCCACCATTGGGTAAACCGCAACTCTCCATGGGCACTTTAAGTGAGTAGAGTTTGCAGTGGTTTTGCCTTTCTTATTTGATCTTTCTGATGCATTTAACCTCTGTAGTGTCTGTCATAACTTCAAGTTGTGACTAAAAGGGTGTGTAGTGTCAAAATTCACATTGCCAAGCCTCCAAGGGCAGTTACAAATGCAGAAAGGTCAATCTTTGGAACTTGGGCATAATATTATTGAAGTAATGTGAACATTTGTTTGTACTTTACCTACCACAGGATCCTTTAAATCAAGATTGAGAAACATTACCTTAATTTATATGCATTGGTTGAACAGCAGGAGGACTTTGGTGAACTCTTAACTTTTTTTTTTTTTTTTTAAGTGCCCATGTCTTCAGCCAAAATCATTCCACCAGGGGCAGATAGTACAATGCTTGCAACAAAGACCGTGAAACATGGGGCCCCCACTCCCACCGTTACTGTTCCTGCACCACAAGCAGCTGCTGCTGCAGCACTAAGAAGGCAGATGGAAAACCAGAATCCAGGTACAAGTGCAGCTTATGACCCAAGTCTGTGTGTTCTGTGTTATACACATGCAGTTTAGTGAATGTGTATTTAGTAGTAACATAATGCTTTGAAGAATCAGAAACCATTGACCCTGCCTTGAACCAAGTCTGGCACAGATGGGATTCACCCAGTGCTGCTGTATCACTTTTCCTTCTCTGTTTAATGACTTACCAGAACAAAATTCAAGAAGAATTCCCACCCAAAACTACCCATTTTTCATCTATACAGGTACAAGAGTTGCTGACCGCATGTCTTCAAAGAATAACGTTATGTACATATGAGATATAGAGGCCCCAGGAGTTCCTGGCATTTAAACCCTGCACAGCTAAGAAGTCAAACAAGTTATATATTAAAACAAAAACAAAAAATCCCAAGGATTGATATAGAGGAAAAGCAGAGATGCGGTTTGCTAGCTCTGCACTCTAAGTTACATAATAAATATGACTGCTTGATGGGTAGGTTAGTCCTTGGACAGGCTAGTAAGATTTTGGAATTTTTTTTAAGAGAAACTCCCTGTGTTTTGGCTCTCAGTGGAGAAGCAGACTAAGCTGTTCTTCTAAGTTAATGGGAGCACGTTAAAGGAGATGGGGAGATGCACATGCCAGAGAAGTGCATTAGAAATGTCAGTTTTTGTGTTACCTATGTATCCCTCATCATAGGCTAAGGGAAGTTTATATTAAATATGACTGTCTCTAAATCTAACAAGGAAAAACATTAACTCCCAGTTTACTGGATTTTATTATCTGAAGAGTTGTATAATTTAAAGTACTTGTACTGTATTTTTATAGAACAGTTATCTTAAGTACAATACAGTAGGATATGTGATAATACCTGCCAAAAGTACCAGTTTAATCCATAGAACTAAGAGTATGGATGCTACAGTTTTGCACACAAATAAACAGAACACAAGTTTGCCAGGCCAAAATGATAGTCATTCATAACCAGCAGGTACTTCTGTATACCATTTTGGTGGGTAATCTTCTACATATCATAGCTGTGCCAACTGTAAATCTCTATTTTGTAGTCGGCAGTAAATTATTCAGATCACACTGGTGCTCTAGCCCCAGGTTTCCTAGGGGTTCCTGTCTAGGTTGGCAGTTCCATTGCAGCTACTGCAATGCAAACTGCTTTTCCTGTTGTTCTAGGTGTGTTAACAATTAGACTGTTTGTTCTAGATGGAGCTTAGTTGAGAAGCTGCTCCCCTCCTTACCTGTACATACCATGCACAAAGTGAAGACTTCACCTCGTGTGGGATTCATCTTTGTTCTTTCTTAAAGCGGTGAGCACTTCCCTGACTGAATCAACGCTGAAGAATGTCCCTCAGGTGGTGAATGTGCGGGAACTGAAGAACAGCGCCTCAACACCCGCTGTTTCGGCAGTAATTGGGTACGTGAATGTTTCCCCTTCTTTAAATTTTTTAAATCTCTTGCCTTAAATAGCCCTTGCAGCAAGGCACATCTGTCCGTAGGGGGCAGTAGTACTGTTCTGTATAATCTGATGAACCTGTTACTGCAGTTGTCTTTGGGGCTGTTATGAAGAAATGAGTAGCTGCATGGTATTAGCAATCCTCCCCTTGTAGAGGAGAAGTGGCAGGTATCATCTTCCCCAAGTTATTCAAGGGTATTCTACAGGATTTATCTAACCAAAGGGAAGTCCTAGGTTCTGGTTTAGAGTCTAATCATCTGGGCCACTCTTCACTTCATTCTTTATCCCTGTGTTTTGGTATAAATAAAATCTGTGCTAGTCCCGCCCTTTTCTTCTGGGGTTCCAGGTCTTATCCTTTAATTGCTACTGCACTTTTGTATCCTAACATCTAACTGGCAAACTTGAAATTTCGGCATGTGGTCTCCTTTTCCCATTTGCTAATATTTATGTATATGTCCACTTCTGTGTAGGGAAAACACCTCTTTTTCCAATGAACTATGGGTCTCTGTGAACTGTCCAGCTGTTTTGTTTATTGCCTCTTCTGTGACTAAAAACATCTGCTCTTTAGCATACCTCTCCAGGCTTAGTCCCCTGAGTTGCTGTCCTTCAGGATTAATTTTGCTCTCCAGTTTCTCTGGCGACTTGTTTCATTGGAATATGTTAACAGTAGACTCGCTCTCCATTTCCCTGGGGTTAAATATTCTCTAGAGCCAGACCTCCCCAGAAATGTTAGCTGCCTTCCTCAACAGAAGACCCCAGACGTGTGCTGCCTGTTTAATTTACAGTGTCAAGCAGCCCTAATGTTCCTGTGCATTTAAGCGAAAATGTTGGCCTTTCTATTTTTCAAATCCCCCAGACAGCAGCCGACTCAGCTCATTCCATAGATTTCTGTCTTATCGCTAGGCTCTGTCACCAGCTGCAAACCTGGTTCATCCTTTTGTCTTGGTAATGACCTTGAAGCCCTCATGTGCTGATCACTTAAACAAGAGAATGTGTGTTTTTAAAAATAAATAAAGAGGTGGGGAGGAGAGAATGACTGGCACTGGGGATCATAGGATATTTGTGTCATGGAAAAAGGCAGTATGGGGTAGGAGAAGCTCACCAAATGCATCCAGTTAAGTCCTGTGGAATTGCAGATGTTTCGTCTCAGTTAACAGCATGGCAGGGACATGGACGTCTTTGCACTGTTTCTGTTTACTGCATTGATCGTGCGTTCCCTTCACTGCTAAGGAGCAGGAAGCAGGATTCCATGGAAACAGTTCATCATCATGCTAGGGTGGAAGGAATCTTAAAATGGTGTTGCACATCAGCTGTTGCTGAATTTCCTCAAGGAGTTAAACCACAGAATTTGCATGTTAGTCTGGAGGGGGTTCAGAAGTTCTTTAGCATTTCGCTTCCCCAAAAGCACGAGTTTCTCTGAAGCTGCGCTTTTGAGACTCTGTAGACCACCAAATAGCAGTGCCAGAAACTTCTGCCTGCAGTCTTCTTGGGAGAGGTTGGAGAAGTGACCTGTTATAAGTTCTTAACTTGGTAACATATTAATTTAACTAAATCTCTTGCCTTGGTGAACATCTCCCTCATCACTCCACAGCCACGGTGGGAGGCCCCTATTTGTGCCAAACAAGTGAAACTTGCCTTAGATGAGCATTAGATTGAACTTGAACAATATACTACCTTGGCTTTAAATAGTATTACTTCTGTAGTATCGATTTGTTATTTATAATTCATGAGGTGTCCTATCGTCTTGTGTATCAACAGCTTTTACAGCTTTATCGTATAAGTGACCTCCTAAAAACGTACCGGCTAAAAATTCTATCAAATGTGATGAGCCTGACAGGCTGGCATTAAATAAAGAGCATTCATGCAGCAAAGTCAACTCATCAGTTTTCACTACTTCAGGCATCCTGCTTCTTTGTGCCACGGCGGCACGCTCTCCGGATTGTTAAGCAGTAATACTTTCCAGTCCTTATCAGCGGTTAAATTGCCTGTGGTTAAATAAGCTGGTGATCTCAATACAGTTCTTGGAACTGTGTTTTACTAGAGGAGGGGAGGGGAAACCTCCCTCCACATTTGGAACCTAATTGCCTTTAATTAGTCTTAAATTAGCTTGAGAATTGTATTCAGGCATGAAGCACTGTTGCAGGACAATGTTGTGGGGTCTACAACTACTGCTACTTTTAATTTACTTACTCTTTGCTTTGCCTTCTTTCTGGCGCCTTTATTTGTTGCACTAATACATATAAGACCAGAAATTACACCATTGTAATAAAACAGCACTCATTTTTATGTTGTTAAGATATTTTTTGTGGGAATATTGACACACAAATGTGCAAGATCAGTTATATGTGGATGACATATTTACAACTTTCACTGTCCTGTCAAAGTAACTGAAAGCCTCATTACAGAAGAGTCAGTATCTTCCATGATATCTGGAGGTAATGTGACAGAATGGCAAAACAGAGAATTGAGATTTTCCAGGTGTAGATGTTCTCTGGCTGAAACTGGGTACGAAAAGCTCCTGGCGTACAGAAAGTAATAGCTGATCCATGTGATTTCCCTGTTTTTAATTTGAAACGTGACAGCAGCTTTCCACTTTGTGCTGGCATTCAGTGCAGCTCCAGCAGAAGCAGGAAGACTCAATTATCCTCTTAATTGATACATATTAGAACAAAGAAATCAGCTGCACACAGAGGGGCTCTATCTTTATCACTAGGTTCTAGTCTCTTCCCAGAGTACTTGAAGAAGTTCTGGAAACCAGCGGCTTACAAAATGTATGCCTTACACTTGATAGCAGCTATGAAGTGTAACCAGAGTGCCTTCAGAAGATTGGTGGGCTTTAAGGCAGGTTTTTTTTTGTGTGCGTGTCCTGGTATGACCCCCTACTCACTAGCTTCTCTGTAACTAAGTTTGGAGACCTCGGGGCAAGGATGGTCTGTTTGCTTCTGTTGTCTGATGCTTTAAATGTTTTAATCGAAAACCTTCAAAAAGCTTATTTTAAAATTGTCGATCTATGGCTTCGTTAACATAATCACTTGTAGTAGGAAGGGTAAGCATAATACAGGGGTCAGCAACATTTTTGGGCGGAGTGCCAAAAACACCCACAACTTCAACTTGTAAGGTGTTGGTGGGCCAAGGGTGGATGACAGGAGAGCCACGAGGGGCCCAATCCATGCTGTTGCTGTGTAGCACCAGTCCCTTCCCTGCCATCCACCCAGAGGCATGTGTGCCAAGCCATACTCTGGTACCCGTGCTGGGAGTTTTCCACCCCGACATAATACATTCAATACTCTGTGTTCATGTGGAAGCGGGAGGAGAGAATCAGAAATACCCTTCAGTTTGGCAGTGAGAGAGGAAAGAAGTTTATAAACTCAAGTGGGTAGCAATCAGCAGTTCCTTTCCTGTAAGCCTATATATATTTTTATTAAATTGGTGTGAACCAAAGAAGGTTGACATGAAAGTTTTGTGCTTGCAGTTGCAGCATTTGAATAAGTTAAAATCATCCAAATAACAGAAGTAACTGTGCTTCACCAGTGAGATCTTGCTTCTACTCTAAGTGTTATCTGCATCAACATTAAGTTGGAAAACCGTTTCATTTACCAGCTGTATCTGTGATTACAGGGAAATGTTTTCTGTAATGCTGCCTGCATAAGCCTCAAAAATCTTCTTCGCTGAAGTTTGTGTTGTGCTGGTAACATTAAGTTAGCAAAGCTACAGTGCTGACTGATTTTAAAAAAGAGATTCAACCTTGGATTCTGCAGACATGACATTGGAAAAGTCCCAGGCAACTGAGAGCTCTTCTTCGTCACTGGTATCTAAGAAATAACTCTCAGATCCGTTCCTAGAACTCGGGTACATGTGTACTAGAGTCCTTTTTTTCTAACAAGTTTCATGTAGGAAGGTCCTAGCAACTGTGTGTTTTGAGCTGTGCAATTGTTTGCCAGAATCATGGCAAACAAGCCTCTCCTGTTCTTCCCTTTGATGCTTCTCCAGTTAAACACCCTCTGAGTTGAATGTAAGCTGCTGCTCTAACCCTGTGCCTGGCTTTCTTGTAGCAGAGCTGCCATATGCTCCTAGTATACAGTAATCCCAGGCACTCCAGTGTTGGAAATGCCACAGGAGCTATTACTTGTCAGGACAAGCAATAATTCAGCTGGCAAAATACATGTCTGATGGTGTAGAACTGAGGTCAGCCAAGCCCTAGATATCTCTGAGTAGACTGCAATGAACAGCAGACTTCAAAAGCATATCAGGCTCTCAGATGACAGCCAGCCCTTCTATAGAGTCACTGCTTTTATTGTAGAGCATCAAACTCACAGAAAATGGGTCTGCTACAACTTGGTTTGGGGAAGTAAGGGCAGGGGAGAAGACTAGAAGCATTTCCTCAAGTTCTCCTTCCATAGAAAAGCTTATTGGGGAAGGTGAACTTCCAATGAACTTGCCCATGTAGTAACAAATTTCCTGAGATCTAGGTGGGATCTAGATGATTAAATTCTAGCTTGGTGACCACAAAATATTTAGAAGTTGGGTATTTCTGCAGTGTCTGAAACAGCTATAATACAATTATCTGCTTATAATATATTTGTCTGATTTCCTTTGTAATGGAAGCACATTTGTCTTGCAACTCCTGTGAGCCAGCTTTGTGTCCCTAGGCAAGTCTTTAGTTCCCCCATCTCACCTTGGCAATCAACAGACCCTGACAGTCCCTGAACTCTATTTATTAACTTTTGCTTGTGAAGCTGGTCCTCCATGCTGCATGCAGAACATCCCAAGAAGAAAAGAGATTCCTGATTCTCAAGGTAGCAGTCAGGTCTCCTGCACTTCAAGCAAATAGTGGAATCAAATCCTGGGGCTGGCTCATCTTACTGACTTGTATCAGAGACCTGATGCACTTAGTTCTTTGGCTGCTGCTCTTTATTAGCCCACTTATGATGTGGTCAAGAGTTCTTGTAAGGATTTGTGGCTTAGAGCTGGCAACAGAATCTAAGAGTCTCCAACAGAAATCGTCTGATCCTCCACTAGGTTCTTAACCCCTGTGTGTTTGTCGTGAAATGGGTGAAATAGTTGCCTAGCTTCAACATTGTCTTCAGCCTTAATTTTCACAAGTGCCTCTAGATCTTAGACAGGCACTAGCAGTTCATACTGTCACAACTGTAAGAGGAGGGAGAATGGGATTTCAGGCACTGTCCTTTGTTTCTGTGCAAGCTTACATAACAGCTGAGTTTGTGATAGAAATGAAATGGACCTGATGAATGCATCGTCCAGAGCTGGCGTTGTACATGTCAGTCAAGTGGACGTTACTGGAATGCTTTTGTCAGGTAAATTGATTGCCCAAGAGCTTTAAAATCATCACTGTCAGGGAGAAGCATGCAGTTTCTGCTTGGGATCTTGCGCATTGTGTCAACAAAAGGCTAATGGATTCTATTCTTGATGCACCGTTTCCAGCGAGGAGAACTCTCTGTTCAATCCGTGGGTCACATGTAGCATGAGTTTCACCAAATATAGCCTTTGGGGATGGTACAGGCTCTTCCCCTCCATCAGTAGAATCTGAAATCCAAGTAATACGTAGCACAGACTAGGTGGTGTCAGGAGCTGAAAGTGAATCACCTGAGACCCTGGGCACAGTGAATCCTCTGCAGGATGATTCGGTTTCCTTCCTTGTCTAGTTCTGGTTCAGCTCGAGGATGCCGGGCACCTTAACACGAAGCTGCAGCAGTTCTCTGCTTCATATTGCATCTATGGATGTGTGGGCGGTGGGCCCAAGAGGCCCTGCACACACTCATTTATGTTGCAATCAAGCCAGTATTAGAAATGCATGACACCAGCATGGTTGGGGATAAAAGAGCTTCCTATCTGACAGGCAAGCAGACAAGAACTGAATCTTAAGACTGGTAGTGCCCTGATGATTGGAGGAGACAGGCTAGTATTCGGGATATGAGGCCTTGTTGTAGCAGTGCAGTATGACAATATACAAAAATATGGATCCAGTGTCCAGAGCATCTCAAAAAGCTGCACAGGTATGTCTGCTTAGCCCATTCCTCTTATCCCAAATGAATTTCAGGCATGGACAGGTTCTTGGAGTAGCATGAGTGTATTACAAATGATGTTAGCCACACCACAGTGCTGCTTCACGAATATTTGTACAGCATTTTGAAGACCTAAAGCACAAGGGACCCTTTGTTTTGTTTTCTTTGTCTCCTTGTCTAGCACTTGGGACAGAAATGTGTGCCTCCATTTCCAGACTCTGGAGTACATAAAGCTGCTTATACACGAAGCATAAAAATGTAATCCCCTTACCTGGTGATTCATCAATTCCCTGTTAAAAAAAGAAGGTTGACTTTACTCCTTTCTCTTCAGGAACATAAATGAGCGTGAAGGAGACTTTATCATTTAAGCCATGGGGTTTTAAACACCTTTGCAGCCCTCCTTTATTAAATGAAACTGATTCATGTAAGAGGTTTATACTATGATCAGATTTGTTCATTTTGGTTTTGCTGGATTTATAGTTTTGCAAACTTGGCAATCAGTATTATACTGGACTTCTCAAAGCTGGTGTTCTGGGAAGAGATCTATTTGTATTAGCCAATCATTAAGTCTGTTCTTTGCTCCTTATTTTTTCAGATTGTCTGTACCTCACTCTGCAGCCCAAGCAGTTCACCAGGTTTTGGCCACTGTTGCTACAAATCAAGCCAAGCAGGTATCTCAATACTTACTTTTTTCCTTGTTAAGTGCTATGGCCTGGCAAATACCATCCTGCTTCTTGTTTCAGCTGCTGTTGAATAGATTGCCATACATTCCCTTTCCATACCCTCTGCCCTGCACACATTACAAACATCATCTTAATCACTGACCTTGGCTGAGTGATGCCAGACATATCTTTGTTGTGTCTTAATGTTTTTGATTTCATTTTGCTTTTGGAAATGTCTTGCAGGCCATGGCCTTACTGCAGATTCAGGGCTATAAGCAATAATAAAAAAGATCGTGTTAAGGAAAATCGAGAATGTAAAGTTAAAACCTTTCCTAATGGGGGATTAGATGCTACACAAAGGTAGTGGCCCACATCCCAAAACCACTTAATTGTTAGTCTTTGTTCAGGAGAATAGGAATGGAAGCAAGAGGCTTGCATTGGGCTATGTGAGGGGTTCATTGGGTGAATTGAATATCCAAGTTTGTAGTTATTTATGGGTTCATGGCTGGAATTGGAAGGAAGCTGCTGCTTGTTAGGAGAAGGTGAATAGGCAGTGTTGACAGGTGCTTTGGTCCACTTCCCCTTTTTCATGAATTTGTACTCTACCCCAAAATGCAGTAAATTAACTTGAAAACTTTTCCATTCTGTACAGGGGTAACAATATGTTTGCCTGGTGTTTGTGTTCTGCATTTTTAGGGGCCTCTAACAAGTTCACTTAAAGCACAGTCTCCACCTGTGTCTGCCTCCATACCATGTGCTGCCCCCGTCACAGCTGGTCAGACACCTGGCAGCAAAATTTCAGGTCAGTATTTCTTTCTGTTGAAATAAAATTGAGGGTTGGGTGTTCTGCCAGCCTTAGTAGCGCATTGTCCACAGATGGCAGAAATGATGCTGATTCCTCTTCTGTCAATTGATTCCTTACTGTTCCAACCTAGAGAGAATTTGAAAAGCCAGAAACTAAATAGGATTGTCACGCAAAGCTAACCATATGCTTTTATGTGCTTTGTGTGCATGGGCACATCTAAAATTCTGCCGTGCAGCAGTTCCTCTTTCATTCTAGAACTGGATTGTGCATGTGCTTAATATCTGACTTCAGCATTTCTCAGAGCTGTAACTGTTGGAAGCATCTGAAGTGAACATGGGTGTGTTCTTAAATCAACTTTAATGGGAGCCTCTTTTTTTTAAATACTGAGTTACTGGACTTTCATTGGAAAAAGGCCTATAGAGTTCCTTGTGATGGATTAACAGTAACATTATCTGGTTAGTTTCTGACTTGGGGTATGCCTGTGTTGCAGAGCAGTGTAGTCTGGAAGCATCCCTTCCTAGCTTTAAACAAGCAAGCTTGGGTCCTGGCAGCAGCCTATCTACTGCTGAGGTCCCTGACACCAGGATCGAACTGCAACTAGTATCTGAGCTAGCTCGGTTACCTCTTTTCTATATCTTAGTTTGCATTGTAGGTGTGCACAGGTATCAACCTGAGTAACCCATATCAGGCAGTTGATGAAATGGCAACCAATTTTCAGTGTGACCACAAGCCTCCTAAAAGCAATACTGTTTCAGACTAGTTTGACAGTTGATTAGTGATGCAAAACATTTCAGCAGTCACTCTAGCTCCTACAGCCGTATGGAGTTTGCACTTGCCAGTAAACAATTGATGTACAGTAGATGTTGTCTCCATCAGAATGAAGATAAGCGGCCATATATGAATTGGTGTCATTTGTTACACGTTTAAAAGAGTGACGAGGTTGTTGGTAGCAGACAGGTTGACATTTATCTCCCATAAAGGTTTCTTTTTCCCATGGAGTATCTAGGCTGAAAGAGGAACCTGGCAAATCACATGCATGTAATCTTCCGATGCCTAGAACCCGGTGTATATTGTTACAAAGGGCTATCTCTTTGCAAATGGCTTTAAAAGGTGTTGAATACACTTCAACATGAATTAATCGCTGATCCAGTTGTCTGCACCATTGTTTTTCTGTGACTTCTGAGGTCTGCTCTCAGCTGTGATCAAAGGGATTGTTTTCCCTCCAGGCTCTTTTGGCTTTCGTGTGTTAGTTTGGAGATACTCTGGATACTATTAATCACTCTTGTTTTTCAGTGCACAGCAAACTTGTATCTAGAAATCTGTATTAACAGACTGGTGGAAGAATGTTGAAAAGTGGTATATATAGAAAGGGGGGGTGCTGCAAAAAGAAGAAATTACTGTTGAAAAGTTCCAATATGTAACTTGTCCCACTACCCTCCTGAACCCATATTGATTTCTGATATTTTCCATAGTAAACAACTGGGTGAAAGTGCAGTGTCTAGTTGTTGAAATGAGGCTTTCTGTGGGAAGTGAGAGTTGTGTCTCATGTTGTGCCAGACTAAAATATTGCTGTCCACCCTGCTGTTGTTTCCAGGTGACTTCTCAGTAGTGACTCTAACCTCTGCCCTGCTTTGGTGTAGAAAGGATTCAAAATGAGGACCTATCCTATTAAAAGAGCAGTTTAAAATTGGTAGGGTGAAGGAAAGGGAGTTGAATCTAGGATAACCAAATGGCAAGAGCAAACTGTCTCTAAAAAAACAAATTAAAAAAAATCAGTGTTAATTAGGCTCTTTGCCAGAGAGAGAGTACCTAATGCTCATCCCTTACTGCCATGGCCCAATGTAAATCACCGTACAGCATCAGTCAAGGCTCTTCAGTGTCACTTGCAGCCTAATTTCTGAATTGTGGCTCATTTTCCCCACAGAAAAATTTGAACATGATGATATTTAAGGAAAACAGGGTTGTTTTACTTTGTGCAGTGAATTAAGAGAAAGAGAAAAAGGTTGGAGTCATCCCCGTCACATGCAGGTTAGATAACAGCTTTTGAACTGTGTGAGGATCTCGGAAACTTCTCACGCGAGCGTCTGAAATCCATCACTCCATTAATACTCATGAAATATTCCCTTTAATCCATAGACGTATGTTGCCTCTTAGAGAACAGTTTCAATGCGAGTAGGCAAGAATCCTATTTGACATAACAATAAAAGGAAAAGCCATCTCTTCAATTTTAGTTGGCTGAAAATGTCAGGGTTTGAATTTGAATGTTGGTTGTTATGGTGATGGTTTCAGGAGGGAGCACTGTCACAGATCTCTTGGTAGATGGCTTACCATCTTATGTTTATTACCTTATAAGAAAATGTGCCACTTAGCTGTGCTTTTAGTCAGACATGCATTATTGCCTTAATTTGGGGGGAATAATTCAAGTCATCTTCAGCCTTAAACTCATAACAGCAACACTTCCACATACAGCTATCAAGCCACACATAAGTGAAAAACAAAAACAGAAATGTGCTTCCTGAGGAAGTGACTTGAGAAAGCATTTTTCTTTTCTGCTCTGTTTGCAGCTTGGGAAATAAGCTGTTGTGTGTGCTGGCGGGGAGGAGGGGGGGAGCAGAGATATTTGAACTTCTCTTCTTTTTGACACTGCACCTGATCAATCAAATAAAATATGTAAGAGCTCCACTAAGCTCAGCCCATGGCACAGAAAGGCCATGCTGGGGCATCTGTAAGGGAAATGATAAGGAACTGCTTTTGCATCTGCTACTGTTTTTTCCCTGCAACAGGGGCAGGGACTGTAAAACCAGCTGCGACTGTGACCACTTCTGCAGTGACATCCACTCCAGCCACGGCTGCCCAGTTTAACAAGACATTCTCATTCCCATCTTTGGGGTTTGTATGAACTTTCTTAAGACACAATACCGTTTTATCTTTTTCAGTTTATCAAACTATTGCAACACACATTTTCAGCGAACTGTGCAGCATTGAACAACAGCTGTTGCTGTTAGTTAACTAAAATATTTTCAGTTGGTATGTGTTTAACTGACCCTAATGGCTCCAGTCAAGGCTTATGTGCTTTGTAGAGGCTGCATAAGCAAGTCCTGAAGGGTAGCAGGAATCTGGCACAACTTAGTGTTGCTTTGAACATTTTCCATTCTAAAATTCTCCAGGGAAAGCAGGTGAGGAATTGTGGGTGCACCTCTTTGAAGCCGTGGGTTAAGAGCACGGGAACTGTAGAGACTGGAAAGCATGTGCTATATTTTTCGGAAGTCCTTTAGGTCACAGTCCAATGGTTTTAATCAAGACTAGATGTATTAATGCAGTTAAATGTTTAAATAACCCTGCTGGTGCTCACAGAGTCCAGATTCACTCTGCCCAATAAATGTGGAACGGGCTGCTTTCCACTGTCTACCTGTGTGCTCCTCCTTGGAGAGGTGCAGAACAATGCATACATTTCATCCTGCATGAGGGGAGGTGCCTGCTCGGGCTTTTCTGGGAAGATGATAGGGGAACAGAGTGAAGATGCACTTCTCCAGAGCCCTCTATCCAGCCAGATCAGAGAGCTGACCATGGAGCCTTTCCTAGCTACTAGGGCAAGAGCCATAGAGATAAGCCCCTCACTTCTTCACAGCTAGGAGCTAAAGAGTAGAGGTCAGAGTTAAGGGCAAAGTGAGCTGGGCCAGCCCTTAGCTAGGTTTTTGTAGCCTTTGCTTATAGATTTAATTCTCCAGCAAGAGTTGGGTTAATTTTTATGACCCTGGATATACAGCATGTTTGTGATGAGAGCTATCTATGCACAGTGGTAGTTTGTTGCACAGAAGCACCAATATTCCTAGCTAGGATTGGAAATATGAGCTGGCAATCCAGCCTAAACTCTTATGTTTTAAAAAAACCCTATGCACAACAACATGAGTACCATATTGTGACTTTAAAAGTAATCCACTGACGGAGGTGACTAAAGAGTCCCAGTGCCATCTGGTGATGTCTGTTACATAAGCAAGAACGCAGAGAGAGGCATGGGTTGTAGTGAGATAAGAGCACATAGACGTGTTTTAACCTCTTCTCTGGAGTGTTTCAAGGGATGAGATGAAAAATCTTTTTAAACTTCCCTTTTAAAAAAAACAAAACAAAAAGCTCCTTGTTTTAGGTAGCTACACTACAGACAAATGTATTTAAGAAGCAGGAAACTATAATGAAACCCGAAACTGCTGTCCAGTTGGTTTCAGCAACTTGGGGTGAAAGGCCAGAATTTCAGGAGTCTCCATTATGCTTCATTCAGCATCTAAATAAAATGAGATTAAACTATACTCCAACAATTGTCATCATAAAATAATATTACTGTGGAAGTGGGCTGTGAAAAATAGACCCTTAATTTATAAAAACATCATGGATCATGAATTCCTGGAACATTGGAGAGAGTATATAATTCTTGCATTTCATATATGCCTATCTTTTACTTGATTTTTAAATGAAATGCCCTCACTTTTAAAGGTGTAACTGCTGCTGCCACCACTGGGCCAAGTGGGGCTTGAAGTACAGAGCTCTCCCTCTGTGGCTGAATGAAAGAGAGGAGTAGAAACTGGAGAGGAGATGTGCATAGGTGGAGCATGGTCAGAAGGGTTTTGAACTGTCTCTCTGCATCTTTACAATAGGCAGAGTAACAAATTGAAGCCGTTGTCCCTGCATGACTCAGTTAGTGCACAGAGGTATCTCCAGGTTTAGCTGAAATCGGTAAATGTGCATATACACAGCGCTTTGATTTTTGTACAACCCTATGCTTGGAGCCATTGTCTGTATTAATCATGTGGAAGGAAGTTTTGACATTATGAACTAAAGTGCTTTTTCTTCCCTTTTTTTATCCTCTTTGTCCTTAGGGCTGGGTTTAATTTTGGTGCATCAACTGCAGCAGCATCAGCACCACCCATCCTGGCTGCCTCTCAAGGTGAGTTCTTTGAAGTGTGCAAATCACAACATATTTTCTGCTTCTCCAGTATGTGAACACTTACTCCTTTTCATGCCTATAGTTCTTCTGTTTTATGTTGCTTCTCTTCTATTATTAAAACTGCAGTAGCTGCAAGAATATTGTATTTCCATAGAATTGCTGGATTATACTATGTAATGCTTCAGAATCCAGGCCACCTGTCATTCAATTAAAAAAAAGTGAAATATTTGGTGCCAAGAACATCAAGTGAAGTATTAGCATATGAAAAGGACAGTATCTGAAATGATTCCTCCACTACTGCTAATCTGCAGGCTTTAAAATAGCATAGGTTAAGGTGGCCAGCTGCTGAGTGCCATCGGCTTTAAGTAGTGTGACCACATAATAAAATGGTGGAGAGGGGTAGGAATAGATTATAGCTGTGCACTTCTTAGAAGCTGTTGTTCAAAACCAGTAGGCTGCTTTCCCTAATTCACTCATTGTTTTGTGGCTGTGTCATGTAGCAGTAACTCCCTGGAGCAAAAGGTCCTTGCCATGTGCGTGTGTTTAATTCCCCACTTGTTACAGGAGCAAGAACAGGTTCCTCTTACTCATCAAGTTTCAGATCAAGATCATACAAATTTAGGAAAATAAGTAATAAAGGGGAACAGGAGGCACAGCAGGCTCAGCGGGCTATTTGTAATACTCTAAATCGTATTTGGGTAGTTCTCAGTTCCTTACATTGCTCCACAAGTCAGCAAAAGCACCCTTGCCTCTGGTAACGGTTGATGGTAAATCTGGGAATTCAGAATGAAGAAATACAGAAGACATCTTCAAGCTTAGTTGGGAAATAAAAGTGAGAGAGGGGTGTTGTACCTTCCATAGCCCCAAAACTCAATGGCTTGCCCCAAACCCAAATCTCTAGTGCTCTGTCCATCCAAAAATCCCCAAACAAGTTAAAGCATATTACCCCATGTGTTCTCAATTATATGCTTGCATTCCAGGCACAGAAATGTGATTAAAAATAATCAAATGTAATTAACGCACTCTTACTGCAAACTTCCTAAATTACCCTTTCCTTGGTATTTCTATAGTAATGAATGCAGCTACTGTGACAATTACATTCAAGTGTTTTTTTTCCCAGTGTTTCAAAGATTACAATAAACTAAATAAAACAATGGTTAATGTTCTAGAAATACCTTGGGTTTATATAGGGAGATTTACTTCTGTAGAAAATTCTGCAGCTATCTTATGCCTTAACCACAGCTAAGAGCTGTTGCTTAAATGAACAGGTCTCCAGTACATAGCAGGGCTTTTTGCAAAGCTGAAATACTTAAGTGTCAAAAGTGGTAGTAACAGCTACTGGGGCTGTAATAGAGATGGCTTTCTCATTATATCCATTAGAAAATGGGTATTAATAACTGGTGGCACTTTCACTGTATTCAAGGCATAGATAGTATCTTAAGTAGAGGCTACCAAAATACAAGCCCATCAAATCATTGTTGCCATCTCTGTAAAGATGTAGGCTTCATGTGTAGCATTTGTGGAAAGCAGAAGTTAAAGTGGAATGGATAGTTAATTATTTTGTCAGGAGATTTTAAGGTCTTTGGGGTCAGAGCAGTACCTTCATTCTTGTCTGTGGCATGCTTGGCATGCCAGCACTGTGAAGATGATAAATGAGCCCTGCATTCTGTAACTCATTTTTTCTAATTCCTTTTATGTCTCTGAATCAGTGACAGCGCCTGCTAAAGAGTTGAACCAGCCTGATTCATTTTCCACTGCGGGGGGCTCTAAATTTGGAACCATTCCTGAGAGCTCCTTTACGTTCGGGTCCATCAAACCAGCTGGCGTTTCAGGAGCCTCCACTTCTGTAGATGCTGCGCAGACCAACAGCAAACCTGCCCCAATGGCTACTTCAGTTCCCCCCGCGACCTCTAGCAAAATGGAAACCCCTCCATCGAAGCCTGGAGACCACTTGTTTCAGAGTAATCCAGCTGGGGAAACTCTTGGGAGCTTTTCAGGTCTAAGGGTTGGTCAGGCAGATGATAATGCCAAAGTCAGCACTAAAGCTCCATCTACCAGTGTTGTTGGTGTGCAGCCTCCTAAGGTCTCCACAGTACCTTCAGGATTTACCTTTGGCAGCTCCCTTCAACTGGGGAAACCTGTCGAGGCGGTTGCTGCTTCCACATCTGTCCCAACCACTAGTCCAGCATCCACATCAGTCAGCACGAACGCCACAGGCAACATATTTGGTAATGTCCAGTTAACCAACGCAGGCACTTCTGGGGTGTTTAGTCTTGGAGGAGCTTCGAATAGCAGTAAGCCCAGTTTTTCATTTGGTATTCAACAAGCCACCAACGCAAGCACATCCACCCCTGCACCAGCAACCCTCTCGGCTTCAACATCTCTGTCGTTTGGAGCTCTTTTGAGTTCAGCACCAGCTGCCGTCCCTTCTGCTGCTTCTGGTAAAAGTACAGGGGACATCAAGTTACCACCTGTGTCTGAAAAGCCACCTGAAAGTGAAGTGTTAGCACCTGGGCCTGCACCTCTAGGTTCTCAGTCACAGCCACCCCAACCACAGGCCCAGCTGCCTGATTCTGTTAAAGAAACCTCCATATCTCCAGCTGCTGCAGGAGACACAAACATTACAGGTTTAAGCACTGTTTTGGTGACACCTTCCACAGAAGCAGCTTCTACAGTTTCCTCTGTTAGTGACCCCAAGGTGGTGACAGCAGTGGTTCCTCCTGTCTCTAGCTCCACCCCATTGGATCAGAATACCTCGGTCACCACATCTACAGCAAATGTTGCTCCTGCAGAGACAACAGGCTCTTTGGCTGCTGCCTCTGATGTCGGTACATCTCTCCCGAGTCCAGCTGTAGGTACCTCTGCATTTGTGGCTGCCTCTTCAGGTTCTTCAGTTTTCACTCAGCCTCCCAACTCCAGTTCGTCTGGTTCCGCATTTAGTCAACCTGCTAGCGAAACAGCAACCACCCCTTCCACTCCTCCTGCTTTTGGTCAGCTGTCAGCAACAACCACAGCATCATCTCTGTTTAGTCAGCCCGCGGGCGGCACGCTTTCCACCACTGCGGCCACTACCCAGGCAGCTAGCTCAGGTTTCAATACGTCCACATTTGGCTCTGCAGCAGCTGGTGGTTTTGGTCAGCCAGCATTTGGACAGGCACCGACCTTTGGGCAGCCAGCAAGCAGTTCTTCAAGTGGTTTCACTTTCAGTCAGACTGGGTTTGGAACAATGCCTGCCTTTGGCCAGCCGGCTTCGTCCACCGCAGTGTCAAGCAGCGGAAATGTTTTTGGAGCCCCCTCTAGTACTAACAGTGCCAGTTCCTTTTCCTTTGGTCCCAGTAGCGGGCTGTTTGGGCAAAGCAGCGCACCTGTTTTTGGGCAAAGTACTGGGTTTGGACAGGGTGGATCAGTCTTCGGTAACACCACTGCTGCCACCACCACTACATCATCAGCTGGATTCAGCTTCTGTCAAGCCTCAGGTAAGAAAAGATGGTCGTAGTGAGATGGTAGAGTTAGAGCATGGCTGTCAAGCTGATGGTAGGTGAGCAGTGTTTCATAGAGAAAAGTAGGATTCATTTTGGATGAGTCTGTCAGCGGAGGACATGGCAACCTTGCCACACACACTGCGCCATTCCCTGAAGAGGGTTCTTCAGCTGAATTAATACCTTTAATGTTCTGGTCTTATCTTGCTGCTTTATTCCAATGGTCTAAAGTCTTTCAAAATTGCCACTTGATTCTGTCTAATATTTGAGGCTACAGTGAATCCAACGTACTTGTGCTATTGGACCATGAGAAGCGCAGGATCTGGGCTTCTCAAGGTAGGCCTCAGATCCTTGTAAATGAGTATAACTCAGATGCCTCTAGCCACCCTGAAGCAGTGGTTGAATTAGGAATTCATCTTCTAGTTAAGTAGAATTTTGCTTTAAAAAAGGTCTTGTAATTAAATAAAGAGGTAATATGGCTGTTGGGTTCTTGCCTGTCTGTTCTGGTACACCATTATTTACAGAGACTGGGATCCTTGTTCACCCATCTTCTCCTTTTGTTATCCATGTTGTCAAAACTTTTTTCTGTATCCATCTGCAGAACCTTCAGTGGAAGGTGTTGAGGGCAAAGGAATCGCGGTTAAAATCTATTTCCGAGAAAAAACACCCAATTAGGCTCATTTAATTACAAAAGACAGGACTGCAGGAAAGCATCGCCTTGTGTTAACTACAGTACCAAAGAATACTTAAGTCAGGGGGAAGTGAGTCTGCAAAAGGAAGGTGTTCCTAATTACGGAACCTGCAAATTTTATTACAAAATGAGTGTTTAAGTGAATTGGGAGATGGAATCAGGAGTTCTTTTTAATCAAAACATTTCATTATCTTTAATGGGAATCCTTAGGTAACACAGCTCAGATCCTCTGTACACGAGGGAAATCAAAATGCTACAATACTTGTTCATAGCTTGTAGCATTACAGTGATGTTAGCAGAATTCAGGTTCATTTGGATTGTTAGCAACAGCTCCAGATGCTAAAGGGTATTTAGTTTAAAATGTGGTGTGAAGAGGCTTTTAAAGAAGGATAAATATAATTTCAAGTTTTATACTAACCATACATTGGGATAAATCTGATTCTCTTTAAACCTGGTTTCCTCAGTGCTAGTGGGTGATAACTTCAGCACTGTTATTCAGTCAAACCCGAAGCATCATGAAGTGCTCTTTTTGTGCGTGTGTGTGGGAGCTGCTACTTTGCTTATGATGTATCCTTTTTATTCTCTGATACCACAGAAAAGTACCGGGTGGGATTATATTGAAGCATGGTTTTCCTTTTTCCTCTCCACAGGTTTTGGTTCCAGTAACACAGGTTCTGTGTTTGGGCAGGCAGCCAGCCCTGGAGGCACCGTCTTTGGCCAGGTAAAGTTTATGTGCGTCTCGGCATATGTGGTCAGAAGACTGTGGTCAGAAACGCACTAGTTTAGAGTGCTCTGCCTGATTCTAGCAGACCAGATCCTGTTTTACATACAGCCCTGGATAGTTTTCAGTTACCAGGTTGGTGATACTTGCTTAGGCAAGGTAAACTTTGCCTAACATCTGAATAAAAGGCATCCTAATGCATGCCTGGATTCTTCTTGTGCCATACTGGACCATTTGAAGCAGACAACACCACAATCCAAAGTATAAAGAGGCACAAAAGTTAGTAACTAGGACTCATTACCTCCAGGGAAGACTGCATGAGCTCTAAATAAAATTGTTGGCTAGGTGCAAAAATGTACAGCCTCAGCAGTGTTTGCAGGGAGTACATTGTATGTCAAACCAGATGATAAGGTTGTATACATACTATATCACTACAAGTCTGGAAGAGCCATTCATTTACTCAGGATTAGCATGAGATGGGGAGTCTGTGAGCTTCTCTTTCCCTTTTCATACCTATTACCAATGGGACTAGGCCAGCCAAAAAGCAACCACAAGTATATATGTTTGTTGACCTGTGCTTCTTTCTTGTCTCATGTCCTTTCTTTTTCCTAGCAGCCGTCCTCCTCCAGCGGAGGCTTGTTTGGGTCTGGCAGTGGTGGGAGAAGTGGAGGTTTCTTCAGTGGCTTGGGAGGAAAACCAAGCCAAGATGCAGCCAATAAGAACCCTTTTGGTTCCTCTGGTGCAGGATTTGGATCTACAGCTACCCAGAGTAAGTAAAGAAAAGAAGAATATAAAATGTATTGTGCTTGCTTTTGGCTTACTTGGTGGCTTTTGCCTTGGGTAATTTATGTATTAGTATGAAATACTTACCTAGGCAACAGAGGCGGATGTGGATGGTGCATACTTCTCTGAACATCTACTTTGCCTTTCCGGTTTAGGCAAAATAACAGGGCAGGAGTCCAGATAGAGATGCACAGAAGGGAGAAATGTAAGGAATGTGCATATTTTGAAGGAATTTCCTGTAGCAAAATGCAGTTGTTCTTAGAACTCAATCTCTGACTTAGAACCTTCGTTATTTTTCATTTGCTCTGTTAATTTGGAGCCCCACAAGATACCATTGTCTTCTCCTGTCACTTTGATTCCTTTCATTCTTTGAGCTGCCAGTTTGTAGGTAGAAGTGACAACATACAAAACTGGTTGTGGTTAAATGTCCTGCTGTTAATGGCAGGAGAACCAAAGCCTGTTTCACTCATGGTATCTTAGCGCAGAGAGAGACACGCAGTATATATGAGCCAGACATCAGCACTGTGCTTAAAAACAACAGATGTACTGAACATATGAATCTACTGACTAGTCAGGGCCCAAACACTTCTGTACAACCTTCCTTTCTCTTTTCTTTTAATTCAAAGAGCCAAATTGTCTGATTTCGGAACGTGTGAGTTGGGCTTCAGAGTCCTTCAGACCCTGTAGAAAACTCTGGCATTTCCACCACTTGTTCAGGAAGCTGTATCTCTTTTTATTAAGATACTACATCTAAGTGCATATTCTGGGTTACTCCAAATAAGGAACATCAAGAACTGGGACGACTACATAAGCTCTGGGCAGATCTTGGGGCTGCCTCTGCAGTCCATTTTAGAACAATGGTCTAGTTTAAAGCATGTCACCTCTAATGTAGATGTAACTTCAGGCAGTCCCGCCCTTTCCATCTAGCAAGGTTTTGAGTTTATAGAGAGATTGTATCTGAGATTTATATATATGCAGGTTAGTGTCTGAGCACAACAGTGAAAGGTGATTAAAAGGAGTGAGAAGAAGCGAGGCATGCTCTACCGTGCGGCCCTCTGGAGAGGTTTGATTTGGACCTCTTGAGTGCAGCCTGTTCTTCAGCAACTCAGGTAGGTGTCCTACACAGACATAGCTGGTACTTTTGAGTTTGGAAATGGTTGGTGTAAAGACCTGCTCCTGACTGGTATGGGGGACAGGTTTGGGAATCTTCCTTTGCAGAGCTGCTATGTTCATAGGGATGAAGTACAGAGGCCATTGAAAGACTAATTCTGCCACAGGTGTAACAATATCCAAATAGAGTTGTTTGCCACACAGGCTTGAAGCTGTTTTCAAGGACAAAGAGCATTTGTCTGGCAAGTGAAGCTCACTTCGATTGGTGGGTCCTTGAAGATGTTGTATGGATAACTTGATCCTTGCCACTAGTCAGCAGGAACAAAACTTTCAGTAACACTTCAGCGTTGAGAAAATCAAAAGAATGAAGACTCCAAAGTGCTGAATCCAGTTGCCCTTTGGGAAAGAGCAGGAGGAAAAGAGGGAACTATTCTTTTTTCACTCTTCATACCCAGAACTGTGCTCAGATACTATATGATGTAGATGCAGTACAGGCAGTCCTCAGACTTACGACACAATTGGTTCCTGAAGTCTTAAGTCAAAAAGTTGTAATTCGGAACCAATTTTCTTATAAGAAACCATGTTATAAATGGGGAATTGGTTCCTGAACCAAGGCCCAGTGCCCTGTTTTCACTAAAAATACCCCAGAATGTTGTACTCGATCAATTATAGATGAGTAATATAGCATTTATATTGTAAATAGCAATCATATTGATTTGGAAGGACTTGTTTGAAGTTACTTTGCTGGACTTTTTGAAGGGTTCTTGGCTGGAGTTTTCTCAGGAGTCGTGGCTGCAGGTTTTTCTGGAGTCTTGTCTGCTTTTTTTAAAGAAAGTGTCCAAGGAAGTTTGGACAGATGTTCTGCAGGGAGATGGGTGATGCAGCGAACTCGTTCGCTGGCCTGGCATGGCGTTGTGTTGGATCAAGCATTGTAAAGTCAAAACTGACGTCATAAAGTTGAAACAGGGTGTTGATTTATAAACGTTGTAAGTCGAGGACTGCCTGTATAAGCATGTAGGTCGGTATTTACAACAGTTTGTAATTGGTCCTGTCTGACTGCATCCCTTGACTGCTCCTGTCTAAGCAGGATCCTTTCCCTACTTGGAGGCTTTAACATTTGTGACATGAACTTAGGTTCATAAAAGCTTGCACTTTCTCTTGCTCACTCCGTCTCTTATTTAGTTGGACTGTAAAGGAGCAATATCTACCCTGTCTTCTGGCTGACTTCAGGCTAATGTAGTTAACTACTTCTCTCTATTAGGAGACAATCGTACACTCTTCACCTGCAAAGGCAAGTCTATTTCGAACAGAACCAGTTAATACCATATGTATTACCTCTCCATTGGGTGGAGTTAAATGCCGTTTTTCTCTTTAATGCCAAAGATGAGATGTTTTGCCTCTAGAGCTCAAGATCACCAAATGATTCTCATAGAAAACAAACATTTAGATTAGCAATATTTTATACTAACTAATACAGCTGTCAACTAGTTGAGCAGCCTGTGAGAGAGCAGACTAGAGAAAACGGAGAGGATAGAGATGATGTAATCTCCCTGCAGGAGAATTTAGCTCCATAGCCCCAGCTATAGAAATCCTAGCTATACAAAGAGCTAAGTACCTAACTAAGTCCACAGAAATGAGTGCAGAACCATTTTTTTTCTAGTTTTCCTCCTTTAAAGGATGTCTACATAAAGGGTATAAAACATTCAAAATAATTGGCATTCTAAATAATCTCATATTCCTTTAAGTCACTTTTCACATGCAAGCAGTGATATCAAAGAAACAGTAAGATTTAAATGCAGTGAATATACAGAGATGCTGTCAAGGATGTGAAATGCACTTAACAGCATATATAGCATGGCTTGGATTGTTATTTATTTAATTATTTACAACAGTAAGCGTGTTAACCCCGTAGAGAGGTGGTTAGTCGTGTTAGTCTAACATGTTATCCCTGTATAGGCCATTCTGACCTGGGGACTTATCTTGCATCCTGTTTGGGAGCCCACTTTTGTTTTGATGGCCCGTGTTGTATGTGGTCTTTATGCTGGCCCCTTTTGTGCCAAGGTGACTTTTCATCCTTGAGGAATTTGTTAATAATGAAACCTTAAAAGAAGAAATAGAATAAGGATGGCTGGGAGCTAGGCGGGATTTAAGAGAGAAAATGTGAGAGTACCAGCAGGGAGTGGTAATCAGTACTTTAAACTGGACCTTCTGTTGGTAGAACTGGAGAAAGTTTGGCCTGGGATTTTGTTATTAATGTGAAGTTGAGGCAATGCAGAGCTATCAAGCTAAAAATCTGTTGGTCTGAATCTGTGCTAGGAAGTCTTGGTTATACCCTAGGAAACTGCTTGCCCATGTTGGACATCAGTAGGAACAGTGGGGGGACTACCATTAATCTTACACGTCTCCACTGCAGACTACTCCAGAGAAGCATGTAATAGGTATATCTGTATTTAAACAGAATTGGAAGGCTTAATTATTTATCAGTTGTATCCTTCCTTTAATGAGATGCCTTGGGTGCTTTATTCTCCTTCCTTTGCAAATTGGGAGGTGGTAGAGAAGTCTCAGGAGATGATTCTCATGCATAGGGAGCCCTGAATGGCTGGCAGAAAGGAAGGTAAGCAATAGCCAAGGGGTGGAAGGTAGGGGAGGAGAAAAGAAGCTTCAGTATTTGCTAAAAGGATCATTTAGACACTTAGAAGAAACAGTCTGTTCCTTTTGTTATCTTAATCATCATGGTCCACCAAGACTAAAGACCAACTTTATTTTTATCCCCGCTAGTTCATCCCTCCATAACTTTAATATTAGGCTTGACACCAAGGGAAGACAAATGTTTTACCAGGGAAGTACTTTGTCCCTGCAGGGTCATCAGATTGCAGAAGACACACATGGTGCAGCCTGGTAGAAGATAGAACTTCAGGTCCTGCAGATTAGACCATATAACAATAAAAAAAAAATCCTACATCTTCTTGCCCAAAGTATTAAAAATGTGTAGTTGAAATGCATGGCATCTAGCTAGTAGGCTTGTGTGAGGAAGGGCTATTTTACAGTGACCATAATTTCCCGTTTGAAAGCCTGACTTCTAATTACTGCAGCGGAGAATGATGCAAAGCAAATCATGCGCTGTCTTCTCCAAAATGGATATAACAGTAATTGTTCTAGATTTATTGTCACTGAAAAATAAGACAACAAAGAGGCTACTAGCATCCTGTTGAATCCAGGTCTGTTGGAACAGGAAAGGCTTGGTCTCCTTCAGTAAGGATGCACTTTTGAATAGGACATTTGTGATGTTACGAGAGATAGAAAGGAGGCTTGCTTTCACATGTGGTGTGCTGAGATCTTCACAAGTGTTCTTCATCTCTCCAGATACCTCTAGCTTATTTGGAAACAGTGGAGCCAAAACCTTTGGATTTGGTACCTCAACTTTTGGAGAGCAGAAACCTACAGGCACTTTCAGCTCTGGAGGCGGGAGTGTGGCATCTCAAGGTTTTGGGTTCTCTAGTCCAACCAAAGCAGGTATCGTATTAACAAACCTACTGTGAACACCCACAATTACTTGTAAGGTTTAGAAATGTCCCAGCAGTCAGAAATCTATAGTCCCACCCCTAAATATATGTATAAGTATTGGATCTGAATAATAATCCAACCTGTGGTGCCAGCTATTTTAAAAAGGGCTTCAGAAGGTAGAATTTCAGCTTCAAATTCAAGACTTAGTATTTTATAATCTATGTAACCTTTGCCTTTAATCGATCACAGGCTCATGTGTAGCATTGCTATGATGGGGAAAGCTTCCCCAGAACATCTACGTCATGACTTCCTCAGAGCTGTTCTTTTAAAATCAGTTTGATCTAACTGGCATGTGGCCCTTTCTCTCTTTCCTCGGGCTGAGTTGTAGTGAATACTAAATCTATAATCTCTCGTGCTGCTCTGTAGATTATGTTTATGCTCGTTAGGAAAAGTATTGGGTATCTTGCAAAAATATATATATATTCCTTGTGTGTGTTTCCGGTGAAAACAATGAATGAATGATGACTATGATGTGATACGATGTCAGTTCGACCCAAACAGCACAGTGCTTGTCTTGTTAATTGCAACAACAAAAAAAAAGGCCAAAAGTGTTAGACAAAGGGAAGCCTCCTCCTTTGATTATTGGACTATTCCCACAATGCATACCTATGCTGCTTGGGGTTGTGCTACGGCAAATGTGTCCATCACCCTCCCCTCTCCAGAAGAAGCCTTTACCAAGTCGGAGTTGGAGACGGGGATCTTTCAGGATTTCGTTACAGAAGTATTACTGTATGATTAGTATTGAATGGGGGCAGCCTCAGAGCTGTTGCTGACTGTGCTCTTGTATTACCGAGGAGACTGAGCGTAACGCTTGTGGTGCTGCTAGCCTCAGTAGCCGTTTTGGTGTTTCTCTTAAGTGCTTCCCGTGGGTGAATGTTGTACTCGTCAAGACAGCCTCCTCCATTCATTTTTCATCTATTTGAGGAGGCTGGCATCAGTGGATGACTCTTTTCATTTACTACCTGAGATGTTCTCCTTTCCATTGCTAGCTTCAATTTCAAAGACAATCTTAAGATGGAACTTGCTGACGAGTCACTGCAGGAGGCATTTTTGCTACTGTGGGCCCTCTAAACTCTTTTCTGCTCCAATTCAAGGGGTTCAACACCATAAAAAGATGATGTGGCTTCTTCTCCTGTCTAGTGCATTAAAGAGAACGGTCCTTAGCAAATCAAGCTCTCTTGTTCTGTTTTAATCCTAAATATTGCCCAACCATCTCATTTTTCATGTTTGTTAACATCCAGTACGCAAGAGAGCCCTTCCAGGTCTGAGCTCCAATGTATTAGATACAGACCTGTGTCTCTAGGAAGAAAATGTAACAGGATATCTGATCTGTGTGTAAATAATTCAGCCCTAGCTTTTATTTTTTCCAGACCTTTGTGTTTACAACCAAACAGTATCCATTACCTTGGCATGCACTGGAATTTCACCCAGGGTATTAAAATGCGTCGTGTTATCCCAAACATCAGTCCTAGTCAAACAGAAGCAAGCGTCCTTCAAATTTCACAAAGCCAATTATAAACCAGCAGCTGGTGTTGGTAGAGTTGAATGCAGAATAGAGAAATCCAAGAGGAAGAGACAGAGGCTATAGGAGGAGAAGGTGGTTAAAACACTGAACAGGAATGCAGAAGGCTTGCATTCAGTTTGACTTGGTCATGCAGATTTCTGTGACAAATCCTCATCTTTGTGTCTTGGCTTCTGATCAATAAAACAAGCCCTTTGAAGGCATGTTAATTGAGGTGATCAAGTACCCTTGTCAACACAGAGCTTAAAATCATACACAGAGCAGAGCAAATCTTATTGCACTGGGGATTCTTCCACCTTTTCAGTCTTCTGTACACAACACAGCATGCACCTGATCTGAAAGGTCTGTGCATAACCCCTCTCTCCTGTCAGATATGTAGCCACGCTAAAATGTTTCCTGGTGCAATATTAGGGTGACAGTATCAGTGCAACCGGCCTTTGCAAGGAACTTTTTTTCAGCTGCTGTTTTTCTGTGTAGATTTCTTCAAATGTTTGTAGCTTGTATCATTCATGTTAACAGGGTTTTTTGATTGGGGAGGAAGGGTTAAGTCTGCATAAGCTAAGCTTTCACTGTCGGGGGAACAAATTCATTGATGAAGGATGCATGAACTTTTGTTTAAATAAATGAAAAGCATCAGGCTGCAATCTATTGCCATGTGTGTTATGCCAGTATAATCCAGTTAACATGGATACACGCTAACTCTCAGTTCAAATATCTAGTTTTTATATGAGGCAAGTAAGCTAGGATGCCTTAATGTATCATGCCTGAATATTTATTTGTGGACTTTGAGTGGTGCCTGTGGATATCCTGGTGGGTGCCTGCTGGAACCTAGTTCGATTGAAAAATGATGCTGTCTAAGGAACGCTCTCAAGAAACGTTTGGATGCTTATCTTGCTGAGGTGATCCTGACCCCAGCAAGGGGCTGGACCCAGTGATCTCACGAGATCCTTTCCAGCCCTAATGTCTATGAAATCTATGAATGATCGCCTGTATCAGGCTAAATTTGTGCTCCACTATTCCAGCAGCCCAAACTGTACCCATCCCTTGAGTGGTCTCTGCTCCTTTGGGTTGGTCTCTGCACGCGGTGGGGAGCTTTCCTGTCCCTGCCTTTCATAACGAAACGCGTGGTACTTTGGAAGCTTTGCAACCACCACTTCCATAGCCTAATGCCATGCACTTGTCAGGAGATGCATCAACCCTGTTTAGAGCCTTTCTGCTTGGAAAGCTAACTTTTTTTTTTTCTTTCTCTGTTACTATTTGCTTAATGTTCTTGTCCCTTTTTTTGCCTCTGTTTTGCTCAGGTGGCTTCGGTGCTGCTCCAGTGTTTGGCAGCCCTCCCACTTTTGGGGGATCCCCTGGGTTTGGAGGGGTGCCAGCATTCGGTGCAGCCCCAACCTTTTCAAGCCCTCTGGGCTCGACGGGAGGCAAAGTGTTCGGCGAGGGTACAGCAGCAGCCAACGCCGGAGGATTCGGGTAAGTGGACCAGAGGCTAAGGATTTGCAAACCGGTGTCCTTATTTGCTTGATACTGTGTCCAGGAGGTTCTAAAAGTCGAACGACTGTAGTAGGATGGAGTGCAAAGCCACAGACCACCTTATTGGTACAGCCTTTTGTGAAGGAAAACAGTAAAAACCAGGACTTGCAATTCTTTACATGCTTTTCCCCCTGCTTCCAAGAATGGCAGAGGTTTGATTTTTACTGAGGGCAGACGGCAGAGTCCTGATACCTTGCAGTGTGGATGACATAAGCTGTATAGCCCAGAGGCCTGAGTGCAGAGTTGTTTCTTGTTTGCAAACTTATTTGTGTGTGTTCCAGTTGAGTCTTGACTGCCCCCAGCAAGGAGGTTCGTTCTCCATCTCAGCCAGAGATGGCTTACGGAGTGCTTTCACCTGCCCTGGCCTTTTAGAGCCTGTCTGTGGCACCAGGATCTTTTCCAGAACAAACAGCACTTTATTCCATGTTCTGCCCAGCAAATATATATCTTCAAACCTGGGGAAGCAGCTGTTGTGCTAGGCAGCAACTCCTCTGCGCTGCTACTGGTAGAAGACAGGGCAGATCTTTGCCTTATGGACTAACTAAATCAGAGATGCATAAGCTTTGTACCCTTGTTGCAAAGAAGCCTAGCAGCATGCTGGGCTGCATTAGTAGGAGATGTGTTTATTCCCCTCTATGCAGCACTGGTGAGGCCACATCTGGAGTATCGTGTCCAGTTTTGGCCCCCCCCCCGGACAGAAAGAATGCGGATGAATTGGAGAGTCCCAGAGAGGACAATAAAAATGGTTTGGCAGCTGGGGCACGTGACTGATATGGAGGGGCTGAGGGAACTGGGCTTATTTAGCCTAGAGAAGGGAAGACCAAAGTGGGATTCAATAGCAGCCTTCAAGTCCCTGCAGGGTGGTTACAAAGAAGATGGAGCTGGACTGTTCTCAGTGGTGGCAGATAACGGCACAAGGAGCAATGGGCTCAAGTTGCAGCAAGGGAGGTTTAGGTTAGATATGAGGAAAACTTTATCACTAGAAGGGTAGTAAAGCACCGGAACAAGTTACCCAGAGAGGTGGTGGAAGCTCCATCCTTGAAGGTTTTTAAGACCCAGCTAGACAAAGCCCTGGCTGGGAGGATCTAGTTGGGGCTGGTCCTGCTTTGAACAGGAGGTTGGACTAGAGGTGGCCTCCTGATGTCCCTGTCAACCCACATTTTCTGTGATTCTGTGATTTTTAGAAACAGCAGTTTGCCTCATCAGATGTGTCTCTGATTTAATCTGCTTAGCATCTGATGAAGTAAACTGATGCTTATGAAAGCTTATGCATCTCTGATTTTACTTAGTCTATAAGGTGCAAAACTGTCTTGCCTTCAGCCTGGCATGGCTTTCAAAGCTACCTCAGTGCCTTCATGTCCTGCTTATACATTGTGCAGCAGTTGTGCAGGATAGATAAAAAGGCCTCATGGAAAAGCTGCCTCATCTGCACATGGGTGTTTTCCAAGCATCTCTCTTGGTTTCAGAGTGGAGCTGTCATTCCTGATGCCTTTTAAGAGCTTCCCACACATGAACTAGGTGGTTCTCGCAGCTCTGGCCCCAAAGTGGGGATGGGCAGGCTGCCAGCGCCCCATGCGGTTTGTGGCAGTCTCCACCCTAGATGCTGCAGCAGGGCCCCTGCAGTGTGTGGCAGGGCAGGGTGGTGAAGCAGCCTGGAAAACCTCTTCAGAAAAGCTAAAAATACCAAAGCAAAGAGGAGGAATATTGTATGAATAGCATTTCATTTGATGTTAAACTCAATTTATACTGTTCAGCCCTGACTTCTAATTGCCATTGTGCTGCGGAGTTCTGTATTGAAAACACGAACAGATAATAGCTAATGTCATCCCCTCTGAAGCTTAACACCTCATCCCTAAGGTTTGGAGTAAACAACTTGTGGAGCAATTTGCACCTCAATGAGATTCATTGTTTAAGGAGTCTGCAGACTGGGGAGGCTGGCCTTTGTTTAAGCGCTGCACCTCTTCAGATTTTTCTTTGCTATTATAGGGCGTCTATAGCAAAGCTGCTCTGACTTGCTGTAATTACAGCACATTGGAGCAGACTCGATTAATCTAGTCTGCTGAAGTGTGGTAATTACTGCACTTCAGCAGACCGCAATGTCATGTGTATCAGCGTCCCCACACTGAAAAATGGCAGCTTGTGCAACAAGTGCCCCATCACCGTTTTTCAGCACAGGGATGCTGATGCACGTGATGCTCTGGGTGCTCTAATTAAATCTCCCCTGCCCCCCACAACTCCCAGAACACTTGTATAAACACCCATGTAGTCCAGACTAGAGCTTTAGACTGGTTCTGAATTGGCTTAGGGATTTGTTGTTCCCAAAAAAGAGGAAAAAGTGGCGGTAGAGAAGGAGAAGGAACATCTAGCTTTCCTAGCTGGCTGTATGAATCTCACCTTAAAGTCCTAAGGAAGCGTAGTCTCTGGAGCACAGTTGAGTACCATTGGGTCCCTTCTCCTGTATGTCCCTCAGCAGCTGAACTGTGCAACATGTGGGGCTTGGGGGACATCCCTCTTTAAGAGATGGGAGAACTAAGACCAGGGTCTGAAAACTGAAGTCCCCAGTAGGTACTCCCCAAAGTGTTTAGAGCCAGGATTAGCTCTGAAATTCTTTCATTGTTGGAGCACTCTGCAAACTCTGACACATTAGTGCCACCCTTGGTTACATCACTTTGAAGTGCAGCAAAAGCCAATTTCTCACTTTGAAGCCTGCTAACTTTTTCACTGAGCCTTAAATTCTAGAGGAAGCAGGCCTTTGGTGTCACAGCTTCATTGTCAGGTCTCTCCAAGTCCCCACTTTCCCATTGGAAATGCATGAGAGGAGTCTGGAGGTAGAGCAGGGGGCTTGGCCAGAACTGGAGCAATGGGTGCAAGTGTGAAGGGGCAGTGGCCCCACTTCTAAAACTGGAAAGCCTGGTTAAAATGCAGAAGTATGCGTCAGCGACTTAAAACCAGTGTTGTTTTTTCCGTACCTTTTAGTTTTTACGTTCTCTTTCAAAAGGCACTTGCCTGTAGTAGGAGCTGAAAGGTTGAGTCAGTTTAACCGCAAGTTCCTCATCACTAAATTTAAACTCGAGTTCCTTTCATAGCTACCAAAGTGACAAGTTGTTTGCTAGAGATGTATGTCCTGAGAAGATGAAGAATAATCATCAGAAAAAAACTGCTGCTTGTAACCAGCCCTGCCATTTCCTCCCTTGTTTGAAACAAAAATGCTCTTCTGCCATTACCAGGAAAAGCAGAATAGACCATGTTTCACTTGCAGTCCGGAGGCAAAGCCATCTGCACACTACACAGGTCGAGAAAGTTGAGGTGCAGCGAACTGGCTACCGGAGCACAAGTGTGAATACAAAGACGCTGAAAGGCCCGTCTGTAGTTAGTACCATATATAGAAACAGCCTGCAGAGTCCATCGTCTGTCTCTAGCAAGGCAGAGATTTACTTCCTTCATCAGGTGACTTGTACGTCGCAGTTCTGCAAGACCTGTCTCTTCTGTCTCTCTGAGACTGATGTTTTGATGCTTCAGAAAAGCACCCTAGATGGATATGGATGGAGAAAGGTTTTAACTTTGTCAATTCACATTGCAAGTCAAACCTGAAAGGAGTATGCAGTTGGCTTGGCCTGTTCTTGCTTGATATTTTGTCGGCCTCCCGAAACCAGCACACCATTTAACTTGACTGGCAGTGTGCTGAAGAGCGGACGCTGTCTGGAGTAGCTGGCGGTGTGACTCGTCGGCGTGCATGTGCATTGGCAGCGTGGGTGACGAGAAACTTGAACAGCTCATGCCTGCTCTGTGCTCCGTTCAAGATACAGAAGCACTATATAAGCCCCTTGTTTTCGAGTATAAATATAGCATACAAAATTGGGAGAAGGACGTTGGGTGGAGGGGAGGGAGTTGCATTGAGGGAATTATCTTGGTATTTCATTAATGTGTCGTGCTGGCGGTGGGTTATTTTTAAAAAGGAAATATTTGCCTCCACAATGCTAGTTTTGGATGGGGTGGGTGGGGAAGGGAGGATCCAATTTCCATATATATAGCTTGAGTCGATTACTGGGGGGGTTTTGTTTGTTTTTTGATGAGTGTTTTTTTTTTAAATACCAGCTACCTCTCCCAAATCCATAGAGGCAATGCTTCCCCTCCCTGCCACCCTTTTGTTCTGTTTAAGTGTCTCAGGTAAAGAGACCAGTGTTGATTAGGTGAAGAGGCTCAGGAAGGAAGCAGAATGATGCATGCTTCAAAATAAGGGAGAAGAGGAAGGAAGGAAGGAAGGAAGATTGGAGGAGAGTTTGAGAGCCGACTTGCACAGTCCTGGAACTCGAGAGCCTGGGTCCCGAATGCCAGCTCTGCTGTGCACCTTGCTGTGTGACCTTGGGCATACCATACAACCTCTCTGTTTTCCCCATCAGTGAAATGAGATAATGATGCAGCATTTCTGAGCTTGATGGATGAAAAGTACTGTGTGGTGGTGATGGTAATTTAGTATCTTCCACTTAGTGGCTGGAGTTGGGATTTCCTGGCACTAAAAATGCACCGCAGTTGCTGGTCATGTGTTAAGCTCAACATTTTTTTTCCCCTTTATGCCAACTGAGCCTTTGCTCTAGGTCTTGGAAAGAAGCTGAGCAAAGAGATATTTGTTCTATGCAGGCTGTTCTTTCCAAAGCCAGTCTCTCAGAATTAATGCTATATATATAATAAAGGGGGTGCCCTGGGCTAGTGTGGGCACTGTTGTCATTGGAGCATCATTCTTCTTGTACCCAGCGATGGCATGCATTCGCTAATACGTGTTTTTTTTCTTTGCAATGCAGTTTTGTCGGCACCACTAACAACACGGCAACCTTTGGCACTCTGGCAAATCAAAACACTCCTACGTTCGGGTCGCTGTCCCAACAGAACACTGGTTTTGGCACGCAGAGTAGTGGATTCTCTGGCTTCGGGTCAGGTGGAGGAGGTATGAGGAGTTAAACTGCAGTCCCTGTCGTAGGATGAAGCGAGAGGGAAATGCAGACCCCGGTTGCGTGTTCTCATCAGAACTCAGCTGTGACCCTTATTCCAGTCCTTAACCAAGAGCAAGGGCCCAGGCTCAGAACCTGAGTGTTGTGCTGTTTGATAATGCCTGGTGCCGTCTCCTGTCAGCTGGGACGACTCGGTTGCTCTTGCCTTAGATTTGGGGGGATGGAGGCTCAGGTGTGGATCTGGGTCCAGAAATCTTAATAGGGATTTCACCAGTCCAAGGGGACAGAGGCCGTTCGTAATCCAGCGCACTGAGCACTCTCAGCACCCCTCGCTCTGGCTTGCCTTCTGGAGTTTGGCAGGGCTGCCCTGCCTCTGTGTTCTGCCAGAGAGAATAGAACCCATTTTTAGATGTGTCCCGGCTGCTGCTTGTCCAAACCGTGACAAAAGGCACCTTGGCTTGGGGAAGTGAGCCACAGGGTTGAGATTCAGAAGACTTATCACCCAATCACTGCATGTGGCATTTGGGCAAGTCAAGTTTTTTCACCGTGTGCCTCAATTCTGAGCTTTTACTCTGTGGAATAATTTTTTATCCACTTCCCTTAGCAGGAGATGGAATAATTAACATCTTTACAGTACTGCAAAGCTTATCCTCAAAGGGATCCACATTGCGGAGTTGAACCACAGCCCTAAGGCCAGGTCCTTAGCTGGCATAAATTGTTGTAGTTCCATTGCTTTCAGTAGAGCTACAGTGGTTTACATCAAGCTGAGGACACAGCTGTTAAGAAGGCGCATAGACCCATTTGGCCGGCTGCTCTCCCCCTCCTGGATAAGTCAGCACCACCATTTAAAAAGCGCAATGCATTATTTTCATGGAAATATGAACAAGCTGTGTGCTCCTTGTGTGTAATGGCTGCTAACGAGAAAGGGCAGCTGATTAGCACTCAGAGCCTTTTCTTGCTAACTGAAACCAGCCACTTTCCTTCTCAGTGAAAACTCAACTCTTATTGTTTGCTTGTCATCCTTTCTCCAGCCTCTTACATGGGTAAATGGGAAGGAAACTTTAATATGTGTCATGCACGGTCTTTCTACCTCCTAACAATGCTTTTTTAATCTTGCATTTCTTTCAGGGTTTGGCTTTGGATCATCTAACACGTAAGTACCCATTACCGCTTTGTGTCTGATTTTCATTAAAATAAAAAAGGAACAAGAATGGAAATGTTGCATGATGTTTGAAGGGAAGCTTTGGAAATCTCAATAAAATGTGAATTTGAACAGAATATTTAAAGCAGAAAAGGAGGCTTCTGACTGCATTCATGCACTCTCTCTCCTTTTAATAGCATTATGCAGACTGACTTCTCTGATTCTGTGGTTAATCCTCCATAAGAGCATTTTCAGTAATACAGTACTTGATATCAGAGCACAGTACAAGCGTGGGTAAATAATGAACTTCTTGTACTGATGACGAGACCAGATCACCTGTCTGATCTAATTGAGTTATTGCTTTCTAATGACTCCCAGACCAGTGCTGTAATCAAGACTCCTAGTTACTGGGTTGCCTAAAGCAGGGTGCTTAAAACTTTGTACCAACTTAACTTTATATGTTGAGTGAAAGTTGGAACGCTCGTTCAGAGCTTGTCAGAGGGGCTAGAAGTGCCAGCGCTTGCTCTGAAAAGCTTTCACTGGCAGTGTTTGATGGATGGGAAAGTTCCAAGAAGCTTTAGATATCTGCTAGCTTGATGAAGAGACGACACCCTCGCTTTCACTGCTGTTTTCCTTTTGGTTTCACAGATCCTCCTCTGGGTTTAGCGGCTGGAGAAGCTGAGAAGATGGTGAGTCACACTTCCTGCATCGAGCCTTGCCACAGCCCCTCTGTTCACGGATACTCCTTGTGTACAAACCTCGGAACAGCTTTCTTTCTAAGTGCAGATTCTCTGGCGTCTTTTCTTTTAAAAAAAATCGTTCTCAGCCTGAGCAGAGCTGCTATTAAAGACTGTCTCTTTTCCATGCCTGTGTGAGAGAGAAGACAGATTGGCCAGATTCAGTTTGGCTAAAAATCGGTGCACCTGCTGTTGAAGTCCGGAAGTCACCGACTGGGGATGGGGCTTGGTTTTGGGGCCCATTAATTGTAAATGCAGAGGAAACAGTCACCCCGCTGAAGGGCTGTCATTGATCTTGCGCAGGACAGCAGAGAGGTAGGAAGTTCTTATAGAAAAGAAACGAGGATAGTGCAACCCCGTAGCAGCAACATGCAACAAAGCAGCAGGGCACCTCTCCTCTCTGTATTTTAGTAAAGCTCACTCTAAGACTAGTGAGAACATGGTTGAGTCCGTACAGAAATCTTTCGGCCCTTTGTATTAAAAGTCTGACCTCCATCCAGGCACATTAGTGCTTTTCAACTCCTGGCTCGGAGCATTGGATCATACTGTCGGCTACATTTTCACTAACGTACGTGACATGGTTCTTTTCTCCCTGGAGCATTTGGTTCCAGTCAGTCACATTTATGAGACCTGCTTTGTGTTTACAGTTGAACATATTTAGCAAATGTTTTTAAAGCGTGCCTCGAAGGCATCCTAAAGAACATGTTCTCTCTAATAATGCATCTGACCGCCACAAAATCCTCAAATGATGTAATGGATTTTCCTTGCGCCATGAAAGATGCATCTTGAAGTACCAGCTTGATAACTGGATGTGGTGTGTGCAGTTGTGTTGCTGTTAATAGAACATATATTGATCCTCATTGGATGCTTCAGAATAAGAAATGTAAAGATGTTTCATACAGAGACTTTTAAACTCTATTAAAATGAAACAAAGTACAACAGTGTGATACGAAATGGTCCTTGGGCTGGGACAGTTGGGAGCAGAGTTGTTGGTCGGACCTGTGCATAGATATCGGCTCGACAGTCATTCAGTTTAATGCATCCCATTTACAAGACCATAGCTGAGGCTGTGTCCTCTGTTGTCAGCCAGGAGAAGTCCCTGCGTTCCCATGTTTGTAACTCGAGTGGTCCTGAAGGTCCTTGCAGTTGATCCTACCCCCACTCCAGCTATGGAAGGTGACCCTCGTATCTCTCCCCTGCGACAGTTAGGAGTTGGTACTAGGTAAGTTCTGTTTAAAAGGCGGCTGATAGAAATGCAAGGCATGTGCTGCGTACAAGGAGCTGTCTGGGATGTGGGAAGGCTTTTGCGAAGTTCCAGCTGCTGCGTCCCTGCTGGGGTCTGCATGACCCAAGCAAGCTGCCCAGTGCTATTTGACAGCGCCATTTCTTACTCCTTGCAGTAGTAGGGACAGTAGCTGGGATTCACCTGACACCAAGGCACTGGGATCAAGACTGGATCCGGCTGTAAGAAACTTGGTGCCAAGTCAACCAACTGGCAGGGAACTTGGGGCAGGGGAGGGTGCTGCTGAAGACATGGCGTCCTCGTACATTCCCCTTGAATGTACCCAGTCTCACCAGGCCTGGAAGTGCTGCCGCTGCCCTGTAGTTTCCTTTTTTATAAATAGCTGTTGGCCCAAGCTGTTGACCTTAAATTCTTAGCATTAATCTGCCGTTGCTGTGGCATGTGACACCTAGCAAGGCCATATCAGCTGTGCTCCCCCAGATAGCTAACAAACCACTTGCTACAGAGCAGAGTGGCATGTTAAGCCATTACAGATTTCTTTTTTGGGATGGTGGGAGCAGTTGGTGTTCAGTCCCTGTTTAACTTCTCCCTCTGGACGTTAAGGGGTAGAAGAATTGCTTCAGTTGCTGCCAGAGCACTGTCATCTCAGCAGCCCAACTGGATCAGCCCTGCCATCTTAGTAGTCTAATAGAAATGGGCCTCTAAACTACATGTAGAGGAAGCTGAGTCACACGAAGGCTGTGGGAGGCCACAAATATATTGGGTGTTAGCATGCAAAAGCCTGTATTTCTATGAGATATCTCAGGTTGGGCAACAGTATGTGTGGGGCCTTTTGCTAGCAGCTCAGTTCTTCACATCCAAGCCAGCTTGGTAGTTGCCAACAGTTGTCCTCGGACAGCGTTGAGGTGGCCAGCCTGGAAGCGGATGGCCCGCGTCCGGCTCTTAGTGGATGGATGTCCACTAAAGACATCCGAGAGCAAAGTTGCTGGCTTGGTTGTCCCGTGTCTGGAGTCCTCACTGAGAAGCGGGCCTGAATCCTGAGCTTCACCCATCGACTTGTCCGAGGTGGGCTGACCCTTAAACAGCCATTAATCTCAGGGGAGCAAGTCACTCCACAGCTGACTTGCAATGGGGGCGTGCAGTTGTGGAGTTTGTCAAAGGTGTGGAGGTTTGTTTTTTCCTTTTGCTTCCTTCTAATACCAGATAATCTGGGGGGGGGGGGGTTTCCCCTTCCACTATGTTGTGCATTGCATGGCATTGGAAAATCAGTCCATTTGATGGTATTTGGATAGTGTGATGCCACCTACGACCAGCTGGGTTACTTATGGAAAATAACTGCTCTGTCTCATACCCTGGACTGAAATGCTCTTCCCGGTGTCATCCTTGAAGAGGGTATCCAGCCAGAGCAGGAAGGAGACTTGGCATTCCTGGTATCATAGGGTGCAAAAAAACTCCAGGGGGGAGAAGCCCTCCCGGTGGGGCACGTCCTAAGTGGTCTTGCCAAATCGCAAGGCTGCAAAAACAAATGTCCCCCATAGGAGAGGTTCATCTCCCCCTCGCAGGCTGTGTCCCATAGTGTGTGGACTGGTTCCCTGCCTGGATTTGAAGCCCCCTGGGCTGCATTTTTTCATGGTGGCATCAAAGGGACGTTGAACTGAGCCAGGTACAGGAGGAAGGGGGAAATATTGCCCCATGGCTGTTGGCACGAGGAGGAGCTGAGCTGTACTACCTGGCCGGGATTAGGATGTCACAGGAGGGCGAACTAGGTGCCAGGCCTCTGGGGCAAGTGGCTTTTCAGTCTCCGCTTTGCCCGGCGCCTTGGTGTTTGCGAGCTCAGCCGGAGCCGGTTCTAGCTGGCGGCTGCCAGCGAGGGCTGGGAGAAGGTGTGACATTATTGCTCCAATTGCCTGCTGTCGTGTTCGCCTCCCCCGGTTATAAATAGAGTCCGGTCCAGACAAGGGACCTTGACCAGAGATTCCCAGCATTGTTGTCAAACCTTGGAGTAAATAGAGGAAAGATTTCCATGCTGAACGCCTCCAAAGTGGTGGGGGGGAGGCGAGAGAAGTGGAAGCCTCCCTTAGCCCCGTGCTAATACGCTGGCGCTGCTCATCCTCCTCCTCCTCCTCTGACAGCTCTCCTGCTGCGCGATCTTTCTGGAGAGCTGGAGCCTGAGCTCTTGGCACCGTGCCGCGTCTCGGCACAGCTCCCCGCTCCCAAGGGCCTCGACAGCATCGAGCCCGGCGCAGAGAAGATGCGTTCGCTGGGTGGGTTGCTGCACTTGTGCCAGGCAACCGGCTGATTCAACTGTGCGGCTTCAGCAAATCCCTGGATGACGCTCAGCTCCCTCAGTCTTCCCTTGCCCTCAGACGCGTGGCTGGGAGCGCCTTCGTAAACGGGCCCCGGGGTTTTCAGCTCCTCGTAGCAGCAAGGGCCGGGGGCCTTCACCTGTGTCCTCAAATCGGGGCCTGGTGGCGACGCTGCTTCGTACCGGGCGATGGAGCAGCCGTGCTGGGGGCACGGAGGCAGACTACGTCCCTTCCAGCTAGTCTGTTCCTGGCTGTTGAATGGCAAAGCTGTTGTTGAAAGGCCTGGGTTTTGTTCATCAGGCTGGGTCCGGTGCCTTTTCTCGACGTGGTTTTTTATTCGGGTCCTTCCCCCACCCCAGTCCTCGCACATCCTGCCCAGTTCCTTATCCCCAGCAATGTGTGCGATCCCGTGTGAGCTCGGGGCGCTCTCCCGGCTAGATAAGCGTCAAGTGGTGCACGGGAGGGTGCGGCAGCTCAGACTATTATAAGCAGCTGCAAGGCCCCCCCTTCAGCTCCCCAAGATGTGGATTATGAGCATTGCAAGGGTCCCCTTCACCTCCCCGAGGTGTGGCAAGGTTTGGTTTCCGGCGGGTGCTGCTCCCGGTGGGATGCAGGCTTCTGCGTAGGGTGATGGGAGCCGGGGGCAGAAGAGGGACCGGGCACGGGCATTAGCAGGGACCTCCGTGCGGTCTCCCTGGGATTGCAGCCGCTCGGCTCTACGCAGAGCCCTGCGGTAGGAGCAGGAAAGGGGCAGCCGCAGACTCGCCGGCTCCCCCAAGCTGGGAGAGGCTTTTCCTCCCCCCACCTCAGAGCCAGGTTTCTCTCCGTTTTAATTGCAATAAACCACAGGGTCCTGGACGGGGGACTCGAGAAGCTGTGGTAAGCCTGCTTCTCTGGGAGTGGGGGACAGGAGCCGATGCCTCTCGAGGAGCGGGGAGGCGAAGAGTGCCTGGAGGAGCACGGCAGTGTCACCCCGGGGCCCGGACGTGGGGAGAAAGTCCCCTTCTGAACTATGTCCCACCGGTGCCCCAGCTCCTGCGAGTCCGGAGAAGCGGGGAGGGCTGCTCGTGGGTTTGGCAATCCCCCCAGGTATGGAAGGGCCTCTCCTGTCACTGCCGGGCCCTCCCGTGCTTGCATTGGGCCACTTGAGAGCTCTGCTGGCCTCCAGCCCCTTCCCCCTGTAACGGAGAGTCTGGGGGCAGGATGGATATTGCCCCCCCGGAGTGGAGCCTGGGGCATGTTGGCAGCTCTGTGAGGTCTTAAATCTCTGCCTTTGCCTTGCAGCCAGAGGTCCTTGCCGGAGCTGGAGCGATGGTGCTACAGGTGTTGCACAAACCTTCCTTGCACCCCACCACGGACAGCAGGCACTTACTTCTGGGAAGGAAATTCCAGCCAGAGCTCGCTGTCTCTGCGTCCGTCTCTCCCGGGCTCGCTGTCTCTGCGTCCGTCTCTCCCGGGCTTGCAGTCCAGCAAAAGAGACTGACCCTGCCACAGGGGCAGGTAAGTGCGCAGTGGCAGTATGTCCACGCTGGGCATCTGGGGTTCTGCCCGCTACCCTTCGAGGGCTTGGACCTGCCCAAGGGGTTGCATTCAAACAAGCCTAAGCAAACCTCCACTAGTCAAACGCTGGAGTTAAACCCCTTGTTGCTCTGCCTATTGAGAGGGGCAGGCATGTTAACAAGTTACTCCCTGGCCATGAATTACCTGGAATTCAAACCTGCCTCCTTGGCGAACATGAGCTGGTCGGGGGCGGGGGTGCACTCTCCTACCTTGGGGGTCTCCAAGAGGAGGCTGGATAGATATTTGGCTGGGGTATTATGACCCCAACACTCATTCCTGCCCGGGGCAGGGGTTAGGGTTGGCAGGGGGTCCTAACCGTGATGGACACGCTCGCTGCACTGAGGCCTGATGATCTGTTTAGGTCCCTCCGACCCTAAGCACTATGAAACTTCGTGCCATCATCGCAAGGCCTCTGGTGGGTTTTTCACGGTTGCTGGAAGTGGCACGACTCGAGATCAAGCTCTGTGCCAGCTTTGGTGGGCGGGTTGCAAGCGGTGTGACATGGACTTGCTGTGGAAACTTGGGCCTGAGCTGTTCACGCAGCTGTGTTCTCACTCTGTGCGCAGAACGCTGAACATCTGGAGCAGGCCGCCTTTAAAAAAGGAGAAACCAAGCGATGCTTCTGCATTTCACACCCTGAAGGCCGCTTGCTTTAGACCTGAAGAACCGCAGGGAATCGGAGCAACCTCTGCAGGAGGATGCGCGGCAACGCTTGCTCTATGACGGCAGATGGAAATCCCCCCCAAAAACGGGCCCGCGGACCATTTTTGCAAGGAACTGAACAGCAAGGTAACGTGATGCATCTCTCTCCACTGAAACCAGGCTGTGAAACGATGAGCCAGAGACACAAAAACCTCTGTGGATCTGACGCAAAGCTCCCGGCTTCCACACTCGCCATGTGGGAGGGGAGAGGGGTAGTGTCTGGCGCTGCGACGGGAGGCGCCAAGCAGAAAGTCTGTAGCGGATCCTGCTTTGTCTACAGCTTCTGGCTGTGGGCAGCTGAGGTTCCCCTTTCTCCATCAGCGCGCCTGGCCACGTGGTGGGACGTAAGAGCCCCTCTGGTAGCAGGGCTGTTTTCAGGCCGTGACCTCAGCGGGAATTCATGAGATGTTCGAAGATGGGGGTGACGGTAGGCTTCTGACCTGGGTGGGACTGATTCAGCCCTCCGGCATCGGCAGAGGTGCCCTTGCAGGAGCTGCTGGTCTTTGCATCAGTTGTTGAAAGGGGGCCCACCAGCTTGGCACAAACGGGTCCTCCGCAAAGCCTTTGCTTCTCTAAGGTCGCGGGCCAGACTGGCCTTGTCGGGCTGCATTTTCACCTAGCCCAGCAGCCAGACCAGCTGTGGCCCAGCCGTTGGCATGTCCCTCCTAGTCACAGCAGTCATCCGCAGACGGTGGCTGGCTCTTGAGGAGCTGCAGGTGCCTTACAATTAGGCTTTCCATCCTCAGCAAAGAGAGAGCGCGGCTGGGGGATGGAGAACAACGGGGCTGAAGGGGTCAGCAGTGGGGTCAGCAGTGGGATCCCCAGTGGCTTCTGCTTCTCCTCTCTGATCCGTCCAGGGAAACACGTGGCGTAGCCCCAAACAGCTAGAAATGGACTGCTATCTCTCTTCCTCCCCTTCCTCCTCTCCCCCACCCAAATCTGGGACACCTGCCCTGACATTTTTAGCGAGGCAGAGGCACTTTGGAAATAGAAGAAGCAAAAAACTGGAGGAGAAAGCGCATTTCCGGTGGGCAAAGCCAGTTAGGCAGGGAGGGTGGGGGGAGGCCCCTGCACAGCAAGCAGGGTGCTGAAAGGAAGCATCTGCGCCCGTGGAGGTGCCACCAAGACCCCACTCAGACCTCTGTGCCCCGGGAGGCAGGCTTGGCCCGTTCCCCAGCCCCCTCCTCGACGCGTCTTCGGACACTGACTTTCTTCTTGGCAAGCAACGTGAAGCATGTCCGAAGGGGAGAAATCGGAGCGACGGGGCAGGAAGAAGCAGCTGAATGTTGCTCCTGTGGTTTTACGTGATGCCCTCCAAAGCCCTGGGGTTGTTCTCCAGATGAGCACGAGGGAGGGACCGGCAGCTGAGCGAGCCGAGTCTCTCGCGTCACGGCGCAGTATTTATGGGCAGAAAGTCTGGCAAGCCTTTTGCCCCATCGGGAACCGGTGTCAGAAACCCAGATCGCGGGGAAGCTCAGCTGGTGTCTGCCCGTCTCCCGACAGGGCGAGCCTGGCAGCTCTTCTGTCGCAAGGCACAGATCGGCCTGATAATCCGTAGCGGGAAGCTGACCTATATATTTTCGCTGGAGCAGCCGCTCCCCACAATGTGTCCGGCGCTTTGTCGAGGGCTGGAAACGCGGACGCGAGCGGCGCGTGGGCTGTACGTGGGGCGCGCCGCTTGTGGAGCGGCTGGGAGCCCCGCGGCGAACCCCCCCTCGCTGGTAGGCCCTCAAAGAAATCCAGCCCACGCCAGGCAGACCTGTTTGAAAACTCGGCTTTATTTCTCCCCGTTATAAAAGCAGGGTTTGTGTTTCCACCGCTCGGTACGTATCCAGACTTGCGCTGCTTGGGTTGGTTTTCACAGTGTCCCTGCAAGACGGGGGACAGTTCTTATTGCTGCGGCGGAGTTGCTAACAGACGACCAGCGCAGGGTCTCGGGTAACTCCGCTGCCCCCGGGAGCGCTCAGCCTGCTCTCTCCGTCCTCCCCCATTGCTGCTTTGTTGGGCTGCCCATCCCTCTAGCCATGCTGGTTGGTGCGTTGAACGGCGGTGGGAAGCTAGGAGCCAGGGTTTCGCTGATCACGCAAGACACTCGCCCACGTGAAGCCCTGCCTCCCTTGGGCGCGCTGGAGAAGGGAGGTGATTGTGAAGGCCGAGGGAGGTAAGTTGCCCACACGTGACAGGTCGGGGCACGAGACCGCCAGCCCCGCTGCTCTCGAGCGCTAGCTTTGAACCCAGGAGCGCGTGAAACCACGTGGCCAGCACCAGGCGGCTGGTGCCTCCCTCGCACCTTCCCGGACGTGGCTTGCCTGCAGAGCGGCGTAACGGAGAGGGAGCGCGTTCACCTCTGTCGACTATAACAGCCTGGATCCCCAGGCACTTGAGTCCCAGCTGGGTTGCTAAATGCTATTAATCCCCACTCTAATTATACACTATTTAGTTATTACCCAGCCATGCAAATAGTGGTGTCTATAGCACTTGTCATTTCCAGCCGCCGTCCCCTTTGTGTTCGATCAATCTGTCCTCAGCACTTTCCGTAATGAAGCAGCCTTAGAAAACCACCGCTTCTAATCGCAAAGCACGAAGCCTTCGCAAGGCTGCGTCCCGGCTCTACCCCGGGGCTCAGCAACGCCACGGGAGGTGGGGGCACGTTTCCAAGACGGGAAGGGGATGGAGGGAGTGGCTGGGGAAGGTTATAGCAGCCCGGACCCTGATGCAAAATCTGATGCTTGTATTTACTGCTCAGCCAGACCTCCTCAGTGCAACAGGGGGATTTAGCAAAGAGGTCCCCACCAAATGACATGGGCGCCTCCGATCCTGTGAGCTGGGGACGGGCTGTGGGAGTGAGGAATGAGGCTGATGTGATGCACCCGGAGACCACATCCAGTGTTACGAAACGAGACCGGGCTTCCCCCACCCCCTCTCCCAATGTGACTTGTGCTGAGTAGGGGGAAGTTGTTGCTTAGACAGCTCATTAAGACAATTGGGTCTGACTTGTTTATAGAAGCGCTGAAAACCTGCAGTCCATACTGATGCCAGAGGCATCGGCCAACACTTAGCGCCTCCAAGACGGGCTCAGAATAAATGCCAGAGGAGCCCACCGCCACCACCCAACTGGGGGCTCCCCGAAGCGGGCCGGATCTGTGCCGCGTGGCTGCCGGCAGCCAGGCCCCCGCAGGGACAGGTGTGAGATGTTCCCTGACATCTAGCTGCGCGTTGCACGTGGGAGCAGGGGTCTGTATAGACCAAGGTAGAAGTAGGAGCCAACTGGGCATAAGAAATGAGAGCTTAATGGGAGAGATAGTGACTGTTGAAAACTAGGACTGTCCCATGGGATTGGTTCATCATTGCTCTCCATCAACCTAGAGCCTAGATCTGAGCCTTCCTTGGCCTCTGGGCCAGATCCACTCGTATAGACCCACCCGTATCATCTGCAAGTGGCTTCTAAGGACCAGCTCCGTGCCTCAAAGGAGCATTTCCCCGGGGGGATGGCCAGCATCCCCTCGACTACTAGGAGCAAAGGGTCCCTCCGTGCTGGCGAAGGCTTCCCTGTGCCGTTTTCAAGTGCGAGGCTCAGTCTGGGAAGCAGCCGCTGGAGGTTTTGGACTCCAAGTGCGGAGGGAGGCGGGGGTGTCCCAAGCATGCTGCCCAAGTCGGTCGTCTGAGCGCAAAGCAGGGAGCAACCTGGCCGGCTGCGCGGGGCTCTGCTGGTCAGCTCTAGGGACCATGCCTGGGGAACGGGGCAGCGAAGCCGGAAGGGAAATGTCAGTTCAGGAACGGAGGAACGGGAAGACCCAGCTGAGCAGGGACCCGGCAGGTGTACGGCACGGCTGTGCCCCTCATCCCTGGCTGTCCAGGCCATCCACAAAGGAGAGGAAGAGTGGGTACCTTGTGAATAGGGGCACGGGGCAGAGGAGAGGGGAAGCGCCTTGCCTGGCTCCACGCTGTAAGAGCTGGACCCAGAAAGCAAGTCTCCTGCTCCCTGTCCTCTGGACCATGCTACTGCCACCCGACAGTTTTCCCTGCTTGTGAACTGGCCTCCGTCTCGTACCCCTTTCCCTACAAACGGTCTTCGAAGGCCTTCTCCTTCTTGAGATGCTGCTGTGGCTATCCCTGCGGCTGTCTAAACACCCCTACCCTCCCACCCCCACAATTTACGGCTCAGACGCCTGCTCTATGCAGACCGTCCTTCCTTTTGCACCCTCCCCTCCAACGCTCGCATGTTCGGCACCTTCTTGCATGCAGTCTCCTGGCACGTGGGTGCTCCTACCCTAACCAGACAGCCTCAGCACCATCCTGTACCCCGTTCCCAACCTGACGGGGATGCCGATCCGCGCCCGTTCTGGAGGCTGGTTGTCTCCGAGCCTAGCCGAGGTCTGACGCGAGAGTCAGAGGTGACTCCTTTCAGTGCAGCTAGGACAGGTGTTTGCTGAACGTTGTTTTGTTTGGGGGGATAAGGCTCTTCCCGAATTATGGACATTGCCAGATAGGTGCTAATAGGTAAAATCTGCCCCTGCGAATAGCCGTGCAGCTCCAATGACTTCAGAAGGATCCTTCCACCTCTGCTCCTCTTACTGCCCTTTTGCCAGGAGTAAACGATGGCAGAAAGGGAGCCCGCATCCCTTGCAGCACGTGTGTGATCCCTCCGCTGCTCCGCCGTGAGAGAGGCAGCCGGCGGGCTCACGAGGGAGCCCACCGTTTTCATCCACTCGAGGCAGACCAGGCCGAACAACCCAGTTTGCCTGCCTTCCCCGTCGAGCGTCCCGTCTCCCGTTGTCCCCACCCGTCGACTGCTCCCTCTCCTAACGCTGCGAGGGGCTGACCGGACGGCATAAGTGGTATAAGGCCTGGACTAACTTTCTACCAAGCAGGGAGAAACCCAGCACCCAAAGCCGTGTCTATACAAGCTTTGGTACTTGCATTGCAACTCTGTGCAAAACATACGCTCCCTTTCTGCTACTGGAGGAAAACGATGGCTTTTGAGCGGGGTTTATTTCCAGGCTTCCTTGATCCATACATAAAATCAGGAAGGTTTTCATCAGAATCGTGTGTTGGCCACGATCGTACCCTTTCCCCCTCTCCCCTTGACCTATGGACCAGCTATGCCCTGTTCCAGCGTGGCTCCCTGCCCCTCCCTGAAACTCTGTAGAAAAGGGATTCTGCCTGCCGGGGTTGGTGGGGGGTTTTGTTGGTTGTCTGTTTTGTTGTTTTTCTTTCAAACATAGCTTTAAGGCAAAAGTTTGGCAATGCAAAGCAAAGTCTACATAAGGCCTCATGACTTGGGTTTGCAACTCGGAACCTTTTATAACTTTAAAAAATAATCCTCCTCATAAATAAATAGTCAGCTTTTTGCTCCAGGAGCCTGCTTCATTCTCCACAAAAGAGTGTGTGTGTGGGGGGGGGGTGGGGGTGGGGGTGGAAAAAAGCTCTTTCCACCAAATGAACTAAAATAAAAATCTTCCTTTGTTCTGGACAATCTGGGTGAGCTAATGACACTGAAGTTCAAATGGTAATGGAAAAGAGGGAAGAAAAGAAAGCTACGGGCCTGGAAATACAGTCCGGTTGGTTTCTTCCTTTAGGAATCCAGTGACGAGACAGACCCTCGGCAAGGGTCTCCTCTCTAGCTTTAGCACAGTGAGATCCGTCCCAATGGGAGAAGGTAGAATGGTTGCATTTCTGTCGAATGAATACAAAGTGCATCTTGGTTTTGCTTAGGTTATATGCGTACACTTTTGAAATAGAAGTGGTTCTGTTCTCCCTTCCGGTGCCACGACGCCAGGCTGCTAGGACCGATGTTTTGGAGGTATCACCACCAGCGGCGGTCCGTCCTTTGGCCTCCACATGAGCACCTGAGCATCATTGGCATTGGGTTTGACAAGGGCACTGGGTGGTATTGGCTCATTCCTGCTAAGGACCTGGGGCTGCTCTTGAGCAGAGGGCTCCTGCAGCTTGGCACGCTGCCCCAGGGGTCTGCTGGGATTCACCTCGATGCCCAGCTTCATGCGCCACTTGATCGTCTGCAGGGTGACCGTCTCGTTGGTGGTCGTGTTCATGGCCACCAGCCAGGTGGTGAAGCTCTGATCCCGGTGGATGCTCGTGAGTTTTGCCACATTGCTCTCGCTCACGGGCACGGCCCATGTGACGCTCGGGTAGAAGTTGTCGTTCATGCTGATGTTGAACTTGGACTCCTTCCTTGTCGGACCCACGATGGTACAGGTCTCTGTGGTGTTTCCGTACCAGGGGTAGTTCACGCCGTCCGAGTCGCTTATTGCCTGGATCTTGCCATCCTGCAGGTCCGGGAGCTCCCAGCTCGACCTGTCAGAGCCAACAAAGAATCGTGGATAGCTAATGAATTAGTGCATTCGCAGGGCTGGATTGTTAAGGGCTGGCTCAGGGGCAGGGCAGCTCTACCTGCAGTTCCCTGCATCTTCTGTCTATACCGCATGTTGTCGCATACAACATGCCCCTTTCCTCCGAATTCAGCTGCTACAAGTTGGGGTGAGCATTTCAATGGAGACAGTGTGGTAACAACGGTTGCTACAGGGCACTGTGAGTTTTCAAGACCTCTCTAAGTGGCAAGTGTTGGGGAAGAGGAGGCAAACGTTCAAGGAACAGGGCATTCAATGAACAGCCAGGTTTCCCAAAGTTTAAATGCATCTGCTTTGTCGGACCGCGAGCTCCAACAGGCTTTGAGCCTGAAGTGAGTTGTAGAGTCGTTCGTACCCAAATGGGGCCAACGAGGCAGATGTGGATTTGTACGCTGCATGCTTGCTGATATAAAACCGTCTGTGTGTTCCCTGTCACTTGGCGCACGTCCTACCTTGCACTGTTAAAACAAACCTTGGGTTAAATCTGAGCAGGGAGTCAACTTTCTAAGCCATGCTCTGGCACTGACCGGGCAAGTCACTGACCCTCTCCTTAGCTCAGTCCTCCCCCACCCACCTCCTTAAATTAGGAATAATGTATTTACGCACATACCGTACCGCCTCCCGAGATAAAATAAGCACCTCCTTTTGGGAAAGAAGGCAACCTGGAGGGGGAGGGTAATTTTGCTTGTAACTGAATTGTTCAGAAGCAGTTCCAACATTTAAGACATGCACCCCAATTTTCGATAGCTATTTTTTGTTGGGTGGGACACGTGAACGTGGTACGCGAACAAATGAGATAATGCAAGTTCCCTTCCTTGGCTGGACCGAGGGTGACTCAGTGTGTGCACAGACCTGCACGGGCTCTTCCACTATTTTGCATTAGATTTTTCTGTTTTACTCTGACACTTTACAGGATTTTCTCTATTATATTATAAGCTTCTCCTGGTTTCCTGTCGGAAATCGGACAATGTCCCAGTTGGGCACTTCAAACCTGCACGTTGCTTCTAAAGATGAAGGCCTAAATGATTTTGGATGTCTGCAGAGCCTCAGGACTGGCTGGATTTGCTCACAGCTTCCCTTTCCAGGCTGCAAGCTCGTTGGCAAAAATGCCGCGGCGTCTGCAGGTCTTCTCCTCCCGAGCCTAGAGGCAGCAGGCAGAGGGAGTCCTTTCCCTGGGAGAGGATTTTTCCCTGAGGCCATGAGAAGGGAAGCCTCCGGTCCTAACCCCCTCATCCACAGGAGAGATCGATTCATATTGTATTATCTCAAACAGAGAGCAGCCAGGAGTTATTTCTCTCCTTCGCCCCCACGCTCCTGCACCAGGGCTGAGAGGAGAGAAAAGCTCTGGGGATTTTGAATGAACTCGGCCCTCCAAGGAGAGATGAATCAGAGGTCACACTAGACAGCAGCAGTTTTAGTCCTTGCTGCTTGGGCTCATCTCTGAAATGGCATATGGACACCCTTTCCTGCCCTTCAGCAGATGGTTTAGGATTACTTTCCATTCAGATAACTGCCGATGCTCAGCCTGGCTGAGGCGTGGTGGTCTCCGGGGGGGTCCTATCCGTGATGGACGTGCTCGCTGCGCTGAGCCAGCGGCTGCGTCGCCACAGGGCTGGGATGCGATCTACTGTGGGAGCTGCGACCCCATGCAGGCCCGCCTCGGTCTACCCTGGCCACAGCGTGCAGGAACATAGTCAAGCTGATGCTGCCATGGAAATGGTGCTCGAGTGGGGTGGGTGGGGGGGGTACCTACTCAATGCCGGATGGATAATTTGCACGCATCTCAAATCCACTAAATCACTGCGGCAGGTACCCAGGTTGTAGCCGTATTAGTCTAGAGCAGGGATGAGCAAAATGTGGCCCACGGGCCGGATGCAGCCCGCCAGGCCATTCTATCCAGCCTGTGGGGCCCCTAAAAAATGTAGAAAATTAAAATTTATCTGCCCCTGGCTGCCTGTCATGCGGCCCTCGATGGCTTGCCAAAACTCAGTAAGTGGGCCTCTGCCCAAAATTGCCCGCCCCTGCTCTAGAGGAAAAGACAGTCAGGGCTCATAGTAGAGATGATATCTTTTATTAGGCCAACAAGATTTTTGCAAAAAAAATTCTTTAATTGCAAGCTTTCGGGCACAAACACCCTTCATCAGGCATTGGAGAAAAGATTGTAAAAGTACTCCTGGGTAGAAATGCAAGTTCATATCTCATAGGATTTCATAGAGGAGTCAATAGCTGGAAAACTCCTCCAGGCAGTCGGTTCATCGCTGGTATGAAGGCTCTCACCTCCTGTGAGGATCTGTGAGGATGCAAATGACCTGATGCCTGATGATGAAGGGTGTTTGTGCCCAAAAGCTTGCAATTAAAGAATTTTTTTTTTTTTTGCAAAAGCCTTCTTGGTGTAATAAAAGATATCATCTCTACTACGAGTCCTGATTTACTAAATCATTGCAGCATCTTGTGAGGAGTGCTCCTACCAGGTTGGAGTTGCTCAACAGGGCTGTGCGGGGCCTGAGTCAGCACACTGGGCAGGGAAGAGATGAATCAGCAGGGCTCTGCGGGGAAACTGAGGCACGGCAGGGCAGTGCTGCAGAGCAGGACTCTGAACTGGATGCTGCAGAGCAGGAGAGACAGACTGGTGGAAAGGAAATGATTGCAACCCCCACTGCAAGATGCCTCGTGCCTCAAGCCTGGCCAGCCCTGTGCAGTCATACACGTCACACCTGGTCACAGGGTTTAGTGACAAGGAAACCTAGGCCCTTCCCAGAACCCTGTACCGAGTCAAAAGGAAACTAGTTAGCAGAGGTGACGGATGCCACGTCCCGCTCCCGCCTGTCGCTTTGTCTGTCTTAAATGAAGCAGCTCCCCAACAGCTGGTGGCTTGCATGGGCCCAGGAGATGCTGCAGGATGCCCCACTGCCATTACCCTATGCTAAAGCCCTGCTCCAGGGAAGGCTCAGAAACCGCCCTGCAAATCCTCCCCAGGGAAGCTGCATAAAAGGAACCTGAGCCCACCTGAATGCAGGGATTCAGCACAGTACAGACCCTATGGTATGGCCCAAAGCACTAACATGCTTGTGTTTCTGCTTTGCTTGGTCCCCCAGAACCCACCCGTGGGGTAGCTCAGGGTGGCTGCTGCTCCCTGGATCCCTCTGCTGCTAGGAGAGGGCTTTGCAACTGCATCTCTTGCGGCAACGATGTCCAGGCTGGCTCACACCTTCCTAATCTGGGCTCTGGTCTTCCACATTTCCCTTTCAGGCTTTTCCTCCTGCTCACTAGCAAGAGGACCCAGACCCCAGCTTGTCCTGGTTCCCCTGGACGGCCACCCCCAAACTCAGCAGGAAGCTGTCAGCCTGGCAGCAAATCCAAGCGATGCAGGCCATAGCCTTTTCCAGCCAGCTGGATGGCTTGTGCACTTGAAGCTAACCTTTCAGACAGGCCTGTGAATCTGACTGCTGTCAGCACCAAAGGGAGCCATATAAAGCCAGCGTGGGCTTCCCACATGACTGGTCCTGAGCAGCATCTCCAGCTAGTGAGATCTGCAGGGAGAATGAGGCAGACCAAGGCTGCATTCCCCGCTGGCAAAGGGGCGTAATGGTGATTGGGATTTCTATGGATTTACACTCCATATCCCAAACATTTTCCATTTCAACTGACCTTGGCCAGGAACCTCTTGTCCACTTGAGTCTCAGAGCAATTCCATCCAGGCTCCTGGTAAAGGAGCAAGACGTGCAGGAGGGAGAGGTTTAGAGAAGACTTCATGGAAGGGCAGCAGCACTGTGCCCACTCTTACGGGTTGGAGGAAACCGTCATGAATGGGTAAGGAAGCCACTGTTGGCTTGACTCCCAATGAAAATGGTGCTGTTTCTCCAGCAGATTGGTTTCCAAACATGTTTCTCCTCCTGGGGTCTTGGGCACTTATTCTCCCTAATAATGAGGTTCTTAGTAGAGACGAGCTGCATCGTATTCCTGCTGTAGGACCTGGAAGATGCAATCTTTTGAAAGAAAGATATCCTGCACCCTAAAGAGACATTGCAGTAATGCCTAGCTCTTATGCAGAGCTTTTCATCAGTGGGTCTCGGAGAGAAAACCTCTCCCGGCTCCTAACCGAGGATCTGAGAAGCCTAACTTAGTTTACGCTCTCTGCTTTGTTGCCATCTGCACTGCTTCTTGCATTGTGCCATGGGGAGAGTGGGACGCTGTTAGTGCATTGTCCGTCTCTAGAGGAATGGTCCCATCACTGTTCAGACAGCACAGGGACTGTCCCCATCCTAAGGAGCCCGCATGCTAACTAAACCCCATGCTTTGTGCAGGCCAGACTTCCACAGCCTGTTCCTGATCCCTACCGTTGAGTGGTATTTCTCTTCACTGCAGTCAGTGGGGGCATCTGAGGGATGAAGGACCAGGCACCGGGAGAAATGATACCCGAGATGGGCCCTGCCTTAACCAGCAGGAGTCCTACCCTCAAAGGTGTCACAGGACCGGGCCAGCAGCCGTTCTGCCTCCCAGGTCTCGTGCGCTGTGGCTTTTTCTTCGGTTCCTGGTTCTGGTTCTGCAGGGAGACGCCAAAGCAAAAGCAGCTTTGCGTCTTTAAGGTTTTTTCCAAATCTTTTTTTTTTTGTAGGGGGTGGGGGTAAAACCTTTAAAAAACTGGCATGTAACCCTACCCCCCACCAACTGGGAGGTTGTCCCTTTGTGTGTGTGTGTGTTTGGAGCAATTCCCTATGCATCTCGCATCCATCTATTCCTGACGGTATGTAGGGATCCATCTGCTCCCGAGTTTCTGGCCTCGGCACAACGGGCAGCTTGGATGTAACAAACCATTTCAGAACAGCAAAGCAGTTTAAAAGCAGAAATCCCTCGGGGCCTGGGGGAAGTCGCCTGCTCCAGCTGATGGCCACTTTTTTCTTTTTTTTGTAATGCCGCGTTATCGCAACCTGTTTTAATGGTCTGTTGCAACAGCTTATTCCTGCCGTCCCTCTCCAGCAGGGAGAATTACTCAGGCTGGAGAGTGAGTTGGTGTAAATCAATGCAACTCCTCAGCAGTCAATGGAAAGATGTTAATTTACCCCACCCAAGGATCTGGCCCGTCTCTCAGTCAGATGTCTGTGCCACCTCCCTCTCTGTCTACAGGGGTTTGTACCCCCCAAAAAGCTCTCCCAGTCTAATAATCTAATGTATTTAATGCATGACATAATAGGCTAATGTATTAGAAGATGTCTTTTTTTTAATCCCCTGAGGAATAGAGAGGACGGATTTGCAAATTGTGTTTCAATGGTTTTAAAAAAGAATCAGTTAACTGTGGCTGACCCCACCAGACAGGCTCCTGAGGCGCTTCTGAATACCCATTGCATCACTAAATAGACGTGGCATCCGGATTGACAGTGCATTGTTCCTCAGAAGTGCCCCAAGCGTAATCCAGGTGGCTCTGATGATAACCCTGGGCTCTTACGGAGAGCCGTTCCTCTAGCTCTCCAGGTGCTTTCCCAGGAAGGGGGAAACTGAGGCATGGGGCAGCTGCGTGACTTGCCCAAGCTCGCGCGGTGAGTTGACGGGGGAATTGGGAGCAGAACCCTTCCGCCCGGTCTCCTCTGCTTTCCTGAGCGAGTACCCAATGGCGCATGCACGCACCGGTGGGTTTTCCTGCTTCTGGGATTCTTCACGCTTAGCCTAAGGAAGTTGGGCACCCCTGGGCACCTAAGGCTCCTGAGTATCTCCCCCTCCTTGTTCTCTTGCTGCTGGGCCCTCCTCTGCTGTCTCTGCCCAGGCAAAACCCTGTGCGACAGCACGCATCCTGACCTAACCAGCTCTGCGCCCATTCTGGGGGCTCTGAAAATGAATCCGTCATATCCATTCCCCCTCCTCCCCAGCCCTGATCCGGCTCTGGCTGGGGCTCAGCTGAGAGGTGCTAAAGTTTGCACTCCCGAGGCACTTTCTGCTGCAAGTGAGGAGCCGAGCGAGGGGGAAAGGCAGGAGATGGGAAGAGTCTGTCACTTGTGCTAGCTCCTTGGCATTTGCCTGCCCCATGGCACGGGCCTGCAGACACGTGCTCACGCTGTCTGAGATGTCAGGTTGTGGCACCTGTGTGAGCAAAGGCTGTGTGCAGCTTGCTCGAAGGGGCTGGGGGCAGGTTACCGGGGGGCTGAGTATAGCAGAGGGATGCTCAGACCTAGCGGGAAGGCTCTGCATTAAGTCGTGGCATTTATTAACTCCCTAGCTCTATGCTACGTTTCCATCTTCCTCCCCACCCCACCTCTTGCCACTGGCCTGCGTTCCTTGCCCGCAGCTGGGCAACGAGCAAGCCAGTCTTGCTCCAACGTGACCTTTCATCGTTTCTCACCCGGGGCCCGGGCGGCACCGGTGTGTCCAGCCACTAGCCCATCTGCTGCTCTGAAGCCTAACGCCACCTTTCAAAGCAGCCTGCTTTTGGGCGGAAAGACTTCCGCTGCCCCACGAGGCTGCTACTAGTCACGATCGGGCGCCACGAGCCGCGCATCAGCTGAGCGAGCTGTGATCAGGTGCTGGAGCCTCAGTCTGCTGCTGAGCTTAGGCCTGGAACGCCCAGGGGACGGCTGCAAAAATGCCCTTCCCGCCAGGTGGTGGCATTTGAATGGGACTTTTGGTTTCGGGCGAGCTCTCTGTCCACCGACATCATGGCATGGGGGTGACCTGTTTCTTCCCCTCTGCCCTCCCTCTCCAGCATGTCTCATTTCCTGCTCTTAGAGGGAGCACAAGCAGGGAGGATGTCAGTGTTTAACCTCAGCCCAAGGTTACAGAAAGGTTAAACCCCCCCCTCCCTCCCAGGAATGGCTAGGGGGCCGGATCCTGCTGCTCTTGACCCTGCAAGCAGGCCACTGCAGCAAGGCAAAGCCAGCAGGATCTAGCACATCACGCTAGATCGCATTCGCTGCCGGAGTAACGCCGAGCCCTCCTTCCTGCTGACAGCACACTGCAGCAGCAGCAGCAATGCACCCGGCTTCCCACAGCCGAGTGCTACAAGTGTCTGCATTCGCTGGCATGCTGATTTGTCAAAAAGCAAACCTCCTTGCATCCCTTAAAAGAAAGCATGCCCCCCCTCCCATTAAAGTATGGAAAGTGAGCAGGGAGCAGGGGAGGTAGCGGGCTAGGCCCTCGCTGCCAGGGAGGACTCCTGATGGCAGGAGTTACCATGGGGCTGGATGCCCCGTGTTGCCTTGATCAGCTTGGCATGACTTTGCCTGGCTCGCCAGCCCGATGCCAGGGCCTGCCTTCATTCCCACTGCAGGCAGCAGCACAACGCCTGCTGCCTTCGGCGGCAGGCCCTTCTCTTTCTCTCTCTCTCTACTCTCTCCTCACCCCCCACTCGCATGCACGCTCTCTCTCTGTCACTGGAAATACTTACATGCCCTGCTCTCCATAATGATTGTAAAACTCCATGTGGCTGCACGCCTGAATCCAGCCTACTATCCAGGTCTCTTTCTTGGGGATAGGAGGTATCAGCACCTGGGCAGAGGCTCGGAAGTGGGGCGTCCGGTACCGCAGAACCACGCTGGACGATTCGTCGATGTTGGTGGGGACGGGGTCGATGGAGGCTTTGACTTCGATCACCGCAATGCTTTCCCGGAAAACTTTGGATTTGCAGCTAATGCTCTGAATACAGCCCATGGCATACAACGTGTATACAATACCTAGGATGCTCCGGCAATCCTGGGCAAGATGAGGCATTGAAATGATATGGTGCTGGATCAAGTACAGATCTCTTCTTCCCGGGGCAGAATCTCAGCGCTGATATCCATAGGATAGAAAAGGCGTCAGTGTTAATACCGGTCGCCCCCGGGCTGCTCCTGGGCTGGGTTTTGGAAGCAAAAGGGTGTCCTTTCAGTTCTCCTTTGCAAATGAACATGAAACAACGTGCTCCTCTCCTCCGGTCTTTGGATGCAGGGGCGGTGGGTGGGGGGGGAAGTCTTGAGTTGACTAAATAGCCGTGCTCTTTTTTTAGAGGATATATTTAGTCCTTTTTCTCAGCCGCGCTCTGTCACTCAGCGGGCCCCGCCGGACTCGGCTTTTGCCCCCTTTCTTCTCGGGAGGACAGAGCAGCAGGCCGGCGCTCCAGCCATCTCCAGAAGTGATGAACCCCTCTCCAGCCCCGGCCTCGGCGCAGATGGGCTCTCACTTCCTGACTCGGGCACTTCCCTTGGCACCCGACCAGCCGCGGCGGCGGCGGGGGTCCGGCCCCAGGGGCGAGGCGGGCGGCTCGCGGGCTGCCAGCCGGGGCGGCTTCCCCCGGCTGGGCAGCGCCAGGCGGCCGGCTCCAGCGCTGCGGCCGGCGGG
>JAGPOW010003310.1:18578264-18591190 GCA_030014935.1 Caiman crocodilus
TGTGTTAGCTCAGACTCGTTTCCCACAAAGTTACACTGACATAAACCTCATTGAAACCAGTGTGTCCACACGGGAGCTAGCTCCAGCGTCGCGTCAAGCATCGCCCCTCCTTCGTGCAAACGCCCCACGTCAGACGAGAAGCCAGTGCTATGAGATCAGCGCAGCTCCTGGGCACGGGCCCTCTGCGGCCGGCGTAATGGAATCTAGGCTAAGCTCGTGGGCACTCTTGAATCTAGTTAAGAGCATTGCTCGGCCAGACCCGGCCTCGGTGTAATTAAATCGGCGCTCAGACCACAGGCAGCCAGCCCCTGGCAGCTTGCAGCATAACATCCCTATGACTGCCCGGTGACTGCAGCAGTCCCAGGGGCACCAGGCTTTCTCTCTGCCCTGGTGAGCAAGAGGTGAAATCTGGCACGGCTCCCCGCTGCCCTTGGCCAGATGCTGGAGGAGGAGGATGCCTGTGGGAAGGTCAAGCCCTGCAGCCAGGTGCAGAGGATCACTGAGCTGCAGAGCGGGGCAGGGCTTGCTGCCGGCTGTCTCCTTAGCCAGTGCTTGCCCTAGTGGGGTTGCCCTTGCTGATGGGAGCTGGGTTTCCTCGAGGGCAGGCTGGACCTGGCTTGGACTCCCTTCCTGCCCTCTGCCAGGCCTCCCTCCATCCTAGCCAGGCTTCCTCCCACTCCTGGGGCACCTGCATCTCTGCTTCAAGGTGGGGTCTGGCGGTCCTGGGAACTTCTGCCCCTACCGGGATGCCTGCTGCTGGCTCGCTCGGGGGGCATTAGCTGCACCTCCCAGCTGCATCCATGAGACAAGACGGCTGCCAAGAGACTTCCTTGATGCCTGCCTTCCCCCCACGAAGCAGAGAACCGGGGCTCTCCATGGCCATTGCAGCGAGCCGCGCTGCGCCTGCCGCATCCCTGGGCAGACATGAGCATCTCTCCTGTAAAGCAGCAGCCGTGTGCCTCCCGTCAGCCGCAGCTCCACGACCGCCGGCTGCAGCTAAACAGGGGGAACCTGCCTCCATCTCTATGGCAACAGCCAGCCATCGCAGACCCCATTCCTCCTGCCCAGTGCCGCTCATCTGCAGGGAGGTGGCAGCACCATGCACCCCTCTGCCGGGTTCCCGGTGCAGTGACCTTGGATCGCCACGCTGCCGGGGATGCAAGGGCCAGCTCCCTCCCCGGTGGGAGTTGCTGCAGCTCGAGGGGCAGACGCTGCTCATTGCCATGATAAATCACTGCGTGTGTATGAGCGGGGCAGGGGATGGAGGGTTATCGATTAGCTCCCAGGCCCAGGGCTGGGCTGGGGGAAGGCTGGAGTGGAGCTCCAGGCCTCCAAGCAGCTCTCCCTGGATGGTTTTTGGAAGCATGTGCATGTTGGAGAGGGGTGGGTGGTCGCAGTGCTGGCGGGAAGGGAACCCGTTGCTCTCCAGTTTGCCGTTTGAGCAGCGATGAGGCAGGGGCGAGTGCATTCGGCAGCTCGGCAGGGCCTGATTCTCCTCCCACAAGGGCATCAGGCACCGGAGTCCCTTCATGGGAGTCAGGGGGGTTATGCCAGGAGAATGGCCCCTGCCTCTGCTCTCTAGCTTTTGTATCCTCACAAGCGCTCTCTTCTTCCTAGGGTGCAATACCTGTCTGCTCCTAAGAACTGAGGCACAGCCTGTGGCTGCTGATAAAAAGCAGGGTTGGCTAGCCGGGAGCGGGGGACCAGATTTGTTGCCTCTCGGCAGGCCTTGCAGGGATGGCTGGTGGGGCAGGGACCTGCAAACCAACTGCCTTGCAACCCCATCATCCTTCACATCTGTGCACCCAGGTGGGGTGTGCACAGCTGTATCTCGCTCTGGATAGGGGGCAAGGTACTGGAAAATCATTGCCTTTTACAGTCCACACACCGGAGTTTGAACCCAGCCTAGGGCAGGAGGGTGCAGCTGCTGATGGCCACAGTCTTGGGGACCTGAGCCCAGTGTCCGGAGGGGAAGCAGCAGCATCGTGTCAATCCCTGGCACAGCAGCCAGCTGCAGGGAGAGTCCTGGCAGAGGCAGGGGCTGAATTCCTGCCCATCTTCATCAGTGCCCCTGAGTGCAGGGCTTTGCCTTATGGCCCGCGCTCTGTCTGGACGGCGAGGCCTGCTTCAAACACAGACTCTGCTCCGCAAGTCCAGGGGAGACGCCGGGCTGCTCGGGGCTTCCTCAGCAATTCTTCTTGGTGGGGGTGAGTGGCTGTTAGCAAGAGCAATGCAAGGAAAGGTGGGTCAGTCACCCCCTGAGAGGTCCCCTGAGGGAGCCCAGAGACGTGGAGGCCTCCCCGGAGAGCTGCCGGCCCTAGGGACTGGGACAGAGCAGGTAAAAGCTAGGATGTGAATGGTTCCCGGAGGAGCCTTCCTGAGCTGGCTGGATGCGGGCCAGGGGGAGGGATGAGCTGCCTGTGTCTGAAAAAGGAGCTGCCTTGGCATGAGGCTAGCAGCAGCAGAAGCACGAAGCAACCCGTGCATGGGCTGGCCGGGTCCTGCTGCAGTCTGGGGAACCAAAGGAGGTCCCCTGCATCTCACCAGGTGCGGTCCACAGGGCTTGTAGGCGAGCTGCAGCTGAGGGCTGTGTGTTGTTAGCTCCCCGATGGCAGGAAGAGACCCTTCACCCCACACCAACAAAGTGTGCCCCCAACACTGCTCCTGCCCCCCCAGCACTGCCCTGGACTCCCTCCCCAGCCCTGCAGGCCTGGCGGGGCAGCTTGGAGTGGAAGGGGCACAAGGTCCTGCAGGTTCACGGGGCACAGAGAGAGACTGGCTTGACTGCAACGCTCGCTCCACTCGAGAGTCCCTAGGCACAGCCTTTCCCCAAAGTCCCTGTGTGCAAGCTGCCCCTCTTCGCGGGTGCCAGGAGGATCAAACACCGTGTCGTCTGCCATCTTCCCCAGGAAGCATCGCCCTCCTGGCATCCCCTGCCTTTCAGCTCCTCTGATACAAAGCGGTGGAGATTAACAAGCGCCTCCGCAGAGGCCGGGGCAGTGCGTGGGCTGCTTGCACCAACGCTGAGTGTCTCTGAAAGAAGCCAGCGCCTTCTGAGGACGAGGGGACTAGTTGCCTGTTTATTGTCAGCGTGGGCAGCACGGTGCCCCCCAGCCCCGGGCTCGACCGTTCTTGACAGCAGGGGAAAAAAAGGTTTTAATTTATAAAAAGTGAAGGGAGCTGGATAAGTAGCAAATCTGGATTATAGATGTGGGCATATGGGGGAAGTGTGGCTAGACCGTTCACTTGTTTTTGCCCCTCCCTCCCTGGCTAAACTTGTGTTTTATTCAAACAAGCTGTTTGGTTTAATTTTGGCCTCTTGCTGACCGGGAGAGATCCCTTCTTGCAGGGCTGTACGTGATTTCTCTGTGCCTCCCAGCGGATGCCTTATTGGGGTAGTTTCTCTCCAGGACCAAAGCAGAAGGGGAGGAAACGGGACCCCCTGAAGAGTCAGGGTGGGACACAACGGTTTGCTTTGGGCAAAGGGATAGGGGAGAAAAGGGAGGAGGTAGCAGGATGGTGCGGGTATCGCAGGCCTTTGGAGAAAGTGGGAGCAAAGGGAAGGGGAGCAGGGAATGCGTCGCCATCCTTTCACGTGGGATGCCCATAGCACGGCCTGGGGTCAGGGACCGGGGCGGCAATGCCAAGGGTTCGGTGTTCCCTGGTGCTGCACGCAGGCCGCCTGGTACTGACCGTCTTGCTGCAGTAGCTCCCCCACCGGCAGGCTTTGTGCCTTTGCGGTCCCGAAGCCAGCCCGTGCTGCCTGGCGTGTGCACGAAGGGGTGCAGCATGATCGCGATGACCTGCTGAGCCGGCACGCAGTTCTATCTGCTGGGGAAACACCATAATCCTGCAGAGCTGTTTGCTGGATTTGAGGTCTCGCTGGGGCTTTAGCAACACTGTTATGCAAGGCTTCATTTTGCCAGAGCTTAGAGGAAAGGCACCTTTCAGCAGCTCCCCCCTCCTCCCTCAGCCGGAGCAGGTCGGCTGTGGAGGGACCTGCTGGCAGAGAGGCAGGTCTGCCTTATGGCTGGGGTAGCCAGACACTCCCCCACGCGCAGCCTGCAAGTCCTTCCAATCTGGGAATGCAGGGGTGTCTCTAGCTTATTGTGTGCTGGATTTCCTTGGCAAAATGCTTCCCTTTTATTCACCCAAGAGGAAATCTCCAATGAGTGATAAGAGCCACGTGTGCAGCCAGCTCCCAGCATCCTCTGTGGCAGCTCTGGCATGGAGGCGCGTGGACGAGAAAGCGCACATTGGAACATGTGTCACGACCACGGGTGGCATCCCGTTCGGTAAGCAGAGACCGTCACCAGGAAGAACAGCCGTTCACGCGCACACCAGTTGAAGCCGCCTGTACGGAGACAAGGGGTGAAGACCCCTGCAGTTCCCGGGCTGAACATCCAGCGCCGTGCAAAGCCTGCGTACAGAAATTCAGATGGCGTCTTCCCTTCCCCGGGGGCCGTTCCTCGCAGTCGGGAGGCCCGGTTTGCTGCCAGGGGTTGCATCGGGCTGAAGAACCAAGGAGGTTTCTCTCTCCTATGCTGGCTCAAGTTTCCCCCGAAGATCTTCCTCGAACCTGCTTCTTCAGAGACAGAAGGTAAGTGTTGGCGGTCTACCACTCCTTGCCCGTGGCAGGGACACGGGGCATGACTTCACACCGATCTCAGTGCTCCACGATGCCTCCAGATTGAACCTCTGAACGCGCCTGCGTGGGGAAGTGGCACCGATCCCCATCAAGGGTGGGAAGCCAAAACTCGCATCCATCACCATGCAGGTGAGTCCATGGTGGAGCTGCGCATAGGATCCGGGTGTCCTGGGCCCCAATCTGCTGTTCCAGCCATCAGGTGATGTACCTCTATGAGTATTTGAGCCGGTGACCCAAATAAGGGCTGGGTGGGAATGAAGACACGCAGGGTTGGCCGTGCCACCTGAAGGAGCTGTTGATACCCTGAGATACTTTGATACTCTGATACTTTAAAACCAGCAGACAAAAGCACGTCTCAACCTTGGGTTACCTGGAGGATTCGGAGTTGGGATACTGGTGCAGTTAGCGCTGACCCTTGGGGTGCTGCCAGCTCCGGTGAGGTCTCCTTCCTGCTGGCTTGTCTGGACTTGGAGGCAGGAAAGATCCCCTGGAGTTCATTCCCCGGGATGCCGGAGTCAAAGCAGATTAAGCGCTCCCTCAGCTGATCACATTTATTTCATTATTGGAGTGAAATCCCTTGGTAAATGCTGTCTCCCTCTCGACCCCCTTTCCTCCGTTATAAAAATAGAAGGCAGAGAAGAATTGCAGCATTGGGGAGAGTTAATCATAAGAGCAACAGTCAAACCATTTAGGTGCTTTGCCAACCTCTCCCGGCCGGAGCTCCCCCCGAGTGGGCGTGCAGGCCAAGCTGCTGCGAAGCTGGCAGGAGGTGCCAGCGAGTCCCACCAGCGCAGCCCATGCGTCCTGTTTGGCGGCTCCTGGGTCACTCGCTGGGGTCGGCAGGGCCTGCCATTGAGTAGAGATCCAGCCTCTTCCTTCGTTGTTCCAGGTTGCAATGACTTTCCAGTTGTGAAGCTGGCCCCAGTGCCCTGGTGATTAGCATCTAAGGCAGCACCGGAGGTCTCTCAAAACGAAACTATTAACTGGGAGACTGGGTGCTGAACACGAGGCCTCTGCATCTCCTGTGTTAGGAGCATTAGAGATATCCCTGCCCCTTGATTTGCAGCAAGGTCTCAGGTCTTGCTGGTGCCTGGAAGGTGAGAGCATTGGTACTGCTCCCCGTGCTCAGTCACTACAGATATAAGAGGGCCGATTATGTATGTCATTGCAACACCCCTCAGGCTGTGGGCTGCTCGTGGGGCTACAGCAGTCCTCAGCAGCCTGAACTACCTGTGGGCTGCAGCTCTGCCTTGGAGGTGGACGTCAGCGGGGGCTATGGTCCCTCCGGTACAGCCCTTATGCCAGGGCTTACTATGGGCAGGGTAGGGCTGGGCTGGCCCTGGAGATTTCTCCCCCAGTCATTTCCAGGCCCCTGGTACTGCAGTGGGGGCAGGAGGACAGCACTTGGTGCAGGATGTGGGGATTGCACTGAGTTGCAGTTAAGTTTGGAGGGTCTGGTTTTCCTTCGCAAAGCCCCTGATGGCTCAGGCCCCGCGTCCTTAGGGGTGCTGTGCTTGGTGCTGTTTTCAGCTGTTGCACCTGAGCTCGCAGGGCTCAGGCTGGCTCTGCAGCGAAGGGTGTCCTCCGCTGTGGCATTTGCTTCTGCTGCAGCTCCTCTCCTCGCCCCAGCCTGCAGCCCCCTTCTGCTGAGAGGGGCTCCCCCGATGCTGGGCTGACCGTGACCCGGGCCGTCCCTGTGGTTGCTATCCCTGGCAGGGGCTGGCAAGCGGGTGCTGTTCAGTGAGGTTTGCTAAGTGCCTCTGCCCACTTCTGGTCGTTGCACCCCAGCTCCTTGGCCCTACAAACACCTTGCACCCATGCTAAATACCGACCCCTTCCCTTGTCATGGCCACAGGTGGGTTAAACATGGGCTACGGGTCTGGACTCTTTAGGATGCAGCTTTTCTTGCTGCTTATCCCTTCTGTGCTTACTCACATCCAAGGAGCCCACTGACAGCAGCCAGGTGGTTTGAGACCGCAAAGGCTGCATGCAAGGTCCAGCAGACGGAGCAATTAAAATACATGAGGAAAGAGTTGAGAACAGGTGATGGGTATAAATGAAATGCCTCCCTCTGGAGACCCAGGTCCTTCGGGCCCTAGGGTGTGCGTGTTCCTTTGCCTGGCAGTGCAACATGGATGTGAGATTTCTCTGATGATTGCTAAGGAATACGCCTCTTGCAGGGGTCAGGTGCAAAGAGGCCAGGGGATGCACGCTCTGCTCCCCATCAGGATTGTCACCTTAAAGCTGCTGGGATTGTTATTTTTTAAAGAGGGTTTTTTTTAAACAAACCAAAAAGTGGAACAGCAGCAGGTCTTTGTCATGGGCCCAGCGCACTGCAGGGGGCAGGTAAAACTCAGGAAGGGGAAGAGCCAGAACAAAGAGGGGATGGCCATGGTGGAACGGAGGTCTGCTGGCTGGTGTGCAGGGCCCTGGGAGCGTCCCGGGATGTGTCCTGCACTTCCCTGCTCCAGGGTGTTTCCTCTCCTCTTCCCCCTCTTGCCGCTAAGTCAGCGTGAGGTCTTGTGTGGAGCTCTCCAAAACCTGTCCGCAGCAGGATCAGAGACACGCCAAAGGTGCACAGAGGGGCCAGTCTGCATGGACCTCAGCTCAGGTACGTACGTACGTGTCATTAGATGCAGGCTGTGTTTAAAAACCAGGGAAAATGCACACCAGCTTTCCCCTCTGCGACTTCTTGGAGCTTGGTCGGTGCTGTAGGGACAGGAGCAGAGCAGGAAATGCAAGCCCGAGAGAGAGAGGCAGAGAGAGCAGCAGTTTTGGGCTGCTGGCTGCCCAGCCTCTCTCCCGTTTATCTCCACCAAAGACGACACCGCGGCCGGGCCGGCCCTCGGCTCTCTCTGCAGGGGAGCTGGGAGATGTCGTCCCCTTCCACAGGAAGACACAGCTGGCGTCTGACCAGCGATCACAGGGAGAGGGGTTTTTTCTTATGGATTGCAAGGTTTCCACTGGCCTTTTTTCTGTCTGCAACACCAGCAACGGCTGTACGGCTTCCTGTCTAGATAACCCCCTTCCTGGTACCCGGCATGCTTATCTCCTGGAGACAAGCTGGCAAGAGCCACCGGAACAACTGATACCTTATCTCCACCTCTCAAGAAGCTTTTTTAGGGCTGGAATGTGTTGCAATGGCAAATGAAGGTACCAGTGGGACTGAGAGGTACGGTCGCTGGGCGGCTCGGAGAGGGAGGCCTCCAGCCTCCGGGACATCAGGCCCGAGCTTTTTTGATACCTTTTTTGATGGCTTTTTTGTTTGTTTTACTTGCACGTACAAAAAAAAAAGCAGCAGTTTGGGCTGAGCCTTTGGGTGCTGCTTGGCAGTCCAGATCCCTGGCCTCTGCTCCCTGCTCTATCGCACATTTGTGGTGTTAGGCCAAATTCCAGCCCCCTTGTGCCTCAGTTTACCTGTTGTTACAAAAGGGATTAAGAGACTGGCTGCCAAAAGGTGCTTTATGGGGACCGACGTTGGCAAGGGAAAGGTCAGTAGGTGAGTGACACCATGAAACGTCCTCACCTGCTTCCCTCTGGACTTGGATTTAGGTCTCCATAACAGTCGTAAAACCAAACAGGAGTTGCAAATGGCTTGGTCGTACGGATTCCCATACAGTTGTGTCTCTCGAGTCCAGCACGGTGTGACTTATTGCACTGGCAGCAGCGCGGGTGAGGGAAGGGGGGGCACACCAGTGGGGCTGATGGGTGGAACAGCTGCTGGAGACGGCTGGGGCGTCTTTATTTTGGTCCTGTCCCGGTTGGGAAATTGGACAGGAGACACTTGTGAAATGCAGGCGCCGGGCGTCAGCCCGGAGGGGGAGCATGCTGCAGGCAATGCAGAGCTGTTCTCACCTCCCTGATAAACCATCAGCACTTCCACTCCCCTGCTGAGCTGGGGACGGGGCAGAGAAGGGAGCACAACTCTCCTGGAAGGCAGGCAGGGCACCCCAGACCCCCGGGGCAGCTGAAGCGCCGCTCCTTACCACCTGTCCAAGTCCATTTGCTTGCTCCCTCGGCCCTTCCGCTGTGCTGCCTGGCATATGGGACTAGCCATGGAGCTGGGAGAGATGTTGGACAGGTTTCCAGGCACAGAGTACCCTTCCTCAGGCCTAGGAAGGAAGCAGGTACAGCCTACACTACACCCAGTTGGAACAATAGTTTTTGGTTGATTGGATCCCAGACGATACTAGTAAGTCCCCACCCCTGTGCACTGTCCCAGCACTTGTAAGCACTGCCATACTTTGTCTCAACGTGGCTACAAAGGCTCTTGCTTCGCCCGCTGCTCTCTCAGGGTAGCCGCCAGCATGACAGGACCCTAGAAATGCGCTCTGCATCGCTGACTGTTGGCTCTGAGAGTTTTGCTGTTCCACACCATCAGCTCCTTCTCCATGGGCTCACTGTAGCGGATCAGACCTGGGACCCTCTAGTCCAATTTTATCTCCATGAGGGCCAGCCCTGGATGCTTGGATGCATTGGAGGAAGGTGCGAGAAACCCTGTGGGGGGCAGGTGTGGGGCTATGTGCCTCTGTGCCCAGACAGTTTCCTTCCAAGCCTGCTAGCAGAGGTTGGCTAAATCCCTGCAGCACGTGGCTTTCCTTCCCTTCTGACATGAACGTGTTTGGCATTGGGGATTAAGGCTCCAGCTGAGTCTTGTAGCCTTTGTGAACATCTGCTTTGAATCCAACTCAGTTCCAGCACCTTTGGGAAGAAGTTCTGCGATCTCACTCCACCATCCTGGTCACTGTGTTTTTCGAGTGTGCTACCCTCGAGGAATGGCAGTGCCATCGCCACGGACCCGTCATTCACCAGATCCCCCAGCATGGATCAGCTCCACCAGAGAAACTAGTGGTCAAACAGGCCGGGAGGCCGAGCACCTCTCTGCCCCAAGGAGAAGGTGGAAGCACACTGGCCGGGCAGAGACACCCCCAGCTGCATGTGGGTGAAGGGCACGACTTGGCAGACAGAGCTATCACTCCCACTGCTTTTGCCAGCCCAGCATTTGCTGAAGGGAAGCAGAGGTAAGCCGTACACTGCCGCCATGGACTTGCCAGGGGTGGCCCGCTGTGCCCTGCTGTTTCGTTGTTTAGCAGCTGTATTCCTTTGCATCAGCTATTGTTCTTGGGCCCTTCCAGCCTGCTAGCTTAGGACAAGCTGCGGCACACTGGTGCTCACGCTTGCATTTCTCTGAGCACCCACCATTCCCCCGGACTCCGTCACTGGGAGTGGGGGAAAGGTACCTGGTGCCCTGCTCTGGCCAAAGCAGCTGCCCAGCTTCGCAGTTGTCCCCGTCAATGTGAAAAAAATGTGAAGGAGGGAGAAAACACCTCCCTGCGAGGCGCATTCAGCGTCTGCATCTTGTGATCCTGAAACCCAAGAGCCCCCCTGACTCAGCAGGTTATTAATAACCCCCCAGCCGTCCTCTCTCCAAAGTGACTGCCAGCCCCAGCATCTCCCACCTCTCCTCTGGGACGGAGCAAACGGAGCCTGTCGAGCGCACACGCCAGGCAAGGTTAGAGGCTCCTTCCAGCCTCCCGGCGCCCGGGCGTTGTGTTGTAGCCAGCAGTTCAGTGCCGAGCCGTGTGGGCTGGGTCCCGAGGGGCAGGAGCGCTAGGGAGCCAGAGCTTTGCCAGTCAGGACTCCCTGGAAGGGGACTATGTATCCTTGTGGCTTCCTGGAGACTGGCCCTTGCATTCAGAGCAGCAGGCTTGGCCCTTCTTGCCCCTCCAGAGCTTGGTCATGAGGCTCGGATGAGCTGGAGGGGCTGCCAGCTCCTGGGCATTCAAACCTTGCAGGGCCTTGATCCTCTCCCATCCCCTCGTGTGTGTTTGTGTGTGTGTGTGTCGTGTGTGTGGTCATGAGACTGGGACTAGCCAGCTGGAAGCCATCTCACAGACACGACCCCTCTGCCACCTGGGCAAGCGTGACTAGAGGCTTCCAACAAAGCTAACATTGCTGGCCCGTGCCACCAGACTGCACCCCTGCCCCATCTGCTTGGCCTATGGCAGCGTCCCTAGAGGGCTGGATCCCTTCCTCCGTGCATGGTCCTGTGGTCCCACCACCGTGCCGGCTGCCATGAGAGCACGGTTCAGTCACAGCAGGTGGCAACCAACGCCCAGGCCCATTGCAAGGCTGCAGTGGCACGTGGTAGTGGGGTCAGAGCTGCAGGAAACGATGGTGCTTTCACTGGGCTGGCCGTGGAGCTTTTCAGCCCGCTGGCTTTTGATAGCCAAGAGGAGGCCCGGCTGGGGTTGCATGCCCTTCCGTGCAGCTGCAATGGCTTGTCTTCCTCTTTTCTGAGTCTCGCTTCCTGCTCTGGTTCCCTACCGTGGAGCAGGGATGGGGACCGCCAGCAGATGCTGACCAGGGAAGGCCAACGAACATCGCATGCCTCTTGTGTAAGGGAGATGCTGGGGCCACGCGGGCTCTGGTACCAGGCCGAGGGTATCATTAATCACCAACAGAGCTGGAGTCTCCTCAGAGCCTCCCGTCTCCCTTCCTGGATGCTACGTCCTTTCCAGCCCAGCGAGTCCGCGCCGGCTACTGCTCTGCTTGGCCACGTTCAGGCTGTTGGCTGAGCGCTGCACGCTGAGGACGGCTCTCCTGTGCAAGCACCCGGCAGCTGCTGCCTGTGGGGACTGCTCACACCCTCTGCAAAATGCAGGCGTCTCCCCAGTTCCTCTCCCTCCTCTATGGTGCCTTCATCCTAGCCATTCCCAGGCTGGAAATCCCTGGAGACACAACCCTGCTGAGCAGTGAGGAAGCCTTTCAGAAGCCCGGGTGTTTGGAGCTGCCTGTGGTAAGTAGTGCTGGAAAGTGTCTTCGGCTTCCATGCGTCGCTGCAGGCCTCCCACCAATGTCGCTGTGCTGTGAAAGGGGAGGCAAGAGGCTACTGGGGAGGGGGGAGACTGTGAATGTAAAGTCCCCGGGGCGGGAAAGCTCCCTAAGGGGCCGGCAGCTGCTGCTCAAGTGTGTAGGGCAGGGTTAGTGCACCCAAGTGGGATGAGGCTGTGGAGGTGAAGGGCTACCTGCCCTGGGTCGGAGACCTAGTCTATATGGGCAAGCTGCTTTCTAGAGGGACTATTGCTAGCTTTCCTGCACACAAGTAAGTCCCAGAGAGAAGGCAGGGGTGAGTGTTTCCACCCACACATCCTCAGAGAGAGTTTCTCTTTGCCAAGCTGGGGGCAGTGGAGGAGACCCAGTTGCCGTGCAAGGTCCTACAGATTTGTTCTGGTCTGAGCTGGTGAGGGCCTGGGGAGAGCCCAGCAGCCCGTGTCTCCAGAGGGGGCTGCTGACCTCGGGTACGTCAGGGTTCAGCTCCCGGCACCTGCGGCTAGCTTTCCAGGAGCCCTGAGCCCCTGCCTTCACTTTGGACCTCAGCTGGAGTTGGAGACACCCTGCAGGTCTGAACCCCTGGCCTGAGGCACCGCCAGGCTGGATGCCCAAACCCAGTGGCACTTTGGGGAACGTGATAGCCAGCGGGATGGACACGAAAGCCCTCCCTGCCCTCCTAGCCTCTTGGAAAACCCACCCGCGCTGTGGAGCACAGGCCAGCGGCTAACTTTTGGGGACGGGTGAGGATGTGATTTCATCCCCGTCTTTGAGGATGGATTTGTCGCCCAGTGCCCTCTAGTGGGAAAAGTCTGCACAGGTCGTAAGAAACGATGCCCAAATGTAAGGAATCCCTGGCACCTTGGCAAGCAAGCGGAGAGGGGCCAGGCCAAGTTCAGGTGCGTCTCTCGTCTTCCCAGGAGGGAATTTGTCAGCGATAAAGCAAGCACTGCGAGTGCAAGGCCCTTGGGGCAAGAGGATGTTTCATAGATAACTAGTAGCTGGAGGGAAAGGAGGGCCTGAAGCTTGCACCACTCATAGAATATAGGGATTGCATTAATAGAGAGAGGATGTCCCGAAGTTGAAACAGGGGGTTATCTGGTTGTGTTACAAGCAGGCAAATGCATTGCCATATGAGTCGTTAAATACTAAACGAGCCATAGTCGACAAAGCGAGTCATTAAACACAATAGAAAGGAGAACGTGCAAACTTGAGAATGTTCCAAATGGTGAACTTTGCTTTGGGCTTCTTAAAATGAACCCTTGCACCACGTGTCTGTCAACCATAGACGATCGTTTTTGTCCTTCCACTATCCTGCGGGCAATCAGTGATGTCCCATTGCAGATTGAGAGCCTGGGAACTGGTTTGGTTTATGGCTTTGGTTGCAGAATCTCCAAAATCTCTTTTACCATCTCCATCTCTCTGGAAAAGAGCTGATGTGCAGTTT
>JAGPOW010003310.1:18597150-18627448 GCA_030014935.1 Caiman crocodilus
GGAGTACTGTGTCCAGTTCTGGGCACCGCACTTCAAGAGGGATGTGGACGGCCTCGAGAGGGTCCAGAGGAGGGCCACTAGACTGATATGTGGGCAGCAAGATAGGCCTTACAAGGAGCGTCTGAGGGACCTGAACCTGAGGTAATAAGGACAAAACTTAAGCAATGATTAAATAAGGCTAAAATATGAACAATGCTGTATGCAGGTGCAACTTCAAAGCATTAAACATAACAAGCTCTTATGCGATGACCCTTTTTATACCAAAAATTTGTTATATGTGGAGTAAATTCACTCTTATGCGATCGGTGTGGTGGAAGCTATAGTTAGCTGCTTTGTGCGGTGCATCGTGGGAGTGATGTGCACCAAAATATAGTCTCCTGTGTGGATCTGAGCTCCTCGCTCATTGTCTGCAACATGGGATTCTGTGGTTGCCATCCCTATTATGACAGTGCCCTGTGCTTGTATGTACTGTCTGCTGTTGGTGAGTACCAAACCTGTCTTGTAAGTGGTAGAAAAGGGTCTCGGGGTCAGTACGGTTGAGGTCTTGGAACATATCCCTATCTGTTACATTGTAAAGTGGATTCCCTTTGTGCGAATTCCAGTTATGTGCAGTTTTCCAGGAACGCATGTACAGCACAAAGCGAGGGAAACCTGTACAAACCACCATATACAAGAAACCCACAGAGCAACATACCCATCTGCAAAGAACTAGCAATCGCCGTAAACACACCAAGAAAGCCGTAATATACAGCCGAGACCTCTGATACCACTGAATTTGCACTAAAAATACCCATGAGTCTCACCTGACAAATCTCAAAAGGGCTTTCATGCAACACGGGTACTCCTCCAGAGAGAGAGATCACACTTCTGAAAGAGCCACCTGGATACCACGTGAAGAACTGCTGCAGTACAGAAAGAAAACCTTCATGAATTGCACACCGCTGGTTATGACGTATCATCCCTTCCTGGAACCTATACGGAAACTCCTCCAACAATCACAACCTATACTAGAAGAAGACACTCCTGCAATAACCACACCACACAACAGAACCGTCGTCATTCCTAGATCTTATACCTGCACCTTCAGAAATGTAATGTATCTTATCCAGTGCGCTAAATGCCCTGATGGAAAATATGCAGGAGAAACCAAACAACAACTGCGCACCAGGGTGAACACACACTGGAGATCTATCACAGACAAGATTACCCAATTACCTGTGGGGTCACACTTCTCTTAAAACAACCACGCTCTCTCCAGTCTCTCACTTCTAACCCTCAAATGGAATTCACAAAACACCTTTCATAGACAAGCCTACAAATTTCACTTCGTCAACCTACTGGATACAAAAAATCATGGACTAACTATAGACATTGGATTTATGACACATTATAACCTGCTCGACATCTGATACCTGAGATTAACTCTCTACAATGTACTAGCTATATCTTATCACCAGGTCTATATTCCCCTTCCCCTCCCTACCCCCACCTGTTTATCACCCTCTGATTGCCTCAATTTGCATTTTCACTGACTGACATTTTCACTTCCTGACTTCTGGCTTATATTTTATTCTACCCCATTCAGGAAGAGCACAGAACAACAGCAGATGCTTCCTCAGTGTGAAGAAGGGTGTTTGTACCTGGAAGTTTGCAAAGAAGAATTTTTCTAACTATTTTACCTGGTCTAATAAAAGATATTGGATTGACCCAAGGAACCTTGTCTGCCTATGTCCTTAGACCAACACAGCTACAACCAATACCGCTATAAAATGGTAGGCGTTTTCAGGTGCACAGAATTTGTCTTTAGGAAAGGAGGAGGAGAACATGAACTGGATTCCTGTGCCCATCTGGAGTGAACCCTGGGACAAGGAGGATCTGTCCGGCACAAGGCAGCATGAGTGCCTGACCCGTAAGCTATAGGAACTGCACAGGCGGGCAGCGGCGGGCTGGGATGTAAGGGAAGATATATGAGAGGTAAAGGCCCAGATTGGGTTCTGGTACCAGGAGGAGGCCAGGAAAAAGATCTTCCAGGCCAGGATGCCCTGGGTGGCGGAGGGGGAGGAGTGGTCTGCTTACTTCTCCAAACTAAAGAAGAACAAAGAGAAGACCATGACGTGCCTGAGTGACGGAGCAAGAGTGTGGCACTGGTCGAGGGAAGGCATTCTGGAAACAATGACTGCTTTCTACTGAGAACTCTACAGCGCATGAAGGGAAGACCCGGGGGCCATGCAGCAGTGCCTGCAAGGGCTCATCTGGGCCCTTGGAGAAGCCGAGCAGCAGCAGCTGGAGGAGGAGCAGACCCTCCGGAGGTTCAACAATGGTAAGACTCCTGGGTCAGATGGCTTGCCCATGGAGTTTTACATGATCTTTTGGGACCTGGTGGGCCCCAACCTGTTGGAGCTCTTTCGAGAGCACCTGCAAGAGGGGCATCTGGGAGCTGGGATGCACAAGGGCCTCTTGGCCCTCCTGGACAAGAAAGGTCCAAGGGAAGAGTTGAGGAACTGGAGGCCCATCACCCTCCTGAACTTCAACTACAAGCTGCTGGACAAAGTCTTGGCCGAGAGATTTAAATCTGTCCTAAGTTCCATCATCCACAAGGACCAGTCGTGTGTGGTACCAAGACACCAGATCCATGGAGCCTGCTGCAATGGAGGGACATGCTTGAGCTGGAATGGGACAGAAGGCAGAAATGGGTGGTGCTGAACCTGGAAAAGGCCTATAACAGAGTATCACACTGGTTTCTCTTCGAAATGCTGACGTGAATGGGTGTCCCCCCATAACCTTCACTGGCTGGATAAGGACGCTATACACAGATATTAGCAGCGAGGTGCTGGTCAACAGGTTCTTGAGTGCATGGATCCCAACAGAGTCAGGGGTCTGCCGGGGTGCCCGCTATCTCCGATCCTTTTTATCTGCACCACTGAACCCTTGGTCCAGTCCATCAGGCAGGACCCCGGGATGCATGGAGTCCTGATTCCTGGAGGAAGCAAGGAAGAGACCAAGGTCCTGACCTACATGGACGACTTGAACATTTTGTGCTGTAGAGAGAGCCCTGTGGCACACACGGATCTATGAGGTGGCAGCAGGGGCCAACCTCAACATGAACAAGAGCACGTGCCTGGCTGTGGGCGAGCTCGGGGACCTGGAGTCCCTGGGGATCTTGGTCCCCCATGAGGGCGGTCAAGATCCTCGGAGTGGAGGTTGACCCCGAGCTGAACAGAAGGACACCCTGGGAGAAGAAGGAGGCCAAAGTGAAGCAGAGATTGGGCATGCCACCTCTCCATGTGGGGGTGCGTGGCACTCATGAAGGTGGTGTTGCTACCAGTGCTTCTGTATATCACACTGGTCTTCCCCCCATCCAAATGTGTCCCCCGCAGACTCCAGAGAGCCATGTGCATCTTCTTCTGGGGATCCAGAATGGAGAAGGTGTCGAGGAGGACCCTGAACAAGAAGAAACGGGCTGGGGGCATGGGGATGCCAGACATCCACCTGTTCCTGCGGGCATGGTACATGAGCCAGATCTGCAAGCTGGCAACTGGGCCAGCAACCAAAACAGCCTGTCTTGTCAAGTATTTTCCAGGTCATCTTCTGAGACCATGAGGGGTGTACGCACCAGCCAGAGGGAGACCATGCACCATGGAGCACCCCTGGTCCTACAAGCTGCTGAACAAGTGCCAGAGCAAGGACAGGCTACAGAAGGAAGATCCAGAAGGTAGTCAGAGACAGAGACACGCTATCAACCATGGAGCTGCTCCCTGACGATGACTGTCAAGCCGTCGGGGACCGGATCTTCCACAAAGACCTAAGAAAAGACCACAGAGACTTGAACTGGCTCATAGCTCACAGCATACTCCCAGTGAAGGCGTGGAGGCAAGATGAGAGTCAAGACCCAGCTGTCTCAGGGCAAGCTGCCAAGATGAGAGCAAGACCATTGACCACCTCTTTTGACTCTGCCCCTATGGCAAGGGAGTGTGGAAAAAGGTAAGCCAGCTCCTAGAGGAAGTGACAGGAGTCAGGCTGATGACAAGGGAGGCGGCGCTGTACAGACACCTGATGAAACATCAGGGGTCCCAGGCAACCCACTTTGACCGGTTTGTGTCCTGCATTGGGAGCACCCTGCGGCAATACAGGAACCCCCGATGGACAGTCACACTAAGCTTGAGCAGACAGACTGTGTTCAAACGTTTCTGAGTGAACTCTAGTCCTACTACCGGAAAGCAGTGGGAGAGGATGGAGAGGATACAGTCAGCTCCGCTTGGAAAAGGGATATGTGGCACAGGCTGTTCAAAGTCCCCCTGGGAAGGGAAGTGGACAGGGAGAACAAAGGGGACAACAGCACCGCTGGACCTGGAGACAGCGAGGAGGACAACAGGATCAGCAGCAGAGGAAGCGATAGTGACAGCGACATCGACAGTGACAAGGACAGAGAATTAACTGAGAAGGGAAACCCCAAATCGCGGCTTGGACTAAGGGACTGTGTTTGGGTTAGGGAAGGGTAGAGGGTGGGTGCACGTGGGTGCAGGGGAGCAGGTGTGGTTATTGTAATGGGTGTGTGGGTTTCTTAAGGTGGTTTAAAAAAAAAGGTGTGATGGAAGTCCATGATAGAGGATGCATATATAGAACTATATAGATATATTTTAATTAAAAACAAGTTGCCCATGAAACTAGGGGTGACAAGAGACATTTGCACCATTCTGACGGTGCCTGGTTCTGAATGTAGCAGCAGTCAGTAATACTGAAATCTTAAGAGGGTCCTGGAAATTGGGGTGCGAGGCCAAACAGCCATGAGCTGAGTGAGTGGAGAGTTCACCGGGGTCTATGGAGTTGATCTCACTAGCAACAGGGCTCATGTCGGCCCTGGTAATTATACAGCAACAGATACCTTCCTGCTAATCAGGAGCAGCTTGGGAAATGGCCCTGTCTTGGTCTGCTTACTGTACAACCTGTTTCTATCCCACAAGCTACCCACGCTGTTGCAGGGGTGTCTGCTTGAGTGCTGTATGCTAGGAACAGATGGATGAGCAATGAGTTTGAGTGCTGTGGCTGAAGGATCTGCATGTCATCGGTGGGTGTGCTATTATCTTTTGCTTGTTTATTTCACCTCCGTGCACTTGGCGCTGGAGCTTCTTTTAATTGGCACTTAAATTCCCTGGCCTTGGAATGTTTCCTTGGAGATGCACAGAGAAACTTTGGAGAACTGCTTATTAAAGCAACGTGTTTGTGAACCTGAGTGTGTTTGGTCCAGCCTGCATGAGCCCCTCCTAAGCCCTGTGTTACAGGTGGTTCCCATTGCAATCACCAAGCCATGGGTCTAGGAGTGGGGGGGGGCAGCTGCATCTGATGTTATAAAGTTTCTGGTTTCATAATGGAGCCTTAGTATAGTATGATCACTAAGATCTGCTCCTTTACTTGTTGGAGTCCAGAATGGCACAGGCTGCAAGTAGGAGGAGATGTGGATTTAGGGGCAATGTCATGGTGTTAAGAGGGGTGCAGCAGGTTGCTCCTAGCTAGCTAGAAGCAACCACGTGGCAGCACTGTCATTACTGCAATAGAGCGTTATCCTGAGCTCCCTGGCGCATTGATATGCATGTAATATTCTCTACTTGTGATGGGCAGGATGAAGCTCTCCAAGGAATGATATAGATATAGATATGTATGTGCAGATGTGTGGCTGTTTTCCTCACCAAACCTGGAAGAAGGCCGATGAAGAGAGAAAGCACCAGACTAATGCTCTGAATCTCTGAGAGAGAACAGGCGAGTGGGAGTTTGCTGAGGTCAAGAAGAGGACATGATGCTCCGTGTGAGCGGCTGTAAGATGAGGAATGGAGGGGCTGGCCAGTGGTTCTGTCAAGGGAAGAAATGAGAAGCAAGAGAAGTGAGATGGGAGTGGGGTAGGGATGGAAGGGGAATAGCTTCCTTCCAGGAAAGGAGAGAATTGGACACATAGTCTGGTCATTCTTGCTGTGCTTGGTAGCTCGACACCTGGCAACTCTGATAGGTTTGCAGATCCAGCAGTGGAAACATGACACATGGGCTAAGAAGCTGCTCTTGCATACCCTCCTCCCGTGTTAGCCTGCTGTTAGACCAGTCATTTCTCTCACCTGCAGAAAGACAGGTGGCCTGGTCCAAGATGTCTCTTCTGTTTGCCAGACGGCTACCACTGCTTCTGAGACCCAGTCTATGGGACATATCCAATAATGGTGTCCACCATTGGGAGGGCGGGAGACTGAATGCTCTGCTACCTTATAATAGCCCCTGCTGATAGCCCTCCAACAAAGGCTCCTCTTTCTTTATTTCAGAGTGATCAAAGTGTTTCTTCTCTATTTGGGAAAAAAAATCCTAGCCTGGTTTTCTCTAGACATGTGGCTCAAAAGTGACAAAATTTAGAAACTTCAGCACAGAAGGTGTATCCTTCCCAAGTGTGAAGAATAGCCAATATGTTATGATCAAGTCAAAGCAAATGAAACAAATCACTTCTGAGCATTTGCAAAGAGCTCTTTCACTCACTGGTGTGTTGGCTTTTTTTTTGTATCTGGATGTACACACAGCTGTCCTGAACCAAGGGCTCAGCAGGCCAAAGGTGCTGCTCTGATACTGCTTTTGGGATTGTTGGCAAAAGACATGTTTGTTGTTGACTTGCTGATATGCACCTAGCAGATTCACCCCGTTCCAAACAGCCCACCACACTCCCTGGGTGTCAGGAAAAAGGGAAAATTGTTGAGGTAAGGAAATGCTGGATCCTGAGATCGACTATGCATCGTTCTGTTTTCCTAGCCATGCTGAGACAGCTGTAGGAGCAAGGGAACATTCTCACTCAAGTCTCCAGTTGAGACCTTGAATGTCTCGAGTAGGTCAAAATTTCCCCAAGTGACTTGTGATTTGATTTCTTCAGCTTTGGGCTATCTAGATAGATGCACTGAAAGTGCTGGGCACTCTTCCCAGAAATCAGGCTTCAGGTGGGGCACAGCACCCAAAAAAATCAATGCGCCTAGGACCACCAGTTACTTTGGGAAAGCTTGGCATAGGTCTTGTAGGATGCTTAGCCCACTTTCCTCTTGCCAAGGAACTGCATAGCCCTGACTAGTAGGTGTTACAGGGAAAGAGGAAATTCTCTCTGCAAAGCCCCTGAAACAGTTTGGAAGAACAGTGCAAAAAATGTGAGTTCTCTTTGAGGGGGAGAACTGCTTATTAAAGCAACATGTTTCTGAACCCGAGTGTGTTTTGGGTGCAGCCTGCACGGGCCTCTCCTAACCCCCAAGTTACAGGTCACTCTTGTAGCAATCGCCAAGCCACGGATCTAGGAGATGCATCTGATGTTACAAAGTTTTTGGTTTCATAAAGGGGCCTTAGTATGGTATGATCACTAAGGTCTGCTCCTTTACTTGTCAGAGTCCAGAATGGTGCAGGCTGCAAGTAGGAGGCGATGTGGCTTTAGGGGCAATCTCATGGTGTAGCTAACCAAAGGGATGTCCAGACAGCTTTGGACATCATTAAGTTGATGGTAGCAGTATAACACATAGGCACTGATCTCTGAGCAGTTCAGAAGCTGGGCTTTGGAGCCAATACTCCAGTTGCATTTTTGGTGTGAATTTCTGATTAAGAATGTAGTTAACATCATGTTAAACTCAAGCCCTTCTCATTTCCCGCCTGCCCGCATCATGTTTCTCTGGATAGCTGCTCCCTCTTTATGGCTAGATGCCTTCTGCTAATACAGCTTCTCAGGGCAGGGACGTCACCAGTATTCTGCTGCATCCATTTCTATGTATCGTTAAAGAGAAAAGAAATTAAATATAGTGGTTTCAGACTGAAACCCTTCCAAAGGGCAATTCCTTTTGGCTGTCTTTGGATTCCCTGATGACAAAACCAAGGGAGGATCATGAGTGAGGCTTTAAATAGTGTACAGACATGGCAGGAGAAAAAAAGGCTTTGCATTTAACAGCAGGTTAATCACCGCAGCCCAGATCTAGCAGGCAGGTACCAGTGTCATAGGACCCCTACCATAGCTGTCCTTACTCAGACTGTTTGCTGGTAGTCCTAGCAAAGGGGTGAATTCAACAGCCCATGGGAGCCAAATCTGGAACAGCGTTTTCACCGGTGCATGGTAGGCAGCCTGGTGAGGAAACCTGGTATTTGTGCTCTATCTTCTTTCCAGTAAATCCCAGCCAGTTGCATCTCCTTGGCTTCTTGAACTGTCTCCCTCTGCCTTTCATAATCCCAGAGCCTGAGTCTGCGCGCCGTCTCCAAACGCTGTCCACGGGCACCACCGAGCAGATAATAAACCTGCTTGGCTTTCTTGTTGTTTGATGTTTGATGCCCTTTGTGACTTGTTTTGGTGCTCCTACACCGAGGGTTGGAAGTCAGGTGAAAGTTAGGGAACTGGAAGCAAGAAAGGAAATGATAATAAAGACCTCGGAAACCTTCAGATGAAGCATTGGGCAGCGGCTATTTGTTAGGCTGGGAAGGGAGTGAATGCTTAGAAAGAAACCTTTCAGACACACTGCTGTTCAAAGCTTGCTGGAGCCAACGAGAAGATTGCTAGGGTGCAATGCAGATCGGCATCCTCAGCATCCAGCTGGATCACTACAAAGCTCAGGTGAGAGTTAGATACCTGGAGGCAAAGGTAGATCGCTTCTGAGCTGCCCAGGCACCCGCATATGTTTGCCTAAGGAGCTTAGCAGCTCAAACCAGAGGTGTTGCCTGACCTTGGGTGCCTATTGAGGCTTGCGGGGAAAAGTTAAACAGCACTGCAGTTGGCAAATAACGTGCCCGGAGTCTGGCTAAGTCTAGTTTAGGCATTTCCAGGACCAAACTGGATCGCATCCCTATTGACTCCATTGGGCTTTGGGTCAAGTCAGCATCTCCTCTCAAGTCTGTCAGTCAGCATCTCCTCTCCTCCCTCTTTCCCTTCCTTAACTTCTTCTCAACTCTCACCCCTACCTGCCTGCACTGAGAAACTGGAAAATCAGATGTCGGCTCGGCAGCTCCTTGAGCAGATCCGCCCAGTCCCAGCTTGTTTGCCCACGTTATATTTCCCTCCCTTCATTCACGCTGAGAAAAGATCCGCCAGACTTGAAAGGGAACAAACTGGCAAAGGGCCTGGGGGCTTGGCTCTCCAGGCTGCTGGCTGCCCCCTTTGCTGCCATGCCCGTGCCAATCCTGGTGTGTGTGCCCCAACTATCCTGGCTGCCCCCAAGCCCCTGAGTTTCTGGAAGCCCCTGAGACCTTGGGATGTAGCGGCTCTGCCCTTCCCCCATCTCTCCTTCTCTCTGCTCTTTCTTTTCGTTTTTGTCTCCCAAACACACCTGCATTTCCTGGGAGCACAGACTCATAGAAAAGGAGGGTGGGAAGGGCCCTCAGGAGGTCACATCTAGTCCAGTGTTTCTCACCCTGTGGGTCGGGACCCAAAAGTGGGTTGCAAGAATATACGAAAGGGGCATGAACAAACTTTAAAAATGGATTCTCTTTGAAAGGAGAAAAACATGGGAACCTGTGGCTTTTCCCTCGCAGGCTGGCAGAGCTCCCCCTGCCCCATACACCCACCGGCTGCCCCACACGCTGGGGGCTGGGGGCAGGGTAGGGTGGCCATCATACAGGACATTCTGCTTTTCATAGATTTCCAGCCACCCCCCTGCCCGGCCACTACCACCACCGTGCCCCCCGCCTCCAGAGGGCACGCGGCATTCACCCGCCAGTCCAACCCCCTGCTCGAAGCAGGACCACCCCAACCAAACCATCCCAGCCTAGTGCCTCTGCCTGCATCTTCAAGCCCCCTACGCATGCAGAGCCCACCCCTGCCTGGGGACCCCGTCCCAGCGCTTCCCCACCCTCCTAACCAGCAAGCTGTCCTTAGCATCCAACCCAAACCTCCCCTGCTGCAGCTGCAGCCCTTCCTGGCCCCCTGCTCCGCACGCCCGCCTGCCTCCCCCGGCCCCGGTTCGCGAGGGCTGCGGCCCCCACCCCCGCCCTGCAGGAGCCGAGCGCGCGCTGTCCCCGGGCGCCCTGCAGGGGGCGCTGCGCGGCGGCGCGGCCCGGGGAGGGGGAGGGGCAGCCACAGGCAGCGAGAAGCCGTCTCGCCAGGCTCCCGCCGCCGCCGCCGCCGCCGCGCAATCCGCAGCCATCCTGCGCCCCGAGCCCCCATCGCCCCTCCTGACTCGGCTCCCCAGGCACAGCCGGCTCCCCCCCACCACCACAGGTGGGTATCGGGGCCGGGCCGCGCGGCTGGCGGGGGCTATCGGGGGGGATCGGGGCGGGGGGGGTGGGACGAGGCGGCTCTAAAATGGAGCCCGAATCAGAGGCTGCAGAGAGCCGGCCTCGGCCTGCCCCCTCCCCCGTGCCCTGCCTGGGTGCTGCCCCCAGGGGCAGAGCCGGGGTGCAAGCCGCTGTGGGGCAGCCACCAGGCTGGGGGCTCCCCCGCCCCAAGGGATTTGGGCACCTCCTCCCTGCAGCTGGGCAGCCTGCATTTCTGCTCCCCCCAGCGCCAGCAGCCAGGGGGGATGGAGAGGGGGGCACAGGGGGTTGACCCCCCTCCCCTGCAGGGCAAGGGTTGTATTTTTTTTTAATTTGGGGGCTGATTTGCAGCTTTGGGGTGTGGAGCGTCTTCCCCCAAGACCCATTGTTTTGGTTGTCCTGGCAGGCCCGGCTGTGCCCCCGGGTTCGCTGCTGTGGGTGGAGGGCTGCGCCGTGCCAACCTGCCGTCTTGTTTTTGCAGGGCACCCCCCCCCCCAAACAATAAATGCTGCGTTGCAACAAGAAGCCCAGGCTCGGAAAGCCCAGGGCTGTTGAGGGCATTGTTAAAGTCGGGGTGGATGGGGAAGCCGCCGGGCAGGCTGTTTCTCCCCGCAGCACGCAGGAGATGTTTTGGGTGCGATGGGGGCATTTCAACAAAGCCTTTGGAGGGGGTCGCTTGGGGAGAGGCGGTTCGGGGGTCCCGATGCTTTTCGGTGGATACAGCCAGGCTTTGTTTTTAAGGTATTTTTGGCCCCAGGAAGGAATTCGTCACCCCCTGGGCTGGGGTCACCTGCGCTGGCAAGGCTGCGGGTCCTGGGATGGCAACGCGTGGTGTTGTTTTGGGTTTTTTCCCTGCACATCTGATGAGCGTTGGCGGCTGGGTTTTTTTGTTGTTTAGCGGAGCTGGGTGTAATGGGCAGCGACGGCAAACGCTCCCCCCCAGGCTGCTGCCGCCTCCCCCAAACCCAGGCGAAGCCAGGTTCGCACGGACACGAGCGCTGAATTTTGCCGTGAAAGTTTTGGCTCCAAGGCAGAGAAATGGCGAGGGAGGATCCGTGTTTGCTGGAGCGATGCTTACAATGGAGCCTTTTTGTTTTAATGCTGCTAGGGTTTGGAGGGGGTGGGGAGAAAGCAGGCCTGCTGGAGAGCCCTGGTCCTGAGAGCGGTCCTTTCCGGAGAGGGGTATTGACTCTGCAGGTTGTTGTAGGCCCTTGGCTTTGACGGACCTTACTGAAAGCTACTGCTCGCTTTACTGATTCTTTCTTTTTTTAAGAAGCTGATGGTTGTAGCTTGAAAGTTTTATTGCAGTAGTAGCCAGCCCCCTCTTGCAAGCACTCTTACAGAGGTCAGGAAAGACACTTGCTGCTCCCAAGAGCTGGCCTGGCACTGCTGGCTTCTAACAGACTGCAGGGTGTCGTGTCGGGCCTGTTTTTTCTGGGGGCTCTGCTTGCTCATGGCCTGTTACAGATGTGCGCTTGCTGTAGGATTGCACAGCATCCTGCTTTGGACCAAGGGCCTGTAGGATAAAATCGTCCAGAGGAGGGGAAGAGGGAAGTTGCATGGGGTGGTCTCCACCCGATCCCTCAGGCTACGTGGCTGCATGTTTTCTTCTATGGAAACATAGAAGATTGTTGAAAATAGTCCCGATTCTGCAAGGGGCTATGAACCGGCAGCCCTGTTTGGAGCCGCACTGAAGTTACTGATGGTCCACGTGAGTGCTCGCAGCAGCAGTGAGGCCTTAGAGATCCCTGCCCCCCTTCCGCCCCCAACAGTTAGCTTAATACATTATGAAATGATTGATAATGTTTCTTCCTTGTGACCTGTCTGAAATGCGATGCACCTCTTTTTATGGGGATGCGATCAGGTTGAAAAAAAGTCTTCGGCTGGATAACGGCGCGTGCTGAAGATCGGCACAGCAAAGAATTAAAAAAAAAAGAAAAGAAAGAAATCGAATGCAGCTCTCATCCCCTGCTGCTGCGTGTTTGCCCCGAGTTTGGCTGGGACCTGGAAGTCAAGCCAGTCTGTTTCCTTTTATTTCCTAGCCACTTTTAGCATGTGGTTGTCTGTGGTGATTCAGGCGATGCTAGCCAAATTTCAGGGCGACATTTTAAACTAAAAGAAAAACGTATTGGAGCAGTATATAGGTATGTGTGTGGACGTATAGAATAGAAGTGTGCATTTTTGTTTTGGGATGCAAAACACTTTCCTGTGTTTGTAAATCGCCCCATTGTGACTTCCCATCAGTAGTTTGGGGCACTAGTGCGCACATTTCACAAACTCCATCCAATGGCAATATCTACACTTTTTTACTCTCACTCACTCGCACACGCTTTTGTCAAGTTTCACAAACTTGGTGTCTAGCAGTAATATCTCCACTTTTTTTTCCCCTTGACTCAGCAAATTTTTGTTTGGAGTTCAATTGCTCCATGTGCAATGTTGTCAAATTAAACATTGCACCATTTTGTCTAGTGCAGAAGAGCCTGAAAGTAAAACATTTTCACCCAAACTGGTTGAAGCAGAGCAGACTGCAAAAACCGATGAATAAGTAGGATTTAAAAAAAAAAAAAAAGTTGTAATAAATCTGAGTAATGAAAGGGAGGATTGTTTGTTTAAAGATGACTGCCTTGAGATTCGCCCCATTCATATTAAACTTTTTTGCAAAACTTATACTCAGTGACTAATTTATTTAAGGCCATCCTCCTAGAAATCACCTATGAAATATGAACTTCCATTTCTACCCAGGAGAACTTTTACAATCTTGTCTCCGATGCCTGACGAAGGGTGTTTGTACCTGAAAGCTTGCAATTAAAGATTTTTTTTATTTTGCAAAAATCTTGATGGTCTAATAAAAGATATCATCTCTACTAGGAATCCTGATTGCCTTGAGACTTATCGAGACATTGACTTACCTGACTGGGACAATATTAAAGGCCATGTTTTACAGGGATTATCACGGTGGGCCTGATCTCTCTGGTGGCACTGTTTGTGAGGACTGGTACAATATAAAATATGATCTCCAAGATCTCCATGTCTGGGGTGCTGGTATTTTTGTATCACTCTTGGTAGGGAGCGGGTCCTTTACTTGTGACTGTCCTTTCTGAACTGCAAGTGTTGGGCCCTGCTTTAGGATGCCATTTAGGGCCTTTTCATACACCTGAGTTTCGGAGTACCGTGCCTTTTGTTGGCTACAAAAATACCTAGTTAGGTTGTTGGGTCCTGTTTGCGTTTGTGAGCTGCTCAAGGCTTTCCTTGTACTTAACTCTACAGTTGGAAATACCTGGGGACCAGGAGGGGAAAGATTTGCAGTGCTATTACAATATAAGAAATAAATAGTAAACTGGCTGATGGCTGCTCTTAGTACAGAGCCATCTTGCTGCTGGAAGTTTCCCCTTGTAATCAGGGCTCTTGTGGGTGGATTTTAGGCTGGCAGGAGCGAGACATCCCTGTGCCCACCCCAGGTCCTCACTGGTCAACTTCCCATTTACCCTGTTGTTTAGTAATGAAAGTTATGCTTGATCCTCGTTTTTCACTTAATTGCACCTCCAGCGTGGGTTTTGCTTTTCATGTAGCATTGATTCATTTCTCTAATAGGCTGGTAATTTTACAGCTCCTTATTGCTAGCCTGTCATTTGGAACAGGAAAAAGTGTGAAAGCAGGTCTTTCAGATCCTTGTTAGTGGCCACTAAAAGCAACTTGGGGCTGGGGGGGGAGCTGCATAGTTCTTCCCTAGAAAAACTAGTTTGGCTGGCTATTTAAATAAACTGACTTGGCCGCAAAAAAGGCGGGGTAGAACTATTCCAGGAGAGCCCCTTCCACGGGAGGTCCATACATACCTGTAACTGCATCACAAGATGTTTGAGCAAAGGCTTTTCCCCTGGTACAAACAAAAGCCAAGGGTTAGATATCGGCTTTTCTCATTCACTGGAACTGAACTTTGTTTCATGATGACAAAGGACTGTCAGGATCTTCTGATACAGCATGCAGGGCCTACCACTTGGTGAGCATGCTGCTTTAGATAAGGAGATCGGCCCTTGTCGCGCCAGAGCAGAGATGAGTGAGCAGTGGGGGCTGATGTGTATGTTTTGCAGCAAAATGGAGAAGGATGGTTGGTGCAAACCATCTTTCCTCCCACTCAGAATCCCATAATATCCCCATGGTGGTGTCTCGCATGGAAATGACACAGCAGGAAAAACAGTGTCGTTTTTCAGTGTGTATTTTCATAAACAACTGCTAAATATAACGCATGACAAAAAGCATGTGAAATACAATTGTTGAGTAGTCCGCATGGACTGATGCTGCCTCACCAAACCATAAGTATCAGAACTGGCTACCTAGAGAGGTTGTGGGATCAACAGCCTGGGAGATTTTTCAGGAGCAGGTTAGGCAGACAGGCAGGTGGGATGATTTAATCAGGTTTAACCTGCCTTGAGTTGGGGGCTGGGCTAGATGACTTGTGAGCTTCCTTCCAACCCTGCTTTTCTGTGATTCTGTGAAACCTTGAATTCGTCTGGAAGCTGCAGGCCTGAGCTGTCTTTTCACTAACAATATGGCTGTGGAGAGGGGGGCAAAATCTCTGAAGATGCTGCATTAATGGGGATGTTGGGAGGTGACAAGGAGAAACTTTCAGGAGGGGTGTGCGTGTGTGCGTATAGATCTTCCTTGGCTCCGGCATACTGCACCTTGTGTCTAATCCTGAGCCGCTGCATCACCAGGGACGTGTTGACAAATTGGAAGGAGCGGTGAAAGCTCCCAGGAGACTGCAAGTGTTGTCTTAGGGGAGACTGTGAAAGGGGCCACAACGGAGGAGTGAGGAGACATGCGACTCCAGAGTAACCTGAGAGGTGTAAACATCCACGAGCCAGCTCTTTTGGTTGGTGCATTGGAGATTTGAACATCATCTCCCTAGCTCAAAGTCAAGGAGTGGAGGCCCAGGAGGACAAAGAAGCTGAGACAGTTTGCTGGTGGCGGGGATGACAGCAATTTTAGTCAAGTCTTTTTTGTTGGCATTAGCAGGCAGTTGTGCTGTACTGTGTGTTGGGGCTCGAAGGGAACGTGGGGCTTGGGTGGTGTGGAAAGGGGCTCTTTGAGGCTACCTAGATGTGGAGCAGTTGAGAGGTCTGGGTGTCAGAGTTGATAGCCCACTGAAACTAACTTGGGGGGGGGGGGAGTTTTCCCAGGCAGTTGTTGGGGCTCCCATGCTGGAATTGGAGTGGACTTCTACAAAGAGTGGATGCAGCCATGTGCGTCCACTGCTTTTTCTTCTACCCGCACCCATTGCCATTCACCCCTGCTGTGTTCTGCTGGCCTTAGGGCTTCAGGGGGCCTGATCCTGACTTATCAAAGATCCCCAGCACCTGGTGCTGTGCTGGGTGGGCAGCCCCAGGATTTGGGGCACACGGCTTCCTATGGGGATTGTATTGGCATGGCCGGTGGCTTTGCTCTGTAGACCCATAACACCATGTGCCAGGGAGGAGAAGCTAGCCTAGACCTGAGGCCAGAGTGGTCGTGGCAGTGTTGAATTCCAGGCACACAAGGGAAGGGTCACATCCAGTTATACCCTGTGGCTATGCAGCGTGTCAGAGGCATTCCTCTGCATTTTTAGGATTCTGCACCCTCCAGGCCACCCTGAGCCAAGTGCCGGACTTCTTCTAACATGTAGGAAGGCAGCATGAGTCAGGGACTGGTTCACCAGGCTGTAAAGTGAGATGGTGGGTTCTGTCTTCCTATCTGCAAAATGGGAAGATGACAGGCTTAACCTTGGCCAAGGGCTTTGCCATGGACATGTGAAAAGCCTGGGTAAATGTAGAGAACAGTATATGTGAAGGGTTGCCTGCTTCTTATCCAGCCTGGACAACAGGTCCATCTGCTTTAGAAATGCATCGGGGTGACTTGGTGCTTGGCCATGCCACTCCTGCCTGCAGGTGCAGCTGCCACAGAAAAGCACTGGGTTGACCTGGGCTATGGCTGCAGCTCCCCAGACTGTAGGCCCACTGGCCATAGAAATGCATTGGGTTAACCAGTTTAGGGTAATTTGGGGTGTCTTCAATTTTGCTACCCTCCCTGCAATTTTGTCCTTTACCTCAGCCAGTACTTATGGGGGCTTAATGCTTAAGTACTTAATGCTTGCCTGAACATTACCCCCGTCCCAGCTTAAACATTCACAAAACCAAGCCCCTGACTCCAAACGCTTCTACACATACCCTCAGCTGCCCACGCTCTGGTGCCCTCCAGGACGTACAGCCTGCCTGGGGGATGCAGCCTTGCACACCGGTAGCACCCACTGCTTCTCTTCTGCCCACACCCATTGCCATTCACCTCTGCTGGCCTCAGGGCTTCAAGGGGCCCGATCCTGACTTATCAAAGATCCCTAGCACCTGGTGCTGCTCTGGATGGGCAGCCAGCAGCCCCTGCCACCTCTGCCCTGGGAGCTCCCAGGGTCCAATCCTGACGCTGTCTCCCTTACCTGCTGTCCTGTTAGCCCTGCCTGGTGGGGGAAAAAAAAAAGCATCATAAGAAACAGATATACCTATCCAAGTAAAAGTCTAGGTACCCAGGACTCCCAGCTGGTTTCCCATCCATGTGCTAGCCAGGCCTGGGACTGTTTAGTTTCTGGAATTGGATGAGATTCGGGGACTCAGCCAGGTCTGGCCACACGCACTTGGGAGCCTCTTCCTCCCCCTCCTCCTCCTCTTATTTGCAGGCTGGATTTGAAGGGGAGGCAAGCCAAGGGGAAGACAAATACCCTGTCCAGGCTGCCACAGAGAGGGAGAAAGCAGAGAACCAGAGGGAAGACAGAGAATCCAGGGAAAAGAAGAAATTTTAAAGCAAGGGAAGGTAGAGCTGGTGCCCAGAGTGGTGGTGATGTTGATGATGAGGCTGAACAGAGGTAGATGCCACAGCAGAGGGGAGGGGGATCATGGAAAGGAATGGGAAACACCTAGGGTCTGGGTGGGACTAGGCTACAGATCAACATCCCTGTGATAGATTGACCTCTTGCACCCAGCCCAGCCTCTCCAGGCAACAAACCAGCCTACCTAGCATAAAGCATTGGGCTGACATGTAGCTCTGCAGGGGCCGTCCAGGCAACAGGTCCACCTACCATAGGAATGCACTGGGTTCACCTTAGACCTGGCTCAGGCCTCTTGGCTTACAGGTAAACCTGCCCTAGGAGCATATGCGTGGGCTAATCTGGGGCTTGCCAGGGGCTGCTTGGACTACAGGTAAACTTGCCATAGGACTGCATTGGGTTCACCTGGCTGAGGCTGCTCAGGCTACAGGTAGACTTGGAATAAGAATGCACTGGGTTGACTTGGTGCCTGTGTGGGGCTTGGACAAAAATTGCCCCAAACAGGTCAGCTTGCCTGTGGTCCAGACTAAAAAGCCTAGGTGGATGCAGAGTATTGGAGTGTGTAAAGCATTGTTTGCTTCCTGTCTCATGGTTTCCTCCACATATTCCAGACACAAATGTGGAGTCAGAAGTATTTTCCTTTATTCAGGGTATTTGAACAGGGCTGCTCACACTACAATGTGATCTCTTACTTTCTGTTCCCTTTGTACTTTTGACCAGTTCCTCTGACATTGCCAAAGAGACTTGAATATACCTGTACCGTGCAGGTATATGGGTTGAACTTGTTAGGCCTAAAAACTGCAGCAAAATGCAGTGTTGTACTGGTATTTTTTTTAAGAGGTGAAGTATTGGAGACACTTGAGTATCTGAGATATAGTGGCAAACTTTACATTTGCCCAAAATGCTTCTGATCCTATCTGTAGCTGGAGCCAGCTGTATCGGACCTGATGGATAGGGAGACTCAGAGAAATTTCAGAGAGAGCCATCTAGTCCTTTCCTTTTCAGTGCAGTATTGTTTCCTACAATGCATTTATCAGTCCTTTGTCGTGTCTGCTTCTAAAGGTGCCAGGCAATGGGACTCCAAACACTTCCTTTGGGAGGAGATTTTAAATTCAGATCAACAGGTCTTGATAAATCTACTCAGCAGCGGGAGAGCAGAAACTTTTCTTTGTTTGTGTGGTGGGGGACTTGGCATTTGGTTCCAGCAGATTCGCGCTTTGTGTGTGTGTGCATCTCATCCTCCTGGTTGTGTAGATAACCTTCTGAATGCAAGTCCGTACCAGGGAGCTGGCAGCCAGCCCGAGGGAGTGAAGAGGTGAGGACTGTCTGAGGCCCAGATCTTCTGGAGCTGGGCTCTGGTGTGCCAAAGTGAGAGGACACATGCCTGGCTTGAGTCCCAAACTCTTGTCTCAGACCGTGCAGAGGAACTGCAGCCAGTACCTGCAGAGCAGGGGGCAGAAGCTGCCTTCATCTCTCAGAAAAGGACCTGAGGACTGAGGATGGGTTGCACTTCTCCACGTTGCTAGATTGAAATCCTTTCAAGGGTGTCACTAGGGGCTGCACAAAATGGTAGTAGCGTTGTTAGGTTTGCAAACATGATTCAGAAGATAAAACCAGAGATTTCAAATAGGAATACATAGCTGGGGTCTTTCTGAGTTCTTTGTAACTGGAAAGCTGCTCTACTCATTTTCTCTAGTCAAAAAAGAGTGAATTAAGAACTGGCATTTTCCAGCAGCGGGCTTGAGTCTATCCAGGAGTCCTCGAGTATCGAAAGGTTGAGAACCACTGGTCTAGACCTTGTGACAGCTCTGTCTGTCCCTCTTCCACCTTATGCAACATCCAGAATCAGTCCGCAGGCTTGGGACCTGCTCAGTAGAAGCTTCTGTCACTGTAGGGCCAGGGAAGGCAGTCAGCGTGGTCTGTCTGTAGTGGGCTCAGCCCCAGGTTGAGAGCTGCCTGCCTTCCCCCCCAGCAGACCCGCTGCAGCATTTAGACTGGTGCCTTGTGCTACCAAGTTTCAGAGGTCTCAGAGGTAATGGGATGGTAGGTATGTCCAAGAATGTCTTGAACACAAAGTGTGAGGCCTTCTTTTCTTTCTTGATATCCTCTGCAACATTACTATTAATTCGTCAGCTGCTGCATCTCAGGTTGGTTTTATAGAGGTCCTTGTTCAGTAAGCGAATGTAAAGCAGGCCCGTGATGCAGCAGTGGGCCCATGCTGTAAACATTTGGGACATGGAGGTCTTTGTGACATCCTAGGAGCGTTTCTTAGCTGTAGTCATTATGTGGGGGGACTTGTAGTTCCCCGGGGGCTCTAGGCTTGCCGTCAGATGGGCTTAGCTTAAGCAAAGCAGTAGACTTTGTCAGTGGTGGAAATCACTTGCTCTGCAGGTCTCAGCTGGGGGCCTAAGCCAGCCATCCTGAGGACGGGCAACAACCAGAGACCAGTTTGTGCCAGGCTGTGGGGAGATGAACAAGAGTCCCTGTGCATCTTGATGTGGTAGGATGCTCTCTGCAAATCAAAGGCAGGGACGGTGCTGGAACGAGAGTGGGAAGCCTTGAACCTTAGTCCTCCTGTCTGTGAGGTGTCATGTAACCTTGGGCAAATTGTTTTTCTGTGCCTCCCTTTCCCAGGCTCCAAAATAGGACTCCCGGGACTAGCCCTCCTCCATGCATTGTCTGGAGACACTATAAGAGCCAAGGACTGCATTCAAACAGTTGGATGCCCAACTTCCCAGGCCCTAGCTGTCCAAGGGTAGTTCAGAGCTGTGTTACAGTAGCTGCTTCCTTAACAGGTTTTGCAAGAAGAGCAGACAACCAGAGGGTCTTGTCTGGGGTTTGAATTGCTTTCTCCGGAGCAGCCCTGTCTCTTGGGCGTTCAGAGAATGAGAGCATTGTATACCCCTGGGCAGTTGGCTCCCAGAAGAGCTTCAGCAGGGTGAGGTGGAAGCCGAAGGCTTTTTAAACATGGTTGTTTGTGTGCTGCAGCCTCCTGGGGTGAGCAGGGGCGGAGCTCAGGGCCTGGGTGTGACGCTAAGTATAAAGGTTGGTACCTAAATAAGCCCCCTCCTCCGGGGTTTGGCCTGCTTGCAGAGGCCTCAGTTCCTTCCTCTTCTGTATCCGTGGAACCCGCAGGTGGCTCTTGCTTGACTGAGCTGCTCCATCCTTTGTGGTTTTTGTTTTGAAGTGCAAAATAGCAAAAAAACCCATGTTCTGGTTTCTTTCTGCTCTGGCCCCTCTCATTCGCATTAATCATGTGCTTCCAGGAAGTCACAACTTTTGCACCCAGCAAGGGCTCAGGCACGAGATTCAGAGAGGGGTGTTCAGCCTTAGTGAACTCTGCCTGCACCTAGATAAGGGAGCAAAGAGCATGCTGTTGACCGTCAACAGCGGATGCAAAGCTGGTCCATGTAAGGCATCTTGCCTCCACCAAGAACCAATTCCTGGTGCTGCAAAGGAACACGAGATCTAGTAATACATACTTGCTAATTTGGAGGGCAAAGCGATCCCTTCCTGAGATGCAGGTGGCTGCCTCGCGCCTTAAAGCATGACATACCTAGCTCAGGAGATGGATTCTGTTTCCTGGGAGCCTGTGTTCCTGACATCTCTCTTCCAGGGAGGGAGAGCCAACCTTGAAGCAGGTTTCTTTTTTTCCTCCTTCCTCTGCAGTCCCGTGCAGTCAAGGATGAGTGTCTTCCACGACTGTCTTATCTGTGAGTTTGAAGATGGCTGATGAGGCCAATCCGGGATCGACGGACTCTTCCCCCTCCTTTGCTGCGTGCAGTGTCTGTAGCCTGCTTGTAGGGTGGATTCCTTTAGCTTTGGGGTTTGTTGACCAGTGTGCAGAAGTTGATTTGCAGGAGGGGCCGAGGCTTCTTGTTCACCTGAGTCTTCCTTCGAGTCAGCTGAGGCCTTCCCTGCTGTCTGTCCAGGTCTTGAACACAGGCCCTGGCAGTTCCTTATGGGCTTGCCAGTGCATAGACTCGGTCAAGTCCAGTTTCCAGGCCATGCAGCCTGCATGTGTGTCAGCTCTCGGGTAGGCTGGGAACCTGCAAACCCAGATTTCCTTTCTCAGCCAAAAATAAAGCCTGCAGACAAGACATCTGCTCATCTGAGAGGTAGTGTGCAGTTAAACCTTGCTTTGTGCCCTGCATGGGAGTTTTGGGCTGCGCTTATTTTTGCTGTTTTCTGTGCAGAGACCTCTCAGCGTTTTACAGTTGTCAATCCTCCCATCAGCCCTAGGAGGCAGATAAGTCGCAATGCATAGACCGGGCACAGAGGCATGCAGAAAAGCTGCGGCTTCCCTAGTGCTCTCCTGCTGGGGGCTTAGTAGCAGGAGTTCTCAATTCCCAGCCCTGCTGCTACATACATTTTCTCTTTGTGAAGCAGGTAAGCTGCTCTCTGCATGTCGTGCATCTGAGCTTAAAGCATAGACAAAGGAAAATGGAGCCGTCTGCCAGGACATCTCTGCCTCGCCACTTGTAGTCCCATTTTAGCATTGCTTCAGCTGCTTACACCACTGTGCAGATGCCTCTCATCTGCCTGCCTGGTCCCTCTTTTGGCTTGGGACAGGGGAGAGGAGAAACTAACGGGCAAGTTCTTTGCCAGCCTTCTCCAAATACCTTACAGAGCCAGTCCCTACCTCCAGCAGCCTCCCTCTGGTCCCATGCAACAAGTCACAGGATGTTTTGGCCTGCAGTGTCTGCCAGCTGCTCTTCTGAGACCAGGGGCAGGGAGCCCAGTGGCACAGGGATGGGGTGTGCATATAAGAGTGATAGAAACAGCATTGCCAAACCCAGCGTGCACAAATAACCAGTGCATGCTGAAGGCAGCTTAAATCTCCCTTTGGGTGTAAGCTGTATAGGTCAGGAGGAGCCCAGAAGGGTGAAATGCCGGGCACCAAACATCTTCTCATCAGCTGTACCAACCGTACTGAGGTGGTTCAGAAAGTTCGCTGCAATGCTCACAGCTACTTTCTCCTCACCTGGTCCTTCCTTGTCCTGCTCCTCATGGCTTTTTCCAACTTGGTCTGTACCCCATCTTCCTTGGAGCTTGACTTCTTCCTTCCTTGACTGAGCTCTTTTATCCGGTGGCCTCATGCCTTGCCAGCTGGGTCTGGGCATCTTCTCTACCAGGCCTACATATTTGCTCTTCAAGAGGCTAGGAAGTGCTTGGGGTGCAGGGAAGCAGTGGTGGTATAACACAAGGCAACCAGTGGCCTTCATCCCAGAGGGCACCCATTTGGAGACAGGGGCACCCTTGGGAGACTCTCAGAGGAGAGAGGATGCACATCATCCTGCTGACAGGGAGACCCTCAGTTATTCAGTGTCCTGGTGGAAAAGGACCTTGCCCACTAAAGAGTTTTCTTTTAAGAACTACTAATTGTTTCACAGCCACTCCAGAGCAAACTCTGATCCTTCTTTTTTCTCATAGCTGTGCAGGGTTTATTTTTTTCAAAACCCAGCACGTGACAGCCAAGTCGAAAACTGACCGATTTCCATCCAAGGTAGATTGCATACACTTCTTCGGGAAAAAATAAACCCTACAAATACCATGCCCTGTGAATTTTTTAATGCTGAATGCAAAATGCCACCTTCAAGCGGGACAAGATGGCAGTCCCTTTCTCTCTCATCGCTCGTGTGTCCTCCTTTTCAGCTTGCTTTTGCAACTGCTGCTGTAACCTGATGCAAGGTTTTCTGTGCCGTGTCCATGCTGATGCCCATGTCTTTTATATCAGTAACAGTTTTGTTTGGTAACACTCAGCATCATGTGTGCGAAGCTGAAACAATTCCTTCCTGTGCCTGTTACCTTTCATAAATTGGTTTGCCCTGCACAGTTAGGGCTGGCCAGCTTTCAAGGTATTCGCATACTGTGGAGGCCTCGTGAAGGTCCCTGACCCCGAAGCTCACTAGGAGCCCACCCAACAGTCTCTGTCTGTGCAGGAGTCTCCATAATTGGCTTTATTTGCAGACCAGAGGTTCAAGCGTTGTACTGCTGGCTCTTTTCATGGCAAGCATCTCAAATTTGGGGGTCCCCATCTGCACTGAGGAGACATGCATGCTCTAAGGTTTAAAGCAGCATTACTTGAGTGGCTTACAGTGTGCTTAGCTCCACGAAAGGTAGGTAGCATCGGTGCCCTGGTACCCATCATGCCAGGCACTGCCCAGACCGTCTCCTTGATGGTTCAGACAAGGACAAAGATAATGCCGCCCGGTTCCTGACTTCAGTGCTAGGGAGTATCTTGAGCAGGGCCATCCAGTGAGGGAGGTCTCCTATCTGTGACCTTGAGGAAGAGAGCGGGGCAGCTTGGATGTTTGGTAGCTTCGATTCATCCTACCTGCTGCACACTAGATGAACGGCCCCAGCCAGCAGCCAGAGAAAAAGGCCTGCAGTCCAGCAGCTTGTAGGTGCCAGCCATCTGCAGCAATTGTTCTCGCAGACCTGGGGGAAGGGGAAACTCGGTCCTTCCTGTGTTTGGCTTTTATCGATGCAGCAGAGTACGAAATCTTTTTAAAGATGCCCACCTGGATCCTGTGTCTGGCAGCAAAATAGAACTGTCTCGGGGCTACTTCTGGAGTGATAGCTTTGAAACTTGACCCAGGTAGCTGTGTAAGAGTGGGGTAGGCCAGGTGGTGAATCCTCTGCTTTAGAGGCCTTTACAGAGATGAAGAGCAGGGAGGGCCCACGTTTCCCCTTTTGCTTCAACCCGAACGCTAGGCAGTCAGCACATCAGAGGCTGCGGCTCAGAGCAGCATCCAGTCTGCCACATGGGAGTTGCATTAATATGGGGAGACGGCGTGGGCAGTGGTTGCAGCCAGGGCCATTGCGTTGTGATGCTAGACTCCGGGTGGCCTCAGTTTCTCTTCTCTGCAGAATCCTGGGGACCATGGTGCTTAGCTCTTTACAAAAAAAAAGGGATGGGAGGTAGATCTCCAAGCCTGCAGCGAGATTCGCTTGTCTGGCCTGCAGTCAGGGTCATCCCCGGGTGGCAGATGGCTCGTTCCCTGCTCCCCGGTTCTCTGTTCTGAAGTGATTTGTTTGTTCCTCCTTCAGGCTTTTAACAGTGCAAGAGGCGATTGAGAAGCAGCGAAGACGCAGTTACATAACGTGTTGCCAGGGTATCTGCACTGATATGTGTTTGCATGCCGCCTTTCAGGAACACAGGAGCTTTCTCTCGGGCAGCCCCCTCCCATACTGCCTGCTGCTGTTTTAGGTGGATTTGGGGAAGGGTTTTATAGCTCATGAAAGCAGGCGGTGAGTACCTCAAGAATGCCTGCTGGATTGATGTTCTCCAGAGACCGACTGTGGAGGCTTATCTGACTTGTTGCCCCCTCGGAGAGCTATGCTGTAATCCACATCCCTCCTATCAGCACACGTGCCAAGCTAGCTCCAGATCCCCGTGGGGCTTTGCTAGGGCACCTCGGTCCAGAGGTCTAGCACCCGCTGTGATTCTGTCCTAGTCCTGGCGCCCCAGCACTCTGCCAATTCAAACAGATCCTTGTTTCCAGTCCAGCACCCGACTGCCTGCCAAGTTCTGCGCTAATCACAACATTATTCTCCCTTCCTGTTTTATGCCATGCATCCTGCTAATAACATACAGGGGAAATGAGGAAATAAGGGGAGAACTGTTGTTTTTTTTGCTGAGCAGCGACTGTCTGATAGACCCAGACGAAGGGCCAAAGATGCATCCTCTGGGCTGAAGGAAGCATGTCCCATTTGCCTGTGCAAGGCCTTGCCTTGTAGTCCAGTCAGTCTGGCTGAGAGCATAGCCAGGGACTCTGCAAGGCCATCCTGGTTCTTGCTGAGTGGTGCGCAACTCTTCCCACTTTCTTGGAACCAAGTGTGCTGACACCAGAGCTCCTTGCCCCTGCCAGCCCTGGATTTCAACCTCCCAGCACGGCGTGTGCAGCCTGCAGTGCCAGTGCTGTCGGATAGGAACGGATCTCCCGGCTGCTGTCTTGAGATGCGCTTTTCTAGCCTACTTACAGAGGGCGGCACGTTATCCAACTGAATTCACCATGCATGTGTGAATGGGTGGGCAGGTGTCTATACAGGTGTGTCCTCTTGAGGACACTGTGTGATGAATCAATGTCTGACCTGGAGATGGGGTTTGATAAGGGATGGCTAGTGGGAGTTGCCTGTGGTTAGAGCCCAGTTTCCACCGAAACAAGTTTTCTGACCACATTTGAAATAGTTTCAGCTGTGTGGGACTAAGTAAGGGATGAGCTACTGAGCCTTGCCCATTGCATCGTCCCTTTGCCAGTGCTGGGCGTTGTACCCAGGAAGTGGAACTAATGGATGTTCAAGTGACTGTCAGGTCCTATTGTAGGCCTCAAAGGGAATTTTTGGAAACAACTTTTACAAAGTTTGACAAACCAACTGAGATCAGTGAGGTTTTTAAAAACGGATGCCAGGGCAAATGCCCGACAGAATTGGGCTCAGTTCCTCTTTTGTTTGGAGGTTAATGACATTTCCACTTCACTTTCTTTGCAGGATTTATGGTCTAAGCTTTGTGACTTTTTCTTGTACAAGAGCCTAAACCCAGAGTGCCTGGATATTGCCCTGTGTTAGGCAGGTGGCATTACCCAGGTAATTTAGGCTAAAAATTAAACAAACAGCATTGGTAATGGAAGTAAATTTTGGGCAGTTTGCTACCGTAATACAGAATACAACCAGTCTGGCAAACAGCGACTGTATGTGGAAGACGGGGCTGGTAGGGAAAAGCTTGATAGTCATTCCTCCTTGGTTTTCTTTACCTGCCCCAATGCTTGAGATGTTTCTGGGGCAGTAGACATTTTTTGAGAGAGGGCTTCAGTCCTGGCTGCCCTTTCCCTTGTTCTCCTACCAGCAATGTTTGATCTTTTGCAGCATTTGAGTGTGGTGAAGGTACAGAGCTGGGGCGCGGGCATGTGCACATGGTGGGAAAAGTGGGTTCCAGGAGTTGCTTGCATTTAACTTCTGTCTTGTGTTAATTCCTGCTGGCTTTATTGTGATACAGACATCTTTTTTTAGCCTTAAGTGTATTCAAGTATAAGAGAGAGTAGCATGTACATATATTTTAAACAGGTTGCTTATAGGATATTTTTTAATCTTCCACACAGTTGGTTATTTGAATTCCAAACTGTGAGGTTTCCCACCCGTGTTCTTTGCTGGTTTTGTTGACTTCCTCACACCTGTTATAAAAAGCACTTTTGAATCCAAAAACCTTGCAGTGGCCTCAAGATATGTCCAGTGAAGCATTGCATTCTCTTAACTTGCCCTGTTTCCCCTTGAAGTCCTAGCTGCCATTGTTCTGGGAGTCATGTATGTTTGATCCTTCCACTTACCCGAAAGCAGGGATTTGCATGTGTCCTTGATGAATTTCATCTGCTTGCGTATGGAGTATTTCTCAAGCCTCTCCTCATCAGTCTGGATCCTAGCTCTACCCTCTGGAGAGTTTACAAGTCCACCCGACTTGGTGTCATCCACAGATTTGCTGAGCATGCACTTGTTCATTTATCAAAGGATAGGTAACCCTGATGATGTTATTTCTCTGACTCTCGTTTAAAAGGCAGATCGGGAGCGGCGCAGAGAAATTTCCTTACTAGATGACATTTTATCGCAATGTCCGATCGTTTGGGGCAAATAACCAAGGGAAAGGATGGGAAAAGCAAGTACTCGACTCTCAGCCTGTTTGATAAGTATAAAGGAAAGTCAATAGAAGCTATCAGAACTACAGGTAAGGAACACCGGGTGCGAGTCAGTCCTGAAGTTTCTCTCACAAGGGGAATCTTCACTGCGGTTAGCTAGAGGTGGGAGGTGGGTTGGTACCTGGGTCTGAACACCCAGGTTGACCTGGCCTGGAAATGAGCTGCTGCATTGCACAGCTGTGCTAGACTTACCGTGTCCTTCCTGGTGCTGCTTTCGCCCACGTGACAGTCTGAGGTCATATTCCATGGTTGTTTGGTGCACTAGGCTGTGCCACGCTCTGATTTCTACCCAGTGAATTGTGGCAGAACTTGTCTCGCCTTCTAGATGCATGGGAATTGTGGGAAGGTATTGGAGGATTTTCCATGTTCAAGGGACTTAGTCCATATTCCCACTGCAAGGTGAGCAGGTTGCTAGCTTGAGTGAAGGCCTCTCTGGGGTTTCAGCTTCTAGCTCAGGGCAGACAAGGTGTAAAGAGTTTCTAAGCTTGGGACAGAAGTTTGTATGGACGGGAGTGCGTTATGGAGCAACACCTGTGCTAATTCTGCAATGAAGACCAAAGTAGAAACACTGAGGTCAAATGGTAGTTTGTGTTGGTTCTAGACTTGGTATCAGGTGGAAGGATGGACAAGGGGAAGGTTGGTAAATGTGACCTACTGACTAGAGCAGCAGGGTCTTTGATCCAGGACTGTTACCAGTTCTTCTGGTGTATGGACTTGGGCTCCCTTTGTAACTATTTTGCGCCTCCAAGCAGCTCTAAAATGGAGATGGTCAGTTTGGTAGAATTGACTGACTGTTTGGAGATATAAAAGAAGCATAGATTTATTGTCCTGCAAGGTTGATTCAGCCCTTCTTCCTGCTGGCAGAGAGAAGCTCAGGGTTCAGTGCATATTTCTAGGCATGAGCCTTTGGGTTGGAGGTTCTGATAAAGACCCAAGGCCTTGTCTGATGTGCACGGGTTTCAAGAGATCCTGAGATGCTTTCTGTAAAGGGATAGGTGTTTGCTTCAGTGCCCTTGGCCAAATTGTCCTTCCTTCTCTCAGAAGGTTGTGTGTCAACTGACTGCCACTCCACCACCACTTTGCAGTGGTTCTTGGGGAAGAAAGGTCCTGTGTAAGTATTAAATAGTAGTTTCATAAGTGCAAAGAAGCTGGGATGCAGCTAGTGATGTAATTGCTTGAGGGTTAGATTCTGCCATCTTCCCTCTCGCTAGTTAAAACCTGTGGGACTCATTGCTACTGGCCATGTTTGATTTTTTTTTTTTTTTTGGTGGGACTGCTCAAGGAGTAAGGCACTGAATGCAGTGTGCAAGGTCAGTGGGGTCTCCCCCCTTGTGACTTGCTGTCCCTCCCTCTAGTTATTCCTAGACATGGCTTGCAGAGTCTCGGGAAAGTTGCTGCTGCCCGGCGTATGCCACCTCCTGCCAACTTGCCAAGCTTGAAGTCTGAGAACAAAGGAAACGACCCCAACATCATTATCGTACCCAAGGACGGTACAGGATGGGCAAACAAGCAGGATCAACCAGACCAAAAGAGGTAGGTGGAGCCCTTCTTGTGCCAGGCCCTTTGGGCAGCTGTCCTCTGTCATGCTGAGCCTTCCTGGTGGAGCCAACCCAGAAGGGTTTGGCTGCCACTGGGTTTCGAGGATGCTGAGCTCTTGTGTCATTGAGCATGGTGCACAGGGCTATTGCTAGTGTTTTGGGTGCCCACCTGTCTCCTTTTCCCTGTCTGATGCTAGCTGTTCTTTACTGCCCCACAGTTCCAGTGCGACGGCTGCACAGCCGCAGGAGTCGCTGCCGCAGCAGGGTTTGCAGAAATCTGTCTCCAATTTACAGAAGCCGACACAGTCGATCAGTCAGGAGGTAGGCATGCGCTGTGTGGGTGACAGCCGCTCGTTTTTTCCCTAGGCTTGGGCAGCCTGCAGGTTTCCTGTATTGCCTATGTTGCTGTGCACAGCTATGAATCAACAGCCTGTATCATTTATTTGCAAGAAGGTGTCTTGACTCCGTGTGGCTGTGCCATGACTGCTGCTGCTAGATGAATATTTGAGGCACATCACCTCTGTACCTTTCAAGTCTTCAAGGAGAGCCCAGCTACAAGTCAGGGGTTTAACAGCTGGAAAGGCACTTGCAAAACCCTTTCATTTTTGGGTCCATTCAAAAGGAGTGAGGTGACATTAGATCAAGCTCTTGCTCTAAGCCAAAGGCTTGATATGGCTTGCTAAGAAGAAATCTGGTTGCGTGTGACAAACAGCAAACATCATGGCTTGAAGGATTCGTTGGCAAGTGAGAAGACTCCACCAGCAAGTGTAGGGACCCAACCCTGTGACTGCTGCTGAATCTGAGTGTTGACTTTTAATGAAAGCCACATGGTTTTGCAGCATGCATTCGCCCATAGCACATGGTTTTGCATGCACTCACCCTTTTGACTTTGTAGAGGGAGCAGGAAGAGTAGGCATTTGGTAGTGTCTGAGAAAAAGCAGAGACTTCCAGGCATGTGGGGTGACAATGGGGACTGAGGGGGAGTATTTTTGACAAAGAAGGGATCTTTAGAGGGTGAGGGGAACAATCTAAGGAGGCAGCTGGGGAATCTGGTTAAAGTACTGGGGGATGTTGGAGTCCGAGTGAGCATTTCACAGCACCTTTTTGGTGTGCTGGTACAGACTTGCAGAGGCAGTGATGTCCCCTGCAAGGAGGTTAAAGGGGCCTGTGGTCCCACACAGGTGACCTGGGAAGCTGATTCTGGCAGTACAATGTTGCTTGGCTTTTATCCAGATGGTAAGGGATTGTTACAAGCGTCTCCTGGTCTTTTTCTCTTGGTTTGCAGAGTACAATTTCAGTGCCAGGTGGACCAAAGTCATGGGCGCAGCTGAATGGAAAGCCAGCAGGACACGAAGGTGGTGAGTATGACTGAATAATGATGGAGGGGTGCTTGCATGTTCCACTGTGCATGCAAGCAAGTCGGGGCCCCCTTCTTGCTGTATTGCCACTCTAAAAGCTGGGTTAGTTGCAGGCACACTTGTGACCTCGCAGGCGTTGCATGGCTGTAGATGCCTCATGCAGCCTGGTGGCAAAGTGAGGTTTATGGACTTCTCTGTATACATTTACACTGCAGTTTGGCCCAGTGGAAGATGTGCATATCCCCCATGCCTCCCCTGGGGGTGCCTGCAGCAGTGGGAACCACCCCTGATGATCCTAGGTTCTGCCCTGCCCTGTCCTGGCTGGACAGCACCTGCCCCACTCCCTCCCTCACCACAGGGGTCTTGATATGCCCCTGCCCCTGCCCCTTCCCCCCCACAGACTTGCCAGCCAGATGCTGCTCTCTATACTGCCAGGCTGCACAAGACATTTATTGGTGACCTTACCAGCCACATCAGCCAAGAAAAGCCGATTGCCGATGAAGTCAATTTTCCTTTGATCAGTGCTGATGTGATATGGACTGGTGTATTGCTGCACCTCTAGTTATGGTAGGCAAGCATGAGAAACATTAGCCCCACAAAGAGGCAGGTGCCATAGGCCCAAGGGTGGCTGAAAACATG